>CM036768.1:21671467-22346467 GCA_020796225.1 Arion vulgaris
AGATAGATAATAGATAGATAGATAGATAGAAAAGAAGTAAGATAGATAGATAGATAAATAGAAAAGGGTAGATAGATAGATGATAGATAGATAGATAGATAGATAGATAGATAGATAGATGAAAGATAGATAGATAGATAGATAGATAGATAGAAAAGAGATAGATAAAAAGATAGATAGAATGATGAATAGATAGATAGATAATAGATAGATAGATGGATAGATAGATAGATATAATAATGAATAGATAGATAGATAGATAGATGAATGAATAGATAGATGAAAAAGAATGATAGATAGAAGAAGAAGAGAGAGAGAGAGAGAGAGAGAGATAGATGAATAGATAGATAGATGAATAGATAGATAGATAATAGATAGATAGATAGTAGAAAAGGGTAGATAGATAGATGGATAGATGAATAGATATGGAGAAAATGAAAGATAGATAGATAGATAGATAGATAATAGAAAATAGATAGTGAATAATTTGATAGATAGATAGATAGATAGATAGATAGATAATTAGATAGATAGATAGATGAATGAAGTAGATAGATAGATAGATAATAATGAATGAATAGATAGATGAAAAGATAGATAGATAATAATGAATAGATAATAATAGATAGATAGATAGATAGATAGATAAGTAGATAAGATAGATAGATAGATAGATAGATAGATGAATGGAAGATAGATAATGAATGAATAGATAGATAGATAATGAAAAGATAGATAGATGGATAATAGATAGATAGATAATAATAATTAATGGAAATAGATAGATAGATGAATGAAAGATAGAAAGAATGATAGATAGATGGATGATGGAATAGAAGGAAAAATAGATAGATAGGGTGAATAGATAGATAGATAGATAGATAGATAGATAGATAGATAGATAATGAATGATAGATAGATGATGAATAGATAGATAGATAGATAGATGAAATAGATAGATAGATAGATAGATAGATAATGGAAGATAAGATGTAGATAGAAATAGATAGATGAGATGAATAATGAATAGAAAAGAAAAGATAAAGATAGATAATGGAAAAGATAGATAGATAGATGAATAATAGATATAGATAGATAAGATAGAAAAATATCAATATAAGTTTTTGGCGTCTCATGCCAAAGATGCCAGGTTCTCTCTCAGAGTCTCAGGATATTTTCGAAATTTCAGTCTCAGTGTAGGTGAGATCGGAAATTCCAGTCAATGGAGACGAACATCAAACGTGGTCCCATGTTCAATTTGAGCACGTAAAAGAACCGTTGGCATTGAAAATCGGGAAAAGCAGGCTGGAAAGACACTACTTGAGCAAATTAAATGGTAAACAAAATGAAAATAACATTCCTGCAAAATCTCTTCACTCTTCAAACAATTACACCTGGGACCCTCGCCGGTGCTTCGAGTTCGTGCTCTGAGATTTCATGTGAAAAGATCAGAACACATGGTTACTCATCGAAGTGCAATGATGATGGTCATATCAATCAATCAATCACTATTAAGTTTTATATGGATACAAATCAAGATAAGATAATGAATACATAAACCTCCTCACAATTATCAATTTCACTCCCCCCATCTAACCCCTAGACTGATTTTTTTTTGGAGACTTGAATTCTTATACATTCAAGTTTGCTACTTTCCGTTTTCGCATACAAGAAGGTCTGGTTTGACAGTCCCTATTATTGATTCTCAGTTTGGTTTCTCTGGCTGTGAAAAAAAAATACTGGAGTTGTTAGAGAGTTCTTTACTGATATTGATCGAGGCAAACACAATCGAGATGTGGTCTTACTAACACTATTGATCTTCATTTGTCTGTATGGTTAACATTATTTAAAAATCTCTTGTAGTGATCCAACTATCTGTATTTGCTGAATGTTGACATCCAATCACAGTGAAGTTTTCCTTCATTTTCATACACAAATAAATAATTTTATTTCCTGTTTGTCATTTCTACAAATAACCAAATCCATTTAAAAATTTTTTATTTTATTTCCTTTTATTTGAATTTAGGAGTCATTGCATTTAAAATGTCCCCTCTGATTGCTATTTGCATTAAGGCTTGCCCCCTTTTTCCCAGTGTCTTTCTCATTCAGGGGGCCTAACTCCGATATAAGAGTAATTTAATCCAGATCACCAGTAATGGATCAGGGTTTCTAGTTGTCCAATCTCGTGCCGTGTACACCATATTTGGCCTAGTCTCAACAGATCATTTTGGAGAGAATGGTGCCTGGAAGAAGAAAGAAAGAAGACCTGAGACGGTGGCCAAGATATTGGCGATCTGAGATGACTGCTGCTGACCATCTTGTGCGTGGTCTTCCTCTTGTTCTATAGTCATCATATTTTGTCAATGTGGCGCTCTGTAGTGAACGACTAGTCAACGTTAATAATAAAAATATAACATTGAACTGTAGACAAATAGTGACCATAGATAATATACTTCATTCTTTTGTGACTGATATTTGACAGATTCATTTGATTTCCGGTTTTTGTTTTATTTTCTTCTTTTTGGCTTAAATTTATTTAGCTTCCCCATATGTCACTTTCCCTCTTCGAAGGAATGACTTGCTACTTACCTATTTCTCAAAGCACTAATAGCTCTGGTAACATTTCTAGAGATTTCCGATAAATATTTATATATCATCAAATAGATTCTCCCTTCCGGAACTTGTCTCACATGACAGCAGTCCTGAAAACCTCTGTATTCTGTGCAAGTCGACCAGCGTCAGCAGAAGACATTCTCCCATCGTCAATGACACACACACATATAAAGACACACAGTTATAGAGCGATCGTCGGAGGCTTAGCGGAAGTGTACTCGATCACAGCCGAAAAATATCTGGTTCAAACCCCGCGGCGGATATTTGGAAGCAAATTTGTTCTCGTGAATTTTTACGAAAGTGTAAAATTAGACATCATCTTTCAGAAAGCAATGGCAAACTACTGAACGTATAAGTGGTGCCTAGAAAAAACGAACAACTCGTTTTCAGTGGTTTTATGTCGACGTCCTGTAAAGGATATGTTACAATTTCCATTCTCATTTAACAGTCACAAATCAGGAACCAAGATTTATGTCGCCTGAAATCACAGTTACTGTCCCTAGCTACCAAGGCTCTTGTTGCTAGGGACCACATTGTCTGTCTCTGTCTTGAGATTAGAATTGTTATTGACATTACATAATCGTCAGAGATTAAAACTAGTGATATATTGTCAACTAAGATGATGGTGGGCGTCTGTTGCTTAAGCGATTGTGAGCTCGATCACATCCCAAGCGTACCTGGTTCAAACCACGCGACATGAAATTTGGAAGCAAATTTATTCGGCGTGGATTTTTACGAATAGAAAAGTAAACCTCGCCGTTCAGAAAGCAATTTCAAACTACTGAACGTAAAAGTGGTGCCTAGAACATGGATGAGAAATTGACTGTGGTTGATGACGAAGTAGTGTAATGTTTATGCCACGTTGATAGGTTTCTTCTCCTTCCAACACTATCCACCACTTGTTAACCACTCTGTGTGATTTCTATGTCATCTGAGCCTAATAGTGATTGTACGTTGGGCCAGTTATGTGACTACAAGTAGGCCAGCACACCCGAATTCTGCGACGCTTTTTGTTTACTAGGGTAGCTTCCCTAGTCCCCTACATCAGTCACATATTACGACATGCTTTGTAGGTCGCAGTGGTGTTATTTACTTTGCATCCGTTGCTGGTCCGGGCTCTACAGGGGCGTATTAGGTATCGATTTTGATGTTAATGGTTAAAAAAGAAGACACTAGAAGACTGAAAATGTAACATGTGGGCGTGTATATGAGATGAATAAACCGTTGAGTCGCATATTGAGATCATCTTAAGTTTGCAACTAGCAGAAGAATATTATCCTTGAATAACTCATACATATTTTCATATTATGAATTCAGCAAACAAATTGCCACAGATGAAAATAGTAATGATTTATTGTTTTACAAGTATTATTTAAGAGATGTCTGTGGTGTAAAGATTATGTGAGAGCCGCTGTAGCGTAGTTGTTAGTGAACTCGCTTCGCAAGGCTGGTGGTCTGGGTTTAGCTCCCGCAATGTGCGTGTAATTTTTCCCGACCGCGACGGCTCTCAGGTCAACGCAGCCTCAACAGGGTACCAGACATGCTCTGTGAAAGTAAAGGCGGCCGGCGTGATGCTGACCACATCACCCATCGTGTGCCGACGGTCAATGAAAAATACAGGCCTAACAATGTATTGACCTATATACCACGAGGTATGAAAGAGTTCCTTTTTAAAGATTATGTGCTTGCTTTTGTTTCAAAGCTACTCGGTTCGCTTCATCGTGGAGCTATCCAGATATATTTCCAGAGATCACTGATCTTAGTGTAGGTGAAGGAAATTTCCTAGTTCTATCGGAGACGGATGATAAAACGTAGGTCCCATGTTCAAGTTGAGAACGTAAAAGAACCTTTGGCAGTTCAACATCCAGAAGAGCAAGCTGGAAAGCTGCTGCCTGTGTAAAATTCGCAGCTGCTGCACTAGTCATGCGGTCATCAAATTCCACACTGTCCAATACCGCTCTCTTCTTCTTCGTCGCGTTCGTTCTTTACGACCAATTGTAATCACTCTTTGTGATATGTTTGATCTGTGCCAAGAACATGTATACGTTGTACTTTGGTTTGATAGGCCCCTAAACGCATATACTTCTACACGTTTATGCATCCGATTCATCCAAACCTCCTTAATCGCCTCTTACGATATGCGTGCCAGGTAACAGTGGTTTATTCTTTACACCCCACATTTGAGCCTCGGTAACCACTCGGGCGCCTATACCGCTCTAAAATAAGCCGTATTACAGCCAGTAACGAAGATTTGTTTTTTCAATCGTAGAAGCTATTAGGTCGGCCAGCCTCAATTGACTACCATCTACTTGAATTAGAAAATTGAATTAGAAGATTGAATTAGAGGATTGAATTAGAAGATTGAATTAGAGGATTGAATTAGAAGTAAACTAAGCAATAAAAGTGACATCACTCAACATATTCCATAATAATAATCCTCTCACTTATACGTTACATAGCCAGAATTCTCCATACGCTCTATCCTGCAACACCTCATCTCCATGGAACTGAGACCGATATTACTTCTCTCTCAGCAAAGTTCATTTAGGGTCTCTTCTTGAACCTTTGCATCCACTCAATCCCGCTCTTGATATTCTTGATCATTTCTACTCAAGGTGTGTCAATATATCTCCATCTCTCTTCTTATAACAGTTGTCATTAGTGGTTGACCAGACATGTTTCTGATTTCATCACTTCCTGAATTGTTCCATTTTAATTCATTTTTTCGCAGACATCTATTTTCAAATGCATTCATCTTGATTTCTATATATTCCGTTGGTATAATGTAAACTAGTGCCGGACAGTTTACGTCAATATCATATTCATATATCTCGCAAATGTTGACTGAAACAGTCACTAAACTTTCTTCGCACAGACTATCCGATTGCACATATCAGTAGCACACAACATTAAGTTGCTCATACAACATTAAGTTGCTCATACAACATTAAGTTGCTCATACAACATTAGTTGTCATACAACATTAATTGCTCATACAACATTAAGTTGCTCATACAACATTCATTTGCTCTACAACATTGTTGCTCATACAACATTAAGTTGCTCATACAACATTAGTTGCTCATACAACATTAGTTGCTCATACAACATTAAGTTGCTCATACAACATTAAGTTGCTCATACAACCAACAACCAAGATAATAGTCTCTGTCCCGTTTGTTCTGTATCATTTACTTGTTGCAATGCTAAAATGTTTTGAAAAGAAAATTAGTGACCGTTTCGACCGACATTTCAGCAATATACCCCTGTCACCCCAAGTAGCAATAGTGAAACACGTAATAACAAAGTACTGTAGTTTTACGAAATACAAAAACAATAACAATACATAGCAACATTTCGACCAAAAGGCCTTTATCAAGCAGATGATACAACATAAGTAAAGAAATTCACTTCTTACACGACATACAACATATCAAATCATACAATAAATTTCTAACGACCTTAAAATGAACATATGTGACTAAAGACGAATAGCGAAGTCTTTAACTACAGTCTGACTTTATATCAATGTTATCCATGTAGTCACTCATTTCAATGGAACTAAACATTTGGGGGGCTCATGGTACCCAGATCTCATACATACTATCATGTTCCTTTGTTCGAGAAAATAGTTTTATATCTGTATATGTGAACGTATGTAGCTCAAGCGGTAGTGAGCTCGATCAGAAACCCAAGCGTACCTGGTTCAAAACCCCAGTAGGCAAGATTGCAAGCAAATTCGTTTCCGTGGGATTTTTATAAAAAAAGGTAAAAACAGACCTCATCGTTCAGAAAGCAATGGCAAACTACTGAGCGTATAAGTGGTGTCTAGAAAATCAACGACTCGTTTACTGTGGTTGATGGCTAAGTCTAGTAAAGTATATGCTATCATTTTTCTTTTCATATGGTACTTTTGTTGGAAAATGACTAAAGATATAGAAAGCAAGTTGAATACATTTGAAAATAGATGTCTGCGAAACATAATGAATATAAAATGGAACGAATTCAGCAGAAGTGTTGAAATCAAAGAAATGCCTGGCCAACCACTAGTAACTACTGTTATAAGAAAGAGAAGATGGAGATATGTTGGGCACACTTTGAGGAGAAATGATCAACGAATATCAAAGTAGGCCTTGCAGTGAGATGCCTTAGGTTTAAGAAAGAGAGGACAACCTAAGGAGACCCTGAAACGATCTTTGATGAGAGAGGCAATTAATATTGGTCTCAGTTCCATGGAGGAGATTGAGCTAGTTGCCCAGGATAGAAAGGTATGGAGAAATTGCTTGCAGGTCCTATGTAACGTATCACCATACGAGAGGAATTATTATATTATTATTATGTTAATGACATATGGTACTTTGCCACATTTTGAACTCCAACACATTACATTTCTATGCTTCTTAACACTTTATCTGCTCATTCGCCTTTATACAGGGTGTTCAACTTAAAAGCAGCCCGTGAATGGAGCTAATCTGTGAGAAGGTTCAATTATGACGTTTGTGTGACGGTGTGTAATTGTAGTACGGGAAGGGGCGATGAACAAATGTTACGTAGGACGAGCTAGTCAGAACCGGTTTAAATAGTAAATAAACACAACTCAATGTGTACCTGGCAACTTTCGAATTGTCAATGGGGCTGCAATTATCTTGAACACCCTGTATATGTAATATATTGAATGTATATTATACTTTATTTATATTTTGTGTGTGTTATTTATCATCATCATCAAATAGCTTGTCCCTCGTCCTCCCATGACAGCAGTCCTGAAACAGTTTCTGTTCTGTGCAATTTGACGGGCGTCAGAAACATTCATTCTCAGATCGTCAATGACATCTTGCACCAATCGTCTTCTATGTCTTCCTCTCATTTTTCTTCCAGGCACTATTCCCTCTAAAATTATCTTCACTAGGCACTCATCTCGTTTGATGTATCCGAAATATTGTTTGTTACTATCGCTTTATATTATTCATTGTCAAATTCTAGTAGTTCTCATGTGTTTGTTTTTTTGTCTTTATGAGTCATATATTTTCATTTTAGGGCAATTACGAATTTATCGTCAGAATGTTCGAGATGTTTCGTGTATACTAACATAATATTCAATTAGTTTGTCATGTATGCTTTGGATACCAGTATATATATATGGAACTGCAGTAAAACTATTTGATTGGCAAAACACGTAATTACAAAGTACTGTAGTTTTACAAATTACAAAAACAATGACAAAATACAGCAACGTTTCGACCAACAAGGCCTTTATCAAGCAAACGAACAAACAGGAGTGACAAATTAAAATGAAACACAAATGGATGACCAAATACAAACGTATCTAAGGAAAATCTGGAATAAAAACAAATAACGAAATAAATGTAACACAAAAACACACATAAAAACTAGAAATAGAAAGGAAAAGAAACAATGAAACATCTAGTAAATATATAACTGGAATACATGCAACATATACCCATATAGATTACAAAGCATGGGAAGGAAAGTACTAAGAAGCATAAGAATGAATACGTTGAGCCTGCGTGGTCCAAGGTACCATACAAAGAAATCAACGATTCTCCAGAGCAAATCGACTGCGATCATCCGAGGAACATGATCGGATGGCTGGACCAGACATCGTAGCACCAAATGGCCAGTATCATTGAAATGGGTGGCTACAGGGTCACAGAGCATTGGCGTATGTCGCGTAAGTGTTGGGCGAATCGGTCACTGAGCCTCTTGCCTTTGGATACCAGAGAACCACAAGAAAGTAAGTTGATATTGACGCCATCGTCCATTGTGTACTGTTGGTGAAAGAAAAATAAGGGTTTAATACAGTATTCCTAATATAATATCGATCTAAGGAAAGACTGCAGAAAAACTATGTAGCAATGACGACACTATGACACACGTCCCGCTGTAGCCAATCATTTCCAATGGAACGGACTATTTGGGAGCTCGCGATATTCAGGTCACATACACCTGATCATGTTCCTCTGATGATCCAAGTCAATTTGCTCTAGATAATCCTTTTTTATCTGTATATGATACCTTGCAAACCTCATGGACTCAACGCACTACATTGCTATGTTTCTTAATACTGTCTCTTCTCATGCTGTATGTTCTATATGTTAAATATCTATATATGTTATGTATTTATTTGATTGTTATTGTTTATCTTTATTTTACTACTTCTAGTGTTTTGAGTTTGTTTCGTTATTCGTTTTTAGTCACATATTTTCATTTTAGGACAGTTAGGATTTTATTATTTGATTCTATATGTTGTATGCCGTATAATAAGGGAATTTCTTCCCTTCTGGTGTATCCTTTGCTTGATAAAGGCCTTTTGATCGAAGCGTTGCTGTGTAATGTTATTGTTTTTGTATTTTGTAAAACTTTGTATTTACTTGTCCCAATATACCACACAGAATGAAAAAGGGATCTCTTTGAAACTCCATAGCCAACCTTTGATGCAAATAGAAACGATAGTTAATCTAATCTATTAAAGAAACCTACAAGCAGTAATTATGACTTGTTTTCATGTGATCCCGTTTTCTCTCGTCCTGTTCTAATTTATTACAAAGACTGGTTGTTGACTGGTCTCGTATTTTATACCTGAAGCTCAACTTTAATCACAGTCTCGGAAAGTAAGGTTTCCTGAAAGTAATGATGTAGAAATGTAATTGTTCAGCTTCGTGCCACACTATTTCTAGCTGTTAACAAACCCTAAAGTCGTGATACATTACATGGCTTCTGTTAATCAAATATTTCCTGTCCCTTAAAGTTCCTGCCTGTTGGCTAGAACAGTATTTAAAAACATACACATACACTGACATGTATTCTCAAGATAGCATATACCTCTTGATGTTAATCTGTGTCCTTGCCTTAAAATTAGACATCATTTGCTTGTAAATCAGTGATAAAGACCATTAATGAGAATGGAATACAACCAACCGACAATAACAGCATACAATAAAAAGAGATCAGGTACTAGAGCCAAGGGAAGACCAATAAAATGATGAATAGACAATATCAAGACCACTGTAAATAAACACGGATATACATCAAGGGAGACGAATCTGGTCTTGGAACGCAAATTAAAGCTCCCACCCCTACACTTAACGGCAATAATAGCAACAAATTCCATCATCCGCCCATTGAAATGCAATATATATATATATATCTGAACCAGAAGCACTTGAACTTTTCAGCTCTTCGGCTTGGTGCCATGGACATCGTAACTTTCGGTTCGGTGCCACGAACATCGTAAATCTGGAGAACCTGTGGCTTTACTGCCAGCCCGCAGAATTGAACCGCACTCACAGGAGGCTTGCCATCCGTCGTCCAATGCGCTACGAACACGCTGGGCAGGCGGACAGAGACAATATATAAAGACCTTGTTTGTAAACGATACAGTCCTTGAATTTAAACGTACAGTAAATGCTTTTGAGCGATACATTTCCTGCTTTTCAAAGATTGTCTCCTTGACTTAAAACCATAGTTCCTTCCTTTAAATGTGACGGAATTTGGCTTTAAATTACAAACTACATGCCTAATTCTATTTCAGCTAGTATTGTAATTGGCTGTTGTATTTTATGCCAGCAATAAATGTGAAAACACAAACTCTTTATATCAGTTATCAGTTATATGAGGTCTATCATCATAATACACATGACACGCCCATAGGTGCTTCGATCTCCGCCTCAGCAACTTCGACAGCGGCCCAATACACCAGTTCGATGTTGATTAATCAATCTCTATGCATATTTTGTATATTGTCTTTTCGGACTGTACCAATATCGACACTCATCTCTCTCAATCTGGTCAGCGACTGGAATTCACAACCCTAAAACTCATCTGTTCGAAAAGACTCTCTCAATGCGTTAAGAATGTCATGTCGTTCCATTGCAGCTCCCTCGAATATTGTAGCCATGCTATCTAATCTATCAACTCGTTCATTACCACTGACTCCTGCGTGCCCAGGGACAACAATAATGGTGATTTCTCTGATCACTGTCTTCACCAGTACCTCCACCCAGTTTCGTCTCAGAACGGGTTCAGAATGAAGGTATGCGTATAGTCCTGCTTGTAACATCACAGTGAGATACATTCCTTCACCTGTTCTCATTCTATCCTTGTAACATCACAGTGAGATACACACGAAAGCAAATCAATGTAAAATGTAACATCACAGTGAGATATACACGAAAGCAAATCAATGTAAAATGTAACATCACAGTGAGATACACACGAAAGCAAATCAATGTAAAATGTAACATCACAGTGAGATACATTCCTTCACATGTTCTCATTCTTCTTTTTAACATCACAGTGAGATACACACTAAAGAAAAAGCAATGTAAAATGTAACATCACAGTGAGATACACACTAAAGAAAAATCAATGAAAAATGTAACATCACAGTGAGATACACACTAAAGAAAAATCAATGTAAAATGTAACATCACAGTGAGATACACACTAAAGAAAAATCAATGTAAAATGTAACATCACAGTGAGATACACACTAAAGAAAAATCAATGTAAAATGTAACATCACAGTGAGATACACACTAAAGAAAAATCAATGTAAAATGTAACATCCCAGTGAGATACACACTAAAGAAAAATCAATGTAAAATGTAATCAAGAATAATAAATAACAATAAAATCAATATATGATGGAATCGATTCATAGACTAATCGGATACGTCAGAAATGTCATGTGAGTGTAATGATAAGATCAATGTCGAAGGCGTATTCAAGATTACATTGATGTGATTGATCTATGGATAACTTGCGATTTCGATATCCGACGAGTATTAATTAGATATTGATGACATCCTTCAGACATCGGCAATAAGGAGGTTAGATTGTCACAATAGTACACAGAGGGCAACAGGAAGAGAAGAGAAGTAGAGAGAGAGAAAAAGAGAGAGAGAGACAGAGATAACGGGGAGATGCAATCAAAATGAACTGAAGGTAACGGAATGTTGATATGCTCAGCTAAATTACGAGTATGATTATGTGAAAGAAATGTTATGGTACACAGGCAGTGGCGCCTCGTGATCATTTTTATTTGTGGGACAAGACAAACGTTTTCGACAAAAATCATGATTTTGTGAAGGCTGTATTTTAATTTATAAAATAATAAGTACACGTTACACATTACTATTGGTGGGGCCCGGCCCCATAGGCTCTTAATTACGAGCCGCCACTGGTACACAGTGAGAAATAGTGTCAAGAAATTGGTGGAGGGTTTGGTTTTGCATATGTTAGGTATATTTCTTCTTTTTCTTTCAACACTCTATATCGATCACTTGTCAACCACTCTGTGTGATTTGTATATGATCCGAGCCCAAGAGCGATTGTACGTTGTGCCTGTTATTCGCTTACATGTAGGCCAGCTTATCCGATTTCTCTGCTGCCTTTTATTTACTAGGGTAGCTTCCCTAGGGCATACATCAGTCGCCTCTTACGACATGCATTGTAGGTCGCAGTGCTACTCCTTCTTCTTCTTCTTGGCGTTTGTTCTTTGCGATCAGTTTTAATCACTCTTTGTGATATGTTTGATTTTTGCCAAGAACATGTATACGTTGTACATTGGTTTGGTAGGCCCCTAAATGCATAGACTTCAAAACGTTTAGGACACATGCATCCGATTTCAGCCAAACCTCCTTAGTCTTCTCTTACGAAATATATGGCAGGTAACAGTGGTTCTATTCTTTACACTACAAATTTGGACCACGTTAACCACGTGGGCGGCAGTGGTACTATTCTTTACTTCCCTTGTGCGCCCCGGCACCACACGAGCAGGAATGTATATTTAGTTCGTGTGTTCAAGTTACGCCTTTGAAGTTCCACAAGGGAGGAAAATAACTAACCCGCCTAACTTCAACATAATCTGAGCTAGAATACGAAGTGATTTTTCTTTCACACAAAACTGTGCAAACTCTGCTGGAACATGTTATATATGAAATAATGGCGCGTATATTCTAGCTGACAACGTATGGTTTTGATATGGGGGGCTTTAAAGGGGTTTTAAAGAGGTCTTAAAGAGGTTTTAAGGTCGAAGGATTTACTCAATTTAACCGGGTTTTACCCGATATGATTCGGTCCCTCTCCGCAGAAATGGCACACCACCTGCCGATAGTATTGCGCAAAGCACGACCTCTGTAGCTCCGACAACAATCCCAAGAGTCTCTTGAAAAATATGCACTCGTGAACAGAACGCCGCTGTCCGGATTCGAACCCACGACCTTCGACTCGTAAGGAAAGTGCTTAACCACTTAGCAACAGAGACATCTTTGGTTGGGAAACTTGAATAAAAAAAAGCTAGGCAGTGGAAAAGCATGTATGTACTTTGTGTTACTGAATAATCCTTCTTATTTATACAACGGGTAGAGAAGTGAATAAATCGATATATCCAGAAGAAACTCAAAATCAAAGAAAACTGGCAGATACTACAAATAACAATGAGAATATTGAAGTATTTTTGACATTTAAAGCTTTATACGTTTAGAATAATAGCATGTTGGAAGCAGATATCCTGTCACAGATGAGAAGAGAAAGACACCGAGAATATTGACTTAGGATTTTACTGATGATTTAAGCTTGGCATTTGATCTATGTGAGAGAGAGAGAGAGGAATCTCCTAAAGATTCTATTCAAGATAAGCTATTGTATAATGATGACCAGAGTTGCGACTCTACCGAAATACGAAGAATAAATAACCATAAATGATAACATAGTCAACTTTCACAATGTTATCATTACTCTTGGAGGGCAATTTATTTATTGGGGCAACATGACAGTTGAAATTGTAATTACGCAGCTGATAACAAATAATGAAAATGTTGGTTACGTTGTGTATTTTGGAACCGATAGGAAGTATATGTTTTTCCCTTTATTTTGCTATATATATATTTCTGAAGAAGTTAATGAGCTTTTTTTTGCAAATTCAGAACAATTCAAGAGAAGTTAGGGAGCGTTTTTGAAAACTCAGAACAATTAATACAGCTCCGGTGGAAATGATAAATTACAAGTTTTTGACTCTCCTACTCTGACGGTCTGTTTGTGGTCACTGCAAAAAACCTCCTTAATTCTAGCGTACTAGGCGCTCTAGAAAACTCATTTGTTGACCACATCTTGCAATCTGTTATAGAGTTTAGCCCAAAGACATTCTTTCACGATCGCTCTAGAAAAAGCTACTTTTCAACAACTCCCTGTGACATGTGTCGGTTTGCGTCAGTAGTGGTTCTAATAAAAATATTTCTTCCAAAATCATTTAAATTGTTCTTCTTGTTTTTATGTCATCACACTGTTACCGGGTTGTTAACTCAGTGTCGTGGTTTTATGTATTTGTCTTGCGCTTCTCTGCTGACTTGTGTGGTGGTTTTCTTAGTATCTTGGCAGAATTAAACTATTTTATCTATCCACCTTTTCCTCGGTCTTCCTCACGCCTTCCTTTCTGATATTCTGTTATGGAAAGCTACATAGACAGTTTGGTTTGTTCGCATTCTTACTAAGTGGCCAAACCACTTCATTCTCTGTTTCGCTATATAATTCAAGCACAGTCTTGTTCCAACCTTTTCTCTGATGCTGGTATTCGTTACTTTGTCGATTCTTGGGTTTTTTCATGACTTTGTGGGAGACATTTCATTTCGCATGTTGCTATTTTCTGTGTATGTTTTTTATTCATTAGTCATGTTTGACATTGGTAACATAGAGTATATATGAAGATGAAGAACCTTTACATGAACTTATTTGTATTTTATATAGACTAGGGGGGAGTCGAGCTTGTGCTTCAACAATACGCAAGAGAAAAAATGGGTTTAAAATCCGAAGGATTGACTTCATTGCACCGGGTCTTACCCCATACGGCTCGGTCCCTCTCCGCAAAAGTGACGTACATAACCACTTAGCCACAGACGACCTCAGGCAAGAAAGAAAACAGCATTGCGAACAGATACTTTCCAGTCTGGTTATTCATAATACAGGTATAGTGAAATTGAAAAAGCACATGTAACGTGTGGTTAAATGATCTTACATAACCTTGTGTATTTTCAGCTTTTCATTTCAACAAAAACGTAATGCTACAATTTGTGTTTTTTCCAATTTGTATTTGTTGTAAAGAAATAAAATGAACAGATAAAGTGGTTATGAAATAGGAAAAGTAACAGAGAATGAGAGGGTATACGAAAAAAGAGAGAAAGATTGGGAAAGTGGAAGAGTACAAAGTAGAAGTGAAGACAGAACGGAAGAGAAAGGCAATGCATACGAAATAGAATGGAAAAAAGAAATGGGAAGAAAGAGAATGGAAAAGAACGATCAATATGAAAGTAGAAGCGAAAACTGAAATAGAGAGAAAGACAGAGTGGGTATGAAATTAAAAAATAGAGATAGTGAGAGAAAGAGATATTGTCCAAATATCGAGATGCAATTAGAGATAGAAAGCAACTAAGAGAGATCAAAAGAAATACAGATATATAGAAACAAGGAGATATAGAAAGAAACAAAGAGAGAAAGAAAAAAAAGGAGAGAGAGAAAGAAACCAAGAAATAGAGAGAGAGAAGAAAGAAACAAAGAGAAATATAAAGAAACAAAGACAGAGACAGAAATAAACAAAGAGAGATGGAAAAAAGAGATAGATCTAAAAGTAAACAATTAGAGAATATGGCAATGGGGAAACGCGCACGAGAGAGAGAAACAAGACTAGAAAGATCGATTAAGAATCATAAAGAGAGGGCAAGAGTACGAGAGATAGAGAGAGAGTAGAAAAGTGAAAGAATAAGAGAGAGAAGATTGATTATGTGGGAGATAAAAAACAAAACAAAGAAAGATAAATTGAACGAGAAACATTGAGATGGAGAGAGAGAGAGAGAGAGAGGAGAGAGAGAGAGGACCATGTAAAATTGGAAAATAATGGAAGACTAAAATGTCAGTAAGTTGGAACCTGAAAGCTTCATCTTAAGAAACAGCTGAAATCTGACGAGGTCACATAAAACCAGACCAGCAAACACGAAACATAACTTTCTGACGTAGCACTACATGACATAGCACTCACTTCCGGCACAATTACGCATGCTCAGTTGGATACACACCAGGTGTCAGACAGTTCTCTTTAATTAACTGCCCCTGGTGCAGCACTGGACTTAGTGAACAGGCATCTCAAGGAATGAAACGGACAGGATGAGATGCAAAATATGTCACAATAAAATGGAGAGTAGAAAAACAGATAGAAATCAAATATCTTTGAAACCTTATTTTTGATTATTTGTTAAAAATATCAACACATTTTAAAATGATTTTGGTTATCAACTGAAGAAAAATTGTGTTTATCCACCTCATTCTTCTATCAGATGACCAGAAGGGAGAACAGATACTTCTTCTTCTTCACCCTTCGCTTCTAGGGAAACATAGGTCCGCAACCAAGGCCTTTCAAGCCCACCTATCCAAGGCCATCTTTTTCCAAATCTCTCCACTCTCTCCCCATTTTCTTGCATTCCGTCTCCAACTCACGTCTCCATGTGTTCCTGGGTCTTCCTCTACCGCTATTGCTCTGGGAGTTCCATCGGAAAGCTTGTCTTGTGATGCTGTTAGGGGGTTTCCTCAGTGTGTGTCCTATACACCGCCACCTGCTGCTCCTTATCTGAGAACAGATACAGACGTGGGAAAAAACTCTACAAAGACCAACGCAAATCTTCTTCTTCCTCGAATGCTCCATATCGACCACTCGTTAAACCACTCTTTGTGACTTGTATATCATCTGAGCCTAAGAGTCATTGTACGTTCTGCCATTTATGCGCCTACAAGTAGACCACAACATCCGATTTCTGCGACGCTTTTATTTACTAGGGTAGCTTCCATAGGCCCCTACGTTAGTCGCCTCTTACGACATGTCTTGTAGGTTGCCGTCTTACTGTTCTTTGCTCCCCTTGCGAGCCCCGGCAACAAAGAGCGACACCAACACAAATGAAGAATATCTAGAGAATGCAGATATCGATTAGAGTCAACTATTCTCTCTCTCTCTCTTTCTCTCTCTCTCTCTCTCTCTCTCTATCCCAATAAATCATTCAAACAACTCAGATCAAGCTAACCAAAATGTATCTATATTGTATAAACAGCAGGTGAGATGAATAGAGGATTAAGAATGCCTATCTTTGAATAGACGAAACGGTTATCGAGAAGTCAAAGTCTTTTCAGTAGAGTTGAAGAAGACGATCAATTAAGAAATTGGTGAACAACAATAGTTGTAGTCAGGGTCGTGCAGTGCTATGATGCAGAGAGGCGGCCGCATCAGGCGGCACCAAAGGAGGGGCGGCATATGCAGTGAAATAAAAATCACAATTGAAGGCTATTTTAAAGAAAAAACATTTAAGGGCGGCATTTCGAAGACTTGCATCATACTGAGAAAATATACCGCACGGTCCTGGTTGTAGCACTATACTCCACTATGAATGAGAGGCGATTACACCAGAATACGACAGAGGGTGATAGTTGTAACCCTATATTCCACTTTGAACGAGAAGACGATCACACTAACATTCGACAGAGGGCAACAGTTCCAACCCTTTGTGTCGCTTTGAACATGAATACAGCAAGGTTAGAATTCGATAGTGAGAGATAGTTGTAGTTCTATGCTTCACTGTGTACACATTAATGGTTGAATTAGAATTAAGCAACAGTGATAAGTGTAACACTATACTCCAGTGTGGACAAGACAACCACCAGATTAGAATGCAATATTTATAGCCATCCATACATGAAGAAGTGTCTGTGCAGAATACTGGGAGTATCAAGAAGAGACCGGTTTATAAATAAAGACGCCAGTAAAAAAAGTGGGTACAACATCAGTACTGAATTTCATTAAGAAACATCAAATTAAATGGTTTGGCCACATACGCAGATTACCAACAGACAGTGCACATCAAAGTGAATTGTTACTCCGATTCAGTGGTTAAACAGCAAAAACATGTCCACGACAACAGTGAATCTCAGAGATAATAAAGGCGACGTAAGACATTGTTTATGAAGCGCACACAAAGGCCCGTAATAGAAATATCTTCTTATCCTGACACTGTAAGGTAGAAGAGGATTGTAGAAAAGAAGAAAGAAGAGATACTTTACTCTGAACATGCTTACGGTTGGTTTATAATACATGGAGCAGAGATAGCGGTAACAAGCAAGGGGAAACTGTATTGCATTGAGTAAGATATGCAAGTCAAAGGTGATCAAAACAAACACAAAGCTGCGAATCTTTCAATCAAATGCGAAGTCAGGGCTGTTCTATGGCTCGTAAACATGGAAGACAACAAAAGAAACCACCAGGAAACTACAGACCATAAATAGATGTTTACGTAGAATTTAGGGACTGAAATTGTATGATAAGATTACGAACGAGGAACTCTGAGAAAGAACTAAAAGAGCTGGTACCAGTAGAGAAAGAGCTCAGGAAGAGACGCTGGAGATGGATAGAGCATACATTGAGAAGACCGATCGGACACATAGCAAGACATGCACTGTTTTGGAACCCAGAGGAAAAGAGGAGTAGGGAAGGCTTAGACAGACCTGGGAAAGAGAGCCGGAAGCTGATATTAAAAGGAAAGGCAAAACATGAAACAAATTGGAAGAGATGGCAAGAGAGAGGAAGAGGTGGAAGAAGTTTGTTGAAGACGTGTTCCGTTGGGAGTGAAAGGTGAAGAGAGAGAGAGATAGTTGTAGTCTTGTTATTTTTATTTGTTTGGTGGTGGATTACGCCTATATGTGGCCTAGGCACACCACTTTCAGTTGTAGTCCTATGTTTCACTGTGAATAAATATCATTCAATATAAATCGATAGTCATATTGTTCACTGTGAACGGGATGGCTACCACATTAGAATTCTACCGAGACTGGGGGTGTCTGTGGCGTAGATGTTAGGTGATCACCTCTTGTTCCAAAGGCACTCGTTTCGCTTTATCGACATCAATATATTTTTCCAGAGATACCTGATCTCAGTGTAGGCGAGATCGCGTTCCTAGTCCTATCGAAGACGTGCGATAAAACGTAGGTCCCATTTTCAATTTGAGCACATACAAGAACCATTGACCGTTTAAATCGAGAAGAGCAGGCTGGAAAGCTACTACCCGGGCAACATTTATTAGAAAAAGTTTAAATAAAAATGCCCTACAAAATATCGTTACTATCTTTTAACTTACATCGGGGCCATCGCCGATAATAGGGATTTCGTCAACTGCCGCTGAAGTATTCATGTGTAAGAAAGAGATCGAAGCACATATGATAACACATCAAAATGTAATGATGATGATCATATCAGTCAATCAATCAATCAATCAATCAATCAATCCATCATCAGAGATCGATACTTGTATCGTTATACTTTACTGTGAAGAAATAAAACATTATAAAATGAGGAAAACCTTATTTCTATCCATATCGCCAGTGTGTTACCGGTGTCCACAAGGGGAGCAACGAATAATAACACTGTGACCTACAAGCATGTCGTAAGAGGCGACCTAGGTAGGGGCTTACGGAAGTTACACTAGTAAAAAACACGTCGCAGAAATCGGTTATCCCGACCTACTTGTATGTGCATAACTGACAAAACGTAAAATCGCTCTTAGGCTCAGATCACAAACAAATCACAAGACTGCTTAACCCTTTCGTTCCGTAATTTATTTTACGTTTACTTCCCAATGTACACTAAATTAGCTAGTATATCGGCTTTGTGTATTCTTAAAAAATACTATAAGCCAATATTTGGGGCACATAAGAGCGAATGGGTTAACAAGTGGCTAATATATAGCTTCCGAAGAGGAAGAAAGAGAAAAAAGAAGTATCAATACTCTCCTTTGTAAGCAATACAGTTTTTCATCAAACTATACCACTAAAACCAACTTTAGAATTAAATTAACATTAAGAATAAAATCAACTTTAAAGAAAAATACTGTAGTTGCAATTTTCTAAAGTGCAAACACAAATTCTACACAGCTTTACTTGTCATTTTTTGTTCTCTTACAGCATAACGAACGGTTAAGTCACTAGGTTTTTCTTTTTTTTTTTTTTTTGTCTAATGTTTTTGAACATCTATAACTAATCCTGGATGTTTAACGAGGCTGTAGGAAGTCTGTGGATAACCTGGGGTATGTTTGTCGATGGTGAAACCTCGAATTCATGCGCTGCAGTGTAATGACTCACGAAATAGTCAACTTGAATTATTCTGATTTTTTTTTAACATTGGAAATGAAAGCTGAAAATAGAAAATAAAATAGGAAGGTAGGTCAGAAGTGAGGCACGAGTGCGTCTTTAAGATAAGTCAGGTACAGAGTGCGTCTTTAGGAGGAAGTGAGGACAGGTGCGTCTTTAAGAGGAAGTCAGGTACGAGTGCGTCTTTAGGAAAAATTTGCGAACGAATTGTTTAAGTAGATATGTAATATTTATCATTACGACAGAGTTGAGATGTCTCTCCCATGTATTGCCAGGGCTCGCAAATGTAGCAAAGAATAGTAACACTACGAACTACAAGGTATGTCGTACGAGGCGACTAAGGTAGGGGCCAGCGAAGCTACTCTATTAACTAACAAGCGAAATCGGATGTATTGGCCTACTTGTAGGCGCATAACTCTCACAACGCACAATCGGCTCAGATCACATATAACTCACAAAGATTGATTTAACAAGTAATCGATACGAAGCGTACGAAGGAGAAGATGAATAAACGAGATAACTTAGAAGAGATACATGAGCAACAGAGAAAGATAGAAGAGAATCACATGAGCAACAGAGAAAGATAGAAGAGATATATGAATAACAGAGAAAGTTACAGCTAGAAGAGATACATGAGCAACAGAGAAAGTTAGAAGAGATACATGAGCAACAGAGAAAGATAGAAGAGATATATGAATAACAGAGAAAGATAGAAGAGATACATGAGCAACAGAGAAAGATACAGTTAGAAGAGATACACGAGCAACAGAGAAAGATAGAAGATCATAACGAAGATGAAGAACAGAGCACAGGAAGCATAGAAGAGAACAGATAAAAAGAGATACATAGAAGGATACGATAACAGAGAAAGATAGAAGAGATACATGAGTAACAGAGAAAGATAGAAGAGATACATGAGCAACAGAGAAAGATAGAAGAGATACATGAGCAACAGAGAAAGTAGTAGAAGAGATACAGAGCAACAGAGAAAAATAGAAGAGATATATGAATAACAGAGAAAGATAGAAGAGATAATGAGAACAGAGAAAGATACGTTAGAAGAGATACACGAGCAACAAGAAAGATAGAAGAGATACATGAGTAACAGAAAGATAGAAGAGATACGAGTAACAGAGACGAACAGTTAGAAAAGAAGAGTACGAGAGATACAGTAATGAGTAACAGAGAAAGATAGAAGAGATACATGAAGAAGTAGAAGTACATACGAGAAAGATAGAAGAGATACATGAGTAACAGAGAAAGATACAGTTAGAAGAGATACATGAGCAACAGAGAAAGATAGAAGAGATACACGAGCAACAGAGAAAGATATAGAAAGAAAATACTTGAAGTAACAGAGAAAGATACAGTAGAAGAGATACATGAGTAACAGAGAAAGATAGAAGAGATACATGAGTAACAGAGAAAGATAGAAGAGATACAGAGTAACAGAAAGATAGAAGAGATACATGAGTAACAGAGAAAGATACAGTTAGAATAGATACATGAGTAACAGAGAAAGATACAGTTAGAATAGATACATGAGTAACAGAGAAAAATACAGTTAGAAGAGATACATGAGTAACAAAGAAAGATACAGTTAGAATAGATACATGAGTAACAGAGAAAGATACAGTTAGAAGAGATACATGAGTAACAGAGAAAGATACAGTTAGAATAGATACATGAGTAACGAGAAAGATAAGTTAGAAGAGATACATGAGTAACAAGAAAAGATACAGTTAGAAGAGATACATGAGTAACAGAAAGATAGAAGAGATACATGAGTAACAGAGAAAGATACGTAGAATAGAATAAGAAATAGAAGGAACAGAGAAAGATACAGCTAGAAGAGATACATGAAGATAGAAGATACAGAGAAAAATACGGTTAGAAGAGATACATGAGAACAGAGAAAGAATACGAGTTAGATAGAGATACATGATAAGAGAAAGATAGAAGAGATACATGAGTAACAGAGAAAAAGCTAGAAGAAGATACATGAGTAACAGAGAAAGATAGAAGAGATACGTTAGAATACAAGAAATGATACAGTTAGAAGAATAATAGAAAAGATAGAATTGTATAATCAGAGTATCAATTGATTGATTGATTGATCGGATCGATTGATTGATTGATTGATCGATTGATTGATTGATCGATCGATTTATTGATTTATTGATTGATTGATTTGACCATAATTATTGCACCTCGGTGAGTAACCATGTGTGTTCCGATTTCTTTCTTACACATGAAGATCTCGGCGGCAGTGCTCGAGCACTGTAGCATCAGCGATGGTCCCTCGTTTAATTAAAAAAATTGTGATCACAATTTGCAAGAGTTTTATTTTTGAAATTTTGGTAATGAATTTTAGCCGGACAGCGGTTTTCCATTCTGCTCTCCTCGAGTTTTAACATCCGATGATTCTATTACTTGTTCAACTTCCACACAGTATCTACTTTTTAACATCTGATGATTCTATTACTTGTTCAACTTCCACACAGTATCTACGTTTTAACATCTGATGATTCTATTACTTGTTCAACTTCCACACAGTATCTACGTTTTAACATCTGATGATTCTATTACTTGTTCAACTTCCACACAGTATCTACGTTTTAACATCTGATGATTCTATTACTGGCTCAACTTCCACACAGTATCTACGTTTTAACATCTGATGATTCTATTACTTGTTCAACTTCCACACAGTATCTACGTTTTAACATCTGATGATTCTATTACTTGATCAACTTCCACACAGTATCTACGTTTTAACATCTGATGATTCTATTACTTGTTCAACTTCCACACAGTATCTACGTTTTAACATCTGATGATTCTATTACTTGATCAACTTCCACACAGTATCTACGTTTTAACATCTGATGATTCTATTACTGGCTCAACTTCCACACAGTATCTACGTTTTAACATCTGATGATTCTATTACTTGTTCAACTTCCACACAGTATCTACGTTTTAACATCTGATGATTCTATTACTTGTTCAACTTCCACACAGTATCTACGTTTTAACATCTGATGATTTTATTACTTGTTCAACTTCCACACAGTATCTACGTTTTAACATCTGATGATTCTATTACTTGTTCAACTTCCACACAGTATCTACGTTTTAACATCTGATGATTCTATTACTTGTTCAACTTCCACACAGTATCTACGTTTTAACATCTGATGATTCTATTACTTGTTCAACTTCCACACAGTATCTACGTTTTAACATCTGATGATTCTATTACTGGCTCAACTTCCACACAGTATTTACGTTTTAACATCCGATGATTCTATTACTTGTTCAACTTCCACACAGTATCTACGTTTTAACATCTGATGATTCTATTACTTGTTCAACTTCCACACAGTATCTACTTTTTAACATCCGATGATTCTATTACATGTTCAACTTCCACACAGTATCTACGTTTTAACATCTGATGATTCTATTACTGGCTCAACTTCCACACAGTATCTACGTTTTAACATCCGATGATTCTATTAATTGATCAACTTCCACACAGTATCTACGTTTTAACATCTGATGATTCTATTACTTGTTCAACTTCCACACAGTATCTACGTTTTAACATCTGATGATTCTATTACTTGCTCAACTTCCACACAGTATCTACGTTTTAACATCTGATGATTATATTACTTGTTCAACTTCCACACAGTATCTACGTTTTAACATCCGATGATTCTATTACTTGTTCAACTTCCACACAGTACCTACGTTTTAACATCCGCCTCTATTACTTCTTTATACCCAAAAATAACACTAAGACAAACAAATATTGTAAAATTATATCATATTTCTACTTTACTCTAACATATTTCAGAGCATGTAACAGAAATTCCCGATCAATACACTTCCAAATCTGTTCCCAATAACGATTAACTTAGATTTCCCCCATGGGAAATTTTTCTGTATCCTATAATCAAATAACTAAAGTTGTAAAACAATTTTCCCAATTTTTCTTTTGTTACAAAGTGAAACATTCTTGTTTGTTGATATGTTTTTTAGCATTGTTTATTTGTTTTGTTGTTGCTGTTGTATATACTTGTTGACAAACTGCTTCTTCTGCTTCTTCTACCGCTACATATCGACCACTTGTTGCTGATATTGTATATACTTGTTGACAAACTGCTTCTTCTGCTTCTTCTTACGCTACATATCGACCACTTGTTGCTGCTGTTGTATATACTTGTTGACAAACTGCTTCTTCTGCTTCTTCTTAACCCTTTCCTGCTAACATACTTTCTGATGGCTTAGCTAAAAATAGCTACTCTTTGTTTCTAGGTCACAAACGTGAATGTACGCTCTATAGCATGACAGTAGCAATGTTAACTGTTAACACTTCTTTAGCAAAGAGGATAATAATCGATGTGTTAATGCGTCTTTAGAAGTATTGGGAAAACTTATATATACGTCTTCTTAGCTACTACGACCACGGTTAAGCACTCTAATCTTATTACCGTTATACTTCTTCACGCTACATATCGATCATTTAACCACTCTTAACCTCTTTGTTACCGTTATACTTCTTCTTACGCTACATATCGATCACTTGTTAACCACTCTTAACCTCTTTGTTACCGATATACTTCTTCTTACGCTACATATCGATCACTTGTTAACCACTCTTAACCTCTTTGTTACCGTTATACTTCTTCTTACGCTACATATCGATCACTTGTTAACCACTCTTAACCTCTTTGTTACCGTTATACTTCTTCTTACGCTACATATCGACCACGTGTTAACCACTCTTAACCTCTTTGTTACCGATATACTTCTTCTTACGCTACATATCGATCACTTGTTAGCCACTCTTAACCTCTTTGTTACCGATATACTTCTTCTTACGCTACATATCGATCACTTGTTAACCACTCTTAATCTCTTTGTTACCGTTATACTTCTTCTTTTTCTTCTTCGAACGTTATAACTCAATTACTTGTTAAATACTATGTGATTTATATGTGATCTGAGCCTAAGAGCGATTGTACGTTGTGCCAGATATGCGCCTGCAAGTAGGTCATCCCATCCGATTTCTGCGATGCTTTTATTTACTAGGGTAGCTTCCTAAGTCTTTCATCAATCTCTTCTTACGACATGCTTTGTAGGTCGAAGTGTTACTATTAGTTGCTCCCCATACAAGCCTGGCCAACACACTGGTGTGTTTTTTAACAAGAACCTGTTTAAGTAAGCTCTTCTGAAACATTAAGTATTAGTTTTTCATGGGAAAATGGCATACTTTAAGTGCGTTCAATTCAATTTGTAAGAGGCAATAACGCAGAGTAGAGATTGATTGATTTTCGAATCGAACAAAAAATGGTTGTTGGTCTAATTCACAAAACTGACGTTCATAAAACAAAACATTGCGGATCTGTCTACACCATGTTCCCGCACACTTAGGCGTATACATGTTTTATGACTGGTATTTTACTCAATACAGCATGCCTAGGCTACAGAATATTTTCATTCTTTTATTTTTGTTAAATTTAATTCTTTATCCAACAACACAAGAAAAGACAGAATCACAAACATCAACATAAGAAAGAAAGTTGGCACAAAACCGTGCTTGAATTACATAGATAAACAAAGAATGAAGTGGTTTGGCCACTTAATAAGAATGAACCCAAACTCCACAGTATACATAGTCTTCTACAACAGAACATCGGGAAAGAAGGCAAGAGGAAGACCACGGAAAAGATGGTTAGATGGCGTAGCAGAATCCTGTGAAAGAGCAAAGATAACAATCACACAAGCCACCAGAACAGCGCAAGACAAAAACAGAAAACCACGACACTGGGCAACAACCCGGTAGCAGTGTGACGACAAAAGAAGAAGAAGAAGAAGCCAACGCAGTGGAACGCATTAGATAGAGTATATGTTCAGCTATCAACTCTGACACAAGAGGGTTGCGGATTCAATCCCTCACTCGACGTATGAGGAAAAGAATTGGCCCTCCTACCTCCTGTACACTGGGGTGTAGAAAATAGAAGGGACTGTCACTTCATACACTAATGGTCTGAAAATGTTAACTGACGGTTAATAGACATGCATCCTGCGTTAATCCTTGACACATACTCTCAGTGTATGATATTCATGTTACAGACAGTAATGCAGCGGTCCTCTCAATCAAAGAAAGCAGTTAATGAGTTAAAGATTAGTTTTAAATATGGTATTACAATGTGTACATTTACTGCGTTTGGTGTGCTTCATATTAACATGACTTTCATAGTTTGAAATATGTATTGAAAAGACTACCTAATGATGTGTATTAAATTATAGAACTTTCCATTACCCAATTGCATAACTGTAATGTCTGTCTTTTAAACATTGTCTATTAAACATATATAATGTCTGTCTATTAAACATTGTCTATTAAACATATATAATGTCTGTCTATTAAACATTGTCTATTAAACATATATAATGTCTGTCTATTAAACATTGTCAACTAATAAAACAAGTATGACAATGGATAGTTTTATCTACTGAGAGAAAGTGAGAAAATAGCAAATGTAAACAGTTTTGAATATCTCACAAAATAGCTTACAAGAAATGGTAATGGGATAAGGGAATTAGAAGAAGGAAAAAACATGGTCATTCAAAATAAATGAATGACAGTAAGGAATGGAAGTGTCAGGATGAACAAATCAGAATACTAAGATCATGCATATTCCCAGTGGCAACGTATGGGTGTGAAGCATGGACAGTTAACAAGGCTGTGTAAAAGTGAATGTGTGCTTTTAAATATATTACAGAAGAGTCCTTCGTATATCATTGATAGAGGAGAACATATAGATGTATTTAGACGAGACACAAAGTAAACAAGAACTGGCTGATATTACACACATAAAAAATGAGAAAATTGAAGTATTTTAGACATAAAAAATGAGAAAATTGAAGTATTTTGGAGATGAAAAAATGAGAAAATTGAAGTATTTTGGACATAAAAAATGAGAAAATTGAAGTATTTTGGACATAAAAATAACACAAAGTGTTAGAGATGACCTTTATGAAGGAGACATCCCGACAAAATGCAGACGAGATGGACTACGGAGAAGATGTATTCATGATGTAGCTGATGATGTAGCAGACCAGCTGCATAGAAGGGTCATCTGTCCTACGAGAGAGAGAGAGAGAGAGAGAGACAGTCGGAAAGACAGTTATGATTGATAAGATCTGCTTAGGATAAGCCATCAGATGATGAATTTGTGTCAGCACTTGTTATCGCAATAAGTCACTGGAAAACAAACTGATGGAAACATCTCTTGATGTCACATAGATGTGGTTTAACAGAAGAATGATGAGAATCCCATGAAGTGCTAAATGATGACTGTGGAGGTGCTGAATGATGCCAAGTCACAAAGAAAACGTATATTCAATATAAGAAAGACGCAGTCAACATTGTTTGGAAATGTGATGAGGAGGGAGGTTTATAACACATTGTAACAACAGTTAAAATCAAAGAGAGACGAGGTTTATAACACATTGTAACAACAGTTAAAATCAAAGAGAGACGAGAGAGAGAGAAAGACATAGAGAAAATTCTGGATAGCCTGACTTCATGGCACAGTAGAGCGTCAACATCTGAATTGACTGTAAATACCAAAGATAGAGATATGTGGAGACCCATGATCGCCAACGCCAGCCAGCACGGCACCTGATGATGATGATGATTATTATTATTACAACTATCCCGCCTGCCCAGCGTGTTCGTAGCACCGTGGACGACTTGTGACAAACCTCTGTGAGTGCGGTTCAATTCCGCGGGCTGCAGAAAAGCCACAGGTTCTCCAGATTTACGGTGTTTGTTGCACTGAAATGAAGGGTTGCGATGTCCATGGCACAGAGCCGAAGAGCTGAAACTCAAGTGCTTCTGGATCGATAAATACAAATTAATACATTTATTAGTATGTAAATATATTGTCCTTACCGCTCGTTAGCAGACTATAACGCAGTCTAGAATCTTGAAAGTTATTTGTAAGTATTGAGTGAAATAGCAACTACTTTCTTTCCGCCGAGTAGTGGTTTGTAGATTACAACAGTATGTTTTAAGCGCTGTACATTCCAACAGTACTGGTTGCACTTTGTGATTCCAACAGTACTTATTGCACTTTGTAAATTCACCAGTGCGTCTTACACTGTGCACATCCCAACATAACGAGTTAGACTATCTTATCATGTATCGGTATAGTTGCGACAATTTGATCCACGTTAATCTATAACATGTTCGAGCACTCACTGCTACCAATGGAGAAGATCGTTGATCGATACACAAACATTAGTAAAAACTGGTGAAATTAGAACAAATGAAACAATATATAATTAGAAAATGTTGAATCTGCAAGGTTTAGACTAGTTTAGTTTAGTCGTCGGATCATCATCACTGCACATCGAACCAATCAGTCCATAAGTGATCCGATCTCCCTATCAGTATTTCCCTCAGCGTGTGGCGATTAACGACACCGGTTCTTTGTTGGTTTACTAATCTTCTGTGGCTACCAGCAAAGCGTTCTTATCTAGCTACACCAAACGTGACTTGGAGTTCTTGCAGTCTGGTTAGTGTTATAGATTCACCACTATTATATGAATCATGTACACGTCCTCTCTCCCTTAGGGAATTTGTAATATCAGCATGGTCCATTGCTCGCCCACTTTGTACAGCAGCCATACCTGCAAGCCTATCCGCACGCTCATTCCCCTTTACACCTGCATGCCCTGGCAAAAAAATAAAACTGATCTTTGTCAGCTTAGACCTTCCCAGCGACTCCATCCAATGTCTCATAGCCTATCCTGTCTCATCTTCCTGAGCATACTCATCACTGAGAAAACCTTTCATGGATTAAAAAAAAGTATGTAATTCCAGCCAAACCATCGCTGTAGTAACCGCCAAGATTTCATGATGTCCACAGTGAGACTGCTCGTAGTCACGGCAAAACCATCAATGTCTACCTTCACAACATCCACTCCGACCTGAGCAGTGAAAGCCCACGAGATCCGCGCTTGTCGAATCACCGAAATGTCTGTATAAATGATTACATCATGCTCAGATGAGTTCTCAGAAATTAATGCCTAAACTTCTACCTCCACGACAAGTGGGTTGTTTTGTCTGCATTCTTTATCAAGTGTATCATACCGAAAATGATGTATTGATTCCTGTTGGCACTGGTATCCAATCTTCACCGGGATCAATGTCTTCAAGTATACCTTTTTAATCTATTTCCTTTTTGTCTCTTTATTTCCATGTGCAGAGGATGTCGTGTGTGTCAGCATTGACGCGAAGGTATGCCTGTGCACGACTCATTAGTGTTCCATATTCCATAGTAAGATAGGCAAGAGGATAGCGCATCGCCCTGCATGATGTGTCTTTAGTGCATACAAGTATGATGCGCATCGCCCGTTTTGTATTCTTTCCAGTCTTGCCTATGACTGAGAATCAGGATCGCCAGAGCATACTCAAGCACAGAAAGAACCAGACCCTGGTATAAAAGACAAAGATGACGCTGCTCATAATTTGCCGCAGCCATTACCCTCATCGCAGTCAAACCCTTCCTCGCCTTCATTATCACATGAGCTATGTGTTCCGTAAAAGCTAGACTAGGATCAAACCGCAACCCCAGGTATTTCATTGACTGAGATCGCTCCACCACCTCTGAACACAAAACCACAGGTGGTGTTGGAGTGTTGACGATGCGGTTGCTTAAAGAGAACCATGTCAACGTTGCTTTTGGGGGGTTGACTAATGCTCCTGCTTCACCGCACCACCTACATATGCGTTTTAGACTAGTGCCTCGCGGTACACTAAGAAAGAAACAACAAGTGAATATTGAATCGATTGCCAGATTGATTGATTTATTGATTGACTGATATGATCATCATCATCGTAGTTCGGTGAATAATAATGTGTGCTCCAAGCTCTTTCTTGCACATGAAACTCTCTCACCCGAGTGGTTACCGGGGCCGAAATTTCGGTGTAAAGAATAGAACCACTGTTATCTCCCACGCATGTCGAAAGAGGCGACTAAGGTGCTTTGGCTGAAATTGGATGCATGTGTCCTAAACGTGTAGAAGTCTATGAGTTTAGGGGCCTACCAAGCCAATGTGCAACGTATACACGTTCTTGGCAAAGATCAAACACATCACAAGGAGTGATTAAAATTGGTCGTAAAGAACGAACGCAAAGAAGAAGAAGACATGAAACTCTCAGTGACAGTTCACGCACTATGTAGCACGGGCGAGGGAAGATGGTGATAATTTGGAAAAACATTTATTTTAACATTCTTAATGACTTTTTTGCGGGCTGCGACTTGGCAGTCAATTCCTACCGATTTTCAACTGTGAATGGTTTCTTTAAGTGTTCATCTTGAGCAAGTGATCTACGTTTCGTCGTATTTTTTCTGATATGACTAAGAACTCGATCTCAACTACATTGAGATCACGAATATCTGTAAATATAACCCAATCGCTTCGCTGAGGAACCTACCGAGAACCTCTAGAGCAAGAAGAGAGCACTTTGCATCCACTCCATACAGAACCTGAAATATTAAATCATTAATGTAGACGTTTGTTGATACTTCATTTAAACAAGTAACATTTGTGAATATTAATTATAGAAATAATGTCGAAATTAGTAAATAATACACACATAAAGTATACATTTATGGAAATTAGTTTACATAGTATAAAATATAATAAAGAATTGTTATATTTGATGAGCAAAGTACCCTTGAGGTGACGAGGCCAGCAACGGAAGCAACGACTAGTGACACTGCGACCTACAAGACATGTAAGAGGCGACTGCTGTAAGATCTAGGTAAGATAACAAAGTAAATAAAAAGCATCGCAGAAATTGGATGTGCTGGCACATATGTTGGTGCGTAGCTGTCACAGTGTACAACCGCTCTTAGACTCGAATTATATACATATCACAAAGTGTGGTTAACAAGTAGTCAATAACCTTCGAAAAGTAGAAGAAAAAGAAGAGGAAGAAACCTGGAAAGAGCAATGCGCTAAATAGAATCATATAGACCACATATATATACTGGAAAGAATGTGTATTTCTGATCTATTTTGAACTCTACTCAGTGTTCTTAACATTGACAAAATTCAAATATATTCTACTCGCTACACCAGTCTTCTAACCAGATGTCTTTTTCATGCCAAATTTAGATTACAACCTGTCGCCATTCTCCATCTTGCTCAGTACCGTGCACAGAAGTCACGAGAACAACTTCCGGTGCGAATATAGCATGAATCTCCTTTTATTGCTTCCGGAAGAGGAGAAGAGTTTATTTAAAGTATCTAGACGTGTGTCTGTGATTTTCCATTCTATTGCCAATACGTACATTTTTATTTTGTATGAAAAGACTCGATTCTTGATCTCGTAAAGTTATCTGACATTTTCTCTGTACTATTTCTCTCATCCAATTGGTTATTGGTTACTAAACTGACGTCATTGCACTCAAACAGACCCATAGGTGCTCATTCTCTCCCAACAAATATCGAAGAGTATGCATACTGATGGTTCCCTGGCTCGCTGATTAAACACACCTCTCACTCTGCCCCTCCGGCATTCAGTTCTACTTGTACAAAGGGTAACTCCAAACTGCTTGAATCGCTGGCTAGATTCAGCATATAATTTAGTGCTCTCATCCAACAGGCACTCGCGAAGATAAGTCTTATCCAATATATATGTATGTATTTCTTTGATCAAACGTCGTTGTTACCTGGGGCGGCTCGTGATCATTTTTGTTGGTGGGGCCAGACATTTTTTCCCGGATAAATCATGGTTTTTGGTTGCTATATTTTAATTTATAAAATAATAAATACACGTTATACATTATTTTTGGTGGGGCCCGGCCCCACTAGCCTTTAATGACGAGCCGCCACTGGTTTTGACTATAGCCGGTCTGAAAGACAATCAATCTCTAGCCACTTTTCATACTTTCTCCATTATTTTAGTGTGGGTCTCTGTGGCGTAGAGGCTAGATTCTCGCCTCTGGTTCCAAAGATACTTTGTTCGCTCCCTTGTGATATGCTTCCAGAGATACCTGATTTCAGAATCGATGTGGATGAATTCCTAGCCCTATCAGACGAAGACGATAAAACGTAGGTCCCGTATTCATGTAAAGTACGTAAAAGAATGCTTGACAGTTCAAAATCGAGAAGAGCTTGCTGGAAAGCTGCTGCCTGTGCAAAATTCATTCACAAGATTAACAAATAAAATTCCGACAAAATATGTTTAACATCTTCCAATTACATCAGCGACTCTAGCCGGTACTATAGAGTTCGTGTTCTGCTGCTGCGATCTTCCTGTTTAGGAAAGAGATCGGAGCACACATGGTTTCTCGCCGAAGTGCAATGATAATGACCCTATCAATCAACCATTTAATTAAAATATATATATATTTGCTTTACCAACGTCGATGTCGTTATATCCCGGTCTGATAAACTATCAATATTTAACCACTTCTCATGCTTACTCCATCTTCCGAAACACTTCTTCATATATCTGAATGAGGAGAGCTGAAACGTTTTTTTTTTTTAATTCGTATGTTGTTTTCTACAAAGATGCATACAGAAATATCAACAAATTAATCTTGTGAATATTTTTTATTTAGCGACAACATGTTGGTATTTGAAATCGCTTGTTGACAAATTGGAACACTCTGAATTGTTTGTCAGGTGGCTTGCCGTACACCAGAAGTTAACCAAGGGACACAAGAAAACAAACATTAATAGATATTTTCTTTAGCTCTAAATCTGTCATTATTGATTTCAAATCTAGTCATGAAGACAGAAGATACGTGACTAGAAAATATATCCATATGTTTAGTTTGTGTTTTCTCTCTCTATATTCGCGAACTAAAATGCTCTATTACACATTCCATATGAAAATATCATTATTAATTCAACCAATGTAACTAATGGAATCCATCACGAGAAACAACATTTACAACTGAGATCCGACTATTATAATAAAAGAAAACACATTTTCATTTGATTACACTTTGACAACATAAACATGAATAATGTCAAATAAAGTAATATTTAATGAAAGACTGTCAACTTCTCTCTTGCAAGCTGACAATGTAATACTGAAGATATTTTGCAAGAATTTTATTTTTAATCTGTTTTAATGAATTCTGTACGGGCAGCTGCTATCCAGCCTGATCTTGTCGATTATAAAATGGTAATTTAGGGTTCTTTTACGTGCTCAAATTGAACATGGGACCTACGTTTTATTGTCCGTCTCGATAGACTAGAAACACGATCTCACCTACACTGAGATCAGGATCTCTGGAAAATATCCAGAAGGCTCCAGGAGGTAGCGAACCTGGCACGAGAGACAATCACCTAATCTCTACACCACAGAGAACTCCTGACAATGTAGTGCTAGTGGTTAGTGTCTTCTTTGATATCTTGTGAGAGACAATCACCTAATCTCTACACCACAGAGAACTCCTGACAATGTAGTGGTAGTCGTTAGTGTCTTCTTTGATATCTTGTGAGAGACAATCACCTAATCTCTACACCACAGAGAACTCCTGACAATGTAGTGATAGTGGTTAGTGTCTTCTTTGATATCTTGTGAGAGACAATCACCTAATCTCTACACCACAGAGAACTCCTGACAATGTAGTGGTAGTGGTTAGTGTCTTCTTTGATATCTTGTGAGAGACAATCACCTAATCTCTACACCACAGAGAACTCCTGACAATGTAGTGCTAGTGGTTAGTGTCTTCTTTGATATCTTGTGAGAGACAATCACCTAATCTCTACACCACAGAGAACTCCTGACAATGTAGTGGTAGTGGTTAGTGTCTTCTTTGATATCTTGTGAGAGACAATCACCTAATCTCTACACCACAGAGAACTCCTGACAATGTAGTGCTAGTGGTTAGTGTCTTCTTTGATATCTTGTGTACTCACAAAATTGGGACTTCTTCTGTAACAAAATAAACATAACTATTCTAGATATTCAAGTATGTCTTGTTTAGTAGATAATGGTATACAAGCGTGTAATGGGAACCATCAGTACGCATACTTGTCCATATATGTTGGGGGAGACTGAGCACCTGTGGGTCTGTCCAGGTGTGATGACCTCAGTTTAATAACCAATAACCAATAAATAATGTTTAAAAATGTCTTGTTTTGTAAATAATGGTATACCAGCGAGCCACGGGAACCAACAGTATGCATACTCTTCGATATCTGTTGGGAGAGACTAAGTATTTATGGGTCGTCTGTCAATAGTGCAATGACTTCAGTTTAGTAAACAATAAATAATGGTATGAAATGTCTTGTTTAGTAAATAGTTTTGTGAAACATCTCATTGCTCTCTGCTCTTATAAGAGCTGCAGTAGCGTAGTTGATAGTCAACTCGCGTCTTAGACTAGTAGACCGGGTTCAATTAGGTTAGCAGTGGGTCTTTTAGGAATCATCAAATAGCTTGTGCTGAGTAATACTTTGCCACCCCAACATTCCTTCAGAATTTCTCTCTCTCATAAGCCAGATGCCTCGCCTCTGCAGACGTCATGTTCAAACCATCAGTTACATCCTGAATCCATATTGTCAGTTGTCTGCCTCTTCTCTTTTTTGTTGGTATGCCTCCTTCCATGATGGTTCTCTCCAGGCCCTCGTGTCTTTTATATGTCAAAGATACCTCAATTTTCTCTTTCTTTTTTTGTAGCAGCAAGTTTTCTTTGACTTTGAGTTCTTTCTGGATATATATATATTTGTTCTATTCTCTGTGCCCATGATAAACGGAGGACTCTTCTGTAACACTTATATCTAAAAGCACTTAACTGATTGGCTGCCATGAGCCGCTGAGAGTGCCAATGTTATTTTTATAATCTATTTTAACGACGATTCATTTACCTACAAAATGATATATTACTCATAAATATCCGTTAATAATTAATAAAACTGCAGCTGAATTTGTACATACATCTGCAATGGGAAAATAGGACATAAATTCAATTCAGCCACAACCCGTTTTTTACATCTTTTCCACTGCCTTGTTAAATGCCCATGCTTCACACCCTACGTTGCCAATTGGAATATGTATCCTCTTATTATTCTGATCTTTTGTTTTAGTTTTTAAAAAATGTTATGTAATGTCTTGTTTAAAAAAAACAATGTTAATGTAATGTCTTGTTTAATAAACAATGTTATGTAATGTCTTGTTTAATAAATAATGTTATGTAATGTCTTGTTTAAGTAACTAATGTTATGTAATGTCTGTTTAATAATGATGGTATGTAATGTCTTGTTTAATAAATAATGTTTTAATGTCTTGTTTAATAAATAATGTTTGTAATATGGTGATTAGAAAATAATCGTGTAAAGTGCCTTGTTTAGTAAATAAACACACCACAAGATAACCCTGGGGAAATATAATAAGAAAGGACTATAGAACTATATACCTTTCAGAGGTGGAATGTACTATAGAACTCTATACAAACGAGCTATATAGAGCTCGACAAAAGAAACTGAAAAATACCCGAGCAAACATGGAGGAAATGCGCTAGCAAAGTCGTGTCCAGTCCTGATTCTGAATGGCCCTCCCGCATTCCGCCATTGCTGGCCAGATTTTTGACATACCAGAAGAAGAAGAAGAGAAGAAGAGGAACTCTATACATTTCATATACTGACTATAATACTCTATACATTTAAGAGACTTTGAAACATCATTCCGTGCTCATATTGAGCATCTTAAAGACAACTGCTTCTACAGACAAACGATATAATGTCAAACAAATAACGAATGATTATCCAATCTGCCCCGATTCATCCTAGGCTCACACTGTATAAATGCAGTAGGTAAATAGACACGCAGAAGTAAAACAGTAAACTTGCTTTTAAACAAGTACAAATACGTTACATTGATACATTGATACTAAGTCCTAACATATTATAAAGCTGCTGAAATTATTACAATAACCAAAAACTAACAGAATGAGATGGTAGTTTTAAAGGGTTTTAAAGCCGAAAGATTGACTTCATTGCACCGGGTTTTACCCCATATGGCTCGGTCCTCTCCGCAGAAATGGCACGCCACCTGCCGAGAGTATTGCACAAAGCACGAACTCCGTAGCTCCAGCAACAATCCTAGGGTCTCTGGAAAAACTGCACTCGTGAACAGAACGGCACGGTTCGATTCGAACCCACGACCTTCGACTCACAATGCAAAGGGCTTAACCACTCAGCCACAGAGACCCCCTGGTAGTATTATAGAGGTCAAATGGTAGAGATTCAGACACACATTAAGATAAAAGCATTGTTGTGTATTCTAGAACAAACCAACTAGCAATACTTTCAGTAGAAGATTGTCTGAGTGTGTGCGTGTGTGTTTGTGTATGTGTGTGTATGTGTGTGCGTGAGCGAGAGTCTGCATGCTTTAGAGATAGAGAGTGAGAGAGTTTACGTATCTATGTGTGTCTGCGTGTGTGTGCGCGCGCGCATCTGCATGCTTGAAAGATAGAGCTATACTATGTATGTGTGTGTTGGTGCGTGTGTGCGTCTGCAAGCTTGAGAGAGAGAGAGAGAGTGTAAGTATGTATATGTGTGTGTGTGTGTGCGATCGCGCGTCTGCAAGCTTGAGAGAGAGAGAGAGAGCGTATAAGTAGATATAAGTGTGTGTGTATGTGTGAGTCCATGATATATATAAATATATATCCAATGAAACACGGTGTAACAGAAAAGTTCTTAGAACATCTTGGACAGAGAAGAAACAAAGACATCCTACAAGACATGCATATCAAAAAGTATTGGCTCATAAATAACATCATGTCCCGGAAGATGAAATATGTTGGCCATATTAAACACGTCACAATGGCTTGGAGAGAACGGTAATGGAAGGCATGGTTCCTGGAGTACGAGGCAGGGGACGACCAAGACGAAGGTGGCAGCAGGCCATCAAAGAAACCTTGAATGATGCTGGAAGATGTCGAAGAACTTGTAAGAGACAGAGAGTTTTCAGGAGGACTGTCATGAAAGCGATATTCCGCTTTATTAAGGGACATGCTACTATTTGATATAATATATACATATATATATATATTATTTATATATATATATATATATATATATATATATATATACTGAGAGAGAGAGAGAATGTAAATGTGCATGTGTGTGCCGTGTGTGTGTATGTTTATATGTGTGTGTGCAGATATATATATTTATATACACTGTAAGGAGAGAGAGAGAAATATATAGTATGTGTAGGATATATATATATATATATATACACACACTAGCAGATACACTTGTTCTTCGTAGGGAAATATGAAGTTTAAATCTAGTTCGAAATGTTTTTAAAGAATGAATAAAGATTATGATGTTCAACGCTTGTTCAAGTTACCTGAAATACAATGTAGATATGTATACATAGATACAGAGATTGTGTGTGTACGTGTGCATGGTATATATATATATATAGTTGTGTGTGTTGAAGAGAAAGTGAGAGTATACAGTATACAGGGTGTTCAAGATAAAAGCATCCCCATTGACAAATTAAAAGTGGTCAGGTACGCATTACGTTCTGTCTATTTACTATTTAAACCGGTTTTGACTATCTCGTCCACCATTGTTCATCTCCTCTTCCCGCACCATAATTACACACCACAAAAAGACTTTCTCATTTAACCTATACTATGTCATAATTGAACCATCTCATTTCATAAACATATGCCAGATTGGTTCACGTGACCGGGCTACTTTTATCTTGAACACACTATATATATATATATATATATGGGCGTGCGTCTGTAGCTTAAGCAGTAGGGAGCTCGATCACAATCCAAGAGTACCTGGTTTCAAAGTCCGCGGGGCAGTTAACGAAAATTTGTTCCCGTTGATATTTACGAATGGTAAAAATAGAACTCACAGTTCAGAAAACAATGGCTAACTACTAATCGTGTAAGTGGTACCTAGAAAGTCAAAGACGCGTTTATTGTGGTTTATGTCGAAGTACTGTAAAGGTTATGTCACGATTTTCTTGTCTTCATATATGATTGTATATATATAGTGTGTGTGAGTGTGTATGTGTGCATGTGTATGCAGCAATATAATGTGTCTGTGTTTGAATGTGGAGAAGAGCGTGAAAAAAAAACAAATGAGGAACGAAAATTCCATCCATTTGTGAGGTTGAGTAGAACCTAGAAAGTCCGAGACTGGGAGAAAATATATTCTCTTGGGTACTGAGACATTCTAGGAAAATAAGTGAGTGAGAAAGAGAGAGAACGAGCGAAATATAGCAATAACGATAAACAGCAGCAGACAAAGTGTCTTCAGAAATTACAGATTTGATCTGCAGAGACGAAAGAACAGTTACCTGAGATTGTTAGTATGAGAATGTTAGAAAAAGTAACTGAGATTGTTATGAGAATGTTAGAAAACAGTATCTGAGATTGTTAAGTATGAGAATGTTAGAAAATGTAAAAGAGATTGTAATATGAGAATGTTAGAAAACAGTTATCTGAGATTGTTATATGATTGAAGATTGATTCTGAGAGAGAAAGAACAGTTACTGAGTTGTTATATGAGAATGTTAGAAAAAGTAACTGAGATTGTAATGAGAATGTTAGAAAACAGTAACCTGAGATTGTTAATATGAGAATGTTAGAAAAGTAACGATTGTTAATATAGAATAGAACAGTAACTGAGATTGTTATATGAGAATGTAGAATGATTGTTAATGAGAATGTGAAAGTTTGATTGTTAATGAGAATGTTAGAAAGTACAGTTAATGAGAATGTTAGAACAGAACTGAGATTATAGAATGTTAGAACAGACGAGATTGTTATGAGAATTAATATAAATGAGATGTTAATATGAGAATGTTGAAAATAGTAAAAGATTGTTAATAGAGAATGTTGAAATAAATGATTGTAATATGAGAAGTTAGAAATTATGATTGTATTATTGAGATTGATTAATTGATTGATATGACCATCATCATTGCACTTCGGTGAGTAGCCAGATGTGTTCTGATCTCTTTCTTACACATTAAGATCTTAGCTGCAGTGCGCGAACGCCGTGGTACCGGCGAGGGTCCCAAATGAAATTTTGAAGATTATGAAAATATTTTATATGAATTTTATTTAAAATCTTTTCTAATGAATTTTGCCAGGAAACAAAGTTGAGATTGTCAATATGAGATTATTAGAAAACAGTAACATGAGATTATCAATATGAGATTGCGAATATCTACTAACACAATGGAAATTACCAGCTACGTCTAAAGATAATATTACTAATGTATTAACAAAGTTTGAAGAAAACGCTTAATTTTGTTCTGCTTCAAATTGTCAAAGAGAGTCGTCATGACAACATGGATGCCATTTTTTTAAAAGTCCTTCTGATGAAAATGTGATGTACAGAGTGCGATGTTATTCTTCTTATTCTTGTGTCGTCACACTGCTACCGGGTTGTTACCCAGTGTCGTCACACTGCTACCGGGTTGTTACCCAGTGTCGTCACACTGCTACCGGGTTGTTACCCAGTGTCGTCACACTGCTACCGGGTTGTTACCCAGTGTCGTCCACTGCTCCGGGTTGTTACCCAGTGTCGTCACACTGCTGCCGGGTTGTTACCCAGTGTCGTCACACTGCTACCGGGTTGTTACCCAGTGTCGTCACACTGCTACCGGGTTGTTACCCAGTGTCGTCACACTGCTACCGGGTTGTTACCCAGTGTCGTCACACTGCTACCGGGTTGTTACCCAGTGTCGTGGTTTTCTGTTTTTGTCTTGCGCTGTTCTGGTGGCTTGTGTGATTGTTATTTTTGCTCTTTCACAGGATGCTGCTACGCCATCTAACCATCTTTTTCCGTGGTCTTTCTCTCGCCTTCTTTCCCGATGTTCTGTTGTAGAAGACTATGTATACTGTGGAGTCCGATGTCATTATGATGAACCAAGAAACATCTCTTTAGTAAACATGTCTATATATGAAAATGTGATGTACAGAGTCCAATGTCATTATGATGAACGAAGAAACATTACTTTAGTAAACATGTCTTTATATGAAAATGTGATGTACAGAGTCCAATGTCATTATAATGAACGAAGAAACATTACTTTAGTAAACATGTCTTTATATGAAAATGTGATGTACAGAGTCCAATGTCATTATAATTAACGAAGAAACATTACTTTAGTAAACATATCTTTATATGAAAATGTGATGTACAGAGTCCAATGTCATTATAATGAACGAAGAAACATTACTTTAGTAAACATGTCTTTATATGAAAATGTGATGTACAGAGTCCAATGTCATTATAATGAACGAAGAAACATTACTTTAGTAAACATATCTTTATATGAAATGGGATGTACAGAGCCAATGTCATTATAATGAACGAAGAAACATTCTTAGTAAACATATCTTTATATGAAAATGTGATGTACGAGTCCAATGTCATTATAATGAACGAAGAAACATTACTTTAGTAAACATATCTTTATATGAAATGAAAATCTGGCATATCCTTTACAAGACTTCGCCATCAACCATAGTAAACTAGTTATCAAGTTTCTAGACAGCACTTATACGTTTAGTATTTGCCATTGCTATCTGATTGACGAGGTCTATTTATCGTTCGAAATTTTCACAGGAACAAATTTGCTTCCAAACTGCCCGTCGCGGTGTTTAAACCAAGTACTTTTAAGTTGTGATCTAGCTCACTATAGCTTAATCTACAGACGCCCACAAATCTCTTTAGATATCTCCGGAAATATGTGTTTTATGATCATGTCTTAAATGTCAACGAATGCAGTATTTACCCGAACGTGTAGTGCCGGGGCCCGAAAGGGAAGCAAAGGATAGTACCACTGCGACCTTACAAGGCGTGTCGTAAGTGGCGACTGATGTATAACCTAGGAAAGCTACACTAGTAAATAAAACACGTCGCAGAAATCCGATGTGCTGGCTTACGTGTAGGCGCATAATTGGCACAACGCACAATCGCTCTTAGGCTCAGATCACATATAAATCACACAGAGTGGTTGTCAAGTAGTCAATATGAAACGTTCGAAGAAGAAATAGTATTTGTCGACTTAAGGATTGATTTCTTGTCCAAAGAAACGGTTCTCTTTTTTAAATGTCCATTTCTCCAAAGGTTTAAGTTGCACATGTTCAACTGTCGCCATTTCTCCAAAGGTTTAAGTTGCACATGTTTAACTGTCGCCATTTCTAATAATATAATATCTCAAACTGTGTCAGTATCGTTATCCTTATATAACCGTTCTAAACTGTAACAATTATGTTTCTCTCTCTCTCTCTCTCTCTCTCTCTCTCTAACCTCAAAAGCAAATGAAAGAAACATGCTACTGTCCTTGATTAAATGGTTACTTTTTTTGTCCTCTTTCCAGAATATTTCAGTGTTACGTAATTCGCTCTTTTTCTCATTGTTTGCTTGCTTAAAATAGATTTCAATTTCAACTTGGACAAAATGTCCACAATTATGTCTTATTCTCAACGTTTTACACATTGCATTTTAACATCGTGCATAATTACACTTCTTTTCTTTCTTTATTTTCTTTCCGATTTCTCATCACCTGTCTATTTCAAATATCTGCTGGTATTATGAGTGGATGATAACATCAGTAGATGCTTGGAGTCTTGCTGATCTTACTTAGATCTGCTGGATATGCATATTTTTGTTATACTCAGATATAGAACAAGGTCAAACAATATTGTAAATTTGTTTACGGGTCAAAGATTAACTTTATTGAACCCTGCTTTCACATTTGGCTTTGGTCTCTCTTTGCATAAACGGCACGACACATCATATTAGTTATTGGTTACAAAGTGACGTCATTGCACTAGAGCAGACCCATAAGTGCTCAATCTCCCCCAACAGATATCGAAGAGTATGCATGTTGTTGGTTCCCGTGGCTCGCTGATTAAACACACCACTCACTCTGCCCCTCAAGCATCCAGTTCTACTTGTACAACGGGTAACTCCAAACTCGTTAAATGGTTGGATCGATTCAACATCTATTTTAGTGTCCTCATCCAACAGACTGTCACGAAGAGACCGAAGAACATCCCCCTTATCCATCTTAAACTCCCTAACAATCGATGTTGTTGATGCCAGTCTGTGCACCCTCTCATTGCCACAAACACACATATTGACACATCAAATGCCGAGAATATTGCACAACATACTAACTTGGCAGATCCAACGACAAACCTTAGGGTTCACTGAACAAAAATACACTCGTGAATTGGACTACACTGTCTAGATTCAAATACACGACTTGTGGAAAGCAAAACAAAATGCTTGACCACTATTTTTTTTTTTTGGCGATCCAGAAGCACTTGAGCTTTTCAGCTATTCGGCTCGGTGCCATGGACATCGTAACCTTCGGTTCGGTGCCACGAACACCGTAAATCTGGGGAATCTGCGGCCTTTTCTGCCATCCCGCGGAATTGAACCCGCACACACAGAGGGATAGTCACCCGTAGTCCAACGCGCTACGAACACGCTCGGCAGACGGGCGTTGACCACTATACGACCACAGCCAACTCTAGATAACTAGGCCAGTCAACTGACCGGAGAATCCCTGACCTAGATGAGAAGGGGGCTGGAAATTATAGATGTTTGATAGAACACTGACCGCTTTTTTTTGGCCACTTTACTCAATTATGTGAGTCCGTGGTTATTTATTGGTGAAAAATATTCATAATATTAATATTCCTTATTGTTAAACTTAAGTTATTTCTGATCTCAGTAGGTACAGTCGTGTGCCTAATAATATCGGAGGAGGATGATAACACGGACGATTGTTTAATTGAACACATTAAAGAACCATTAATAGTTTTAAATCGTTGAGACTAGACAAAATCTTAGTTTTGGTATGAGTCAGCACTGGCGTCATCATTATGATCAGTCAAATCTGATACCATGTTTATACCAGTGGGGGCACTGGCTAGGACAGCTCTTAGATGGACAGTGGATGGGAAGAGAAGGTCCGGACGTCCAAAGGAAAGAACGGTAGAGAGTGAGTTGAAGGAGTGTGGCCTGACGTGGAAGACGGTTGATAGAAAGGAAGCAGAACGGCAACAGTGGAAGTCTCTTGTGGAAGACTTATGTGTCAATCGGGACACGAAGAAAATATAGATACTATGCTACAGTATTACTCCAGATGTTGTACTTTAGACTGGGGTTTTTCTGTTTGTAAAAATGAAAGCTACCCGTCTGTACAAATGTGTATGATATGTACAATATGCGTAGTAAAAATAAAGCTACCGTCTGTACAAATGTGTATGATATGTACAATATGCATACACTTCGGTCGACATTGTTGATGATCTTGTCCTACCTGCAGTAGGTGTATAACGGTGCCGCAACGTACTCACGTCTAAAGAGTCTAAAGACGAAGTATTGACTTCATTGCACCGCGTTTAACCCAACAGGGCTCAGTCACTCTCCGCAGAAATGACAAGCCACCTGCTGAGAATATTGCACAAAGCACGGACTCCGCAGCTCCGGCAACACTCCTATTTATCTCTGAGAAAAATTGCACTCGTGAACACAACATCCGGAAGAGACGCTGGCGATGGATGGGAAATACATTGAGAAGACCGACCGACAGCATTGCAAGACAGGCACTTTTTGGAACCAGCAGGGAAAGAGGAGTAGGGAAAGGCCTAGGCAGACATGGAGAAGGAGATGGAGACTGATATTAAAAGGATAGGTAAAACATGGAAAGAGTTGGAAGGGATGGCAAGAGAGTGGAAGAGATGGAAGAAGCTTGCTGAATACCTGTACTCTGTTGGCAGGTGAATGGTAAAGAACAAAACATCACGGTCAGGATTCAAACCCACTACCTCAGAAACGCAAGCCAATGGCTTCCATATAGAACAAACACAAACAAATACACATCACTGGTAGTTTCTTCTTCTTCTTCCAACGCTCCATATCGACCACTTTTAAACCACTCTTTGTGATTTGTATATGATCTGAGCCTAAGAGCTATTGTACGTTGTACCAGTTATGCGGCTATAAGTAGGCCATCATATTCGATTTCTACAACGCGTTTTATTTACTAGGGTATCTTCCCTAGGCCCCTACCTCAGTCGTCTAATATGACATGTCTAGTAGGTTGCAGTGTTACGATTATTTGCTTCCCTTGAGGGGCCCTAGTAACACAAGTGCGGGTTTTCTCCATCATTGTTTATTATATATCCAGAATACTTCAATATTCTTATTCTTATTTGTAACATCAACCAGTTTTCTTTGATTTTGTGTTAGGATCAGTAGCGGCTCGTCATTAAGCGCCACTGGGGCCGGACCTCATTAAAATGTAATGTGTAACGTTTATTTATTATTTTATAAATTAAAACATAACATCCCCAAACTATACTTTTTCCAAAAATGTGTGTCTGGCCCCACCAACAAAAAAGATCACGAACCGCCACTGGTTAGGATCAGATCACATACAAATCGCACAGAGTGGTTAACAAGTGATCGATATGGAGCGTTCGAAGAAGAAGAAGAATTGATTAGGGTAGCTTCACTTGACTACTATCTCAGACACCTCTTACGACATGGCTAGTAGATCGCAGTGCTACTATTCTTTGCTCCCTTTCGAGCCACGTCAACATGCGGACGACTTTTAATTTCAATTTCGACAATTTGAAGTTATCGTTTAAAGTTTGTTTCATAAATAGTTTTCTTTAGAAATAAATGTGTTTTTTATTAGCATCGAAGAAACAGAAAGCTAGTCGAGAAGTAATTATTAAAGAACGGAAAAGCATTTACATTAGATGTTAGTTAATTCTGTACAACATGCATAGATTTGGTTCAGTTTGGCTTCTGACGATAATTAAAAAGATAAGAATCGATCGGTCGTTGATAGTCATGTTCTAATAAAGTAAAAAGATGATATGAAAAATGAGAAAGAGAGATGAAGAACGCGAGGGAGAGAAAGATTCAGGAGAAACATAAAATTGATATAAAAAAATGCTTCACACGATCCAATTTACACTCAATTTTAGCTTTGATCGTGTTGTAGCGATCGGCTGTTACTCATCGCTGGTCAATTTCTCCAACACTTATCAGCACTTATTGATACTGATTCATGATCTTCAATCTCCTATCTCAATCTCTCACTCTCCTTTGCCAATGACATACCGGCATCCCTTCAAGTCGCGACAGTTCCACCGCATGGACCTTTGAGGGTTTCCTTATTTTTGGTGACAGAAATACGTGACGAAATTGTTTGAACGGCCTCTCATAATGTCGCTTAGATAGTGTCAATATGGGTCAACTTCAACGCTTCGTTCTCGTCTCCATTTCTGTTTAATAATTCCTTCTTCGTTTTTTTTTTCTCTGATTCCAGCTTAACCCTTCACTCTTTGAGCCAATTTACATGCTCCTAGTATTTTTTAAGACGACGCAAAGCCAGAATACTGGTGTCCATTGCCATATAATTACGCCCAGACGTCAATAAAAGTACAGTGTGAAAGGGTTAATAAATCATTCTTGTTCATGTGATATATCTTAATTTATTACAATTGTATTTGATTATTTATACATTATACATTAATGAGTGTGAAGCAGATGAAAAACATATATGTGCTTGCAAATATAAGTGTTATAGAAGAGTCATCCGTATATCTTGGACAGAGATGAGAACAAATAGATCTATCCAGAAAGAACCCAAAATCAAAGAAACTGACTGATACTACAAATAAGAAAGAGAAAATTGAGATATTTTGGACATATAAAATAGAATGAAGGGCTGGGGAAGACCATCATGGAAGGAGGCATACTGGCAAAGAGAAGAAGAAGAAGACCACGGAGAAGATGGATTCATGATGTAACTGATGGTTTGAACATGACGGCTGCGGATGCAGAACATTTGACTTATGATAGAGAGAAATTCAGAATGACTGTTGGGGTGGCAAAGTTCTGCTCAGGACAAGTTATTTGATGATACACATTAGTAATACATTAATAATTATACAGTAATCTTCAACAAATATGGAAAATGTCAAAGATGAAAATCTTACAATCAACTGTGAAGTCAGTGCAATTCAATGGCTCGGAAACATGGAAAACGACAAAATAAACCACCTGAAAACTACATACCTTCATAAATGGATGTTTATGTACAATAGAAGGACTGAGATGGTACTATTATGAACGAGGAACTCAGAAGGAACTAAGCAGATACCAAGTGAAGGAGGAGCTAAGGAAGAGACGCTGGCGATGGATAGGACACACATTGAGGAGACCGACCGAAAGCATTGCAAAACAGGCACTGTTTTGGAACCCGCATCGAAAGAGGAGATGGGAAGGCCTAGATATTCCTGGAGAAGAGAGCTGAAGGCTGATATTAAAGGTTAGTAAAACATGGAACGATTTGAAAGGATGACAGAGAGAGAAGAGCTGAAGAAGTTTGTTGAGACCGTGCTCGTGGAATTAAGAGGAAGAGCTGGAAGAAGTTTGTTGAGACCTGTGCTCAGTTGGAAGTGAAAAGAGGAGGAGAGCTGAAGAAGTTTGTTGAGACTGGTGCCCTAAATTGGAAGAGAGGAAGAGCTGGAAGAAGTTTGTTGGAGACCTTGCTCCGGGAGTGAAAGGAGAAGAGCTGGAAGAAGTTTGTTGAGACCTGTGCCGTGGAAGTTAAAGGAGGAAGAGCTGGAAGATTTGTTGAGACTGACAGTGAAGGAGAGAGGAAGAGCTGGAAGAAGTTTGTTGGAGACCTGTGCTCCGTTGGGAGTTGAAAGGTAAAGAAGAAGAAGAATTATACAATAATTATTTATTAATCAGAGAAATGTCTGATCAACCACTAGTAACAACTGTTGTAAGAAGGAGAATAATCAGAGAAATGTCTGATCACACAGTACAAATGTTGTAGGAATAATCAAATGTCGATCAACATAGTAACAACTGTTGTAAGAAGGAGAATAATCAGAGAAATGTCTGATCAACCACTAAATGTGTAAGAGAGAAATCAGAGAAATGTCATCAACACTAAAGCAAATGTTAAGAAGGAGAATAATCAGAGAAATGTCTGATCAACCACTAGTAGCAAATGTTGTAAGAAGGAGAATAATCAGAGAAATGTCTGATCAACCACTAGTAACAAATGTTGTAAGAAGGAGAATAATCAGAGAAATGTCTGATCAACCACTAGTAACAACTGCTGTAAGAAGGAGAATAATCAGAGAAATGTCTGATCAACCAATAATAACAACTGTTGTAAGAAGGAGAAGATGGAAATATGTTCGACACACCATGAGAAAAAATGATCAAAGAACACCAGCAGGCATTGAAATGGGATGCAAAGGGTTCAAAAAGAGAGGAAGATCTAAGGAGACCCTGAAACGAATTTTGCTGAGATTGGTAAGAAATATCGGTCTCAGTCCCATGGAGGAGATTGAGCGAGTTGTCCTGGATAGCGCGATATGAAGAAATTGCGTGCACGCAGTATGTAACGTATGATGACACGAGATGAATTATTATTATTATTAGTTATACATTACAACGTTACCATAGTTTTCATATTCTGAATGTGTATACGTTACGGTGTGATTGACATGTTGCGTTCCGTATTTTAGAACAGATAATAAATCAATATGAAGAAAGCAGAAGATTATAACAATCGGAGATGACTGGAGTGTCCAATTTGGGCATGAATACTTCGCCGACATTGTGGACACATCAAATTTACCAACGATATAGATTTCAACTTGTCTGCCATTCTAGTATGCCTCACGTACCGTTATACGTTACATAAGTCTTGCAAGTAATTTATCCATGCCACTCTGTCCAGGGCAATTCACTTAATATCCTCTATGGAATTGAGTACGAAAGGCAAATTCCTTTCCTTGCGTGTAGAACGTCGAGTGTTGGACTGAAACAACAACCCTCATGTGTCCGAGTCGATAGGCTGAACGCTCTACTCTTTACGATAATCTTTCCCACATGTAAAGGGTTACCTAATGTAAATTAAAATGTACATACACGATTTGACGCCATATATACACCATGCCATCTAAATTGTTCTTAACTGATTGGCTACAAATTGAAAAACGGGTTGTTGCTGAATTGAATATGTCCTATTTCCCTACTGCAGGTGTATATACAAATTCAGCTACAGTATCCTTAATTATTAACCGATTTTTATGAGTAGCTAGCAGTTTTACCTATTCTTCACACGGGGAATTGTCCGTTGCCTCAAAATGGCTTATTCCCATTGAAAACAATACGTTTTTCTCCATGTATGGTTTTAAAACTTTGTCGGTTGACACATAGATTAAAATGTCCCTCACTCTGATTGCAAGTAAAACCTGATACAACAGAATTCTCGTTCCCGTGAAAGTTGACAAATAACAATTTGCAAATAGAATATATTCAGAGTCAGTTCTATCGACGTAAATGTAATTATGTAGTTCTCATAATCAAATGTGTGATAATGAATGTATGATCATCTCGTAATAGAATGTTTAAAAAATGTGTTGAACTTACCGTGATTTGAACATGTTGTCTCGAGGATAGCAGCCGAATATAATCACGTCACCGAAATATAACAACATCATCTCTGCGTGTTACAACATCGACATACTTTTTCAACGAATTATGTGCATGCCCATATTGTTTATTTTGGAATATCTTTATAGACACGTACAAATAGTCTATTATATACTTTTACCTATTCCCATCTATCCTCTTGCTACCCTCTTGCCAACTTTCAAGTCCGTAGGACGTCCAGATATCTTCAAACAATTGAGACATATATAGATACAATTGCATTCAACTTTCGATTATATAGACTACGCGAAAGCTTTCGATAAAGTAAAACATGGAGAAATAATCAGCATGTTAGAAAGTATAAATATTGATGGTAAAGATCTTAGACTGATCAAGAATTTGTACTGGCAACAAACCGCAGCCATTAGACTAGAGAGTAAGATTGGAATCTATCAGGCGATACAGTTAGGAGTACGACAAGGTGCGTACTCTACCAGACCTATTCAACTTATATAGCGAAAACATCATGAGATCTATAGAAGAAAAGACAGGAATAGCAGTCGGTGGACAAAATATAAACAACCTAAGATACGCTGATGACACAATTCTCATGGCTACAAATGAACACGATCTGCAAGACTTGATAGACATACTAGTGAGAGAAAGTGAAAAGAAAGGATTAAGCATGATATAAAGAAAACAGAGGTTATGGTTGTCTCCAAGAAACAAGAAACACCAACATGCAATATCAAAATAAATAACACAACACTGAAACAAGTCCATCGATTCAAGTATCTAGGAACATTCTTAACACCAGATGGAAGATGTACAACAGAGATTAGAAGTAGAATAGCTCAAACGAAAGCAGCTTTTATGAAAATGAAGAACACACTATGCGTGAACTCACTACCAATGACACTGCGAAAACGAGTACTCCAATGCTATATTGAACCAATTCTTATGTATGGCAGCGAATCATGGACACTGAACAAACAATCAATACGATCATTGAAGCCACAGAGATGTGGTTTTACAGAAGAATGTTGAGAATTCCATGGACAGCAAAGAAAACAAACGTGGAGGTTTTAAATCAGGCCTGCACACAAAGAAACCTTATCAAAAGAATAAGAATCCGACAATCAAGGTTCTTCGGGCATATAATGCGAAGAGAAGGTTTAGAACATTTGGTGACTACAGGTAAAATTCAGGGAAAAAGAGATCGTGGAAGACAGAGGGAGAAGATGTTGGATGGCCTGACATCATGGTTCGACAAAATATCGACGTCAGAACTGATTACATGCACCAAGCAAAGAGAGTTGTGGAGAGACATGATCGCCTACGCCGGCAGGCATGGCACTTGATTGATTGATATATATATATATATTAGATATACCATTTTGTAGATAAATTAATTTTCTTTAAAATAGATATGAAAGAAATACACATTGGCGCTCTAAGCGGTTCATGGGAGTCAATCAGTTAATTAAGGTACTTCCGTGTTCGGTTGGACATTTCAAGAAATGTTTAAAAATAACAGATGTTTCTGGTGCCAAGTCATTAGTTGGTGTGCGATGTTTCAATTAAACAAGTGCCTTACTGGAGTAGGCGATCATGTCTCTCCACAACTCTATCTTCTTTTGGAAAGTTAATCAGTTCTGACATCGATCTTGTGTCGAATAATGATCTCAGACCATCCAATATCGTGTTCGTCATGTGCGATGTGTACTGACCACACACGGTTCTCAAGTCGGCACAATCTTATTTGGGTACATAGAGACAGTAAGAAATATAGGTAACCGATGTGATTGTTGACCAGGTACTATCACGTGCCTAGTCAAATAATAAATATATATAATTTATCTATTCTCTAATCCTGTTTTGCCTTTAGGCATCAGGTCTGAAAAAGATCAACCTGGAGCGAGCATTTTTATGTGCATTGTACAAGGTGTAATTTAGTGCCTCGGATATATCGTGGATCCATAGTTTACATGGTCGTTGTATCTGAGTCACCGTGCTCTTTGTAGAAAACTATCTTGTTTTAACCTTGATACGTATCCAAACCATTTCACCTTTTGTTTCTTTGATATATTGTAGCACCGATAATAAATACTCACATACAGTCACATTTCTGAATATATTTCACTATGTAAAAATTGTTTTTTGTATTTCATTAGTGCCCTTCAGTTGACTATTCTTATTGTTTATGTAGCAAAGAAGAAGATCGTTCGTAGCTTAAGGGTAGTGAGCTCGATCACAACACAAGTGTACCTGGTTTACGCTCCGCGGCGGGCAAGTTTGGAAGCAAATTCGTTCCTAATTTCCATCACTTTTGCTGATTTCTTTTCCGCAACGTTATCGAGATATATCCAGTTCGATATCGATCGATATTAATGTGTTATCTCTATATTATATGTGTGTACCGATCAAGGTCTTCGGCAAGGACGCGCATTATTAACTTCATCATCATCATCAAGTAGCTTGTCACTTCCGGAACTTGGCTCCCATGACAGCAGTCCTGAAAATTATCTGTTCTGTGCAAGTTGACCGCCGTCAGCAGCAGGCATTCTCGAATCGTCAATGACATCTTGCACCCATCGTCTTCTAGGTCTTCCTCTCATTCTTCTTCCAGGCACCATTCCCTCCAAAATTATTTTCTCTAGGCACTCATGTCTTTTGATGTGTGCGAAATATTGAATTTTCCTTGATGTTATGATCTTTAATAGCCAACTCTCTCTAATACCAAGCTGTTGCAGAACATAAGCATTTGTTCTTTTCTCTGTCCATGATATTCTAAGCATTCTTCTGTAGCATTTGCATTCAAATGCATTAATGATCTTTTCTGCCGCTTTGACAATGTTTCATGTTTCACAACCATATGTTGCCATGGGAAAAATGCAGGCTCGTAAACACTTGATATTATCAACATATCTTACACATAAAACGACATTGTCCAAGTTAGCACTATTTGATTGTCATGTTCACCCATTGTTGCAAGGGATATGTTTCATATTATTTCTGTTTCCTATACCTCTTTACACTAAAATTTAAAAGATGATCTGTCCAGTCAGTTCGATAATACGTCAACGATAATTGTACTTTCCTAAAAGCAAACTATCAATGCACTTACTAAACAACATAGAAATTCTTACCAAACCGACACACAAATTTTATAACATTTAATTGCATATTTTTAATTAAATGACTTTACGAATCAACCCCAGCTTTTTAACGCTGTTTGTGATTTTTCTCGGCATTTTTACGTTCAGTAGTTTGCCATTGCTTTCTGAACGGTGGTGCCATCGTCCTTTGTAAAAATCCACGCAAAACAATTTACAACCAAATTATCCGTAGCGTGATTCGAATTCAGAAAGTCGGGCTTACAAGACCGAGTACCCAAGGGACCTGGTTTAAAACAGCGGCGGACAATTTGGAAGCACATTCTTTCAAGTGGATTTCTACGAACTGTTCAAATAGACATCACTGTTCCGAAAGCAATCGCAAACAACTGAACGTATAATTGGTGCATATAAATTTGACGATTAGATTACTGCGGTTGCTGACTATGTCCTGTTAAGATTATCCCACGATTTTGATATGGTTATATGTTTATATGTTTATATGTATATATATAACATGTTGAATGTATTGACATATGTTCATATGTATATATATATAACATGTTGAATGTATTGACATATGTTATATATATATATATATATATATATATATATATATATATATATATATATATATATATATATATATAAATGTTGAATGTATTGTGCCGAAGGGCAAGAGATCAAGTGCCGCTGGATCATGAAGAAGGAGAAGAAGAATGTTACTTATTAATATGATATATAATGGAATCAACGTAGATACACAATCTTTGTTGAGAATATTGTTGATGTCAACAAGTGTGTTCAGACCTCAGTAACTAATCATGGTACTGATAGAGTTAATTACTATATCTTTCTTTTCTATGGTTGGGACTTGTTTAATGTATTGCCTGTGTGTTGCCTGTGCTCACAAGGGGAGCAAAGAATAGTAACACTGCACCTACAAGGCATGTCGTAAGAGGCGACTGAGGTAGGGCCTAGGAAGCTACCCTAGTAAAGAAAAAGCGTCGCAGAAATCGGATGTACTGGCCTACTTGTAGGCGCATAACTGGCACAACGTACAATCGCTCTTACGCTGAGGTCACATACAGCTCACAAAGAATAGTTAACAAGTGGTCCATATGGAACGTTCACAGAACACAGAAGAAGAAAAAATGTGAATGTATACTGGGCGAAACGTAAATGTTGTGTTTATCTATCTCATGGTTTTGCTTTGTATAAATATATTTTACCTGTTTATGTTCAAGTTTCCGGCGTGTTATGGCTTACCGCAGTCCATTCCGATTACACCGGATATTTTGTTGTTCCTTGTTTGCGTTTGTTCTTCTCAATCAAGTTAAGAATTCTTTGTGAGCTGTGTGGGTCACTATGATAACGTAAGTTCGATTCGCCACGTAACAGCCTAACAGCAATGTAGGATGTACACATCCGAAGTGTATGCATATTATCCAACAGGACATACAGTGTTACAGACTGGTAACTGTAAGATTTTACAAACAGAACAGACCCTACTTCAAAGTACCACATCTGGAGTTATATTGTAACATGGTATCATATCTAGTTTGTCATAGGGAAGATATCAAAGTTGAATCATTCAAACCGGATCTAACTACGGCAGATTCATGTACATTTATGTATATATATATATATATATATATATATATATATATATATATATATATATATATATATATATATATAGACGGAGAGACAAAGAACGGGTTTTAGTTTTATTATATATATATATATATATACAGTGGCGGCTCGTGATCATTTTTGTTGGTGGGGCCATACATTTTTTCCCGGATAAATCATGGTTTTTGGTTGCTATATTTTAATTTATAAAATAATAAATACACGTTATACATTTTTGGTGGGGCCTGGCCCCACTGACCCTTAATGACGAGCCGCCACTGTATATATATATATAAAAAGACGGAGAGACAAAGGATGCTAATATCCCCGTCACATTAAGGTAGCAGTTAATAGACTAGACTGGTAAAAGTAACAGAGAAAAGTAATATAAGGTAGACACCATAAGAAAGATACACACCTAAGACTGCACATGTTAGTAAGAATATTGTGACACTGGAAGAGAATTAGTTTGACATAACGTAACGATGAGGACAGCAGGATAACAACAAAAAAGGGGGAGGAGACGGATAGAAACTGCAGATGAAAAAGGATGTGTATATAATCACGGAAGGTATATTGTATTAAAGTAACTTAAGATACATAGAAAATAAAGAACGTCGCCAGGTTGATCACTCTTTACAGATACAGTGTTCCATGAAGCAACACTACTGATATTTTTGTATATCACCAATAAAGAAATGGAACACGTATTAAAAGAAAGTCTGTGTCATACAAATGAATAAATGAATATTGCCCGTTGTACTGTACTGTACGATGCACATGAGACTTGTATCGTCTTATAGAAGTATGATATCAATATTAATCAAGTTATATCATTGACATAGTCGTTGAATTACAATAAGATGTCACTAACACTACCTAGAGTGCTTCTATCATCTACATCTCTCACTAGAATAGTCATCTACTGGTTCGTTAACATAATAACAGGGAAGTAACAAGAATAACAGGAGCCCATACTAGTCATCATCACGACAACCATCTAACTCCCACCCTTCCTCTTTCCCCACCTACCTATTACATATATATAAATGCAGGTTGTGTCATATTTGACACATACTTCATTAACAAGTTATCACCCCACCCTCCTCCCCAACCCGCTGCCGGTCTGCTACAATTCTGCCTATGGTTTCCATGTTTTACACACTATTTCATATACATTTTCTCTGCGCTTCTTTCTGTTTCCTTTGGTCACTTTCTATTTGTTCCCCTTCTGTTTCTGTTGTTCATCGGAGAGCTGGTTTTGTAAAACTGATCGACGGCAGTCTACATATAATTTCTTCCCTCCTTATCGTAAATGTCTGTTCAACTATATAGCCCTAAGACATCTCCCACAGTATCACATTGGTAATATATATGTACTCGTTTACCTCTAAGACATCTCCCACAGTATCACATTGGTAATATATTTTATGTACTGTTTACTTATAAGACTATATCCCACAGTATCACATTGGTAATATATATATGTACTGTTTACATAAGACATTGTATTTGTATGTTTGCGTTTGTATCCGAGCTTCTTCTTCTTCTATTCCATCATTTACTTCTTTACAGAAGTGTGGGAGGGGAGGGATGTAGTGATCTTGTGTGTGATTGTTTTAAGGCACTTTGTAAGCTGATATTCATTTTCGCAATGCTGTTCTTGATGAAGTCGCTCCATTTTTGCTTGGTCATCCTCTTGCTCTGTACTCGGTATAGTTTTTCTGTGTGGCTTTCTGTGGTAGACGATACTTGTCAGGTGTCCAAACCATTTAATCTGTTGTTCTTTTATGAATTCAATGACTGGTTTCACATCCAGTCTTCTTCTGATTTCTTCAATTGTAATTGTGTCTCTTATTGTCACATCTACAGCTCTGCTAAAAGGAGCACATCTACAGCTCTGCTAGGACACATCATCTCCGTTGTTATGATGTTGTGCTTGTGTCCTAGTGGTCTCTGTAAAAGAATGCACTCGTGAACAGAACGGCGCAGTCCTGATTCGAACCTACGACTTTCAGAACGCAAAGCAAATGTTTAGCCACTTAGCCACAGAGATCCCCCATCCTATACATATATATATGTGTGTGTGTGTGTGTGCGTGCGTGCGCGCGTGTGTGTGTGATTAGTAGTACGGAAGAAGAATGACAGTATATGGATACAGTTAAAGAACGATGTTAGAAATGAGAATATTGATATTCAAAGATTTCTGCACATAAAAGATAGTATATTAAGTACTTTGATGTTTTCATAATCAATTTGCAATCATTACTACTGAAGAGGGGACGAGCTTGTCAGAGCTGTGCACACATGGTAAACCTTCTAAACACATCAATGTTAAACTCAGTAAACAATAAAAATACATCACCTTATCTGAAATCATTGTTATGAATCAATATTTGATGAAAGCTCTCAAATTAAAAGGTAGCGATTCCCTCACAAAAAAAACAGTATCCCAAATGTTGTTAAAAGAAATTGTGAACTAATAGCCCTAAGAAATTCATCAGATTCAATCCCATCCAGTTTTTGTGCACGCCATGTGTTCTTAGAATACAGACATCAAAAATATGGATTCATTGTTTATGAAACTGTTGTTAGAATGAAGATATATATGACATCCAACTTAATCAACTTGTTGGCAATGCAGAAAAGAGTGGAGCAACATTTGAAGGATATGTTATGTTTCAGAATTTTGAAAGAAAAAGACAGTCTCTAGTTTTGTGGAGTTTTACTTTTTGTGAAGAGAGTTTTCTTCTCTGTTTTGTGTTCGTCCCCTATAAATTATGGCCTAGTCATGGCGCTTAATATGGCACTTTTGATTGATTTTTGCGTGCAGGTTTGCTTTCTTTATGATCAGTTTCCCTCTCGATTCAGGTGAGTTTTTTTTCCGACTTCTGAAGCACTTGTAATTTATGTGCGCAATTAAAATATCAGGAAGTTTCTAGTCCAACAACGTATCTTGTGCACGCACATGGAAACGTGTTTTGGCACAACTTGGCATCGAACTCCGGAATTAACACGGTGTTCGTTTACTAGCGAGTTGTTTTATGAATATAGCTATCGGCGCCCATAAGAGTGTTTAAAAAGCGGCATCAATTTTATATTAAAGCTTCTGTAATGTCATGGGCGTATTCTGAACTTCAACAACATAGAGATGAAGATGGCATATACACGCATCATCATCATCTAGATTGTCCATGTCGAAATTTTGCAACCACTGAAATGAAAATCGTAGCATATCCTTTACAGCACGTAGCAATCAACCAAAGTAAACGAGTCGTCAATTTTTCTAAGCACCACTTATACGTTCAGTAGTTTACCATTACTTTCTGAACAGAGGGGTCTATTTTTATCGTTCGTAAAAATCCACGGACAAGAATTTGCTACCAAACTGCCTGCCGCGGGTTTGAACCAGGTACGCTTGGGTTGTGATCGAGCTGACTACTGCTTAAGTTACAGACGCCCACAACACTACCATTACGTCTCCCTATTTTGTGTTAAATGTCATGCATCTACCACCTCATGCTCAATTCGTTTATAAAAATGTGCATCATTTTCCCTTGGTTTTCCTCTTCCTCGTATGTCTGGTACCATGTCGTCCATTTCATTCTTCTTCAGAGAATCTTGCCGTTTTACACATTCTACGTATCTTCTAGTTGTTCTCTTTTCTATCAATCACTTTTCTAAATATATACATAGCAAAGAAAATGTGTTGACGTTGTAAACTTATTTCAGACGTTTGCATGAGAAGCGCTAGATTTGCCAAGATGAATATTTGTGTGACGTTGCATTATCTATCACAGTTCAAATACCATCTCAACACTCTAACTTTCAAATGCTGCAGCATGTGCCCGTTTGTTTATCTCGTTTGGCAATATGTCGTGAACTGCGTAATAATTGTTTTCATTATCAAATTTGCACTAAATTTACATTACCTCCTTTTATTGCGACCAAATTGTATTGTATTCTTTCCCATTATAATTGTAGATAGCTACTCTCCATACATAGACATAAAGAGAGGCGTGAGACAAGGATGCATTCTGTCACCAAGCCTATTTAACATCTACACAGAGAAAATCTTCAAACAACTAGAGGGAATGCCAGGACTCAAGATCAATGGAAAAATAATAAACAACTTAAGATATGCAGATGACACTGTAATTGAGTAGCAGAAAATGAACAAGATCTACAAGAACTAGTGGACCAATTGAACAGAACTAACAAGGAATATGGATTAGACATTAACATACAGAAAACAAAAACTATGGTAATCAACAAGGAAATGGAAAAACCTAAAATGAATATAAAAATACATGGAGAATTACTACATCAAGTAAAAAGCTTCTTATATCTCGGTCAGATGATAACAGACGATGGCAGATGTATAACAGAAGTTAAAAAGAGAATAGGAATGGCCAAGGATAATTTCAATAGTATGAGAAAGTTACTGACATCCAAACAAATCACAAGCAGGCTAAAAATGAGAATGATCAAATGCTATATATATCCTATATTAATGTATGGCTCGGAAACATGGACAATGAACAAGCAGTTAGAAGACAGAATTGATGCATTTGAGATGTGGATATATAGAAGAATAGGCAGAGTTTCATGCACAGAAAAACAGACAAATAAACAAGTTTTAGGAAAACTAGGCATGAAGAAACAATTATTAAGAGAAATAAAATTCAGGCAAGTAAAGTATTTTGGGCACATAAAAGACATGACACCATGATAAAGCGGGAAAGTTGAGGGGGAAGAGAAGAGGAAGACCGAGAGATAAGTGGGAGGAAACTTTAAGAAATGGACAGGTTACAGTCTGGCATAGTGCAACACCAAGGCAAAAGACAGAGGATGCTGGAGATTCATTGCAGCCAACCTTCGATGTGGAGACGGCACCTGATGATGATGATGATAATTGTAGAGATCAATGATCACATACGCCAGCCGGCACGGTACCTGATGATGATAAAGAAATATATGTCTACTTATGAAACTGTATATATACTGTTATTATTATAATACTCAATCGCCCGAGTGGTTACCGGATCCCACATTTGGGGTGTAAGGAATAGAACCACTGTTACCCGCCACGCATGTCGCAAGAGGCGACTAAGGAGGTTTGGCTGAAATCGGATGCACGTGTCGGCTAGGAGATGATAACCCGAAACAAATGCTTGCAGAAAACGGATGCACCAGGACGTAGGCGCATAACATGGCGCAACGACCCCTCACAATGAAAAATGGGATAACGGATTCTACGGTCGCCAATCTGTATCGGAGATTTAGCTACGAAGTAAGAATGTCAGACCTACCATCGCGAGGGTGATCAAAACGTACTGCTGGAAGAGGTCGGCACAAACTGGGAAGCAGAAATCATAGGAATTATATCCTACAGAACTGCTCCAAATATGCAGACTTGAGAACAAAGAGGTGGTCCACTTACACTAGCGTCCAAGACAAACTGTATGGCGTGGCTGATAATCTGAGGCAGACGGCTGCCTTTATTAGAGAATCCGAAATCCCAACCTAGTGAGAATGCAGAAGAAGAAGAATAATACTCAATAATCACAATTAATAAATTATATTTATAACTTACAACCATTATGTAACGGCTACTAAAGAACAGCTATTAAGTAGCAAGTAGTAACTGCCTCAAATACAACATAAAAATAAACATTCAAAAGACATAAGTCATGACTATAAACAGAGAATATAAAGATATCAAAATACAAATAAATGACCAAACGTTAAAGCAGGTGCGAGAATTCAATTACCTTGAAAGTATCTTCACATCTGATAGTAGACTGGACAGAGAGATCAAAACTAGAGTCCAGCAAGCCAACAACATTACATACCAACTTACCCCAATCTTGAAATACACAACAATTCCAGTAGTGACTAAAAGACAGATTATAAATGAAATCTTTACACCAACACTGTGCTACCAGTGCCAAACATGGGCACTGACAAAAGAACAAGAAATAAAATTACCACATGTGAAATGTGTTTCTTGAGAAAGCGGGAAATAAAACAAGAAAAAACCATATCAAAATGAGGAAATTAGAAGAACAGTCGGAACAATACTTGCTATTATATTCATTGAAAAACAGAGACTCAAATGGTTTGGCCACTTGGTGAGAATTAACCTGAATACACCAGTTGCAAGAGCTTACAACCTGAAAATGGAATCATCAAGAGAAAGGGATAGACACAGAAAAAAGATGGATTGATGGAGTTACAGACATTATAATACCACATCATATCAAGCGATCAAGAGTGCACTATCTCGGAAGCCGATCATCATTTAAACATGTTACGCCTAACGGCAAAAATGCTGAGAAAGACAAAAGAAAGAAAGAATAGTTATTGCAAAAGTAACGAATCATTTAGTTAGTTGATTGTAACGGAAACGCAAATCAATAGCTTCCTGTTTCGTTACTTCCAGTTTGCTTATAAATGGTTGCAAGAAAATAGATTACGAATGTGTCAACACGCAAGTCCGGAAAATACACGATGGCACATTCGTGCCGACATAATTTGAAGAAATGGTATCAATGTCTGATGAGATTGGGGGAAACGGTTGGACAAAGATGGCCATTTTGCGTTAAACTAAACTGAACAGAGAGAATGAAAGAACTAAAGAATGAACTAAGGAAGATGGCGATGGATAGGACACACACTGAGACGACCGACCCGAAGCATTTCAAGACAGGCACTGTTTTGGAACCGGCAGCTAAGAGGAGTAGGGAAGGCCTAGCCATACAGGGAGAAGAAAGCTGGAGAATGATATTAAAAGGATAGGTAAAACATGGAAAGAGGTGGAGAGAGGTAGAGCTGAAAGTAGTTTGTTGAAGACATGTGCTCCGTTGGAAGTTGCAAGGTTAAGAAGAAGAAGGGAAATGAACAGAGGTATCTGTGGCGTAGAGGTTAGTGCTCGTCCTCGTTCCAAGGTTCACTGTTCGCTACCTCGTGAAGTTATCGGAATATCTTTCCAGAGATCTATGATCTCAGTGTAGGTGAGATCGAATTATTAGTCATATCGGAGACGGACAATAAAATGTAGGTCCTATATTCAAGTTGAGCGCAAAAAAGAACCCTTGGCAGTTCAAAATCGAAAAGAGCAAACTGGTAAACCGCCGCACGGACAAAAAAATTCATTATAAAAATTTTTAAAAATTACTACAAAAATTATCTTCCCCATCTTTAAAATTACATCGCGAACCCTCGCAGGTGTTACGTAGCTCATGCACTGCTACTGAGATCTTCCTGTGTAAGAAAGATATCGGAGCACACATGGTTACTCACTGAAGTGTAATGGTGATTTTGCTATCAATCATTAAATGAACTACCATTACTTTTCTATAAATCTCAGCCCCCTTCCACACCTTCCCATTCCCAGTGGAAAAATGTATGTGAATCCCATGTGCATAACATTTAATAGTATGGCAGTACATTTAATAGTACGGCAGTACATTTAATAGTATGACAGTACATTTAATAGTATGACAGTACATTTAATAGTATGACAGTACATTTAATAGTATGACAGTACATTTAATAGTATGACAGTACATTTAATAGTATGACAGTACATTTAATAGTATACAGTACATTTAATAGTATGACAGTACATTTAATAGTATGACAATACATTTAATAGTATGACAGTACATTTAATAGTATACCAGTACATTTAATAGTATGACAGTACATTTAATAGTATGACAGTACATTTAATAGTATGACAGTACATTTAATAGTATGACAGTACATTTAATAGTATGACAGTACATTTAATAGTATGACAGTACATTTAATAGTATGACTACATTTAATAGTATGACAGTACATTTAATAGTATGACAGTACATTTAATAGTATGGCAGTACATTTAATAGTATGACAGTACATTTAATAGTATGACAGTACATTTAATAGTATGACAGTACATTTAATAGTATGACAGTACATTTAATAGTATGACAGTACATTTAATAGTATGACAGTACATTTAATAGTATGACAGTACATTTAATAGTATGACAGTACATTTAATAGTATGACAGTACATTTAATAGTATGACAGTACATTTAATAGTATGACAATACATTTAATAGTATGACAGTACATTTAATAGTATACCAGTACATTTAATAGTATGACAGTACATTTAATAGTATGACAGTACATTTAATAGTATGACAGTACATTTGTTTACATGATCTTCTTCTTCGTTTTCTTCTTTGAACGCTCCATATTGACAACTAGTTAACCGCTCTTTGTGATTTGTATGTGATCCGAGCCTAAAAGCGATTATACGGTGTGTGAGTTATGCGCCTACAAGTAGTCCAGCACATCCGATGTCTACGACGTTTTTTATTTACTAAGGTAGATTCCCTAGTCACCTAAGTCAGTCGTCCCTTACGCTGTGCCTTGTAGGTCACAGTATTACAAGTCTTTGCGCCCCTTGAGCACCCTGGCAACACAAAGGTGGACTTACATGATTGATTGATACGTCTTGTCACATGACAGTACAAGCACATATGTTCATACTTGGAGGACAACATTAAACTGTTGTAGAAGCTATACATGGGGCGGATTATCTCAACATTAAACTGTTGTAGAAGCTTACATGGGGCGGATTATCGTAATGCATAAGCGTTCGCATATCGACTCGGACTCGAGACGGTTGCAGGTTCAATACTACACTCAACACTCCACACGTGAGGAAAGAAAGTGGTCCTCCTACCAATTGTATACTTGGGAGTATAAATATGAAGTTACAGGTACTTCACAACTTAAGGTCTGAAAAGGCTAAGAGAAAGTGTATTTAATATGTATTATCTATTATGTCAGCTTTCTTTGTAGTGGAGTCTGGAAGAATGGACTATATCGCGGCTCCCAAGAAGTAGACCCGGGTTCAATCTCCGGTGAGGAGGTTTTTTTCTGTCGAGAGCATTAAGAAAACATTCTAACCTGATCAGTTTCACAACGACTGCACTAGCAATGCGGCCATTACATTCTATAGTCTCACGTTCCTTCTGTCCTACACCGCCCTAACAAGTGGTATTACAGGCAGTAACGACAGACGTTTTTTTTTCTTCTTATTTATTATGTCAGCTTTCTTTAACTGTTGTAGAAGCTGTTATGTCAGCTTTCATTAACTGTCGTAGAAGCTGTTATGTCAGCTTTCTTTAACTGTTGTAGAAGCTGTTATGTCAGCTTTGTCATTTAGCTGTTGTAGAAGCCTATTACTTCAGTTGTCTTTCTGTCCTAGACGCTATTACGTCAGTTTTTTCTCTGTCATAGAAGCTATTACGTCAGTTTTCTTTCTGTCCTAGAACGCATATTACGTCAGTTTTCTTTCTGTCCTAGACGTATTACGTCAGTTTTCTTTCTGTTGTAGAAGTTATTATGTCAGCTTTCTTTCTGTTCTTAAAACTGTCAGTAGATTAATAGCAACGAACCAATATGTTGACGACTTGCGTGCCGATTTAGAAATGCAGCCAATTTTAGAAATCGTTTGTAGAGACCGAAATATCCATCCATTTTAGTCTGTCAGTTTCCTCCAAATAAGGAAAATTCTGAATATAGTTTTCTGGCTTCTCTAAAAGATTGTTAATTAAACTGCTGCCTCTCAGACCATGTGTATTTCTAATCTTATCATGATTTGTTTCAATTAAACAACCCAGATTATTTGCATATGTTTATCGTTTGAGAAATAATGGGGGGTTTCTTATGTCGTAAAGTGATAACGAATGAGAACTTATGAATTGAATGAGAACTTATGAATTGAATGAGAACTTATGAATTGAATGAGAACTTATGAATTGAATGAGAACTTATGAATGAATGAAATTGTTATTCGCCTGATATAAATACTTGTCTTCTTCGAACGTTCCCATCGACCACATGTTAATCCACTCTTTGTGATTTGTATGTGATCTGAGCCTAATAGCGAGTGTACGTTGTGCCAGTTATGCGCGTACATGTAGGTCAGCCCATCCTATTTCTGGTATGCTTTGTATTTACTAGAGTAGCTACCCTAGATTCCTACCTAAGTCGCCTCTTACGACATGCGTTGTAGGTCACAATGTTATTATTCTTTGCTCCCCTTGTGAATCCTGACAACACACATGTGGCTAGCTATGAATTTAGGAGTAGTCAATGTGTCAAATATAGCAGCTCAGGTTGATATTTGCATGAGGGCTTGATTTTTCTTATCAGCATTGTCCCTCGTCACTCAAGTCGAGCATTACTCCAATTCAAATGTATGAATAAAACCATTCTACTGATCTTTAATTTATAAATCGTAAAAGCAAGTGTCTATATTGGGGGTCTCTATGACGAAATGGTTAATACGTTTGCCTGTCGTTCTGAAGGTTGGGAGTTCGAATCAGGAACCAGACAAATGTGCAATTTTTTCATACTAACTCCTAGGATTGTTACTGGAAATACAGAGTTTGTCTTTTTGTGCAACACTCTCAGCATTTATGTCAATAGAGACGGAGCCATATGGAGAAACTTGATGAAATGATGTCAATATTTTGCTTGTAGACTGTATAAAGCAAGTAGACTTTATGATGTAAGTTGTTTTTAAGGAGGACAATGTCATGTCATAATGTAATATTTAAAATGTGTATCGCCCATTTATTTAGTTTTACAGCAATCTAAACCCTGTTTTCTCTTCAATGTTATTACAACTTAAGCCCTGTTTTCTTCTGTTTTACAATAACTTAAGCTATGTTTTCTCTTAAGTTTTATAGCAACATCGGCCCTGTTTTCTCCAGATCTGATAACTTCAGTTCGGTAGGTGTCCATATATTGTCTACATTTACTGTACATTTTTACAGACATCGTCTTCAGACTTCCGTGCAGTGATGTAAACTCCGTCCCACAGTTCTTCAGCTAGACGCCAGTTCTTTACACAAAATGTCTTTAGGACGCCGTTATCCATCACACTAAAAGCCTAAAGCCGAAGGATTGACTTAATTACACCGGGTTTTAACTCACATAGTTCGGTCCCTTTCTACAAAAGTAGCACAAATCTGTCAAGAGTACTGCACAAAATACGAACTCCGTAACTCCAGCAACAATCTTAGGGTGCCTCTGACAAAAATGTATTGTCTACACAACGGCGTGGTCTAGATTCGAACCAACGACCTTCGGACAGAATGAGAAAGACTTAACCACATAGTCACAGAGGCTATCCCTCCCCCCTCCTATCACACTAATGGGTCCATTATATTTTATAAGACAATTGTGGAGGATTGATGGTTTGCACTCTAGCATATTTTATCGTGATTGATTGATTGAATGATAGGGACATCATCATTGCACTTCAGTGTTTAACAATGTGTGTTATAATTTAATCCTTATACAGAAAGATATGTGCACGAACTCGTTAGACCCAACGAGGATGATGAAAATTGCTATGAACTTTATGAATTATTCTGCAAGCTCTTTGCTTCATTTCGTCTCAATTAACATCATCTTCTGTTGACAGCATTGAAAAAATATTTTTCTGGTAAATGTGGAGTGGGAGTCACGGAGTCGTTAAGTTGCTGATAGCAAAGTTGACAGCATTCTCCGTTAGTGACAGCGGGCTATTCGAGGAGACAACCCTTTCGCTTATCAATCAAGTGTCATGCCCCTGCCGGCGTTTGCGATCAAGTCTCTCCCCAGCTCGCTCTGCTTGATGCATGTAATCAATTCTGAAGTCGATGTTGTGTTGAACCATGATGTATGGCCATCCAACATCTTCTCCCTCTGTCTTCCAGGATCTCTCCTTCCCTGAATTTTACCTGTTGTCACCAAATGTTCTAAACCTTCTCTTCGCATTATATGCTCGAATAACCTTATAGTAATAATTACCTCAGCAGGATTTCTTAGTATGATGAACAGACCCATATGTGTAAGCAATGACAATATCATTCACAGAGTAATCAGGGATACGTTTATTAATCTCGGTTGTTTTTCCATTGAACACATCTGCACATTTGCTTCAGAGATTAGAAATAACATTTTTGGGAAGTTTGTCATCTTCCCACAAGTCGGAGACCATTTTGGTATTGTCACACTTTCGTCCCTTGAATTATCGTTTCTTCAAAATATAACGTTCACAATATTTATTGCTTGATTCTCGTACCTTCAATGTCATTAGTAGTTTTGTTTAGTAGGTTTCTCAAAATCAAAGACAACTGGCTGATAATGCAAATGTGAATGATAACATTTTGGTAGTTTGGACATATTAAAAAGTACCTTAAGATATTGAAAATATCCTATAACGGAAGGAGGCATCAAGGTAAAGAGGAGACCAGCAAGATGACGTAGATAATAAATTCATGATTGACTGATGATTTGAGCATGACCACAGCAGATTTCGGACGTCCATAAGATAAAACTGTGCTACTGCCTGCAGCAACGATTTTTAGGCTGGTGTAGGACAGAGGGGACGTAGCTTTAGGAATGTAATGGCCGCATGGCAAGTACAGTCGACCAGAAACTGTTCAACTTACAATTTGTCTTTTATGTCCCGACAGAAAAATCCTTTGCCTTACCGTAAATTGCGAAAGAGTTTCCAGCATGGGAGATAAGGGAGACAAATGACAAAATACTATGAGAGTAGCACAGTTTTGTTCAGGACAAACTATTGAATGATGATACGTACATGCCGCTGGTCCCCAGTAGCACACATATACAGTACATGCCTTTGGTCTTTGGTTTAAACGAGAACATGATTGGAAGGTAATCTGACCAAAAAAGGCACACTTTTATATCTCATCTCTTCAATTAGTGTTTGACCAGTGTGGCGCACATGTGGTGCCGAGGGCTCACAGGGAAGCAAAGAATAGTACCACTGCGATCTACAAGGCATGTCGTAAAAGGCGACTGATGTAGGACCTAGGAAAGCTACCCTAGTAAATAGAAGCGTCACAGAAATCGGATGTGTGGTCCTACTTGTAGGCGCATAATTGACATAGCGTGCAATCGCTCTTAGGTTCAGATCACATACAAATCACACAGAGTGGTTAACAGTGGTATATATGAAACGTTGAAAGAAAAAGAAAAAGTTCAATGTTGTCAATGAGTGACGTTTCTAGAGTATCTACTGCACTAGAAACGAGGGGATACTGTAGTGATTACCAATAGACTCTACCTGAGTAGGAGTTTCTGCAACATTAAGTATACACTACACGCCTAACGTTCTGGATATGCAAGAAAGACAGGTGCTCTTCCCTTCTCAAAAATAGGGAAAAGTATGACAATTCATGAAGTTTGAAAACACAGCTGTAACTACAGTATTCTTACTGGTGCAGAGAATTATATCAATTCTTTAATTATGGTTGTAAGACAGAATGTATTTACAGATATTTTAAAATAGTTCAACGTATATATATGTATCTCTGAGCCATAGAGGTTAAGTGTTACGTTTCAAACTCACGTTTCAAACGCACTAGGTTCGCACCCTCGTTGAGCCATCAGAAATATTTTTTTCCGGTTATTCCTGATCTCAGTCCAGGTGAGATCGAATTAAACAATATCGGAGACGAACAATAAAACGTAGGTCTAAGGTTCAATTTGAGCAGGTAAAAAATCCTTGGCAGTTCAAACTAGAGAAGAGCAGGCTGGAAAAGTGCTGCATAGGCAAAATTCATTAGACGATTTGCAAAAAACATTTTGAAAAATTCCTACAAAATATTTTGATCATCTTATAAATTACGTCGAGACCCTCGTCGATGTACCGGAGTTTGTGGACTGCCATCGAGATTTTCCTGGTGTAAGAAAGACATCAAAGCACACATGGTAACTCACCAAAGTTCAATGATAATGGTCTTATCAATCTTCTTCTTCGAATGCTCCATATCGACGACTTAACCACTCTCTGTGATTTGTATGTGATCTGAGCCTAACATCGATTGTACATTGTGCCAGTTATGCACCTACAAGTAGGCCAGCACATCCGATTTCTGCGATGCTTTTGATTTACCAGTGTAGCTTACCTCTGTTCTACATCAGTTTTATTTTACGACATGCCTTGTAGGTCGCAATGGTACCATTCTTTGCTTCCCTTACGAGCCCGGCATTACACGGCCGTCTTATCAATCAATCTATCTATCACAAAGATCAAAGTTAAAATAAAGTCGAGAATTCTTTCATGTTGTGTAAAACAAATATATGAAGACATTCACTCAACATTACATGACTAACTAGTGCTATTTAAGAAATAAACATTCCATCCAACCTAGACCAACAAACGTGCATGCTATGCTGTTCTTTGAATAACTGCACAAATGTAAAGTTATTTCCTTGCACAGTGGAGATTTCTATTGACTAAATGTTTGTTTGAAGTGACAATTACTTATATAATATCCAACCTTCTAGTTTCAGCTTGTGAATGCGTGTAAACAAGTCTGTGCCCACTATTAGTGAGTGCTTCGTAGCACGCTATCTTGCTTTCGGAAATGAACCTGGGAGGTCAAGTAGTACACATATCCTTTCTTTCCGGTTCAGCCTACTGACTTTATCGATTTAAAGTTGCCAGCTAGTCAACCAGTAATAATCAATAACGATTAACGAATGACCCGGAAGTAACAATATGACTTCCTAGTGTTGATAACGGGTTTGAAATTGTTCCTTTTATGGTAACAGATAAATCTAGAGCCAATGTTTTAACTTTTTGTTTTAACTGCTGATCGTTAATGTTTCATTGATCTAGTTGAAAGGAAAAAGACATGCTACTAACACTTTGTTACCAGTGCCAAACTTGGTCCTTGACAGCAACACACCACATAAAACTCACCACATGCATGAGTAAGGCGGTGTGGGTTGCCAGAAAAGATATACTACGAAACGAGGACATCAAAAGCAAAGTAGGCACCATACACGGAATACATTAAAAGACAACAAATGCAGTGGTTGTGACAGTTAATGAGAATGGAATACAACCAAACATCAATAATGGCATACAATAAAAAGAGATCAGGTACGAGAGCTAAGGGAAGACCAAGAACTAGATGGATAGACAATATCAAGACAACACTAAATAAACCTGGATATAACATAAAGGCGACTTATCAGGCCTTGGAACATATATTAAAGCAGCTCCACCCTAAGCAAGTGTAGAATCACTTCCATCATCTACATGGGGAAAGATATAAGATAATGTTTGATATGTTTATTGATATATTTGATAAGATACGTACTGATATTGACTCCCATGTGATATCATTCTTGAAGTATATGAAAAATGAAAATCGTGGCATATCCTTTGCAATACTTATCCATCAACCACAGTAAACGAGTTTTTAATTATCTAACCACCACTTAATCGTTCAGTAGTTTTCTCAACGGTGATGTATATTTTTACCACCATTGGTAAAAATTCACGGGAACGAATTTGTTTCCAAATGGTCCGTCGCGAAGTTTGAACCAGGTTATCAGTTAACAGTTATCAGTTATATGAGGAATATCATCATATCACTCCAGACATGTCCATAGGTGCTCCGATCTCCACCTCAGCAAATCCAGCAGCGTCCAGCGGCCCAACACGCCTGTTCGATGTTGATTAATCAATCTCTTTGCATATTTAGTATGTCGTTCTTTTCGGGCTGAACCAATATTGACACCCATCTCTCTCAATCTAGTCAATGAGTGGGATTCACAGCCCTGAAACTCTTCTGTTCGGAAAGACTCTCTCAATGCGCGAAGAATGTCAATTCGATCCATGCGACCTCCCTCTGATATTGTTGCCAAGCCAGCCAATCTATCAGCTCGTTCATTACCCTAACACCTGCGTGCCAGGGACAAAATTGAAGGTGATATCTCTGATCATTGTACCAGGTACGCTTAGGTTGTGATCGAGCACACTACCACTTTAGCTACAAACCTACACTTGTTGTATATACTTTCACAAAATAATACTTTTTATTACCTGTCACCACTGAATAGAACCTATATGGGCCTACCAAACCAATGTGGAACGTATACACGTTCTTGGCAAAGATCAAACATATCACAAGAGTGATTATAGTTGGTCGTAAAGAACGAACGCAAAGAAGAAGAAGATTACCTGTCACTGGGCGACAGTCCTACTACATTTCATTACATGTCACCCGGCGACAGTCTTACTACTCTTCATTACATGTCACCCGGCGACAGTCTTACTACATTTCATTACATGTCACCCGGCGACAGTCTTACTACTTTTCATTACATGTCACCCGGCGACAGTCCTACTACTTTTCATTACATGTCACCCGGCGACAGTCCTACTACTCTTCATTACATGTCACCCGGCGACAGTCTTACTACATTTCATTACATGTCACCCGGCGACAGTCTTACTACATTTCATTACATGTCACCCGGCGACAGTCTTACTACTTTTCATTACATGTCACCCGGCGACAGTCCTACTACTTTTCATTACATGTCACCCGGCGACAGTCTTACTACATTTCATTACATGTCACCCGGCGACAGTCTTACTACATTTCATTACATGTCACCCGGCGACAGTCTTACTACTTTTCATTACATGTCACCCGGCGACAGTCCTACTACTTTTCATTACATGTCACCCGGCGACAGTCTTACTACTTTTCATTACATGTCACCCGGCGACAGTCTTACTACTTTTCATTACATGTCACCCGGCGACAGTCTTACTACATTTCATTACATGTCACCCGGCGACAGTCTTACTACATTTCATTACATGTCACCCGGCGACAGTCCTACTACTTTTCATTACATGTCACCCGGCGACAGTCTTACTACTTTTCATTACATGTCACCCGACGACAGTCCTACTATTTGCAACGTATGTTTGTCACTTTGCGATAAGATAAAAATCGAAACCGCTAGAAACATGGTACAAAGAGCAATAGTGCTAGATCATATTAATAAAAAAAGTAACTGGTTTACAAATAATTTTACTATAAAACTGATTTACTTTTCTATACAAGAGCAGTATACTTTACAAGTTATAGTTACCACCAACATTTTGGATGTGCTAGGCTGAAAGCTCATACATATTGTGGATGTTTGGCTTATGCTGTAAAGTAACAACACAATTGTACCCATGACAAAAAGTATACGATTGAAGTTAAGAACATCACTACAACAGAACTGCATTACACATCATCTTCTTCTACTTCTTCCAACGTTCCACATCGACCAATTGTTACAACTCTGTGTGACTTGTATGTAATCTGAGCCTAAGAGCGACTGTACGTTGTGCCAGTTATGGGCCTACAAGTAGGCCAGCACATCAGATTTCTGCGACGCTTTTTATTTACTAGTGTAGCTTTTTTAGGTCCTACATGAGTCGCTTCTTACGACATGACTTGTAAGTAGCAGTGGTACTATTCTTTGCTTCTCTTGCGGGCCCCGGCACCACACGGGCGCACCCCACAGCGAACAGTACTATTCAGATATATTGGTTTCAAAGTCTACGGCCGCTCACAAAATTGATGGAACGTAGAAATATCAGAGATGGTAAAAACCGCCATACACCAGGCGCACTCGATGGCACTTGCCAGAAGCCAACACATAACCCCACGACCCCGACGCTGAAAACATAGCAGTAGCAGAAGAAGGAAAGGGGAAAAATAAAAATGTAATTCCCATTAATTGCAGTTTCACTGTGTCCTTAATGTGTCTGTATACAACAGGCAGTCGATATGCATCTGCAGCATGACTCACTTACAGATGCAATGCTGTTATAACGGTGTCTGAAGTAGACGCAATACTGTTATAACGATGTCTGAAGTAGACGCAATACTGTTATAACGGTGTCTGAAGTAGACGCAATACTGTTATAACGATGTCTGAAGTAGACGCAATACTGTTATAACGATGTCTGAAGTAGACTCAATACTGTTATAACGGTGTCTGAAGTAGACGCAATACTGTTATAACGATGTCTGAAGTAGACTCAATACTGTTATAACGGTGTCTGAAGTAGACGCAATACTGTTATAACGATGTCTGAAGTAGACGCAATACTGTTATAACGATGTCTGACAAGTGAGACAATATTGTAGATAAAAGGAAACATAATTCGAAAAAATGAAATGTGAATTTGCGTTTGTTATCAAAATCTTACCATGGAAAGTTGCATGAATAAGCTCAGTTGAACTATTGCACTTAAGTCTGGTCTATTCATGTGACATGTCCTGTATTTCTACGTACAGTTAACAGTCTTGTTGTTGGATCAAGTATGTCGCAGAGATTGTTTAATAACTTATTACGTTCTGGAATTTATTCCAAGCCTATCAATCGTTTTCATTTAATATTTGTGTTTAAAGATCAGATTGAGTGTTATATAGTGCTACATAGAACCAATACTGACATACGGATGCCAGGCGTGGACAATAAACAAACACATCGAAACATATATGGGGGCAACAGAGGTATTACAGAAGAATGATTAGAATACCATGGACTGCTAAAATGACTAATGTGGATTAGTTGAATGAGGTCACGGCACAGAGCAAGCTTAGCATCAATATAAAAAAAGAGGAAATCATCATTTTTCGGACATGTGATGAGAAATGGAGGTTTAGAACACAGTGTAACAACAACAGGTAAAATCAAGGGAAGACGCGACAGAGGAAGACAGAAAAGAGAGAAAACTTTGTATAGCTTGACTTAGGGACACGGAAGAGCGTCGACATCTTAGATGACACCAGAGACAGCGAATTGTGGAGATCCATGATCGCCTAAGCAATCCAACACGGCACATGCTGATGATGATGATGTTTCTAATTTTTCATAACTATTGGCCCAAAGAGATAGCTGAAAGGGCTTCCGTTTTATAAGAAAGCGCCCGTCTGCCCAGCGTGTTCGTAGCGCGTTCGACGACGGGTGACAAGCTCCCTGTGAGTGCGGTTCAATTACGCGGGTTGGCAGAAAAGCCACAGGTTCTCCAGAGTCTAAGATCTGAATAGCTCAAGTGCTTCTGGACCTCATATTTATTGCTTGCCGCTCTACATCATTTTATGGAAGGTTTGGATATAACAATTATGGCAACGAGAGAGCGGTTACACTGGCCAGCAATGCTGCGATCGAGAATTTATCTTCCATTCAGAAATGTTCTAAAAGAAACGTACGATTTGAGGATTTCAGTGAAGAAGATAAATGATATTCTCTATTTTGGTTGCTCAATGCAAAACTTGAAAATCATGCGAGACACCCTAGTCGATATATCAAACAACACATAACTTCTTCAATGATTCAGTAAAACTTGGCTATTGTCTTTCAGTCCAATTCTATGCTGTAGTATCTGCAGTTATTTATAAATTGTTCTTTTGTTCTGTATAATGTGTTCAATTTATTTGGCCTTGGAGGAAGAAGGATCTTCCTGACATTATCCATCGCATGGTCCTTGAATAGGGGGCGGTGAACGATTTCATGATTTCATGACAATGTGCACACAGCTGGCACTCTAGAATGTGTTGTGATTGAATTCTGTATACATGATTATAATGTGGTATATGTTGGGTTTGGAGTCGAAAAATGGTGCTCTGATCTCCTTGCAATTTGATTTATAATGTGAATGAGTTTCATTCGACAACATGTCTGTAAACCTTGCCTCCCATGGCCCATCTGTTTAGCCAAATTTATTTTGTGTTGTTGTTTTTATTATTTACTTTGCTTTATGGGGAATATTTGCTGTTGCTGTATTCATTGTTTGTCTAAGCGTACTGGGAAACATGTTTAGGAGGAGAGCAGAGCAATTATTGAGGTGTCCTATGTGGGATGAAGTTGATACTTAAACGAACAAGGAACAACAAATATAATAAAATGTGTGTGTGTGGTTCTCTGTTGGTCTCTTCTAATAACGTATATAGCTTTCCCCAAGAGCTTAGTCTCACGCACTGTGATGTGTATCGTACATATAAATAGAATTGGTGTTGTACATTGATAGCTGTAGATTAGTATGACTATGAAATATAGATACACAAACTGGAGACATTCCCAAATAAATGATTAAGAAGAGTCCTACAAATGTTCTGACCAAAAACAATACGAAAAGAAGTGATTTTAAAAACGAACAAAATGTGTATCATTTGATACTACGAGTATTATTAAAATACCAAAATGGAGATGGGTTGCTAATGTATGTTGTATGCCAATAGGAACATTGGCTAGAACAGTTATCTGATAAACAGTGGGTGGGGGAAGGAGACATGTGCGTCTAAATGAAACATGGAGAATAAATGTGAAATGAGAGATAGATTGGCGTGACACGGGAACAACTGGTAAAAGGCAGCAATATAAATCTCTTTTAGAAGCATTATGTGTCAAATGGGATACAAAGAGGATGTAGATAGATTATAGATAGAGGAAGTATTATCAGACAGACTAAGGAGAGATAGACCAAGAATAAGATGGATGCAGGATGTAAGTGAGAGACGTCAGAGACTTCATACAGGACAGGGAGGAATTTAAATGTAAGTCAAGTTCCTACAGAGAAGTAGATATATGACAATGATGGTCTTTTACTTGATATCTTTGTTGAAATAACTATTTAGTCTGTTGTTGAACTGTGAAACCTCGTGTTTGGATATTACGTCATTGATTTGAAATATAGTGATGATACTCGTCTATCACGGGTGATGATGACCACACAATTTTCATCCAATGAAATATAGTTGCGTTATGTTTGTCTGTGTATGCGTAGATAACTAGTGAGCCCGATGCGGGCTTGAAATGTTCTTGTATAGTGTTGGCAAGGTATACTTGCACTTGTGAACTATAGTATCATATATGCGGACATACAATTTAGATCTAAAGACGGCGGATTCACTTCAAAGGGCTTCCACATATGACTCAGTCCTTCTGCGTGCAAAAGGTACGTCACCTGCCGAGAGTATTGCACAAAGAAAATAAAACTGAGTAGCTCCGGCAACACTAATAGTGATCTTCGAAACAAAGGCACTCGTAAACAGAAAGGTACCGCCTGGATTCGAACCACAACCTTCCAAACGCAAGATGAACTTTTTAACCACTTAGGCAAAGCGATCCCCCATATGCGGAAACATGTAAATTGAAAACAGTAGACTTAAGTACTAGACGTGCACATACAAGTTCAATGAAATGTGATGGATAAATAAATATGTCTAAAAAGAATATCAAAGCCATACTGAGATGGAAAACTAACATGACTCAATTTGTGCAGCTTCTGCACTCCAAAGTTGAATAAAACTTGCTGTTGACACACTTAGAAATAGTATTTGGTTGAGAGAGACGGATCAAAGAACTAAATGGATTGAAAGGAATATGCTTTTCATGATATGGAAATTTGGGAAAAGGGAAGATTGAACAAGATGTAATGAAATATAATGATTTTAGAGAACACACTGAGCTTCCCTGAGAACTATTTAGCCGTGATGGTTATATAGAAGTTGAAAATAATTTGTTGATAGGAGATGAAAAACTCATTTCTGTCTCTCTTTCTCTCTTTCTTTTTCTCTCTCAGTCTCTTTCTCTTTCTGTCTCTTTCTCTCTCTCAGTGTTGTGCCCTTTTAATCTTTTTTTTTTGTTTGGCAGAAGCAGAAATAATAACGTCTGTTAAAAAAAAAAAAAACATATAATGTCGCAGAAACATAAAGAATAACAACTGATAGAATATATATCACCACATATTTATATATATATATATTAATGAATACAAACTACACAGGTAATAACCAATTTTAAATATCTTCATTCATCGATAAGAAGCAATGAAGATGTGATTTAAGAAAATAAATGAAGATCAAACATTATTGATCCAACAAAGTAACTGAAATCTTTATGAAGTGAAACAGAGAAGCTACAAAAATATGAGTACTAAAAGCAATGTATATTAACAATGGCAACGTATTTGTCAGATCTTCAACATTTCGAAAATGTGCTGATAACAATCCAATAATTGGAAATAAATGTTATAGAAAATATTTTCAATATTTTATGGACAGAAAAATAAACACACATATCTATCCAAATAAGAAAACATAATTGAAGAAAATTGATGAGGGAGGAAAATAAGGCTGAGTAAATTGAGAAAGGTGGCGTCTGTGGCTTAGGGGATAATGACTCGGTCTATTAACCCTGACGTTCTGAGTTCGAATCACACTGCGGACAGTTTGGTTGCAAATTGTCTGCGCAGATTTTACAACAGGACTACGGACGTTCAGAAAGCAATGGCAAACTACTGAACGTAATAATGCCTAGAAAAATCACAATCACAAAAGCTGGGTTTATTCTAAGTCTTGTAAAGATATGTAATTAATGCAACAAATTGAGGAATAATTTATACACTGATGACGATTTGGGAAAGAAAATGAAGGATGGAAAACATTCAGGAGAAGAGATTGAAGAGAAAGACCAGTTTGAAAATGGATACATAATGTTTTACAAGATTATTCCTCTCCGCACTTCTTGGAGCATAGGGCCTCAACAATTGTTCTCTACTTTTCCCGGTCTTTGGCTGTTTTCTTTATCGTCTCCCAGGCTGTCTCCGGCATGAAACCATAGTCCGTGCCAGACTTGTGTTATTAGTTTTGTACAATTTCTTTTTGGTTTCTGTAACTACGTCCTTTTTTTAATGGATGGGTAATTAGCCCATCACACAACTCCGATCCTGGAGGACCAAGAGGCCACAGTTAGTCTGACTTCTCTTCTTTGATCTGTTGGTAAACCCTGCTGCATAGCTCACCTGGTCATTGAGGTTATACAAGATGTTATAGATGATATGTACATAAGAGTAGCATAGACAAGGTATCTGGTGTGCGATAGAGAGAAATTAAGAATGACTGCTTTGCTTGTAAACGAATATCTGTTTAGAACAAACTACTACTATGCGAGGCTTTTCGTAATTTAATTTACAAACGAAGTACTTGAGTTAATGCATTTAACAACACGTATTCAAGCTGTTGTTTTCTGTGTTGAAGAAACTAATATTTTACTTTCTCTCTTCTCTCTCTCTCTCTTTCTTTCTATCTCTGCATGAAGAAATAATTGTTAAGAGAAATAACATTCAGACAAATAAAGTATTTTGGACACATAAAAAGATGTGACATCTTGATTAAATCTTTACTAGAGGGAAAAGTTGCGCCCGTGTGTTGCCGGGCCGCATGGAAGCAAAGAATTGCAACACTGCGCCTACAAGGCATGTGGTAAGAGGCGACTAAGGTAGGGATCCACCGAGTGCTGCCGGGGCCACAGGGGAGAAGAATATGCAGCAATGTCACCTGCCAGGCATGTCGTAAGAGGCACTAGGAGAGTTGGTACCTCACCTGTAGAAAAAATGAGCCAAAAAACTTCAACAAACATGGATAGTACAACAATATGGAATAACTCAACTCAACCATCCGAACCAGGGAAGGTTACCCTTGGAAGCCGCAAGGATCCGGGGATGCCGACTAGCCTTCTTTCCTGTCGGAAAATAGCCAGAATTGGTTGCTGGAACGTGAGAACGTTGCTGGAGCAGGAAAACGGCCCAGTCTCGACAGAGATGAAAAACTACAAGATAGACATTTGGGAGTCTCGAGACAAGATGGAAAGGAATAGACAAAAGTAAACTACACACAGGCGAAATAATGCTGTCCTCAGGGCAAAAAGAAGAAGAGAGCACACACCATAGTAAAGGAGTTGCCCTCATGCTGTCCAGAGAAGCACAAAAAGCATTAATAGAATGGAAAACAATCGGGCCCAGAATAATAACAGCAACATTTAGAACTAACAAAAAGAAAATTAACCTAAAGGTCATCCAATGCTACGCGCCAACTAACGATCGGGAACAAGTAGCTAAAGAGAGGTTTTATACCAAAGTATAAAGTATTATGGACAGGAAGAGAAAAAAAGATATTATAATTTTGATGGGGGACTTAAATGCAAAGATAGGAGACGACAATAGCAGTTTCGAAGAGACCATGGAAAATCATGGGCTGGGTAGAATGAATGAGAATGGGGAAATGTTCGCAAATTGTTGTGCCTCAAACCAGTTAATCATAGGCGGAAGCATATTTCAGCATAAGAGAGTACACAAGGCCACATGGATATCACCAGACCACATAACAGCTAACCAGATAGACCACATATGTATTGATAAGAAATTTAGAACATCATTACAAGACGTTAAAGTGTACAGAGGTGCAGACGTGGCATCGGATCACCACCTCCTGTTAAGTAAAATCAGGCTGAAACTTAAAAGATATTCAACAAACCCAAATTATAGAAAGCAGTTCAAAGTAGAAGAGCTTAGAAACCAGGAAGTAAGAGACAGATTTGCAGTCGCAGTATCAAACAAGTACCAAGCATTGGAACAGCTGGTAGACGATATGAATATTGAGGAACATTGGCAACAGATAAAAATATATGGAAGGATACATGCTCAGAGGTTTTGGGAGATAAGGAGCGGAAAAACAAAGATTGGATAACAACAGATACCCTTAGTCTGATCATAGAAAGAAAAAGCAGGAAAGCGGATCTAAACAGATGCAAAACTAGAGGTACTAAAGCTAAAGCCCACAAGGTATATGGGGAAGCCAACAAAAAGGTTAAACAAAACATAAGAAGGGATACAATAAAATATATAGAGGAGTTGGCAGGAGAAGCAGAAGAAGCAGCAGAAAAGGAAATATGAGGGACCTGTATAACATCACAAGGAAGTTAACAGGAAAATACAAACAATCAAGTGGCTTATAAAAGACAAGAGAGGCAAAGTAATTAGCAACACTAAAGAACAAATGGAGAGATGGAAAGAACATTTTGAAGAACTGCTTAATATGCCAAAACCGCAGGTCCCACCGGAAATAGAGCCAGCTGAAGAGGAGCTACAAATTAATTGTGAAAGACCAAGTAAGGAAGAAATAATGAAGGCCATAGAAAATTTAAAGGATAGGAAAGCAGCAGGGCCAGACAACATTCCAGCAGAGGCCATTAAGGCAGATAAAGATACCTCAACAGAGCTACTATACAAATTACTAGGAAGATATGGGAGAGAGAAGAGATACCAGTAGAGTGGAAAGAATGTCACTTGGTAAAACTGCCAAAGAAGGGAGACATGCAAGAATGTACGAACTATAGAGGGATAATGCTACTATCAGTACCAGGCAAAGTATTAAACAGGATTATACTCGATAGACTTAAAGAGGCCATAGATAAACAACTGAGAGAAGAACAAGCAGGGTTCCGTGGGAATAGATCCTGCACAGACCAGATAGCTACACTGCGTATTATAGTGGAGCAAAGCTTGGAGTGGAACTCGCCACTATACATAGGTTTTGTGGATTATGAAAAGGCGTTTGATAGTCTGGATAGGGAATCATTGTGGAAACTATTAAAACACTATGAGTTCCACCAAGATTGCAAACCTAATAAAGAAAACTTATGAAGGAATGAAATGCAGAGTCATACACGAGGGCCAACTGACGGAATCCTTTGAGATAAGAACAGGGGTGAGGCAGGGATGGTTGTTATCACCATTCATGTTCTTGCTGGTCATAGATTGGATCATGAAATCAACAACGGATAACAGAGGGGAATACAATGGACACTGGTGAAACAACGGAGGACCTGATTTTGCAGACGATCTGGCTTTGCTGTCTCACAACCACGCACAGATTAAAGACAAAATGAATACCTTAAATAATAAGTCTCAGCAGCTAGGTTTGAAAATACACAGGGAAAAGACCAAGGTCATGAGAATAAATGCTGCAAATGTAAACCAGATTATGCTGGAGGAAACAGCACTGCAGGATGTAGAATCATACACATACCTTGGAAGCAACATAGACACAGAAGGAGGAACAAACAAAGATGTTAAGATAATAATACAAAAAGCAAGAGGAACTTTATTGCATTGAGTAAGATATGGAAGGCAAGGGAGATCAAAACAAACACAAAATTGAGAATTTTCCAGTCAAATGTGAAGTCAGTGCTGTTCTATGGCTCGGAAACATGGAAGACCACAAAGGAAACTATCAGAAAACTGCAGACCTTCGTAAATGGATGTTTACGTAGAATAGAGGGATTGAGATTGTATGATAAGATTACAAACGAGGAACTCAGGGAGAGAACAAAGTAGATACCAGTGGAGAGAGAGCTCAGGAAGAGACGCTGGCGATGGATAGGACATACATTGAGAAGACCGACCGGAAGCATCGCAAGACAGGGATTGTTTTGGAACCCGCAGGGAAAGAGGAGTAGGGGAAGGCATAGGCAGACCTGGAGAAGAGAGCTGGAGGCGGATATAAAGAGGATAGGCAAAACATGGAAAGAATTGGAAGGGATGGCAAAGAGAGAGGAAGAGATGGAAGAAGTTTGTTGAAGACCTGTGCTCAGATGGGAGTTGAAAGGTGATGATGATGAGAGGGAAAGTTGAGGAGCGAAGAGCAAGAGGAAGCCGAGAGATAAGTGAGAGGGAAACTTTGAGAAATCGACAGGTTACAATCTGGCAGAGTGCAACACCAAGGCGAAAGACAGAGGATGCTGGAGATTCATTGCATCCAACATTTCGTGGTCTGAGATCGACACCTGTTGATGATGATCTCTGTTTTATGTGGTCTTTGTAAGATCCGCAGCTTACTCTCCTTAACGCTGCTATTAGTTAATTGTTTACTTATATCATTCCACATGCTTAATAAATACATTTTGATGAAATATTAACACTACTATTTGTTTAGTGTTGTAAAGTAATTTCCGTTCTAGAAAGCGATGCAAAGTACTTAATGTGTACGTGGTACCTAGAAAATCAACGACACTTTACAATTACTGTGTACGTGGTACCTAGAAAATCAACGACACTTTACAATTACTGTGGTCGATGGTACGTCCTGTAGAAGCTTTTGTATGCCTCTGATTTTCATTTTCATTAGTAAATTGCTTTGTGTTAACGAATTTTACAGTAAAAATACAGTTTTAATGCAGTCTTTCCATCTAACCATAACAATCTATTGTTGTACTTTTTCATCCAACTATCACTTTCTAATTGTTATTTTCAACAGAACAATGTACATGTAACATTTACTTATTGCGTACAGAACCTTTTCATTTTCTAAAATTATATTTTTATCATCTATTTTATTATTTGTGTTTTAAATTAATTCCCACGACAGCAACAATCTACATTTTGAAAACTGTTATACGCTGGGATAACTACAAACTACACTTAGAGCAGTAAAGCTTCAAAACAAATGGGATTCCATTTTTAAAACCAAAAAGTCCATTTTACTCTAGTATTTTAGCATCGAATTACTTCAGAACTGATATCGAATATTGTAGTTATTTTCTGTGTTATCTTGTGTCCTTTTGATTAAATTTTCTCGTTTTAAATGGAAAAGTATATTTTTACTGGTTGGTATTATCAAAACACAGGAAATGAAGATCCAGCAACACCTGGAGACGGGAGTTGGAGACGGAATGCAAAAAAATGTGGAGAGAGTGGAGAGATCGGGAAAATATGGCCTATGATAGGCGGGCTTGGAAAGCCTTGATTGCGGACCTATGCTTTCCTAGAGGCGAAAGGTGAAGAAAAAGTGAGGTTATTATCAAGACACAAAGCTTATCTAAGAAAGAGACAGTCAACGTTTTTTCGGGTATGTGATAAGGCGGGGAGGTTTAGATCACGTTGTGATAACAGGTAAAATCGAGGGATAGACGAGACGAGAGCAGAGAAAAGGGATGGCCGACGGACGTAGAGCGTCAACATTGTGATAGCAAACACCAAAGATGGATAGTCCATGATCCTACGTCAGACACAGCACTGAAGATGATGATGATTTCTAAAAATGAGATTGAATATTTAGGACATACAGACACAAAATGGATGATGATTATAAGAATAAGAGAATGAAATTTTGACATCAAAGACACAATGGATGTATTATAACTAAGAATAAATTGAAATATTTAGGACATACAAGACACAATGGATGATGATATAACTAAGAATAGAATTGAAATATTAGGACATCAAAGACACAATGGATGATGATATAACAAGAATAAGAAATTGAAATATTTAGGACATACAAAGACAAATGGATTGAGAAAAATTGAGATTATAACTAAGAATAGAATTCAAAATTTAGGACATACAAAGACACAATGGATTGGAGAAGACCAATCATTTTCTTCGAACTCCCAGAAATAATTTGTTTTCCCTTGTGCTATAGTGAGTGGACAAGGGTACCCGGCTGCTTGCTGACTCAGAAACCTCCAACATCTCTAGGCGTGTAGTGATATGCTTAGTATTGCGGAAACTCCTGCACAGGTAGAGTCTGCTGGTAACCACAGCAGTACCACTTCATTTCTAGCGTAATAGACGATCTAAGCAACATCACTTAATGATCACACTGGACAATCTGCATGTCATTATACACCAACTGAGCAACTTTCACCAGTGCTCTAGAATCATTCTTTTCAGCCCACTCAGCACGACATAAACTTTGAAACGCCCGCCCCTACTTTCCCCATTATAATAGTTTGTCATCGCCCCCACCCCCTTCCACCACCACATATATACATGATCTAGTTTCACTTTGACACAGAAAAGTGATATATATTTAAGTCATACATGGTCAATTTTCAAATCATATGTTCCCAAAGTGGGCGGTATCAGCCCCCAGTGGGCGCTGAAGCCTTCTAGCGGGGTGATAGTGGGTTCAGAAGCATTTGGGGGAGGCGTACAGATGATTAGGGTCGGTGGTTCCTTAAAGAAGAAATTAATTATATATAGTTAAAATAATTTTTTTTCGTGATTTTGGGATTGAAAAATCACTTAAAATTTGAATTCTGCATTTTAATTCATCTTATGCCCGTCTTACGCGATCCATTTTATCATCAATTTTCTATTTGATGTATATAATCATTTGAAAATTGACCATGTATGACAAAATATATATCAATTTTCTATTATCAAAGAGACAATAGAGAATGATATGTGAGGGTTGGGGGGTGCTTTGGTAAACTGTTATAAATGGGAAGGGGGGCATTACAAAGTTGATGTTGTGCAAAGATGTCGGTGAGCGGAAACATTTTGGGAACCTATGCTCTAGACCATCCACCCGTTAACCACTCTATGCGATCTATGATTTCCGTCAGAGAGAGTTTCGAGTGACAACCTGCACGGACAGACGCTTGCGTTCACTCGAGCGATCAATTTTCGTCTCAAAATACCATGAAGAGACCTGAAAGCATCCTGACAAAGAGAAGTAGGGGACGACCATGGAGACGATGAAATTAGGATGCAACTGATGATTTGATCATGTTTCGGCTCCAAAAGCGTTACTTCTGAACTATAAGATAGAGACATTCGAAATGATTGTTAGGGTGACACAGGTCTTGCTCATGACGAACTATTTGATGATAACCCTAACACTATCTGTTTCAAACATTTTATGTAGAACACTATTTAATATATCAGAACTCACAGAGTTTCTATATCTAGTTTATAAATGTATTTGCTATATTCTACTAAAAATTATACACTACGAAATATTTTTATAAACTAATCATTTGGCACCTGATGTGGCTTTTGGACAATTATTACTGCCAAAGCGATTTGCCAAGTGGTTTGTCGTGTTCTAAGAGTTAAATTGTTGGTTTGAAGGTTTATTCCTAAATTTCAAAATACTACAACTCCAGATATGTATTAATTTGTTGTAATGATGGCATGGTTCCTGGGTTACGAGTCAGGGTACTATCGAGACGAAGGTGGCTGGAGGATATCACATAAATTTGGAACATCATGATGATGGAGGAAAGGCGATAACTTGCTAGAGACAGGCAGTTTTTTCAGGCAGGCTGTAATGAAAGCGAATTGTCGCAAGGGACATGCTACTGCGTAAGATCAATTATACAATAGTTCAGATGACTATTTCGAATGCACATTATTTGTCTGCAGAGTTGAAATAGCGAAGGATGAAAACACTGGTACAGTGCAGTACTAATTTCTTCTTCTACAAACGCTCAATATCGACCACTTGTTAACCACTCTATGTGATTTGTATGGGATCTGAGCCTAAGAGCAATGTGTACGTTGTGCCAGTTATGAGCCTACAAGTAAGCCAGCACATCCGATTTCTGCGATGATTTTTTTGTAAATAGAGTAGCTTCCCTAGGTCCTACATCAGACGCCTCTTACGATATGCCTTGTAGGTTGCAGTGGTGATATTCTTTGCTTCCTTGCGGGCCTCTCATCACATGGGCGGGTACGGATTTGAATCCCCGACTTGCGACAAACTACTTACGAAAGCACGATAAACGACTTTACCACATCGCAACAGACCCCCCTCCCCAGCCCACCCTTCCTTGTCAACGTTCTACAATGAGATTAAGAAAGGTCCGGACCAGTGTGTTTGCTGATCTTAATTTCAAGCACGTGAAATCTCTATATCACATGGTGTTGTATAATCAACACTAAATTATGAGACAAGTGCTCTGCCATGAATACTTTTTTGGGGAGAATTTAGAGTTATGTGACAAACATGAAATTATGCGATCACTATTTGCGAATCCAGCAGACATTTGAACAAGTGTTCGTCTAATATTTAGTTAGTACTTTAAATCGACATCGACCTATTATACTTGTCTCTTTTGCCATAATAGTACATTCTTATTTGTGTCCATCTTTTAATGTTCCTTCTAAATTATATGGGTATTATATCACGATGGAGGATTAGTACTTGTAGTTTCGAATAGCTGTTACCCTTGCGAATACATGTATGCAGTCACTAAACGATACTTTTACAATATTTTGCACAGTACACCTATTTGTTATACAAGTTTCTAAAAATATTAAATTTAGAATCTATAGTCGAATACGTTATTCGAAATATATTATTTTAATTACACCAACTGTTGTTACTGCTTGTAATACTGCTTTTGATGCGCTGTAGGGCAGGCGCGACATGTGAATATGGAAGTTAATGGCCACATGTTTAGGTTAAGATTGTGTTTATGCCCCGACAGAAAAAACGTATCGGCCAACCCAGGTATCCCACATGATAGCCGCGCTCTAATTTATTTGTTCTGACACTCCACTTCTAAATAAATTGAAAAGTCTAAAGCCGAATGACTGACTTCACTGTCTCGGGTATCCCTATTTGGATCCGTCCCTGTCCACAGAAATGGCAAACCACCTGCCGAGACTCTTACACAAAACAGGAGCTCTGTATCTCCAGCAGCATTCCTAAGGATTTCATGAAAACATTACATGTATGATTCTGTCCGGAAGTGAACCCGCAACCTTCATAACCACAAGGAAACGACTTAAACACTTCGCTATAAAGACCACTAGAATCAGATACGTATATTAAATCATGATAACTGAGCAGCCAGTTCTCTGACATCTTTCATTGTTTTCTTCTCATATCAAATCATGATAACTGAGCAACCAGTTCCCTGACATCCTTCATTATTTTCTTCTCATATCAAATCATGATAATTGAGCAACAGTTCCTGACATCCTTCATTGTTTTCTTCTCTTATCATATCATGATAACTGAGCAACAGTTCTGACATCCTCATTGTTTATTCTTTATATCATATCATGATAACTGACAACCAGTTCCTGACATCCTTCATTGTTTTATTCTTATATCATATCATGATAATTGAGCAACCAGTTCCCTGACATCCTTCATTGTTTTATTCTTATATCATATCATGATAATTGAGCACTAGTTCCTGACATCCTTCATTGTTTTCTTCTCTTATATCAATCATGATAACTGAGCAACCAGTTCCCTGACATCCTTCATTGTTTTATTCTTATATCATATCATGATAATTGAGCAACCAGTTCCCTGACATCCTTCATTGTTTTATTCTTATATCATATCATGATAATTGAGCAACTATTCCTGACATCCTTCATTGTTTTTCTATTCATATCAATAACGAGCAACCAGTTCTGACATCTCATTGTTTATTCTATATCAAATCATGATAATAGGCAGTTCCTAAAAACCTATTGTTTTCTTCTATATCAAATCTGATAATTTACACAGTTCCTGACATCCTTCATTTTTTCTTCCTTATATCAATCATATAATTGAGCAACCAGTTCTGACAACCTGATGTTTTCTCTATATCATATCAATAATTGAGCAGTCAGTTCTGACATCTTCATTGTTTTTCATATATATCATGATAATTGAGCAGTCAGTTCCTGACATCCTTCATTGTTTTCTATATCATTAATGATAATTGAGCAGTCAGTTCCTGACATCCTTCATTGTTTTCTTCTTAATCATATAATGATAATTGAGCAGTCAGTTCCTGACATCCTTCATTGTTTATTTTATATCATATCTGATTGAGCAACCCGTTCCTGACACCTGCATTGTTTTCTTCATCATATCATGATATAGCAGTCAGTTCTACATCCTTCATTGTTTTTTCCTATATCATTCATGATAATTGGCATCGTTCCCTGACATCCTTCATTGTTTTCTTATATCATATATGATAATGAGCAGTCAGTTCTGACATCCTTCATTGTTTTCTTCTTATATCATATCATGATAATTGAGCAACCAGTCCTGACAACCTTCATTGTTTTCTTATTCCAAATTTGATACAGTTCTGAAACTTGAGGGAAATGGTTAACAAAATTAAATCAAACTTCCATCATTTTCATCATCATTACAATTAGGTCGAGACTATAACCAGTACTACGGGTTCTCACTCCATCCGAGATCTTCTTTGTGCAACTCTATCCGAGATCTTCTTTGTGCAACTCTATCCGAGATCTTCTTTGTGCAACTCTATCCGAGATCTTTGTGCAAAAGAAAAAGAGATCAGAGCACATATGGTCATTCAACATGGTCAAATCAATTCGCAATAGTCTGCTTTATGGCGGGAGATTCACTCAGAACAAGCGTTGTCTTTTTTAAAAATTAACAGAAAAAAAACTAACAAACATTTTGTCATACAATTTGGCCACATGTTACAAAAGACATTGATTTTGATTATATAAAACAATTGGTGTATGCAGTGTAGTTATTTATTTTTTAAATAATTAATTTTCATGAACACATACTTTAAATCTCCCCTCCTTTATCGTGCAGTGGATTTCATTAATATAAGTAGTGCAAAGAATACCAAACTAGCGTATAATGTACATATCACTCATTATTATAGCATGAACATCCCAAAAATGTTTACCCCAATTGGTTTTGCAGATATGGTTTTTGCAATATAACTCTTCCAAATGAAAAAATATATTCAAATTATAACAACAATTAAAATTCAAATTAAAAAGTTCTCAATGCGAAAAATGCCTTATGGTAAAACATGAGTTATGGCCTAAATGCCTTATGACATGCACTATAATTGTTGAATTTTAAGGCGGATTGTTTATCTTGAAATAAATTTATAATAGATTGAAATAATACATTAATTATGAATATTATCCTAGAATCGAAAGTTTCACAAAATAGATGATCTTCTTCTTTCTCGAATCCTGTATGCCTCACAGCGTCAGGTCAGGAAGAGATTTCTAAAACGGGCCCTAGTATGCGCTTCGTAGATAGTCTCTTTCGTCGCCTCTGTTATCTCTGAGGTCCATCTTTGCTGGCCGGCCTTTTGCTTTGTACCCATTGTATCGGAGCAGCATTGCTCTTTGGGGTGCATTGTCTGATGGTAATCTGCTTACGTGACCGAACCATTTAATTTGTTGTTTCTTGATGAAGTCTAGTACTGATGTTGTACCCACTTTTTCCTGATGTCTTCATTTCTCAACCGGTCTCTTCTTGTTACACACAGCATTCTGCGTAGACACTTCATCTCTGTTGTGACTAGTTTTCTTCTATCGTTTGTTGTCAGCGTCCAGGTTTGGCACTGGTAACATAATGTGGGGAGAAAGATTGTGTGAACATTGCTCTTTTTGTGTTCATGGTGACGTGTTTGCATCTTAAAATTGGCGCCATTTGCCCTATCATTTGATTTGCTTTGTTGCATCTGTGTTGAATTTCATTAGTTATTCTTCCATTTGCTGAAAAATGCTCCCCAGGTATGTGAAATCTTTGCTTGATTTAGTAGATGATTATCGATGGAGATGTTAGTAGTGTTTTCCTCTCTGGCGAATGTCATTACTTCTGTTTTGTCGATGTTAATTCTCATGTTGTATTCGTTACATGCTAACTGGAGTCTGTTGATGTGTTGTTGTAGCTGTTCTTCTATTGTTGATATGATTGCCTGATCGTCTGCAAAAAGAAATTCATTTAAGAGTTCTCGAGGTTGTTTCCTTCGCTGGTGTTAGCTATTTTACAGATGTGGTCAATGTACGTGATGAATAGCAGCGGGGATAGTACGCAACCTTGTCTTACTCCTGACCCTACGTGAAACTTTTCTGATAATCCTGTATTTGTTGTAATCGTACATTGGCTGTCAGTATAAATGTTCTTGCAAAGGTTGATTAGGTGTTCATTAACCCCATAGGTGGTTAGTATTTTGCAGTCAAACTATTTGATTGGCAAAACACGTAATCACAAAGTACTGTACTTTTACAAATTACAAAAGCAATGACAAAAAGTTTTAATATCGAAAGTTTGGGTAGTGATCATCATCTTGGGGACTGAGGAACAGATTTGATCGGGAAATGAAGACCGTCACTTGGCGTGCACATCTTACTAGCTATCACATCATAATGATGACTTCCAGACATCATCTTTATCAGGTGTCGTGCTGGCTGGTGTAGACGATCATGGTCCGCCACAAATCTCTGTCAGTGGTGTTTGCTATCATCTCAGATGTTGACGCTCTTTCGTGCCATGAAGTCAGGCAATCAACGTTTTTCTTTGTCTTCCTCTGTCTCGTCTCCCCTCGATTTTATCGGTTGTTACAATGTGTTTCAAACCTTTATTTCTCATTACATATCCGAAAAATGATGACTGCCACTTTCTTAAATTGATGATAAGCTTTCTCTGTGTCTTGACCTTATTCAACACCTCCCTTTAGTTATTTTAGTAGTCCATGGTATTCTCATCTCACCATTCTTCTGTAAAACCCCATCTTTGTGGTCCTTAGAGATTGTTCAATTGTGTTTATTGTCCACGATTCTCTTCCGTAATCCGTATGTCAGTATCAGTTCTATGTAGCACTGTATAACTCTCATTCTGATATCAATTGACAATGACTTGTTGCATATAATGTTTCTCATTTTCTGGCACGCTGCTTTGGCCTGCCCTATTTTACTCTTTATTTATAATCTACATTTGTCATTTGATGTTACCATGACTCCGAGGTATTTAAATTTATGTACTTGTCTTAGCTCAGTCCCGTTTATTGTGATGGTGCATTTTGTAGGAGTCTGCTTTTTGGATATGATCATAACTTCTATCTTCTTAATATTCAAACCCAGTCCTTTGTTATTACTTTCTGTCCCATACTTCTAGACTTACAATCTCAAAATCATGTAACATCAAATCTATCTTAGCAGGCACATGTTTACAGAGTAATATATCCCTGTGGTATATATCATCTTTACAACCGTTGGTTGAGTTTATGTTAACTGAAGAACCACTATCGTCAACACAATCTTATGGTGGCTACATCATTTATCTATTATTAGAGTACAGGAACTATCTATGTGGTGTGAAACAGCGAACCGTACATATAATTCATTTTTGGAATCAAGAAAAGCTGATTGCGGGCTTAGATACTGCAACCGACATTCCACATTGACGAAAGGAACTGGTCCATCTACCATCTGTATTACTGGTTTTAGTAATTGTTTCCTCTCACATCGCTATGTTCTCATTTATGAGGGTACACTTTAAAAAAAAACATTTTTGAAAATTATCCTAGTCTGTTCAAACAGTAGGGTATGAAGTTTCTTTGTGCTGGGTTACACTGGAGTGACGGGCAATGAGAGCACAGACGCACTAGCGGGCAATGAGAGCACAGACACACTAGCGGGCAATGAGAGCACAGACGCACTAGCGGGCAATGCTACGATTGAGAATGGGTCTGCTATGGACAGAAGCGAAATCATCAACTCTCTCAGAGAAAACATACGCTCTGAAGATTTCAGCAACGAAGATAAAGGGTATTCTATATCTCGGTTGCGCAAGTTGTGCATCCGATAGCTGCGGCAAGACAGGAAAACCAAGAGAGAAAACCCAGTAGATACATCAATCAACACAGAACGGGCGTTGTTAGCCTAAACACACTGAGATACATGCTTGGTAGGAGATCGGACCAATTATGGACATGTCCGATGTGCGATGAAGATGATCCTAAGATGAACAATTAACAGTCACTTTACATTTCTTAGCCCTAGTGTGCAGGTAGGAAGACCAATTACTTTCCTCCCGTGTGTAGCGTCATGGATTTGGTTGGGCGGGTGGGTGGATGGGTGGATGGATGGGTGGATGGATTGATGGATGGGTGGATGGATGATTGGGTGGATGGGTGGATGGGTGGATGGGTGGGTGATTGGATGGGTGGATGGATGGGTGGGTGGATGGATGGGTGGGTGATTGGATAGGTGGGTGGATGGGTTGGTGATGGGTGGGTGGGTGGATGGTGGTTGGGTGGATGGGTGGGTGGATGGATGGGTGGGTGGATGGATGGATGGTGGTGGGTGGGTGGATGGGTGGGTGGATGGATGGATGGGTGGGTGGATGGATGGTTGGGTGGATGGATGGATGGGTGGGTGGGTGGATGGATGGATGGGTGGGTGGATGGATGGTTGGGTGGATGGGTGGATGGGATGGATGGTGGTGTGGGTGGTGGATGGGTGGGGTGGATGGATGGATGGATGGATGGGTGGTGGGTGGATGGTGGGGATGGATGGTGGGGTGGGTGGATGGATGGGTGGATGGATGGATAGATAGATGTCAATATGTTTAAAAAATCAGCGGTCAGACTAATACTCTACTTGCCCAAGCCGTTCGAAGCACGAAGAGTCTGGTAACTTTCACTTGGTGGCTGAACTAAACATCAAAAGCATCAGGATGATGGTTGTATGTTTGTGACTGAAGCATTAAGTACATTGTGTAGCACTCTTGTGTTAGGTCTGCAGCATTGTGCATCGTATTTCATCTTGCGTTTACTATCAGCTTAGTCATACGTATCCTTTGGTTTTCCCTGACTGCAATGTACCAGATATTTAATGCCAGCGTTGTCCATCTTACTTGTACTTAACTACCGAGTCTTCCATAACTGGATAATTCTATTTTGAACTTATTGTTTCAAATGGAAATTTCGATCCTTGTAGTAGTCGGTGAATTAGTAGTTGTAGGGAGTAAATGAGGAGGAGGCGGGTATGGGTAACTGTGGTGGTATAGTTTATATATTCCATTTACAAGTGTGACCTATAGATCACATACTTATTCATGCTAAAATCTGACGTTTCTAGCCAACTTCATTGACACTCTACTGAGGATGAAATGAAAAGCATGGCATATCCCAAAGGACGTAGCCATCAACCACAGTAAACAAGTCGTTGATTTTCTAGGCACCACTTATACGTTCAGTAGTTTGCCATTGCTTTCTGAACGGGTGGCGCCATCGTCCTTTGTTAAAATCAACGGAAACAATTTGCAAGCAAACTGTCCGCAGCGTGATTCGAACTCAGAACGTCGGGGTTAATAGACAGAGTCACTAACCCCTAGGCCACAGACGCCACTGAGGATACAGAGGCATAATCTTCGCTGCTAAAATCCCACAAAAGACGTGTACTCGTATGTCGGTAAGGTCTGGGCACTTCAATCATTAGCGTCTCTTAGAGGTTTCAAAATACTGTTAACAAATTATCTCTTGGAGAGTAAATATGTGAGTTCATAGACCTTTACTGAATGTAGCCATCTACCACAGTAAACGAGTCTTCGATTTTCTACGCACCACTTATACCTTCAGTAGTTTCACATTGCTTTCTGAACGGAGCGGTTTATTGTTAACTTTCGTAAAAATCCAACGGGAACGAATTTGCTTCTAAACAGTTGGCTCGAGTTTGAACAAGGTACGCTTAGTTGTGATCGAGCTTACTACGCTTAGCACAGACGCCCACTTGTAAAATATGCATGTTAGAAATATATTTCAGCTGAAGTTAACGAAATCAAACCACATGTTTCGTTTGTTAGCTTCATTGTGAAAGTTGTGATTATAACAAATTGTTAGTTACATAAATCTTGTTACATTTATGTTACTATTAGTTTATATCTGTGTTTTAATGCATTTAATTATAGTAAGTGGGCGTCTGTAGCTTGAGCGGTAGTGAGCTCGATCACCATCTAAGTGTACCTGGTTCAAACTCCGTGGTGGACACATCTGTAAGAAAATTCGTTTCTGTGGGATTTTAACCAACAGAAAATAGACATCACTGTTCAGAAAGCAATGACAAACTTCTTCTTCTCTTCCACCATTTACCTTTTTATAGAAGTGTTGGGAGGGGAGGGGGAAGCGTAGTGATCTTGTGTTTGCTTGTTTTATGGAACTTTGTAAGCTTATATTCATTTTTGTAAGTCAGTTCTTCATGCCGTCGCTTCATCTTTTGCGTGGTCTTCCTCTTGCTTTGTACTCATTATACTTTTCTGTGTGGCTCTCTGTGGTAGGCGATACCAGGGCATTTTGGCAGGTGTCCATACCATTTAATCTCTTGTTATTTTATGAATTGCATGACTGGTTTCACATCCAGTCTTCTTCTGATTTCTTCATATCTAATTTTGTCTGTTATTGTCACACCTGCAGGCAGCTTTTCTAACGTCATCGATTGTCTAATAATAATTTCAATAATAATAATAATAATAATAATAATAAAATGTAATAATAATAATAAAAAATAATAATAATAATAATAATAATAATAGTAATAATAATAATAATAATAATAATAATAATAATAATAATAATAATAATAATAATAATAATAATAATAATAATAAAGCCATAACCTGTTAGATCGTAGTGTCATGTGAGACATGAGCACAAAATTCCCGCCATGAATCTCTTGTCTTCAACTCCTCGGCGGGTGGGAGAAACTCTGCCCGACCAGCTCTTGATTCTGTGAAACCAGATTTCTCTACCCTCCTTTCCTTCTTCCACCTCAACTGTTCCCTGTAGGATAGTCTTAGAGAGTGAGCTGTGTCTCATCACATACTTTCTTCCACACTCAACTGTTCCCTGTAAGATAGTCTTAGAGTGAGCTTGTCTACAATACTTTCTTCACACTCAACTGTTCCCTGTAAGATAGTCTTAGAGATGAGATGTGCTCATCACATACTTCTTCCACACAAACTGTTCCTGTAAGATAGTCTTAGGAGTGAGTGTCTCATCACATATTTTTCCACACTCAACTGTTACCTGAAGATAGTCAGAAGGCAGAATGTGCTCATCACTACTTTTCACACTAACTGTTCCAAGATAGTCTTAGAAGTGAGCTATGTCTCATCACATACTTTCTTCCACACTCAACTGTTCCCTGTAAGATAGTCTTAGAGAGTGAGCTATGTCTCATCACATACTTTCTTCCACACTCAACTGTTCCCTGTAAGATAGTCTTAGAGAGTGAGCTGTGTCTCATCACATACTTTCTTCCACACTCAACTGTTCCCTGTAAGATAGTCTTAGAGAGTGAGCTGTGTCTCATCACATACTTTCTTCCACCTTCAACTGTTCCCTGTAAGATAGTCTTAGAGAGTGAGCTGTGTCTCATCACATGCCCGAACCACGCAAGTTAACGCCGTTTATGATTGCCAACAAATGATTTCAATGGCAAACTACTGAACGTATAAGTGGTGCCTAGAAAATTAACTACTCGTTTACTGTGGTTCATGGCTACGTCCTGTAAAGGATATGCCCGATTTTTTCAATTATAGTAAATATAAGAATCAAATGGCAGAAATGGAAACTAGTATTGAAATATTTAAAGATTGGAATCATGTGTGTAACATTTTATAATTTAGCCTCATATATCTTGTGTATATTATTTGATATGGTCAATATCAAATATCTTTAGTTTGAAAAGAGTCCGTGTATTGTTTCGTAATTATGAAATTAGAAAACCAGAAATATCAAATATTAATTTCCCACAGATAAATCGAATTCTCATTGCGCGAATTTTCAAAATCCGGAGTATTTGTTCATAGATAATATCACAGCATTCGGAGATCACATCTAAAGAAAATTACTTGGCAGTACACGTCTCGACATGCTGGAGTGCAGGGTAACGAGCGTGCTGACTTTCTTGCAAACAATGCCCCGACTCAAACGGGCAGAAGTATGGACAGAGCCGATATCATCAATGCGGTACGCTCTCAATTATGTGACATGGGCAAGTCTCATACACTGGAACGAGTTCGAGAATTGGGAGTTAAGTTTGGACATGCCAGACAGTGTCGTCTTCGTGGTAGAGAGAAAGATATACTAATCAATTTCTCATGGGTACGGTGAGCAAATTGACTTTGGGATGGCTGCTGCAGTGGATGACGGAGCACGAATGGGAACGACCAATGTGCGATGATGTCGATCACATAACATAACATTGATAACATCATGTCCTGGAAGATGAAATATTTTGGTAATGTTAAACGTGGTTTCGAGAGAATGTTAAACGGGGTTTCGAGAGAATTTTAAACTTGGTTTCGAGAGAATGTTAAACGTGGTTTCGAGAGAATGTTAAACGGGGTTTCGAGAGAATGTTAAACGTGGTTTCGAGAGAATGTTAAATGTGTTTTCGAGAGAATGTTAAACTTGGTTTCGAGAGAATGTTAAACGTGGTTTCGAGAGAATGTTAAACGTGGTTTCGAGAGAATGCTAATAACATCATCTCCTGGAAGATTAAATATTTTGGTAATGTTAAAAGTTACAGTGGTTTCGATAGAATGTTAAACGTTAAACGTGGTTTCGATAGAATGTTAAATGTTAAACGTGGTTTCGAGAGAATGTTAAACGTTAAACGTGGTTTCGAGAGAATGTTAAACGTTAAACGTGGTTTCGAGAGAATGTTAAACGTTAATCGTGGTTTCGAGAGAATGTTAAACGTTAAACGTGGTTTCGAGAGAATGTTAAACGTGGTTTCGAGAGAATGTTAAACGTGGTTTCGAGAGAATGTTAAACGTGGTTTCGAGAGAATGTTAAACGTGGTTTCGAGAGAACGTTAAAGGAAGGTATGGTTCCTGAAGTACGAGGTAGAGAACAACCAAGAAGAAGGTAGCAACATGACATCAAAGAAACCTTGAACATGACTCTGCAAGAGGTGGGAGAACTTGCTAGAGACAGAGAGTTTTTCATGCGGGCTGTCATGAAAGCGACGTTCCACAAGGGACACACCAGTCACCTCATGGACATGGGACAGTTAAGTCATCGTTGGTTGACGAGTGTGTATACGAGATTTTAGGACATTGATCATATATGTCGTGGGTTCAGTTCTTGTTGAGTTGTTGTGGGATCATCATATTATCTTGTCATGTTCCCGTGTTCCCGTGTTCCCGTGTGGCGTGGAGAGTCACCGGTAGTCTTCCTTCCTTTTGTTCGCTTGAAATAGTGTCTATTCCTCTTCTTCTTCTTTGCGTTCGTTCTTTACGAACAATTTTAATCACTCTTTGTGATATGTTTGATCTTTACCAAGAACGTGTATACGTTGCACATTGGTTTGGTAGGCCCCTAAACGCATAGACTTCCACACATTTATGACACGTGCATCCGATTTCAGCTGAATCTCCTTAGTCGCCTCTTACGACATGCGTGGCAGATAACAATTGTTCTCTTCTTTACGTTCCAAAGTTGGGCTCCGGTAACCACTCGGGCGTAGTGTATCTCTTGTATAACATTCACTTTCTTTTGTAGCTCACACAGAGGTCCGTGTAGTTTTTCTGTCCAGTGTTCATTCGTTAGGCCAATGAGTTTGCCTCAGTATATCATATTCGGATCAGTCTTGAAGTAAGTGCTCTGCAGTCTGATGTGCCTACCACATCGGTAGTCTGATGTCTTCTATCTTGACTAGATGTGTTCTCTTAGTTGTTATTCCTTGTTATCTACCCTTAACACACAAGTCTCAACTTCTTGAACTATCCACAATTTAATATTCAACTCACACACGCTCACTTCACACACACATTTCAGCCACATGAACTGTCTACAACGTAATACACGACTCACACACTCACTCCATTCACAAGTCTCAACCTCATGGATTGTCTGCAACTTAATATTGGACTCACATATTCACTTCACACACAAGTCTTCACCTCATGAACTGTCTACAACTTAATATTGAACTCACATATTCACTTCACATACAAGTCTTCACCTCATGAACTATCTACAATTTAATATTCATCTCACACACTTACTTCACACACAATATCTCCATTTCACTTCTGCTTTCTCACCACCCCACACACTTCATAAATCTCAATATCTCTCCCTCCTTTTCTCCCCATCTTATTTGTCTGTCGTTCATTCCCTTTCACTAAGGTCAAGGTAAAATCTATTACTAGATCAAAACCGAAGATGGTTGAGTTAATTACCCGTCAGCACCAAGAGACATATACGCTACGTTTGTCTGCAGACGAGATTATTTTACGGTTGATTGATTGATTGATTGATTGATTGATTTATAGGACCATGATCATTGTACTTCGGTGAGTAACCATGTGTGCCCCGATATCTTTCTTACAAAGGAAGATCTAAGCTGCAGTTCACGAACTTCGTAGCACCGGCGAGAATCCCCGATGTAATTTTGACGATGAAGATATTTTTGTCGGAATTTAATTTTTAATCTGTTCTACTGAATTCTTCCCGGACAGCGGCTTTCAACCCTGCTGTTCTCTATTTTAAACTTACAAACCTTCTTTTACGTGCTCAAATTGAACATGGAACCTACGTTTTATCGTCCGTCTACCATAGGACTAGGAACTCGATCTCACCTACACTGAGATTAGGGATCACTGGAAAAATATCCAGATGGCTCCACAAAGGAGCGAACCTGGTACCTTTGACACGAGAAACGAGCACATAACCTCCTCTACGCCACAAACCCTCCTCTACGCCACAGACCCTCCTCCCATACCTCCTGCCACAGACCCTCCTCTACGCCACAGACCCTCCTCTACGCCACAGACCCTCCTCTACGCCACAGACCCTCCTCTACGCCACATACCCTCATCTACGCCACAGACCCCTCTACCATCACGCCACAGAGACCGTGGATGATTGTATGAATAGGATGTAAGAGATGTGGCTTTCAGAATATTTAGAACACCCTACTTCATTATCTAGTCACTAACTAATTATAGTTGTGTAGATAGATAACGTTATGGGAGACCACGGTGGAAATATACAGTGTGTTTGTAAAGTCTCACAACACTTAATATGTAGAACAAATGTGAAAAGCTTGTACATGACGTCATCAATAAATGTCATCAATAAATGTGTCCCATAGTCAATTTTACAGGCACTGTTTTGGAACTGTAGGGAAAGAGGAGTAGGGAAAGACCTAGAAAGACCTGGAGAAGAGAGCTGGAGGCTGATATTAAAAGGATAGGTAAAACAAGGAAAGAATTGAAATGGATGGCAAGAGAGAGGAAAAGCTGGAAGAAGTTTGTTGAAGACCTGTGCTCCGTTGGGAGTTGAAAGGTGAAGAAGATAGTCAATTGTGGTGCAATAATAGCCGTCCATCGCAAGCGATGATGCAACATTTAATATTCATCTCACAACAGTCATTCACTGCATATTGTGGTGCAATATGCAGTGAATGACTGTTGTCAGCTGGGGTATTTTTTCTTCTCAAATCATAATAGTGTTTTCAACTGAAGAAAGAATATTTGACAATATGAAGAAATGTGTACAGACATATCTTGAAGTCCGTGGTGGATATTTCCAACATCTGTTATAATGAATATTTCATTTGTTTCTTTCTAGTTTACCAAGAACAACAGTAGACCATAGCAATAACTATTGTGACTAGCTTCACTACTTTGTTTTAGCACATCTTTTAATATACTTCATTTTTTTAAGCTGGCCTACATATGAAGTGTTGTGAGACTACAAACATCTTCCGTTGTAAAACGTCTTGCTCCCTATGCCAGTCGACGCGGCACTTGATGTACATATCAATGGAAGCAATTATGTCGATCTTCAGCACAGTTGCTTCAATTACTCTTGTGGCAGTACAACCGTTCAGATAAATAGATTCACAATAATCGCCTCAGGACTTTTGTAGATTGGAGTCTTGTCTATGCCAGGACCTGGGGGATACAGTAAATTGTTTGTTCCTGGCCGCTGTCAGTGGGCATGCGCAATGTTAGCTATTAATGTACACAGCTTCAAGTGACGTCATTTGTATCGTCTGGTCGGTGCAAGACTTGTGTACACACAATGTAAATATGTAAATGAAAGTAAATTTGACCGTTATTCTTCGTTCGTTGTAAATTTAGCTTGAGTAAATTATACTATTTCTATACAGTTGGAACGAGTGTTATTTGCTGGTAATCTAGGGGAAAGATATAATATTACTACAAGATATGTTTAATGTACCATTCTTATGATATTTGAGATAACTAAGGGAGGAAATGTTGCCTATATTTCTGTTTTATTTGATGTCTATGTTACCTAAGAGTTTTATATAGCTGTCTATCGTTTTTCTCTCTTCTCTTCTCTCTCTCTCTCTCTCTCTCCCTCTCTGTGCCGTTTTAACTCTTAGTGGACCAGGGCAAAAGTCATTATAGAGTAAAACGCCACTTAGTGTGGCTTATGGTCAACAAGGAGTTAACCCGGATTGGGGCATAGCCCTCAACCAACTCATGCCAAGTCTTCCTATCTCTAGCTATCTCCTGCATCTCTCTCCAGTTCTTCTTTTTATTGTTGATCTTTGCCTCCAAATCTCGCCACCATGTATTTTTAGACCTCCATTTCTTTTGCTCACCCTGTGGGTTCCAGCAAAACACACTTCTTGTAATATTCCTCTCTGGTTTCTTAAAATGTGTCCTATCCAACATCAACCTCTTTTTGTAACCTCTTGGTTCACTGGAAACTGTCTTATTCTCTCCATAATGTCCTCAATTGTGACTCTATCATACCATCTCAGTATCTCTATTCTGCGCAGACACCAGTTGATGAATGTTTGCACTTCATGCGTTATTATTTTAGTAGTTCTCCATGTTTCTGACCCATACAGGTTTTAACATGGGAGTTAAATATCCGAATTTATGTTCTAGATTTGATTTCTTTAGACTTCCATATGTTTCCCAGTGTAATGAAAGCTCCTCTTGCTTTCTGTATTCTAATTTGACATCTCTAACTTTTCCACCTTCTTTGTCTACATTGCTGCCCAAGTATGTGTATGATTCTATCTCTATCTGTTCCACCCTCTTTGTCTACATTGCTGCCCAAGTATGTGTATGATTCTATCTCTAACTTTTCCACCCTTCTTTGTCTACATTGCTGCCCAACTATGTGTATGATTCTATCTCTATCTGTTCCACACTCTTTGTCTACATTGCTGCCCAAGTATGTGTATGATTCTACTAAATCTAAGTGAGATTTCAGCCAGAGAGATCGAATTGTCGTTTGCTTGGTTAATTATCATTATGTTAGTCTCTCCCAACATTTCTTTCTATATAATATCCATATTTAGTCAACTGCATGCCGCGGTGTTTGAACCAGGTACTCTTGGGTTGTGATCGAGCAGACTACCGTCAGGCAACAAACGCCCAATGTGCTAATCACGAGCATACAACATTGATTGATTGATTGATAAAATCATCATCATTTCACTTTGGGGAATATTCAAGTGTGCTCTGTTCTTTCCTACACAGACAAATGACTGCAACAGTGCATGCACTCCGTAGCATCTGCGTGTGGTGTCCCAGATTTAAAGATGGTGAAAGTTTTGGCTGAATTTTATTTGAATAAATTTTATCCGGTGATAGAGATCGACTTTGCAGCATACTTTTATCAATTTTCAACCTGTGAAGTGTTGGTTTTTTCATGTTCTTAAACTAAACACGGGAACTACGTTTTACCGTACCGTCTCTGGATCTTCTTCTTCTATTCCATCTTTATAGAATTGTTGGGTAGAGAGAGGAGGGGGTAGTGATCTTGTGTGTGCTTGTCTTAACTGTTAAACATTCATGGCTTTTTAAAGTTTCAAAAGTTGTTAAGGTTTTTAAAACACTTTGTAAGCTGATATTCATTTTCGTAAGGCTGTTTTTGATGACGTCGCTCTATATTTTGCGTGGTCTTCCTCTTGCTTTATAGAACTAGGAAATAGATCTCACTTCCAATGAGATCAGAGATCTCTTGAACAATATCTTAATCGGTCCATGCGGGGAAAGAACTGATTAATCTTTGCAGTGAGAGAGGAACCTCTTACCTCCACCCCGGAGAAACTCAACTACGACGTGAGAACATGAAGCTACTCCACCCCGGAGAATCTCAACTACGACGTGAGAACATGAAGCTACTCCACCTCGGAGAAACTCAACCTCGACGTGAGAACATGAAGCTACTCCACCTCGGAGAAACTCAACCTCAACGTGAGAACATGAAGCTACAAGACTCAGAAATAGATGAATGGGCAGTCACAGTTATTAAATAAACGCAACGTGACAACAGTTCAATCGACATACCTGGTGACACAAACAATATATCATACCTCTAAAACGCTTCACTGCACAAGCAGTTAAAGTTAAGTTAACTGCATGTCCTTTACAGGACTTTGCGAATCAATCCCAGTTTGTTTTTTGCTTTTTTCGTTTTTTCAGATCCAGAAGCACTTGAGCTTATTAGTTTCGGCTCGGTGCCATGGACATCGTAATCCTTCGGTTCGGTGCCACGAACACCGTAAATCTGGGGAATCTGTGGCTTTTTCTGCCATCCCGCGGAATTGAACCCGCACACAGAGAGGGATAGTCACCTGTAGTCCAACGCTAGAACACGCTGGGCAGACGGGCATCCCAGCTTTTAACGCTGTTTGTGATTTTTCTAGGCATTATTACGTTCAGTAGTTTGCCATTGCTTTCTGAACGGGTGGTGCCATCATCCTTTAGTAAATATCCACGAGAAACAACCAAACTATCCGCAGCTCATGAATCACTACATAGCATTTTAAAAATGTGTTCCAAATTATATTTAGGCCATTGCACAATGTAGCTAAAAATGTAGACATTCTGTAAGAAATTTAATTGATAGGACCATCGTCATTGCACTTCGGGGAGTAACCATGTGTGCTCCGATCTCTTTCTTACACAGGAAGATCTCAACTAAAGTACACGAACTCCGCAGCACTGGCGAGGATCCCCGACATATTTTGAACATAGTGAAGATATTTTTGTAGAAATTGTATTTTTAATCGTTTCTAGTGAATTCTGCACTTTCCGGTCTGCTCTTCTCGATTTTGAACTACCAAGGATTCTTTTACGTGCTCAAATTGAACATGGTACCTACGTTATATCGTCCGTCTCCGAAAGGACAAGGAACTCGATCTCACCTACAATGAGATCAGGAACTCTGGGAAAATATCCCGATGGCTCCACAGGGGAGCGAACGTGGTACCTTTGACACTAGAGACAAGCACTTAACCTGTACGCCACTGAGAAGCCCATAAATTATACAGTTGATAAGAACTAAACTTCGAGAAACACTAGCTCCTAATGCTCCTATTATGTCTCAGAAACTAAACAATATTGTGCTCTCATTGTATTGTACAGTTAATTAGAGAATAGTGGTTACTTGAAGATGATGCAGATGATGAAGTTAGAGATCTTTGTTTTTCATCTGTTGAGGCAGATGATAGCTCATAAACAATATTTTGTCTCTCATGAAGATAAGTAATAAGAGAGGCCAGTGGGGCCTACGTAACAGCCACAGGTAGTTTGACAATGGAGGTTCGGGCGGTTACGAAGGCGGTGAAATGATTGGCATCTCACAACTACTCCCGTGTTTTCATACTCAGTGACGCCATGAGCATGATTCGTAAAGTCGAATTAGGAATTATGAGATGTAACTTGGTGGAGGTACTAGTAGAGACAATGATCAGAGAAATCACCTTCATTTTTGTACCTGGGCACGTAGGAGTCAGGGGTAATGAACGAACTGATATATTGGCTGGCTTGGCTACAATATGAAAGGAAGCTGTAATGGATTGAAATGACATTCTTCACGCATTGAGAGAGTATTTCCGAACAAAAGAGTTTCATGGCTGTGTTTCCACTCGCTGATCAGATTGAGAGAGAGGGTGTCAATATTGGTGCAGCCGAAATGAACGACATACAAAATATGCAAAGAGATTGATCAATCAACATCGAACTGGCGTGTTGGGTCGCTGGACGCTGCTGGATTTGCTGAGGTGGAGATCGGAGCACCTATGGACAAGTCCGGAGTGCTATGATGATAGTCCTCATATAACTGATAACTGATTATGTCTCAGAAACTATGCACAATTGTTGTCTCATTAACTTATACATTTGTTTAGAGAAAGCAATGAAGATTGGTTACAGGAAGATTATACAAGGGAAACTAAGACGACAATGATAACAGAAGATTCCTAGCCCTGTAAGAGACGGGCGATAAAACGTAGATCGTGTGTTTAATTTGAGCACGTAAAAGAACTATTGGCAGTTCAACACCGAGAAGAGCAGGCTGGAAAGTTGCTGCCCTGAACAAAATTCATTCGAAACGATTTAAAAAACATTCCTACAAAAATATCTTCAACATCTTCAAAAATACTCCGGATCCTCGCCGGTGCTACGGAGTTCGTCACTGCGTTGAGATCCTGCGTAAGAAAGAGATCGGGGCACACATGGTTACTCACCGAAGTGCAATGATGATGGTACAATCAATCGATCTTTCAGACAGGCTGTGATGAGAGGTGGTGACATTCTGCAAAGTATATCCTAGAAGACCAACAGAAAAATAACATTTACGTTACCATATGTACGAACTCCAGCTGGGATAGATAAGCCTTGTATATCACCAGCTGCCATCTAAGTGAACAATCAAATACTGTCTTACTGCTATCCTCTGAAATAAATTAAGTATATCCGACTCCGTCTTGAGTTTAGTGATGTGTGAATTGTGAGTTAATTATACTGATTGTAATATATGTTTAGTGATGTGTGAATTGTGAGTTAATTATACTCATTGTAATATATGTTTAGTGATGTGTGAATTGTGAGTTAATTATACTCATTGTAATATATGTTTAGTGATGGGTGAATTGTGAGTTAATTATACTCATTGTAATATATGTTTAGTGATGGGTGAATTGTGAATTAATTATACTCATTGTAATATATGTTTAGTGATGTGTGAATTGTGAGTTAATTATACTCATTGTAATATATGTTTAGTGATGGGTGAATTGTGAGTTAATTATACTCATTGTAATATATGTTTAGTGATGTGTGAATTGTGAGTTAATTATACTCATTGTAATATATGTTTAGTGATGGGTGAATTGTGAGTTAATTATACTCATTGTAATATATGTTTAGTGATGGGTGAATTGTGAATTAATTATACTCATTGTAATATATGTTTAGTGATGTGTGAATTGTGAATTAATTATACTCATTGTAATATATGTTTAGTGATGTGTGAATTGTGAGTTAATTATACTCATTGTAATATATGTTTAGTGATGGGTGAATTGTGAGTTAATTATACTCATTGTAATATATGTTTAGTGATTAGGAATTGTGAGTTAATTATACTCATTGTAATATATGTTTAGTGATGTGTGAATTGTGAGTTAATTATACTCATTGTAATATATGTTTAGTGATGTGTGAATTGTGAGTTAATTATACTCATTGTAATATATGTTTAGTGATGTGTGAATTGTGAGTTAATTATACTCATTGTAATATATGTTTAGTGATGAGTGAATTGTGAGTTAATTATACTCATTGTAATATATGTTTAGTGATGTGTGAATTGTGAGTTAATTATACTCATTGTAATATATGTTTCATGTTTCATTTTCATTTTGGAATATTTTCATTGATCTCCTGGTGCAATTTTTTCATGAGATCCCTAGAATTGTTTCCAGAGCTGAGAAGTTCGTGCTTTGTACAATGCTCTCGGTAGATGGCACACCATCTCTGCCGACAGGGACGGAGCCATATGGTGAATCCCGGTGCAATGAAGTCAATCCTTCACTTGTCGACTATTTAGACAGCGGACATGTCCATAGGTGCTCCGGTTGCCTTCGTAATATATCCAACAGCATCCCAAGACTAACCGTACCAATTCGAGGTTGATATAATATATCCAACAGCATCCCGAAACTAACCGTACCAATTCGAGGTTGATATAATATATCCAACAGCATCCCGAGACTAACCGTACCAATTCGAGGTTGATATAATATATCCAACAGCATCCCGAAACTAACCGTACCAATTCGAGGTTGATATAATATATCCAACAGCATCCCGAGACTAACCGTACCAATTCGAGGTTGATATAATATATCCAACAGCATCCCGAAACTAACCGTACCAATTCGAGGTTGATATAATATATCCAACAGCATCCCGAGACTAACCGTACCAATTCGAGGTTGATATAATATATCCAACAGCATCCCGAAACTAACCGTACCAATTCGAGGTTGATATAATATATCCAACAGCATCCCGAGACTAACCGTACCAATTCGAGGTTGATATAATATATGCAACAGCATCCCGAAACTAACCGTACCAATTCGAGGTTGATATAATATATGCAACAGCATCCCGAAACTAACCGTACCAATTCGAGGTTGATATAATATATGCTACTTCTACAAGCCGCTATAACAACTAAGTCAGATTGTGAACTGTTTTTTTTTTTACATATTTGTGATGGATATTTTGTCATAGGTCCCTGGTATCAATGTATTTTTTAAAATATATATTATTTTTCGACCCAGAAGCACTTGAGCTTTCAGCTCTTCGGCTCGGTGTCATGGACATCGCAACCCTTCGGTTCGGTGCCACGAACACCGTAAATCTGGAGAACCTGTGGCTTTTCCGCCAGCCCGCGAAATTGAACTGCATCAACAGGTATCTTGTCTTTCACCCGTCTTTTAACGCGCTACGAACACGCTGGGCAGGCGGGCGCCTGGTTGTGTTCTTTAAAACGCTGGTATGTTGGGTTATGTAAATAGGTGCCCGTATGTTGGGTTATGTAAATAGGTGCTCGTATGTTGGGTTAGGTAAATAGGTAAATAGGTAATGAAATAAAGATTTATGGTTTTAATCCTGTATTTATTCATTTGTTTTTTCCGGAAGCCCCTAATTCTTATTTAGTTAGTTTGTTTGTTCCTTTCGTGCCAAAGGCGGCACATAGGGCAGAGGTTTTAGATCTCCATGTGATACGGTTCTTTGCTAGCAGTTGGAGATCTTGTATGCTTTTACATCTTAATAGTTTACTTTCTTGTTGGATGGTTCTTCGAAGAGTGGCCTTTGGTCTTCCAAGTTTTCTTTTCCCAACTGGTGACCACAAGGACTTGTCGATTTAGTCTCTTTTCGTCTGATCTAAGAACATGACCTAAATATTTCCACCTTCGTTTCCTTATAATATTTGATACAGTGTTGTTGGTGTGTTCTATTCTCACTGTGTTGTTAGAAACGAAATCTAATTCTTATTTACTGTTTATTTATTGTTCACATTCATTGGCATCTGTGCTTCCCCTGGGGTTCTTACAACTCATTATTCTTTTCTCTAGCTTCAAGGTATGTGAGAACGAGTTCCTAGTCCTATCGAGACACAGGGAGCTTATCACCGGTCGTCCAACGCGCTACGAATAGGCTGAAAGACGGGCTTTCCATTAGGAATCTCTAGTGTAGATTGAACCTCAACCTCTTGTGTCGAGTGATAGTGAGTGTATCATTACATGCCTATTCGTCTCTCATTATGTAAATATTATAAATATGTATCTGATGTGCTACATTAATTGAATCATAACTAAAAAATCCAACGTTTCTTAAGCAAGAATTATAACATTGATGTGATTTAGATTTGATTATCATTTTGCTTTCTTATGTGATACCATACATACGTTTCTTTGTTCTAAAACACAAATTTATTAAGTATCACAGAAGCCTCCATCGGATTTCTCCAGATCTGATCTGATCCGCTCTGACTACCTCAGATTTGTAGGTTGCCGTACACAGACAGACTAGCCATTCCCTGCTAATCTTTTACGGTAAAACTTCCAAGCGGATAACAACCCAGTACATTTGGAGATGGAGAGACTAAAACAGTACCGCCACATCACATTTTAGTATCAGCTGGCAACATATACATACGCCCCCACAATATACACACACACATACACGATCACACACTACAGTTCACGTGAGGCATACAATTAGCAACATTATAGTTGAGAGTGGAATTAATTCACGACACCCCACCACAATTATTTCCCCTTCTTCTCAAACAGTTCCTGTTGTTACCATGGAAACCAGAAAATGAGCTCTCACACTTCTCGAGTTAGCTGAGATACAGAATCCGGATAAATGTATGTGTTCTGTCCACAGTCTTGTCGTTTTAGTCAGTAAAGCTTTCTGAAAGCGTGCAAGATTAATGAAATGGACATTGAATATATGGTATATCTGGTGAACAAGAAAATGAGCTGATTTCGTCTGTCATTTCCAAAAATCACCCAACATTTCATCTAATTGTGTATTTAAAAAATAAATAACTAACTCTTACAATACAACATGTTTGTGAAGATTTCTAGGCTTATTTTTTCTACCGGGTGAGGTAGCCAGCCCCACAACCTACCATCCTTAATCGTCTCTTACCCGTCTGCCCAGCGTGTTCGTAGCGCGTTGGACTACGGGTGACTATCCCTCTGTGTGTGCGGGTTCAATTCCGCGGGATGGCAGAAAAAGCCACAGATTCCCCAGATTTACGGTGTTCGTCGCACCGAACCGAAGGGTTTACGATGTCCATGGCACCGAGCCGAAGAGCTGAAAAGCTCGTGCTTCTGGATCGGAAAAAATCGTCTCTTACGACAAGCCTGGCAGGTACACATTTATGTATATTGTTTCCACCTCTTTCAGGCCCCGGCAGCACATGGGTGAGAAAATTAGTCTACAGACCTTCATAAATAGATGCTTACGTAGAGACTGTGACTGTATGATAAGATTACAAACGAGAAACTCAGAGAAAGAACTAAGCAGATACCAGTGGAGAAAGAAACAAGGAAAAGACACTAGCGATGGATGGCGATTGAACACATTGAGAAGACCGAACGAAAGCATTGCAAGAAAGGCACTGCTTTGGAACCTACAGGAAAAGAGGAGTGGGGGAAGGCATAGACATACCTGGAGAAGAAAGCTGAAGACTGATATTAAAAGGATAGGTAAAACATGGAAAGAATTGGAAGGGACGGCAGGAAAGAAAAAGAGCTGGAAGAGGTTTGTTGCAGACCTGTACTCCTTTGGGAGTTGAAAACTGAAGAAGAAGAAGGTAAGACAATACAACAGGTCTGGGTTGTTTGATGTTTATTGTTTTGTTTACGTACGTTCTTTACGACCAGTTTGATCACTATTTGTGATATGTTTGGTCTTAGCCAAGAACGACTATACGATGCAACTCGATTCATAAGCTTCAACACGAGCAGGACAGGGCATCTGACATTTTCGGCCTACGGGAAATGTTTGAGTCTGTCTCTCTGACAGTCCCTTACCATTTCCCTTAAACGTTCAACACTCTTTAATGATCAGTTTTACGCTATATATTTTGCTTGTGTATGATCTGAGCCAAAGAGGATGTCCTTATTTTGTAACCTTACTGACTGGGTGAGATTGTTATGGATCAGGGACAATTTCATCCGTTTTGGGACACGTATCTGTGGACTTGTTTAGGTTTTTGTGTGACAAAGTGGTTACACGTATCTGTGGACTTGTTTAGATTTGTGACAAGTGTTACAGTTCGTGGACTTGTTTAGACTTTGTGGAAAAGTGGTTAAGTCCTTGCCTCGCATTCCGAAGGTCGTAGGTTCGAATCCAGATCGTGGCCTTATTTTCAAAGTTGTAGTTTTTCAAAGACCATAGGCTTGTTGCCGGAGCTGCGGAGTTCGTACTTTGTGCAAAACTCTCAGGAGATGGCATGCAATTTCTGCGGAGAAGGACCAAGTCATATAGGGTAAACCCGGTACAATGAAGTCAATTCTTCTGCTTTCCCCGATCCAGAAGCACTTGAGCTGAAAGCTCTGCGGTTCGGTGTCATGGACATCGTAACCCTTCGGTTCGGTGCCACGAACACAGTAAATCTGGGAAACCTGTGGCTTTTCTGCCAGTCCGCAGAGTTGAAATCGCACTCACAGAGGACTTGTCACCCGTAGTCCAGCGCGCTACGAACACGCTGGGCAGGCGGGCAATCTTCTGCTTTAAAAACCATATAGATACAAAAAGATAAGATATATAAAATGAAATGTAAAAGATAAGATAGATAAGATTGATAAGAAAAGATAGTATAAGATAGTCTAAATCAGTGGCGGCTCGTCATTAAGGGCCAGTGGGGCGGGGCCCCACGAAAAATAATGTATAACGTGTATTTATTCATTTTAACATTAAAATATAGCAACCCAAAACCATGATTTATCCGAAAAAAATGTCTGGCCCCACCAACAAAACTGATCACGAGCCGCCACTGGTATAGATACATTAAAATAGATACGTTAAGATACACTCGGATAATATAAGTCAATTAAGAGAAGATAAATAAGATGCAATAACAAAAATAAGATAGATGAGATCAAATAAGATAACATAAGATAGGATAAGGTAAGATGAGATCAAATAAGATAACATAAGATATGATAAGGTAAGATGGGATCAAATAAGATAACATAAGATAGGATAAGGTAAGATGAGATCAAATAAGATAACATAAGATAAGATAAGTTAAGATGAAATCAAATAAGATAACATAAATAGGATAATGTAAGATGAAATAAGATGAATAAATTAAGATAGGGTATGATACGGTAAATAGATACCATTAGATAATGATAAGGATAAGATAAAGGTATGATAAGATAAGTAAATAAGATAAAATCAAATATGATCAATAAAATATAATAAGCTAGACTAAGATACGATAAAACAGACAAGTCAGTTAGATCAAAAATGCGATACAGGTCTGACAGAAGCATGTTTTGTTTAGTCTGGGATCTGTGTTTATAGTGCTGTTAACCTCTAACTATGATATGGAAGCAATTTCGTAAAAGTTAGCCTCGAGCTATGTTTAGCCTGGTACATATTTTCTAGATTCTGACACCATTTGGTAAATTGAAATTTTAATGTGATGTTATGAAAGATCCATTATATGCGGTCTTATACATGTATGTACTCCTCCTTGCTGTTTCTCTTTCTAAATTCTGTCTACCGACCTATATCTTCTGGCGTGAATTATCGTACCCGTCCACATCTGCAGGTTTCCTAAGGTCTGATGATCAATTTCACTGATGTTCTTCCAACTTTTCTTTCTTTTTCTTTTCTTTTCTTTAATCCTGTTTTGCCTCACAGCGTCAGGATAAGTAGACATTTATAGAACGGGCATTGGTGTGCGTTTCATAAACAGTAATTTTTCGTTGCTTCTTTATCTCTGAGGTCCACATTTTGCGTGGACGACCTTTTGCTTTGTATCCACTGTATTAAGATTGCCATTTGAGGCGCACTATCTGCCGGTAATCTGCTTATGTGACCAAACCATTTCGCCATCTCGTTCTTTTTCTTTGAACACTCAATATCGACCTCCTGTTAACCACTCTGTGATTTGTATGTGATACGAGCCTAAGATAGATTGTGCGTTGTGCCAGCTATGCGCCTACAAGTAGGATAGCGCATCTGATTTCTGCGACGCTTTTTTCACTAGGGTAGCTTCTCTAGGCTCCTACCACAGTCGCCTCTTACGGCATGCCTTGTAGGTCGCAGTGTTACTATTCTTTGCTCTCCTGTTGGCCCCAGCAACACACGGTCGAAATGTTGGAAAACGGTCTTCATTGAATTAATATTGATAAACATAGAATGAAATAGTTTGTAACATTCTAAGAGTGCGGACATATCAAACTGTCTATACAGTCTTCTATATAAGATCATCTGGACGAAGGCGTGCAGAAGACTGGAAAAACGATGGATAGATAGGGAGACGTCAAATTTAACATCTTAAAAGAAAACAATAGTCTGATTCAAGTTGTCGATATATCCAAAATATGTTCATACAAATGCACTAGTGATGGCTATAGCAATCGTCTCGATCACATTCTAGATATACAAAACATAAAATATTTCCAAGACAGATTCCAAGTTTATAAAAAACGCTGTCGCTGGATAGGACACAGTGCTAAGACCTGAGGGAAATATAACAAAAAGGATCCTTGCCTGGAACCCACAGGGACAGCAAAAGAAGGGGAGGCCAAGAAATACATGGAGACGAGTTTTGGAGGCAGAGATTAATAATATAAAGAAAAAGCTGGAGGGAGCTGCAGGAGATAGCTAGAGATATGAAGACTTGGCATGAGTTGGTTGAGGGCCTATGCCCCAATCCAGGTTAAAAGGCAGAGAGAGAGAGAGAAAGATTTATAGAAACCATGTTATCAGAGAGATAGTCACACTCTGACTGTATTTATCGTATTGAGAAGATTGTACCTTAATCTTTATGATCTGTGTGGTGTCTCAATATTGAACAGGAAAATAGTAGCATATCCTTTACAGGACGTAGCCATCAACCACATTAAACGACTCGTTGATTTTCTAAGCACCACTTATACGTTCAGTAGTTTGATATTGCTTTCTGAACGGTGAGGTCTACTTTTATCTTTGGTAAAAATCTCACGGAAACGAATTTGTTTCAAAACTTGTCCACCGTGGGGTTTGAACCAGGTACTCGTGGGTTTGTGTTCGAGCTCACTACCGCTTGAGCTACAGACGCTCACAATATTACGACTTGTTTTATCTCTGAAGACGAAGTAACGTTCGCCTGAATGTCGAAGAACACTGGTGAAAGTAAAGCAAGCCTATACGCAACAATCAGTCAATTGTGTCATTTAGAATCCACGACTACGCCCTAATTCATAGAAATCGCCGGTGTTGTGCAGGGGCCCATAATGGAAACAAAGAATAGTTCCACTATGACCTACAAGGCATGTCGTAAGAAGCGACTGATGTAGGACCTATGGAAGCTACCCTAGTAACTAAAAAGCGTCGCAGAAATCGGATGTGCTCTCCTACCTGTAATCGCATAACTGGCACAACTCTTTTAGGCTCAGATCACATATAAAATCATACAGAGTGTATAACAAGTGATCGATATTGAGTGTTCGATAAAGTAGAATTCATGGAGATTAAACGGGAAAAAAACGACATGCTCTTTGAAACACATGTAAACAGATTCATTTTGAATGAGCTTAAAAACATAATCTTGGCTAAACAAAAAAAGAAAGCAAGAGAATTTTCAACAAGAATAACACCTGCTGATAATAACTTTGTAATAATGACAAAGTTAACATTAATTATGAACAACAATCAGATAACTGTCTGAATAAAGAATTATAATTTCATGAATTTTGGAGAGCTTTTGACGCTATTGAAATTAATTATGAAGTTGAGAAATACACACGTGAAGCTCTTCAAGAAAGATTTTAACACATTGTATTCCAACTATTTACAATATATATTTAGATAACATTTGTATACTGCGTGGCAAGTCTCCAAGTTTAATACAAATAAGTATCTGAATTTGGTCATACTGTTGGCAAGTCTCAAGTTTAATACAAATAAGTATCTGAATTTGGTCAACATATGTTTTAGATGTATTCTCAGACTGAGATGGTAAGACAGAGTTGCAAACGCAGACCGATTGACAAGAACAGAAGGGAACTCATGAGGACCCAGTTTAAAGGAGAAAATCAATGGGTCGAGTATACCTGACAGACATAGTTGTGTCTTTGCTTGAGGAAACCCTACAAGAAAAAGGAAAAGGGGACGACCTAAACAGACCCGGAGATGGACTTTTTAGAATACTACACTATCATTAAAACCACTAAAACAGCAGAGACCGAATAAGAGGAAAGTTGAAGCTCTTGCTCCAGATGTACGTCAAATAATAAGTTATAATAAAGCAAATAAGGATAAGTCATAAGTCAAGTCATGAGCAACAAGCATAAATGTCTTCATAGGAAATAAAAATGTTATGAATTGTGGAGAAACTCTGACGTAATTCAAATTAATTTTTCTTCTCCTTCTTCTTTTGTCCTCATACTGTAAACGGGTTGTTGCCTAGTGTCGTGCTTTTCTGTTGTTGTCTTGTGCTGTTCTGGTGGCCTGGGTGATTGTTATTTGTGCTCATTGACAGAATTCTGCTATGTTATCTAACCATCTTTTTCGTGGTCTTCCTCTCGCCTTCTTTCCCGATGTTCTGTTGTAGAAGACTCTGTATACTGTGGAGTTTGGAGATACATTCTTATTAAGTGACCAAACCACTTCCTTCTTTATTTCTCTATGTAATTCAAGCAATGTTTTGTGCCAACTTTCTTTCTTATGCAGATAGTGGTGACTTTGTCTTTTCAGGTGTTGTTCAAATTAATTATGCAGTGGAAAAACAAACATGAAACCTGTATATTAATTTCGCCAGAAGCATGGATACCAAACAAAGACAATAAATAAAAAACTGCTCAATAAAACAAGGTCTTTCATTACAATTCAGATTCTATGTCGAAACCTACAAATCTGATATGGTCAGAGCGGATCAGATCAGATCTGGAAAACCGAGGGAGGCTGCGACGATACGTAATAAATTGGCGTTTAAGAATAAAGACACGTATATATGGTATCACATAAGCAAACAAAAATTGAATAATAAAAAAATACAAATTAACAAAAATCCAACGTATCGACTATAAGTCTTCTTCGGGAACATACAAGCACACACAATTAATCCTGAATGAAGTAAATCATGGATCTACATAGGATGGATGCAGTTTCATACTTACCTTATCTACACGGGAGACGACAACAATTCAGGTGGTGCGAACAATTCAGGATAGGATGAATAATCTATGGCATACCACAAGCAAAAATATACAAGTAAAACGTTTTAAAATCATTCATTTTTGTAGTGAGCCATATAAATTAAATTATGGATCATTATAAAGACATTAGGAAACAAAATTTAACCTTTTCAAAACAAAGCGATACATACACATTCTTAGAACGTCCCAGACGGAGTAGAGGGGAAAAACAATAATAACAGACATGAAATTCGAATATCATTATTTCATGAAGAATATCATGTTTCGGAAACTAAAACATTTTAGTGACATTAAATATCACAATGGTTCTTATAGAGTAATCAGAGAGGGTATGGTTTCTAAAAAAGAAGACAGGAGGCGCTAAGACGGAGTTGGCAACAATACAATTAAAAAATACGATTTTGAACTTTTTTTTATCATGTAAGGTTGAAGAACTGGCAAGGACTCGAGAAAACATTTCAGCAGGGCTGCTATTAGAGCGTGGTTCTGTAAAGTATGACCAACAGACTAAATAAACATTTCTACCAAATGGTCTTTATTCAGTAAACTATACAAGATACAGAAATAATAAACCTTCTTAGGTAAAAAAGAGAAATGTAAACACAGTTGATCACTAAATAATGCTTACATTAATAGTTTTCCCTCTTAACCATTGGCACGTTTTTAAGTTTTAAAAAATATTTTGATGCCCTGCTCTATATTTAGCAATCAGACACATTCTTTGCACTGAAAATAGGCATGTTGTATATTGGTTGGAAAGCTAATTGGATAGACTATGAGGATATGTAGTTTTAACATAAGTGTGGTGTAATTTATGATATCCGTGACCAATTTATGAAAAATCTAAAAATAGATTATTCTTCAAATGACAAATTTTTTTATAGTCACAAAGAAGGAAAAAAATAAGTATGACGAATATAATGTAATCTTTCATTACAGTCTTTTAAAGTCTTCATATTTGCAAAACATGTATGAATTTAAACATGTTTGGACAATATGAAAGGCAGTAATCATGAAATTTATAAAATATCAATATTTTCATATTTTAAAGAAAAAGTTAATAAACATGGCCTTCAAGAGAAAATGATGCAGAATTGGTCTAGTAAGCAGCCCATAAAGAACTAACACTTATAGTAGCATACATAAGCATTCAATAGGTATACAATTTCTAAACATTGCAAGTAAAAGATATTATTGAACAAAAATATGATTACGCAATGATATTTGATAGACAAAATAATCAGATAAAAAGTTATCGGGCATCTTGCAAACAGAATCAAAGTGACACAGGCATAGAATGTTTATCTGACCCAAGTATAGATATTTCAAGAATCACTGGTGTCTTCATCAGGACAGTAATCTAAGTTATTAGAATCCATTTTATCACATATTTGGGGATTTTTGGCTGGAGCAATGTGTGCGTTTCTACCAAATGGCAAGTGGGAAATGAAGTGTGCTTCAGTCAACGAGATTAGACATCTAAAAAATATATAATTCATATTTTTACAATTAAATTTTACCAATATAAATGCAAAATGAATACAAAATTATGACCACTTAAATAGACATGTTGCATCGATCATACATGAATTAATTCACATTATCCCAATGTTTAAGGGTTAATGGAATAAAAATCAGAAAGATAAATGTAGACTCACCTTCTATGTACTTAGTACAGTTCAATATGTTCACAAAACTGGCTGTAAATGTCATCGTCTTACCTATGTACACAATATATAGATAAGCCTGCATAAATCTATTGTACATAACAAACCAATTCAACTGAATCCAACTGACTATTAATGACTTAATTGTATACATATATGTATATATATATACTTAAAACTAGTCACGACAGAGATGAAGTGCCTGCACAGAATGCTGGGGGTAACAAGAAGATACCGGTTGAGAAATGATGACATCAGGAAAATGGTGGGTATAGCATCAGTACTGAACTTCATCAAGAAACAACAGATTAAATGGTTTGACTACATAAGCAGATAAAAAACACTCAGTGAGCTTCAAAGAGCAATGTTGCTCCTATACAATGGATACAAAGCAGAAGGCTGGCCACGTAAAAGGTAGAACTCAGAGATAACAGAGGCAACGAAAGACACTATTCATGAAGCGCACACAAAGGCTCGTTCTAGAAATCTCTTCTTATTCTGACGCTGTGAGATAAAACTGGATAATATATAGATATATATAGACATTTATTAGGTTTTTGTAGATGGTCAGTTGGTAAATGTTTTACTGTGACGACCTCTGAGTTGTCGCTTTTCTCTCTTGTCTTTCAGCTCATACATAAGTTTCTTCTCAAAAGACTGTGCGCCCTTGTGCATAATCGATTTCCACACAATTCTGTCAGCAGCTAGTTTTCTCATGTGCTCGGGACCTATAGAAAAGTATTTCATTCAAGCCTTGTAGACATATATACATACATTTCTCTCCTGCTTTTATATGATGCATAAGGCACTTTCTCCATACTGCTCTATCCTGGGCGACTGGATGAATCTTGTCTTTGAGATTAAGTACGATATTACTCGCATCTCTCATTAAAGTTTGGTTCAAGTTTTCTCTATGGCTTTCTTTATTTCTTGGATCACGGACATAGCAAGTAATATAAGTTCACAATGCTGCTGCTGCTCTCCATTGGCTATCTGGAACTCATTTTACTGGGGTCATTGTTATATCTGATTCTCAGTCGATTCTTCACAAGATCCAAAAGGGCAGGTTTCATTATGAATGGATGTCGTCTATAGAAGTTTCTAACCTATAGGGAAAAACGTAGATATACTGTAAAAATAGGCGTGCCAGTGTTTGCGGTAATGAGAGAGCGGTAGGCTTGCATCAACAGCATCGAGTGTTGGGGTGTTAAATAGACGTGCCAGTGTTTGCGGTAATGAGAGAGCGGACAGGCTTGCATCAACAGCATCGAGTGTTGGGGTGTTAAATAGACGTGCCAGTGTTTGCGGTAATGAGAGAGCGGACAGGCTTACATCAACAGCATCGAGTGTTGGGGTGTTAAATAGACGTGCCAGTGTTTGCGGTAATGAGAGAGCGGACAGGCTTACATCAACAGTATCGAGTGTTGGGGGTTAAAAGGACGTGCCAGTGTTTGCGGTAATGAGAGAGCGGACAGGCTTACATCAACAGCATCGAGTGTTGGGGTGTTAAATAGACGTGCCAGTGTTTGCGGTAATGAGAGAGCGGACAGGCTTACATCAACAGCATCGAGTGTTGGGGTTCAGCGTGCCAGTGTTTCGTCCAGCGCCAATAGGCGTGCCAGTGTTTGCGGTAATGAGAGAGCGGACAGGCTTACATCAACAGCATCGAGTGTTGGGGTGTTCAATAGACGTGCCAGTGTTTGCGGTAATGAGAGAGCGGACAGGCTTACATCAACAGCATCGAGTGTTGGGGTGTTAAAGATGGATAAGTGGGATAATGAGAGAGCGGACAGGCTTACATCAACAGCATCGAGTGTTGGGGTGTTAAAGATGGATAAGTGGGATAATGAGAGAGCGGACAGGCTTACATCAACAGCATCGAGTGTTGGGGTGTTAAATAGACGTGCCAGTGTTTGCGGTAATGAGAGAGCGAGCAGGCTTACATCAACAGCATCGAGTGTTGGGGTGTTCAATAGACGTGCCAGTGTTTGCGGTAATGAGAGAGCGACAGGCTTCATCAACAGCATCGAGTGTTGGGGTGTTAAAGATGGATAAGGGGAATGTTCTTCGGTCTGTTCGCGATTGTCTGTTGGATGAAGACACTAAAATAGATGTTGAATCGATCCACCTATTTAAGCAATTTGGAGTTACCAGTTGTACAAGTAGAACTGGATGTCTGAGGCGCAGTGATGAGGGTGTTTAATCAGCGAGCCACGGGAACTATCAGTATGCATACTCTTCGATATATGTTGGAGAAGACTAAGCACCTATGGGTCTGCCTGGAGTGCATTAGCGTGTCAGTTTAGTAAGCAATAACCAAGACTACAAATAAGTTCACAATACAAGAATTCATGACTAAAGATAGTTCGATACTGAAATTGTCATAATCCAGCAGCTTGTTTTGAGTAGAACTATGCCACCCTAACAGTCCTTCGAAATTTATCTCTCTCATAGACCAGATGTTCCGCACCTGCAACCTTTAATCTCAAATTATCAGTTACATCATGAATCCAGATTTGTTGTGTCTTCGCCTTTTCTACTTTGTCAATATGTCTCCGTACATAACGCTGCTTTTTTAACACTTTTGTGTCTTTTTAATGTGTCAAACGTACCTTATAAGTCATGCGGTTAAATGTAATGACATTATAAACCATGTGGTTAGATGCAATGACGGTATAAGGCATGTGGTTAGATGTAATGTCAGTATAAGTCATGTGGTGAGATGTAATGTCAGTATAAGTCATTTGGTTAGATGTAATGACATTATAAATCATGGAGATAGATGTAATGTCAGTATAAGTCATGCGGTTAAATGTAATGACATTATAAACCATGTGGTTAGATGCAATGACGGTATAAGGCTTTTATTTGTCAATAGTCTCGGGGAGATAACGCTGCTTTAACACTTTTTGTGTTCTTTTTAATGTGTAAACGTCTTATAAGTCATGCGGTTAAATGTAATGACATTATAAACCATGTGGTTAGATGCAATGACGGTATAAGGCATGTGGTTAGATGTAATGTCAGTATAAGTCATGTGGTGAGATGTAATGTCAGTATAAGTCATTTGGTTAGATGTAATGACATTATAAATCATGGAGATAGATGTAATGTCAGTATAAGTCATGCGGTTAAATGTAATGACATTATAAACCATGTGGTGAGATGTAATGTCAGTATAAGGCATCCAAAACAAGAGAAATTTGTTGAAATGGAAAAGTAATTACAAACATAGAATAATAAGTTCTCTATGCGTAATGACACAAATGAGAAACTAACTATACCACTAAAGGGTGAAAGAATGAGTAAAAAGGAAATAAAACGGAAAGGAATAACATGACTTGCTTGCCCTTATACTTCCTTCTATCAAACTCACATCATGTCACGTCTGCTCCAGGAGATCACGTGGCCTAGAAACGAGATCGTCTCTGATATCACTCACCGGAAGTGGATGCAATGTAAACAAAAGTGCGCGTAATATGACTACTAGAATCGATGGAAACTTTTGCTACTCTGAATGTTGGGTGTTCTGAGCAAACATCAACCACTCCTCCCACCCGAGATGTGGGTAAGCTGTGTTTGCAACACCCACTCGGACAACTTGATGCATGAGTTAGCTTGTTTGTTTAAAATGACGAACGTGTGGAGACTGTGAACTAAGCGAGGGATATATCTAATATTCACTTTACTATACGTGACAATGTTTGATTGATTGATTGTTTGATTGGTTGATTGATTCGTTGGACCATCATCATTGCACTTCGGTGAGGAACCATGTGTACCACGATCTCTTTCTTTCACAGGAAGATTTGAGCTGCAGTACACGAACTCCGTAGCACAGGCGAGGGTCCCCGAAGTGATTATGAAGATGGTGAAAATATTTTGTAGGACCGTTTTTATTTTAAGTCTTTTGTAATGAATTTAGCCCGGACAGCGGTTTTCCAGCCTGCTCTTCTCAATTTTGAACTGTCAAGGGTTCTTTTACGTGCTCAAATTGAACACGACACCTATGTTTTATCGTCAGTCTCCGATAGTACTAGCGACGTGATCTCACCCATACTGAGACCAGGATCTCTGCAAAAATTAGCAGTGGCTCTACGAGGGATCGAACCGGCTACTTTTGGCACAAGAAGCGAGCACCTAACCTCTGCCTTGTTTGACTAAGATTCTAGACCAAAACAATATATTCATAAAGTTTAATGAATACAATATATTTTACTGTTTAAAAAATAGTAAACAAGTAAAAGAAACTTTCCATACCACGAGGTATAATGGGGAATATGACGTCTGGGCCCATATTTTCAACCGTGGGCTTACGATGGTTGATGTGGTCAACAACACGACGACAGCCTTTACTTACTATGGTACCCAACTGAAGCTGCGTCGTCGCCATGGCAGTCTTTACGGCCGGTAACAATATTCCACACCAACTGTGGTATTGAACAATGACATCGTGTATAAGAAGCGAGTTCCCTAACAACTATGCTATTGCGTCTCTCATATTGTTACTTCACTTCTTCAACTTTCAGCACCCACCGGAGCACAGGTCTTCAACAAACTTCTTCCAGCTCTTCCTCTCTCCTGCAATCCTTCCAATTCTTTCCACGTTTTACCTATCCTTTTAATATTAGCCTCCAGTTTTCGTATCCATATATTCTAGACCTTCCCCAACTCTTCTTTCCCTGCGGGTTCTAAAACAGTGCCTGTATTACAATCGACAAGTCCTTATGTGGTCACCAGTTGGGAAAAAAACGTGGAAGACCACAGACCACTCTTCGAAGAACAATCCAACAAGAAAGTAAACTATTGGGATGTAAAACCATACAAGATCTCCAACTGCTAGCAACGAACCGCATCACATGGAGATCTAAAACCTCTGCCCTATGTGCCGGCATTGGCACAAAAGGAACAAACTAACTAACTAACTAATCTTTCTTTCTTGTGTCTTAGTCAGGGGCCATGTTTGGCACTGATAGCAGAGAGTTGGAACAAATATGCAGTTTTTAAGTTGTCGTTTGACTGCCATGTTAATGCTTGGATGTTTTAATAGTGGTGACAGTTGGTATGTCACTGCGTTTGCCTTCTGTCATCTAGTCTCGATTTCTTTGTCCATCTTTACATCTGATGTGAATATACTCCCGAGATATTTGAATTCTGGAGTCTGTTATAGTTTTATTTTATTTACATGTATGTTTAGTTAAAATCATATATGTATACAAAAGCCTTTAAAACACACATTATTATTTTTCATCAAATTGGATTAATGATTGTTCTATCAATCAATCAATCCCCAATGAAGGTCGACACTAATAGATTCCCAACACTTTCGGACCCTTGCTATAATGTGACATTCTGTTTAACTGTTCTTTGTTTCTATCGATGTCATTCTACTGTTCGATAGCTCTCACCTGTTCCAGTTAGAATAGTTGCCAATAGAGTCATGTCTTTTTTTAAATTTTGCAGTTCTTTATTCTCGATGTCTGAAAGTATAATTAGGGACTGTAGGTGGCAGATAAATTGTGCCTGCTTGCTCGAAGCTGTCGATACGCGTGTGCATGTCATCTATTTTACTTTCTCACCAACATAAAGATACTTCTCTACTTCTACGTGATGTTTACTTAAGCCTTTCATTCCGTAATTGATTTTGCCTTCAGACACATTGACTTTGCTTCCAGACACATTGACTTTGCCTCCAGACACATTTACTTTGCTTCCAGACACATTTACTTTGCTTCCAGACACATTTACTTTGCCTCCAGACACATTTACTTTGCTTCCAGACACATTTACTTTGCTTCCAGACACATTTACTTTGCTTCCAGGCACATTTACTTTGCTTCCAGACACATTTACTTTGCTTCCAGACACATTTACTTTGCTTCCAGACACATTTACTTTGCTTCCAGACACATTTACTTTGCTTCCAGACACATTTACTTTGCTTCCAGACACATTTACTTTGCTTCCAGACACATTTACTTTGCTTCCAGACACATTTACTTTGCTTCCAGACACATTGACTTTGCTTCCAGACACATTGACTTTGCTTCCAGACACATTGACTTTGCTTCCAGACACATTGACTTTGCTTCCAGACACATTGCTTTGTTTCCAGACACATTGACTTTGCTTCCAGACACATTGACTTTGCTTCCAGACACATTGACTTTGCTTCCAGACACATTGACTTTGCTTCCAGACACATTGACTTTGCTTCCAGACACATTTACTTTAAGTTTCTAAACATTACTTTTGCTTCTCAAAATCTGTGACTACAATATCAGCTTCAGAAGGACATACTTTGCCCCAGACACATTGACATTGCTTCCAGACACATTTACTTTGCTTCCAGACACATTTACTTTGAAGTGTATACTAAATTAGACAGTATACTGGTATTGCGTCTTCTCAAAAAATACTGTGAGCTACAATATCAGCTCAGAAGGACGAAAAGGTTAAGGAAACACCCTCAAGTTTAACCATTCTGCTATCCACTCATGTCTCTTTGAATAACCGAAATAAAAACACATTACTGTCTGTAGTACCGCTTTTTAGGGCAGTGTAGGACAGGTAGGACGTGAGCATGAGAATGTTAATGGCGGCATGGCTAGTGCAGTCGCCGCGAAGCTGTTCAGGTTAGGATTTTTCATGTATGCCTACAACAGAAAAAAAATCCTTGGCCTTACCGTGAATTGAACGCGGGTCTCCCGCATGAGAGCCGCGCACTAATCCATTCAACCAGAAGCTTCTCAATGTTTCTCTGTTTAGTGTCCCAAAATATATGATACGTCTCAAAGCGATCATTTTCAATAATTTCGCATTTATCCTTACCTTTTCAATACAGATTTATTTATGTCTTATTAACGTTAATAAAACATACTCAATCGTTTCATAAATCGATATCTCAATGGCTGCAATTTAAGTCTAATTATTTGCTCAGTGTTTATTTTCTGTTCCAGTAGAGAAATTAGAAATATGTCTATAACAGCTAGTGATTAATTGTTGTCCTATTATTTTATGTGTTTGGATGCTAATATATGTTTCAGATATTTTAATACAGCTTTTGTCATTCCTAATCATCGCTTTGAACATTGTGTAGACAAGCGAAAAGGAACAGAAATAATATATGCACATACGGAAGCTTCAACAAAAAGAACAAAGGGACACAACTCCTTATATATTCATAGCAATTGATGTTATTCTAACGGTATCGTCCCTTTGTACTACTGTTCAAGTTTCAACAAATATTCTATAGCGGAGACATTATTATATCTTTTTATTATTTTAGCATTCGGAACATTACATCCTAACCGAGAATAAATAGAGAGGGCCTGCATGAGAACAATTATTGATATTTGGGGCATAAAATAATGGATCATGCTGGATTGGAAACAGAAGTTAGAATACAGTTGTAGGGGTCAAAAATACATTCATAAATGCTAGACATTGGTTCAAATAACATTGCGCCTGGTGCCGGACTCGCAACGGAAGCAAAGTATAGTACCACTGCGACCTACAAGGCATGTCATAAGAAACGACTGATGTAGGACCTAGAGAAGCTACCCTACTAAATAAAAATCATCGCATACATTGGATGTGCTGGCCTATTTGTAGGCGCATAAATAGCCCAATGTACAATCGCTCTTGGGCTCAAATCACATACAAAGTACACAGAATGGTTAACAAGTGGTTGATATGGAGCGTATTCGAAGTAGAAGAAAAAAAAGAAGAAGAAGAAAATCACATTGAAATTATTTCTATTAAGGAGTTTCAGATTTGTGGTCATATTTGTTGATATAAGTGTCCTGATATACTAAATAAAAAAGATGAATTCTCATGTTGAAATGTAACGTCTTAAAGTAGATTTAATCATCTATAAACAAAAAAGATGAATTCTCATGTTGAAATGTAATGTCTTAAAGTAGATTTAATCATCTATAAACAAAAATCTTGGTAGGGTCTCTGTGACGTAAAGATTAAATGCTCGTCTCTCGTGCCAAAGGTACCAGGTTCGCTCCCTCGTGGAGCCATCTGGATATTTTACCAGAAATTCATGATGTCAGTGTAGGTGAGATCAAGCTCCTAATCATATCAGAGACGGACGATAAAACGTAGGTCCCGTGTTCAATTTTAGCACGTAAAAGAACCCTTGGCAGTTCAAAATCGAGAAGAGCAGGCCGGAAAGCCGCTGCCCGGGCAAAACTCATTAGAAAATATTAAAAAATTAAACTCCTACAAAATATCTTTACCATCTTCTAAATTTCATCGGGACCCCGCGACGGTGCTACTGAGTTCATGCACTGCAGCTGAGATCTTCCTGTGTAAGAAAGGCATCGCAGCAGACAAGGTTACTCACCAAAGTGCAATGATGATGGTCATATCAATGAATCAAACAAAAACAAACAAAGAACAACATTACAACAGTTCTTAGATGTTCTTGTATTTCTATATGTTTCTAGTATAACAACATTACAACAGTTCTTAGATGTACTTGTATTTCTATATGTTTCTAGTATAACAACATTACAACAGTTCTTAGATGTTCTTGTATTTCTATATGTTTCTAGTATAACAACATTACAACAGTTCTTATATGTACTTGTATTTCTATATGTTTCTAGTATAACAACATTACAGCAGTTCTTATATGTACTTGTATTTCTATATGTTTCTAGTATAACAACATTACAACAGTTCTTAGATGTTCTCGTATTTCTATATGTTTCTAGTATAACAACAAAAATCATGTTCTTAGATGTACTTGTATTTATATATGTTTCTAGTATAACAACATTACAACAGTTCTTAGATGTTCTCGTATTTCTATATGTTTCTAGTATAACAACATTACAACAGTTCTTAGATGTTCTCGATTTCATATGTTTCTAGTATAACAACATTACAACAGTTCTTAGATGTTCTCGTATTTCTATATGTTTCTAGTATAACAACATTACAACAGTTCTTAGATGTTCTCGTATTTCTATATGTTTCTAGTATAACAACATTACAACAGTTCTTAGATGTTCTTGTATTTCTATATGTTTCTAGTATAACAACATTACAGCAGTTCTTAGATGTACTTGTATTTCTATATGTTTCTAGTATAACAACATTACAGCAGTTCTTAGATGTACTTGTATTTCTATATGTTTCTAGTATAACAACATTACAACAGTTCTTAGATGTTCTTGTATTTCTATATGTTTCTAGTATAACAACATTACAACAGTTCTTAGATGTTCTTGTATTTCTATATGTTTCTAGTATAACAACATTACAACAGTTCTTAGATGTTCTTGTATTTCTATATGTTTCTAGTATAACAACATTACAGCAGTTCTTAGATGTACTTGTATTTCTATATGTTTCTAGTATAACAACATTACAGCAGTTCTTAGATGTTCTTGTATTTCTATATGTTTCTAGTATAACAACATTACAGCAGTTCTTAGATGTACTTGTATTTCTATATGTTTCTAGTATAACAACATTACAACAGTTCTTAGATGTTCTTGTATTTCTATATGTTTCTAGTATAACAACATTACAACAGTTCTTAGATGTACTGGTATTTCTATATGTTTCTAGTATAACAACATTACAACAGTTCTTAGATGTTCTTGTATTTCTATATGTGTCTAGTATAACAACATTACAACAGTTCTTAGATGTTCTTGTATTTCTATATGTTTCTAGTATAACAACATTACAACAGTTCTTAGATGTTCTCGTATTTCTATATGTTTCTAGTATAACAACATTACAGCAGTTCTTAGATGTTCTTGTATTTCTATATGTGTCTAGTATAACATTACAACAGTTCTTAGATGTATTTGTATTTCTATATGTTTCTAGTATAACAACATTACAGCAGTTCTTAGATGTACTTGTATTTCTATATGTTTCTAGTATAACAACATTACAGCAGTTCTTAGATGTACTTGTATTTCTATATGTTTCTAGTATAACAACATTACAGCAGTTCTTAGATGTACTTGTATTTCTATATGTTTCTAGTATAACAACATTACAGCAGTTCTTAGATGTACTTGTATTTCTATATGTTTCTAGTGTAACAACATTACAGCAGTTCTTAGATGTTCTTGTATTTCTATATGTTTCTAGTATAACAACATTACAGCAGTTCTTAGATGTACTTGTATTTCTATATGTTTCTAGTATAACAACATTACAACAGTTCTTAGATGTTCTTGTATTTCTATATGTTTCTAGTATAACAACATTACAACAGTTCTTAGATGTACTTGTATTTCTATATGTTTCTAGTATAACAACATTACAGCAGTTCTTAGATGTTCTCGTATTTCTATATGTTTCTAGTATAACAACAAAAATCATGTTCTTTGATTACAAAAATACCTGTCTCAGCTTAAATGCACATTCATCTAATCAAAAACAAACAAACAAGTAAACATTATGAATGTTTAGACAAGCACAAAAATGGAACATTGAATATATAATTCACTCCTCTGTGTACTTGGAGATCCCCTCTCAGCTGATCGACATTTTGTTTGGCCGCTCAAGGCTAGCGGTGACGAAATGTTGACGAAAACTCTTTCAATTATCTTTGATGATTCTCACAGAAATGATGATATTAATATCAATTTGTCTTAATTTGTTTACTGCATGTATTATATCATTTTTTTATATGTGATTTTATTCAACAGATGAATAGACCAATTCAGGTGAAACCGGCAGACAGTGAGAGCCGTGCAGGTCAGTATCTATCTAACTCTATCTATCTATCTATAAATCTATCTATCCAGCTACCTACCTACCTACCTGTCTGTCTGTCTGTCTGTCTATTTGTCTGTCTGTCTGTCTGTCTATCTGTCTGTATGTCTGTCTGTCTATCTAATCTATTTAGCTTATATATACATAAATAAATCTATCATCTATAGATATATATATAAATAAATCTATCATCTATATATCTTTCTGCCTGTATTTCTGTCTATGTTTTTATAGACATCTATAATCTAATCCGTTCTTCTGTTTCTCTATTCATTCATATGTCTGTCTATCCATCGATCATCTAATTCGTCAGTCCGTTCCTCTATACATCCGTCTGTTTAACTGTGTATATATTTACCTATCTGATACGTCTATCACTCAACATTCCATTGATTTACAGAACTACATTACTTGCATTGAAATGATCAATTATCTAGTTACGAATCATTACCGATATATGATCTAATTATCTAGTTGTGACGAACTACATTACTTTGCATTTGGATATATATGATCTAATTATCTAGTTAGTGGGACGAACTACATTACTTTGCATTTGGATATATATGATCTAATTATCTAGTTAGTGGGACGAACTACATTACTTTGCATTTGGATATATATGATCTAATTATCTAGTTAGTGGACGAACAATATTGCTTGATTATGATCTAATTATCTAGTTAGTGGGACGAACTACATTACTTTGCATTTGGATATATATGATCTAATTATCTAGTTAGTGGGACGAACTATTACTTGCATTGAATATATGATCAATATTAGTTAGTGGGAACTATTACGATTGAATTGATCTATTTAGTAGGACGAATTCATACTTTGCATTTGGATATATAATCTAATTATCTAGTTAGTGGGACGTCTGCCTGAATGAATTAGAGCGGGTTCCATACAGGAGACACAGGTTAAGTCATGTAAGACCATTGAGTTTTCTGCCGGGGCATAAAGAAAACATCATAGCCTGAACAGTTTCACGTCGAGTGACCAGCTTCTAAATTCCACAGGCTCATGTCCCTCCTCCTGTCACACCGCACAAAAGCGGTATTAAACAGTAATGACACAAAGCGGTATTACAATCAGTAATGACACCAAAAGCGGTATTACAATCAGTAATGACACCAAAAGCGGTATTACAATCAGTAATGACACCAAAGCATATTAAGCAGTATGAACTAAAGGTATTACAGTCAGTAATGACACCAAAAAGCGGTATTACAGTCAGTAATGACAGGTTTCTTTACCTAGTTAACTATATATCTCAGATGGCCTTCACGCAAAAATCAGTTAGAAGAGCCATACCAGGCTAACGCCCGAATTCACAGCGAACGAACAAAGAAGAATTATATATCAACTATCTTATATCAAATATATTTCTATAAGGAAAAGTCTCCTTTGATCTGAGATACGTGCTTCTCGTTCCCCGAGTTCTTGGTTTGATTCCCGAGTGAAGAGAGTTGTGGGTTCAATCACACACTCGACGTTCCATAATAAAGAAAGGAATTGACCCCCCTACCTCTTGCACAATAGGCTCTAGAGATGTGAAGTGACAGAAACTGCACACCCTAAGGTATAATGTAGTGACAATCCTTGCCACAGTTGTGACACAGTTGTAACAATCCTTGCCACAGTTGCTGATGGTGAAACTGTAGACTGGAGCTGATGCAGAAGTTGATATCTCTGCCCTTTGAACTCTCTTTTGTCTTCATATGTGATGTAGTTTCTCTTGTTCTTCTCTCTGAGCCATCCCTCGCTGCAGCTCTCCATGCTTGCCTGTCTTTGGCCAATCGCTCCCAATTTTCTCTGTCTATGCTACATGAAGTTAGATCATGTTTCTAGGTGTCAATGAAGCGAGGCACTGGGCACCCATGCTCTCTAGTAAAATTTGCAAGTTGGCCGTACAGAATACCTTTTGGGATTCCACCATCGCTCATGCCATACACGTGTCCCAGCAATCTCATACGTCTCTGACTCGGCAAAGTGTACAAGCTTGGAATGACAGCACTGTCAAGCACTTTTATACTAAAGATGTGGTATTGCTATCGGATGCTGTAACTTAACATAAGACAGCGCACGTGGAAGATGTTACCACGATGTTTTTGTATGGCATATGTGGCTGGCATCTCACTACTAGACAGTAGAGTATTGAAAACACAGGCCTTTTATACACTTGTGTCTTGTTGTTTCCTGCGAGTGTTCTATTTTCCCAAACATGCTTTGCTAATTTGAACATAACAGTAAATACGACATTATTCCTCTGTATATCCACATCCGCACAGGCATTAATTATATCTTCTAAATGCGTGCTCAATATCATGATTTTGAACCATACTCAGTCATCATCATCAGGTGCCGTGCCGGCTGGCGTAGGCGATCATGGATCTCCACAAATCTCTGTCGTTGGTGTTTGCTATCAACTCAGATGTTGACGCTCTATCGTGCCATGAAGTCAGTTTATGCAAAATTTTCGCTCTCTGTCTTCTTCTGTATCGTCTACCCTCGACTTTACCGGTTGTCACAATGTGTTATAAACCTTCCCTCCTCATCACATGTCTGAAAATGATGACTGCCTCTTTCTTATATTGATGATAAGCTTTCTCTGTGTTTAACCTGCCATTACTGCCTGTAATATCTCATTCAACACTTCAACATTAGTCATTTTAGCAGTCCATGGAATTCTTATCATTCTTCTGTCATACATAAGTACCGAAAAAAAATATTACTTAATTGTCCTCATTTTTAACTTATTTGTTTAGAGATTCTTTTCTTGCGTATGATTTCTTTTCTTTCTATCTTTTCTCCATTCCTGTTTTGCCTCACAGCGTCAAGATAAAAAGAGATTTATAGAACGGGCTTTTGTGTGCACTACATAAATAGTGTCTTTCGTCGCCTCTGTTTTCTCTGAGATCCATCGTTTGCTTGGCCGGCCTTTTGCTTTGTATCCATTGTATCGGAGCAACATATTTCTTTGCGGTGCACTGTCTTTTGGTAATCTGCTTATGTGGCCGAAACATTTAAATTGTTGTTTCTTTTAGTACTGATCTTGTATCCACTTTTTTACTGATTTCTTCATTTCTCAACCGGTCTCTTCTTGTTAACCCCAGCAATCTGCGAATGATATGATAGGGTCACAAATGAGGAACGTATGGAGAGAACAAGACAGATTCCAGTGAACCAATAGGTTAAAAAAGACACTGCATAATGATGCTGCATAAGACACACTTTGAGCGCCGCTGTAGCGTAGCTGTTAGTGAACTCGCTTCTCAAGGCTGGTGGTCTGGGTTCATCTCCCGCAATGCGCGTGGAATTTTTCCCGACCGCGACGACTCTCAGGTCGACCCAGCCTCAACTGGGTACCAGACATGCTCTGGGAAAGTAAAGGCGGCCGGCGTGATGCTGACCACATCACCCATCGTGTGCTGACGGTCAATGAAACACTGTATTGACCTATATACCACGAGGTATGAAAGGGTTCCTTTACTTACTTTTTATAAGACACACTTTGCAAAAATCCTGAGGGAATATAACAAGAAGGGTCCTTTCCTGGAACCCGCAGGGACAACGAAAGCAGGAATGCCGAGAAATATATGGAGACGGGATTTGGAGGCAGAGATCAACAATATAAAGAAGAACTGGGGGGAGCTACATGAGATAGCTAGAGATATGAAGACTTTGCATGAGTTGGTTGAGGTCCTATATCCCAATCGGGGTTAAAAAGGCAGTGAGAGAGAGAGAGAGAGAGCTAGATGTGTGAGCATTTAATCTTTAATTTCATATCAACAATAGTTATTCCGCTCTTCGTTTCTCTATCTCTTTTGTTAACATCATAGACAAGAGTTTGCTTTTGAAACATTTCTACTTTTCTTATCAATTACATAGAGAGACAGGGAACGTGAGAGAGAACGCGAGAGAGAGAGAGAGAGAGAGAGAGAGAGAGAGATGTTAGTAGGTTGCTCGTGTCATTGAATGTACATTTGACTATTTCCATTCTCGTTCTAGTCATCCTAAACAATATTACGTACAAAAGTCAACATTCTACATTCCAACTTTGACAATTTGCTGTCTCATACGAATGCCTTTTATTATCTATAATTATTCTTTTACTTTGTCTATCATTTGTTATTTCATTAATCATCACTTCATATATTCTATACGATACTTCATATATTTTTTCACATATATATGCTGCTGTCTAGAATTCAGTTCTTTGAAATTTGTTGCAAGACAAAATGTCTTTATATATAATACATTAAAGTGTATCTCATTGCCTTTCTTTCACAGATTAATAGTTGAAATCCATTAATTTCCTACCACTAGACTTCCAATTTTCGAATTATTTAACTGCTATTCATATAGTATCAAAAACATCCATTTTAAACATATTTTGTTTGTAATCAAATTCTTCTATTTTTTTCTATTAACAATTCAAAACCATATACGTATGGCAGGTCTTCTGCATTCTTAATATACAAAACCATATACGTATGGCAGGTCTTCTGCATTCTTAATATACAACCATACGTAGCCTCCATTCTTAATATCATAACCATCCGTCTCGTTCTTTTCGTTCTTTTCGTGTTTATTATTGTCATCAGACATTTTTGTGGTGTATTTTAGATTAATTTTACATGAACTTCTCTTTAGTTTGATATATGATATATCATTTTACACGTCACGTATATCTTCATTAAGCACTTATCCGTGACATGTTTCTGTTGAGAAATCGTGATCAAAATTTATTACGTCAAAAGCCCCGCAACAAATTACATTTCGAAAACTTGTAATACGCTTCTCGGAATTAAATATCATTAAAAACATATCCTATTATGCACACACAAAAAGTGAATGCTCATCAGAAACACAAGATCGATATTCTATCTTGATAATTATGTTGAGTTAAGGTAATATGAGAATAAACTCGAAAACACAGAGAAAAGAGACTCTGGTAGAAGGAGAAATTGTACATGTTGTAGAAGAGAACAAATATTTGGGCAGCTATGTAACGTAGAGGGCTATGACTAGAGGCTTAACTAGAGGTCAAGGCACATTAATAGGCAGCTGAACAAGCGTAGAACAGAGGTAACTATAAGAGTTACCAGAGTGCATGTACATAGGAGCATGAACCAGGGCAGATAACAGATACAGAGAGCTGACCATAGAGATGACCGAGCGCTATGAAGAGAGGATATGAACAGAGTCATATGACAGAGGTTAACCATGGCAAACAGGCAGCTATGTAGCCATAGAGGTCAGCTATGTAACAGTAGAGGGCAGCTATGTAACAGTAGAGGGCAGCTATGTAAAGAGGCAGCTATGTAACATAGAGGGCAGCTATGTAACATAGAGGGCAGCTATGTAACAGTAGAGGGCAGCTATGTAACAGTAGAGGGCAGCTATGTAACCATAGAGGGCAGCTATGTAACAGTAGAGGGCAGCTATGTAACAGTAGAGGGCAGCTATGTAACATAGAGGCAGCTTGTAACAAGAGGCGCTATGTAACGTAGAGGGCAGCTATGTAACCAGAGAGGCAGCTATGTAACGTAGAGGGCAGCTATGCTAGAGACATGTAACGTAGATGTGGGGATAGAAAAAGAAATCAAAGCAAGAATAGAACTGGTGGCTGCAACATTCAGATCATTGAACAAAATATGGAAGTCTTCAGCCTTACATGACGCAGACTAACCTTAATATATAGAAATGAAATGTCTTACTGTATGGATTAGAGACATGGAAAACATGCAACATGGCGTACTGTCGCATAAAGGAAGATGTCTCAAAAGAATTCTCCGAATTGGTGGAAATGAAGGAATGCTTAATACTGAGATCATTTGAGGCATAGATATCAACAATATGAACCAGGAAATTAAAAAGAGATGGAAGAGGTAGGAACATATATTCAGAATAAATAAGAAGTTATTCCCACATATAGCTCTGAAAGATGGAGATATGTTGGACACACCTTGAGAAGAAATGAGCAAAGAATATCAAAGCAGTCATTGAAGTTTGATGCAAAAGGTTCAAGAAAGAAAAGACGACATAGGGAGACCTTGAAACGGACTTTGCTGAGGATGGCAAGACATATGGGTCACGGTCCATGGAGGAAATTGAGCGAATTGCCCAGGATAGAGAGGTATGGAGAAATTGCTTGCAGGCCATATGTAAGTATACCGGTACAAGATGAATTATTATTATTATTATATCTCTGCAATCAATTCCGAGAGACAAGAGAGATAAGAGAAAACTTACAGAGATATAAAGACCATATGTCGACAGAGATAAAGAAAAGACATTCGAGAATGACATGGAATGAATTAAGCTGACTTGCTACAGACAGTTTCTGTATGATGGTAATATGTTGATGCCTTACGCTTCAACTGAGTTCAGTAGAAGTAGAAGTAGAAGAAGAAGAAGAAGAAGAAGAAGAAAGTTAACAAATAGAACCAAATTCATATAAGTCCGATAAGACCCATAGTTTTTTACTCATGTTTTGCAGATGTCGAATATTATACATGCGGGGAGTTCCCATATCTTGCTAGTTCTATACAGAATTTGTTCGTTCTGACATGGATCCCTGCAGGCTCATGCCATCACTACTGTCAATGTCCTCATCTCAGTTACTCTTTTTCTTTCATCTTTTGTATCCTATGTATTCTTCGTGCTTAGTTTTATATCTTGTCTGGGTTTAATGCAATTAATTTAGTTCTTTCATCGTTTTCTATAGTATATCTTGCTCGCGGTTAATTCAATCAATCTATTTGCAGCGGACTATTTTAATATTTCTTTTTATATTACCTTTTAATTAATATTATACTTCTCACATTGTTCTTTATATCTGAAGTATTTCTCATTTCTACTACTACTATCTTAGTTTAATCCAGGGGCGGATCGTCATTAAGGACCAGTGGGACCAGGCCTCACCAAAAATATTGAGTAACGTGTACTTATTATTTCAGACATTATTTGTTTATAATTATTACTTTCAACAGGATACTGATTAGCTTTGAAAGTTGATATATAACGCTAAAATATCACACACATTCTGAAATCTAAAATTCAGCATATTTTTCTTCTAATGAGTATACATCCATGGTCATTAGAGGCCAGTATGAACAGGCCTACCAAACCAAAAATAATTAACGTGTACATATTATTTTGTTTTTAAATTTGTTCGTAATTATTAATGTTAACTTGACACTGATTAGCTTTGAAAGTTGAATATTTAACACTAAAATATAAATATTATATCATAATAATATAACAATCATAAGCTTCTCTCTATAACGCTTGACGTATAATGTCACAGCGCACAATGTTTTATCGGGTCGTTTTAAAATTCTCTACTGACGATGTAAACTTGCGACCTCTGACCTTTGACAGCTACCTTTAATAATAATTGCCAAAACAACTTATGTCCTTTTATTCACCGGAAGCTAAATTCCTACACGATCAACCAATTAACAGTTAAAAGAGGACTCTTGATTAAATAGTACTTTGTATAATTATCGATTGAATCACAGATTATATCAAAAATAGTAGAAAATGATATGAATTAATAGAAATGTGTAACTAACTATTATTATAATCGTTAACGGTAATCGTCCATTTCGTATTCAATATACACATGTTTCTGCAACGCACACTCGTTTGCGTTTGACAAGCTGTGACCTACTTCTGAAGTTGTGGCTTACTCGAAATTCAAAATGAATCAAGTGGATTATTTATTACGAAATCCGTTTCCATCGTTAAAGATAGAAGAAAAGCTTGAAATTAAACGGCTAGGTGCACATCAGCCAAATAGCTTTGTATATGTGCAACAAGATGGCAAGAAAAGAGGACTTTCAATAATAAGTGGTGTAGTAAAAAATCGTGGTTAACTGTCAGTGAAGAAAAGCAAAGTTTTTTGGTTTTTATTGTTTGCTATTTCATGGTGAAGGACTGTGGTCAACGGTAGGTTGTAGGGAACTCTTTTGTACCTTAGTTATATGGTATATATTTTAGTTGTTGTTGAACCCCAGGAATTATGAGTTTTCACCATTTTGCCTATAGTGCGTGGAGGAGAGTGCCCAGCTTTCTTGCAATGAGAGCTGGCAATTATGGTTGACCATTGATTCAGGAGGAGAGTATACGCTTACACCCCACTCGTACGTTGTTACTTCTTACATTTGCTTTGCATTTATGTAACTTTTTTCATTAGACATCAGCAGAAGATGCGTACATTCACTAGTATTTAGGACCCAAGAGGCGTGTTTGCGTTTGCTTTATTACCTATACCAGAGTAGCTCTCTCTCGATCCTTACCCACTTAGTCAGACATGATCTTTTGTCTATTTCCAGGGTCACCACGAGGAGGTGGAGTAGGGTCTTGATCAGTGCCAGCTCACTTACCCTGGCGCAACGTTGTCCGTTTGTTATTTGCGCATGCGGCGCCAAATCATTAAAGTAATGGGGAATAACTTCGGGAATAGACAAATAATAGTAAATACTAAAATATAAACCTAGCCTAAAAACCATGATTTTTCCGAAATTTTTATCTGGCCCCACCACCAAAAATGACCACGAGCCGTCACTGGTTTAATCTATTCCTCCTGTCACAACTTCAATATTACATCAATTTAGTCCACGGACGACACAGAGCTCCCTTTATATGGCTTTACTATCACACAGATTCGGTGTCATATTTCTTTTACAAATTTGAATCGAGAGAAGAAATATCTGCTAGCAGCTATTTCGTGAAAATTGATTTTCCATAATTTAAGTTTTTCTGAAAAATGAAGATATCAAAAGAAAATGAAAAATTAATTTGTCAGCGATTATTATTCTCTATGGGTTTTTTTTGGTCCATCTAAGGGGAGGTAATATGCCAGATAATAACATGAATTAATAAGAAATCGAATTGGAGTAATGTGTCCTTGTTGCCAACATGTCTGACTTTTTTCATTCTTTTGCTATATTGTTTTATTTGACAATCTGTATTCGTGATTGATAAGTAATGCTTCAAGTAGTGTTTCCCAATGTTTACAAAATTTATTACAAATACCTAGGGAATACATGTTTTTAATTTTTTAAAATAAATTGATAGTTTTCAATTCCAATGTTTTATCAATCCTAACATATACCAGCGAGAGTTGGAAAATGACTAAAGATTTAGAAAGCAAGTTCAGTACATTTAAGATTGGATGTCTGCAAAGAATACTGAACATAAAATTTGGATGAATTCAGGAGAAGTGATGAGAACAGAGAAATATCTGGTTAACCACTAGTAACAAAATAACTGTTATAAGGAGAAGTGATGAGAACAGAGAAATATCTGGTTAACCACTAGTAACAAAATAACTGTTATAAGGAGAAGTGATGAGAACAGAGAAATATCTGGTTAACAACTAGTAACAAAATAACTGTTATAAGGAGAAGATGAGGATATGTTGGGTATACCATAAGAAGAAATGATCCAAGAATATCGAAGCAGGCATTGAAATGGGAGGCTAAGGGTTCAAGAAAGATAGGGTGTCCTATTGAAACTCTGAGACGAATTTTCCTGAGATAGGCAAGAAATATCGGTCTAGGTTCCATGGAAGAGATTGATCGAGGTGCCCAGGACAGAGCGGTATGGAGAAATTACTTGCAGGTCTTATGTAACGTATAACCATAGAGAGGAATATATATATAAATTAATAGTAAATTATTTGAAAATAGATGCCTGTGAAAGATAATGAAACAGATAATGAGACAGATACATGAGGGGTAGTGAAATCAGAGATTAGTCTGTTCAATTACTAGTAACAACTGTTATAACATAGAGAAGATGAAGTTATGTTGGGCATACTATGATAAGAAAGTAAGGAAAACCCTGAAATGAACATGAAATGAGAAAAACCTGAAAGATGATATGACATGAAATGACAGAAAGTAAGGAAAACCTGAAATGAACATGAAATGTAAAGTAAGAAAACCCTGAAATGAACATGAAATGAGAAAGTAAGGAAAACCCTGAAATGAACATGAAATGAGAAAGTAAGAAAAACCCTGAAATGAACATGAAATGAGAAAGTAAGGAAAACCCTGAAATGAAATGAAAGTAAGAAAGGTGAAGAAAAAAACCCTGAAATGAACATGAAATGAATGAAACCTGAAATGAAATGAAATAGAAGAGAAAACCTCTGAAATGAACATGAAATGAAGAAAGTAAGGAAAACCCTGAAATGAACATGAAATGAGAAAGTAAGGAAAACCCTGAAATGAACATGAAATGAGAATAAGAAAACCTGAAATAACATGAAGAAAAGTAAGAAACCCTGAAATGAACATGAAATGAGAAAGTAAGAGAAACCCTGAAATGAACATGAAATGAGAAAGTAAGGAAAACCCTGAAATGAACATGAAATGAGAAAGTAAGGAAAACCCTGAAATGAACATGAAATGAGAAAGTAAGGAAAACCCTGAAATGAACATGAAATGAGAAAGTAAAGGAAAACCCTGAAATGAACATGAAATGAGAAAGTAAGAAAAACCCTGAAATGAACATGAAATGAGAAAGTAAGAAAAACCCTGAAATGAACATGAAATGAAAAGTAAGAAAACCCTGAAATGAACATGAAATGAGAAAGTAAGGAAAACCCTGAAATGAACATGAAATGAGAAAGTAAGAAAAACCCTGAAATGAACATGAAATGAGAAAGTAAGGAAAACCCTGAAATGAACATGAAATGAGAAAGTAAGAAAAACCCTGAAATGAACATGAAATGAGAAAGTAAGGAAAACCCTGAAATGAACATGAAATGTAGAAACGTGAATGAGAAAAACCCTGAAATGAACATGAAATGAGAGAAGTAAAGGAAGAACCCTGAAATGAACATGAAATGAGAAAGTAAGGAAAACCCTGAAATGACATGAAATGAAAGTAGGAAACCCTGAAATGAACATGAAATGAGAAGTAAGGAAAACCCTGAAATGAACATATGAAATGGAAAGTAAGGAAAACCTCTGAAATGAAACCTAATGAAATGAGAAAGTAAGGAAAACCCTGAAATTAACATGAAATGAGAAAGGCGAAAAATATGGGACTCTTCTTCTTCTTCAAATGATCCGTATGGACCACTTGTTAACCACTCTTTGTGATTTGTATGTGATCTGAGTCTAAGAGCGATTGTACGTTGTGCCAGGTATGCGCCTACATATAGGCCAGCACATCCGATTTATGCGATGTTTTTTATTTACTAGGGTAACTTCCATAAGCACCTACCTCAGTCACCTCTTACGACATGCATTGTATGTTGCAGTGGTATTATTCTTTGCTTCCCGTGTGGGCCCTGGCACCACACGTGCGATATCGGACACAGTTACATACAAGAGATTAAACGAGTTGTCCAGGATAGAGCGGTATATATAAATTGTAGTAAACAACAAAAGCGATGGATTCGCGAAACCGTCGTGGTTAGTACACTCATATCTTTGGCTCATGTTCCGGGTTCAATATCATAGTTGGAGTTTCATTTTTTTTACTCCACCGGAAACGATTTACACAGGTCGACCCAGACTCATTTATGCATCACAAAATAACTGCGATTTAAATGTGGAGAATATCACAAATCAAATGCCGACGGTCAATGAAAAGTACGGACCTAAAAACGTATTCCTCAATATTTAACATAGTATGAAAATGTGTTCCTTTATTTTGTTACTTTCATAGTAACTGTATCGATCCTAGTGATTTCAGCAGTTTCGTGTTACCCGTTGTACAAGTAGAACTGGATGCATGAGGGCAAGTGAAGAGTGTGTTTAATCAGCGATCCACGGGAACCATCAGTATGCGCACTCTTTGGTATATGTTGGGGGTGGGGGACACCGAGCAACTATGGGTCTGTCCGGAGTGCAATGATGTCAGTTGACGAAAGTCTGACACCAATAACAGTGTTATTGTTATCGTCATACTGACGTCATAGTACAGCTGTTGACAGCTTCAGTCAATATATCTGATATTGATCTCTACTTGAACGAGTTTGACCTAGTTATTATACTTTATGTGGGTGAGGACTTTGTAGCGAAGTGGTTGAGCAGTCTGTCTGTAGTTCTGAAAGTCGTAGCTTGTTATCGCATTGGGTGAAGCGCATCGTTGTGGTCATAACTGCATTTTTACTGGAGATTATTTTGAATTGTTGCCAGAGTCACGGAGTTCGTGCTTTGGGAAATAATTTGAGCAGGTGACGTACTATATCAGCTGAGAATGACAGAACTATATCAGAAAATCAGTCAAAACTTAGTTCTTGTTTAAACTTTCTTAAAAACTATCAAAGTATTACATTAAGTTACGTAATACTATAAATATGAGAATAAAATAGCATCATTTGATTATGAAGCGGCCGTGTGGTGCCGGGGCCCGCAAGGGAAGCAAAGAATAGTACCACTGCTACCTACAAGTCATGTCGTAATAGACCTAGGGACACTACCCTAGTAAACTTTTTTCCGACCCAGAAGCACTTGACTTTTCAGCTCTCTGGCTCGGTGCCACGAACACCGTAAATCTGGAGAACCTGTGGCTTTTATGCCAGCCCGTGGAATTGAGCCGCACTCACAGGGGGCTTGTCTAAGACGCTACGAACAAGCTGGGCAGGCGGGTGCCCTAGTAAATTAAAAGCATCGCAGAAATCGGATGTGTGGCCTAATTGTAGGCGCATAACTGACACAACGTACAATTGCCCTTAGGCTCAGATCACATACAAATCACAGAGTGATTAACAAATGGTCGATATGGAGCGTTAGAAGAAGAAGATTGTCAAGAATGTATGAAAAAATACAGGATAAGACAGTAAAGCTCTCTTAAATACTATTATTGTATTCGTCTCATACCGTTCTACTTTACAAATGGCCTACAAACAATTTCTCCATATCGCTCTATTCTGAACAAAACAAGGGTGGCAAGTTCTGCTCAGAACAAGATATTTAAGGATGATGATATGTTTTATTAAACATGCCAACTTTTTTGTTTTACAAATAATACCTCTATAATAAGACCAACAAACACAACATCACTATCATTTAAATACTTCTTCTTGAGATCGATTCTGTTTATATTTTCTCTTCTTGATCCCCTCTTCTTCTTCTTCTTCACCCTTCGCCCCTAGGGAGACATAGATCCGCAACCAATGCCTTCCAAGCCCTGCTATCCAAGACCATCTTTTCTAGATCTCTCCACTCTCTTCTCATTCTCTTGAATTCCATCTCCAGCTCCCGTCTCCAGGTGTCCTGTCCTACCTCTGTTGTCTGGTTCCTTCTCTGTTGTCCTGGTTCCCTTACCTCTGTGTCCTGGGTTCCTTACCTCTGTTGTCCTGGTTCCCTTACCTCTGTTGCCCTGGGGTTCTTTCGGAGAGCCTGTCTTGTCATGTTGTTAGGGGGTTTCCTTAACGTGTCGCTTCATGAGTTCCTCCTTACAAGGTCCTTCCTTGGGTGGCGAGCTATGAATTTTTCTGCTTGTGGTTTCTGTAGCTATCTAGTGTTTTTTTACGTCGTGGTGTAGCTAGCCCCACGCTCAACCTCCTAAGTCGCTTGCTTCATAGCTGCATCATATTGATTTTCAATCCAACATACGCTCTGTTTGTCAGACATATGAATCCATGCCTCAATTTTCTCTCGCTAATTCATGATTTATGTGATGTTGTATTTTATTTTATTATCTTTCTCTCTCTCTCTCTCTGTCACTGTCTCTCTCTCATTTCTCCTCTCTCACAATGAGACACATGGCTACAAATTATCACTAACATTTATAATAGATACAAATCCGGCGTTCATGTTGGAATATATTGCTAGTATTATATATATGTCTGTTTTTCATTGCATATTCTATAGCGAAGCCAATAAAAAAAAATTTTGGGTAGGTTTGGGTGTTTAGCTCTTACCAAATCCCAGATAAAAGAGTTATATTTTTTTCTTTCATTTGCTTGCTATGAATTTCAGCCGTTGTGTGGCACTCAATATGGATATACGAGAACACTTCAGTAAAACTAAATAGCAATTGTGAAAAACCTAAAAACAAAGTACTGTAGTTTTAAAAAGTTAATTGCAAATCCTTTACAGGACTTTGCGTATCAACCCCAGCTTTTTAACGCTGTTTCTGATTTTTCTAGGAATTATTACATTCAGTAGTTTGTCATTGCTTTCTGAACAGGTGGTGCCATCGTCCTTTTGTAAAATCCACGCGAAACACTTTGCAACTAAATTGTCCATAGCGTGATTCGAGCTCGGAACGTCTGGGTTAATTGACCGAGTCACTATCCACTAAGCCACAGACGCCACAGACGCCACCACTGAAGTTTTATAAAGTACAAAAACAATACACAGCAACGTTTCGACCAGAAGGCCGTTATCAAACAAATGATACACAATAAATCAAGAAATTCAGACTTTCTATACACCGGACATCACATATACAATTAAACGATAAATGCCAAACTGTCACAAAATGAAAATATGTGACGCCTTTAACTGATTTTCATCATATAGTGCATTTAACTGATTTTGTGTGAAATGTTCCTAACCATTCAGGTGAGTCTTGTTTCGACTTCAGAGGTACTTGCAATTTATATACCCACATAAATTATAAGGGTTTCCTGTAGTCCAACCACGTACTGTGTGCCCCAGCTGGTAGTGTGCCCCAGCTGGTAGTGTGCCCCAGCTGATAGTGAGCCCCATAATTTCTTGTTATACCTCGAGGTATATTGGTAAATATTGCGTTAGTCCAGTATTTTCATTGACCATCGACACATGATGGTTGTTTGGTCAACATCATGACGGCTGCATATATTTCCCAGTGCTTTTCCTGGTACCTAATAAAGGCTGGGTAGACCTAAAAGCTGCTACGTTCAGAAAAAATATACCAGGTCTACTGGAATTGAAGCCGGCCTACTAGTCTAAGAAGTGAGTTCATTAACACTTGCTACTGCAACTCTGATCATTTATTTAGGCTATTTAAAAAGTGAGTTCTTAACAACTACGCTACTCGTCTATCATTTATTTAGCTATTTAAGAAGTGAGTTCATTAACAACTATGCTACTGCAGCTGATCATTTATTTAGCTATTTAAAGAAGTGAGTTCATTAACAACTACGCTACTGCGTCTGATCATTTATTTAGCTATTTAAAGAAGTGAGTTCATTAACAACTACGCTACTGCGTCTGATCATTTATTTAGCTATTTAAAGAAGTGAGTTCATTAACAACTACGCTACTGCGTCTGATCATTTATTTAGCTATTTAAAGAAGTGAGTTCATTAACAACTACGCTACTGCAGCTGATCATTTATTTAGCTATTTACAAAATTGTTATTTAATTGTAAAAATGATTTTATCCATCTTGTGTACTTGTATTATTTACTATTGTAATAGCTATAGTGTGGGACGGATAGGCTTAGTGAGTAAGAGTTTACCTATCCACTCGGACAGAAGAGGGTTGTGGGCTCAGTCATACACTCAAAGCTCAACGTGTGAGGAAAGAAATTAGACCACTACCTCCTGTCCACTTTGGACTAGAAATGTGAAATGTCAGGTACTTCATACTATAAGGGTGATGGAGTCAAAATTATGCTAGCCGTTGTCTGTATGCATTTTCTGGTTCTCAATTGAGGCTAGCTCGAGCTGACGTCCGTTATGGTTCGGAAAAAACATACCACTCCCATTTGAGATTTGAACGGAAACCACGCTGAAAGAACGAGTACAATAATCACTACGATATCGTGGTTCTCTTAAGTTAAGTATCATCATCACCAGGTTCCGTGCCGGCTGGCGTAGACCATTATGGATCTCCACAAATCTGTCTTTGGTGCTTGCTATCAACTCAGATGTTGACACTCTTCCGTGTCATGAAGTCAGGCTATCAAACATTTCTCTTGTCGTCTTTCTCTGTCTTGTCAAATCGTTACGTCTATCTTCGATTTTACCCGTTGTCGCAATGTGTTCTAAGCCCCCCTTCCTCATGAAATGCCCAAAACAATAATGACTGCTTCTATATTGATGATAATATTTCTTTGTGTCTTGACCTCATTCAACACCTCAACATTAGTCATTTTAGCAGTTCCTGAGATTCTCATTATTCTTCTGTAAAACCACATGTCTCTGGCCCTCGGAGATTATAAAGTTAAGTATACATCTTAATAAAATCAGAACATGTACTTTTTTTTTAAATTAGCAGTAGCTCTTATCAACTAAGTTAATCATTCTTCGTATGGATGGTTTGCGCCGAGAACGTGAATACGCTACAATTATTTTAGGTCCCTATGGTTTGTAGAAGAGACATATTCGATATTCGGTCAAAGAACATTGTTTGGATATCGAAAAAGACACCAATTTGCACAGAAAAATAACTAAGATTTTCCGAAAATTTGCTCTATTTTAAACATGTGTAAAAGTCAGTGCAGATAAACTGGAATTTCTGATTTTCCAACAAAACTGATCGGCTTTGTGTTTGATTGATTGATTTAACAGGAGCATCATTGCACTTCAGTGAGTAACCATGTGTGCTCCGATCTCTTTCTTACACAGGAAGATCTCAGCTGCAGTGCACGAACTACGTATCACCGGCTAGGGTTCCTGGTGTAATTTTGAAGATGGTGAAGATATTTTTGCAGAAATTTTATTTGTTATTTTTTCCTAATGAATTTTACTCGAGCAGCGGCTTTCCAGCCTGCTCTTCTTGATTTTGAACTGTCAATGGCTCTTTTACTTTCTCAACTTGAACACTGCCCCTACGTTTTATCGTCCATCTTCGATAGGACTAGGAACGCGATCTCCCCTACATTAAGATCAGGGATCTCTGGGGTAAAATGTTCCGTTGACACCACGAGGAAGCAAACCGAGTAATTTTGTAACGAGAGGCGAGCACGTAACCTCTACGCCACAGAAGCCTGACTTTATGTAACCAGGGGCCACGGTTTGGGAATATATCGATCTAATAATTACGATTCTTAAACTATCACAAAACAGTAACAGAGGATTGGGGGAAAGGTCGAGGAGGACTGTTACCAATAGGACTCTAAGCCCTTTGGAAGAAAAGCTGATTAGATTTTCTACATTTTTCTATAATTGTCATGTAAAATATGTGACTGGCCCTGTCGTGAAACGGGTTAGCGTAATGCATACAAGCTCTCCAATGAACTCGAACATAAGAGGGCCGTGGGTTGAATCCACCACTCGACGTTCCACGCGTGAAGAAAGGAAATGGCCCAACTACCTCCTGCACAGTAATGCCTAGCAATGTGAAGGGACAGGCTTTCATACCCTAAGGTCTGAAAAGACTACGTAGAATTGTATTATATGTACCTCTGTCCCGTCTGAATCCTGTTGGTACTATGTTTTCTTTTCTTCTTCTTCTTCGACCCCTTGTTAAACAACAATTCTTTTAGCTTGATTCTATGTGATCTGAGCTTAAGAGTGATTGTACATTGAGCCAGTTATGCGCTATAAGTAGGCCAGCACATCCGATTTCTTCGACGTTTTTAGTTACTAGCGTAGCTTCCATAGACCCCTACCTTAGTCATCTCTTACGACATGCCATGTGGTCGCAGTGTTACTATCCGCTGCTCCCCTTGCGAGCCCTGGCAACACCCGGGTGAAATTTTCTTTTAATTTATTATAAAATATTTCCATGACTATTGAACACTATCGAAATGGGCTTGTTTGGCAGCTGGTCTCTGCTAGATTTGTTGAGGCGGGGATCGGAGCACTTATGGACATGTCCCGACTACTATTGATGTATGTTCTTATATACCTGATTTAGCCCGTCTACCCAGCGTGTTCGTAGCGCGTTGGACTACAGGTGACTATCCCTCTGTGTGTGCGGGTTCAATTCCGCGGGATGGCAGAAAAAGCCACAGAATCACCAGATGTACGGTGTTCGTGGCTCCGAACCGAAGGGTTACGATGTACATGGCACTGAGCCGAAGAGCTGAAAAGCTCAAGGGCTTCTGGATCGAAAAAAATATATAACTGAAGTTTACGTAACTATCTTAATTGATAACGTATATTATCCTGTGAAATGATAACAGTAACATATCTCACATACAAACATATGAAGAAATGAAAACGTTGATAACACGTAACATATCTCACATACAAACATATGAAGAAATGAAAACGTTGATAACATTAATGCTGTATGTTTCTTCTATCTAGACCTTGAGGAAGATATCTAGTTTCCTGTTGTAAACACCACCTTCTTTCTCATTTATCGACAAATCCATTAGGTTGAAGTCCTTAGGGCATAACCTGATCTTGAGAATGGTTTTTAAATGAGAATCCAGCGTTTGAGAGATTGAAATGTGGGCTTTGTTTGATGTTTGTGGGTGTATGTGTGTGGGTGTGTGGTTAAGTGTGTGTGTGTTTTTATTTATGTTGTGTGCGCTTATATGTCCGTTTCGACGGTAACTGTTTGTTTGTGTGTGTTTTCCTTGATGTGTGTATGTGTGAGGTTTTCTTTATTTGCGCATGTTCGTATATGTGCGCTTCGACGATAAGTGGCTGTGTGTTGTCGTTAGTGTGTGAAAGCTTGTGAGGGTGATTTATTATAAAGAGATTATATGTGTGTGTACATATATATGTTTGTGTTTTTCGGTGAGTTACTTGCTTATGGTGTATGTGTTGGTGGAATGGTGAGTGTGTATGTGTTTGAGTGTTTCTATGTGTGTCTCTATTTGTGTGTGTGTGTGTGTCGGAGAGATCGCTTTTATGTGTTTGAGAGTGTGTATACTTGCATACATCTTTGAGTGTATCTTCTTCTTCTTCTTACGCTCCATATCGACACCTTGTTAACTGCTCTGCGTGGTTTGTATACAATCTGAGCATAAGAGCGATTGCACGTTGTGCCAGTTATGCTCCTTCAAGTAGGCCAGCACATCCAATTTCTGAGATGCTTTTTATTTACTAGGATAGCTTCCCTAGGTCCTACATCAGTCACCTCTTATAACTCGCAGTGTAGGTCGCAGTGGTACTATTCTTTGCTTCCTCGCCGGTTATGGTACCACACGGACGCGTGTAATGTATCGATGTAAATAATATTTTATGTGCATGTGTGTGCTTAATAAAGAAATATTTGAATAATTGATTGGTTGTCTGGCAGCATCAATATAATTATGTATCGACGATTAACCATTTGTGATCATATCGCTTTCTTGTACATAATGATTTCAGAAAGAGATTTCGAGCTTAGAAACACTAGTAAAGTTCTCCAAACTGAAACTGATGATATGAAAATATTAATAATATACATAATTGTTATGGATTATTCTATTCAAATAGTGATAATAGTTTATTGAAATGACAAGCAAAAATTTAAAAAGTGTATCAAAAATAGATTTTATGAAAAGTTTTGAATAACTACTTGGTCTATTTTGGCGTACGGAAGCGAGTTATGGACAATTTTAAAAAAACAGGCATCAAAATCTCTGAAGGCTAGAGATGTGAATTTTATAGGAGACTGCTAAGAATCCCATTGAATACTAATGTTGATCTGTTGAGAAAAGTCAAGGCACAAATCTTCTCTTCTACTATTTATTTCTTTATAGAAGTGTTGGAGGTGAAACGTAGTGATCTTGTGTGTGCTTGTTTTAAGGCACTTTGTAAGCTGATATTCATGTTCGTAAGGCTGTTCTTGATGCCGTCGCTCCATCTTTGCGTGGTCTTCCTCTTGCCTTGTACTCATTATACTTTTTCTGTGTGGCTCTCTGTGGTAGGTGATACCAGTGCATTCTGGTCAGGTGTCCAAACCATTTAATCTGTTGTTCTTTTATGAATTGCATGACTGGTTTCACATTCAGTCTCCTCGTGATTTCTTCATTTCTAATTTTGTCTCTTATTGTCACACCTGCAGCTCTTCTAAGACTGACCCTTCTAAGAAGGCACATATAACACTTATAAACAATATAAAAGAGGGGCAGACATAATATTTTCTGCCATGTAATGAAAAAAGGGAGATTTGTAATATATTGTTTGAACTAGTAAACTAAATGGGATACGAAACAGAGGCAAACAGAGAGAAACAATTCAGAACAATTTGATTTCATGGCAGAGAAGAATGTCAAGATCTGCACTGCTAGTCAGCGCCAATAACATACGTTTGATTGTGGAGATGCAAGCCGGCATGGAACAAGAAGCTAATGATATGTTGCATGAAGTAGAGGCATGTAAAGTTTGAAACATCAGGCTGCACTGTCGTTGAATGGTATTTCTCTTGTACCATTATACGTTCTATAGGGCCTGCAAGTAATTTATCCATACCGTTCTGTCCTAGACAACTCGCTCAATCATTTCCATGGAAGTGAGTACGATATTTGTTGCTCTCTCAGCATAGTTCATTTCAACGTTTTCCTAGGACGTCTTATCTCTCTTGAACCCTTTAACTCCCACTTCAATGTCTACTTTCGTATTCTTTGATCACTTCTTCTCAAGGTACGCACAACATATCTCCATCTTCTCCTTCTGTGCTTACGCATTTACGATATGATAAAGTTAATATAATACTACTAACCAGTTAGAAATTAAAGAAACCATGAATATGACCATCGATAAAGTGGGTGAACTGGCTAGAGACAGAGTGAATTTCAGATACGCTACATTGAGAGCAACGTCCTATAAAGGATACACACCTTGATGATGATGAACCAGTTAGTAATTTCTACACAATACAGCAGCCATGATGTTGTCTTATTTATGCACTAGTCGATAACATCACTACATATCGAACCATTTAGTCGACCAGCGACCCGATCTCTTTCTCAGTATGTCTTTCGGTGTGCGCCAACTAACGAAACCAGTTCTATGTTGGATCGCTATTCTCTTTGACTTCCTGTATAGTTATATTATGTATGTTATGTTATTTTATCGACGTCATAGCACATTGGGCACTCCCACGCGTGCGTCGTCCTCCGCTGCAGCAGCTAGACCAACATCCACTTGCTCGCCGTAACCATACCAATGAGACGTTGAATAGTATATCGTACATAGTTCATATGTATAGTTCCAACTTCACTGCAACGTGTCACCCCATTATTTGCTTCGTTCCTGTACCAATGAAAATCACACGAAATGCTTACAGCTGTCTCTGTGGAACTAATTCCAGAATGAACCAGCGGTACCGCCACAAAAAGCGACCAGCTCCGCATAAATGCATATGGCTGTCGTTAAAGTGTAAACACAAAACTGTTCATCACTTGAATTGCAATTCAAGTCGAAGGGAATATCAATGAGGACAAAATCCAGCTTTCTGCACACACGATATCCCTGCATACTGTAGTATATCGTATCTCTCTACTACAGAGACGATACTGCCTTGCATGTCTAAACGTAACTCATAATTCTCACAATCGGCTTATTTATAGTGTTCTTATCTAGCTACACCACGTTTAATTATGAATTTTATTATTCTTCAAAGATTCAACAGTTCTTGTGATTTTTCCCTTTGATCCAATGTCATATATTGTATGTATTCTGTGCATATGTTTAGAGAGCTTGATCCAATGTCATATATTGTATGTATTCTGTGCATATGTTTAGAGAGCTTGATCCAATGTCATATATTGTATGTATTCTGTGCATATATTTAGAGAGCTGAGGTGTGTGGAAATTGTCTACTCACTCATAACAATAGCTAGCATTGAATTATCTTAGCATTAGTGAACGACCGATCTCTGCCTGCTGCTCAATGATGCAGCAGTATAGTAAGGTCCACTGCGCTCATTACTCGCCACTAATATTTCCTTTTGCCTACACTAAGTGTTGATTTACTTATTGGTTATTAAGCCAATGTCGTTTTACTTCAGATACACATATAGGTACTAGTATCCATTAGCTGAAGTCGAAGGATAGGCATGATTATGGTTCCTGTGGCTGTCTGGCTAAGCAAAGTCCTCATTATGCTACTTCGATAGTAGTTGCTCGTTCAACGTATAATTCTCCCCAATCACTATGCATGGGTTGCCACACATCGTCAGAATAAGCGAAAAGTTATATAACTGGCTCGTGTGTACGCGTTGTGAATGTTGTCTTTCACTGCCTCTCTTATTAAGTGTGGTAAGAAAGTTATATAACTGGCTCGTGTGTACGCGTTGTGAATGTTGTCTTTCACTGCCTCTCTTAATAAATGTGGTAAGAAAGTTATATAACTGGCTCGTGTGTACGCGTTGTGAATGTTGTCTTTCACTGCCTCTCTTATTAAGTGTGGTAAGAAAGTTATATAACTGGCTCGTGTGTACGCGTTGTGAATGTTGTCTTTCACTGCCTCTCTATTAAATGTGGTAAGAAAGTTATATAACTGGCTCGTGTGTACGCGTTGTGAATGTTGTCTTTCACTGCCTCTCTTATTAAGTGTGGTATACATTAAGCTTGGCATTGTATCCACTTACAGCATCAAATCATTGCCATTTAAGACGCACTGCTTTTAATCTGGTTAGGTGGTCCAACCATTTAATGTGTTGTATCTTAATGAGAATATCATATAAAAATACATGAAGGGGTGGAGAAGACCATCATGAAAGGACGCATACCGGCAAATAGAAGAAGAGGAAGACCACGGAGACGATGGATTCAGGATGTATCTGACGATTTGAACATGACGGCTGCAGAGGCAGGTCATCTGACATATGAGAGAGAGAGAGAAATTCCGGAGGACTGTTGGGGTGGCAAAGTTCTGCTCAGGACAAGCTATTTGATGATGATCTGAATGAAGTTCAACAGCCATCGCTGGATATATTGAACATTAATTTCAGTGTTAGAGGAAATGCATACATCATAAACAAGAGGGAACTTTATAGTTTAGTAGTTAAGTTATTATCTTACCTTTCGAAGATCGTCAGTTCAAATCCGGAACTCGCCGTTTTGTTGACGAATGTAATTTTTTACCCGGAGATCCCTAAGATTGTTGCCGAAGCTATGGAGATTATGCTTTATGCAATGCTTTTGTCAGGTGGCGTGTATTGTATGCGATGAGAGGAGGCAAACATTGTATGGAATACTCGGTGCAATGATGTCACTCCTTTGTCTTAAGGCCCGTTAGACATAAAAAATGGGGATGTTTTTGTATGGTGGTTTTTGTATGGTGGTTTTTGTATGGTGGTTTTTGTGTTATGAGGATTGATTGTAGCAGAAAGCAACGGAAACCATCAGCATACACGTCATTTCTCTGAATCCACTAATGTAGCCTGAGCCTCAATGAATCTGTCCGGATTGGTATCACGTCTCTATCAATAACCACATTTTAAAATGATAATATAGATAGAGAGAGAGAGAGAGAGAGAGAGTGAGTGAGTGTGTGCGCGACACCGTTAGTGAAACAAGAAAGAAAAACAGAAAGATCGCATCAATGAGAAGATCAGATTGTTTCTATCTACTCTATCTGCAGAATCTGCTTCTTAAATGTCTTTTTTTTCAAAACCTACATGCATCAATAAACTACGCGTCTAATATTCATATTCCGTCTTAATTATCTCCCCTTTCATATAGGGGAGAGAATCGAGACGATAGATTTTCGATGAATATGAAAATGAAATAAGTACTGTAATACTTGGAATAGGATCATGCACTATAATTTGAGACTGTCATGGTCGTTGTAGAGCACGAATGAATGTTTGTAAGTTTCCGAATTGAAAATTAGCAACACTAATATTGAATTATTTTTGGAGATCCCATCTAGAGTCTGATCATGTCAATGAACTTGTACTTATTAAAATAATACCGCCCTCTTGTAGCGCTGACATAGATAGGAGGTAGTTTTTTTAAAGTGCTTTTTTTCATTCACCCATTATAAGTTCAGGCGAAACCACGATACCTAATATGGTGCCCTACCTGATTTTACGTCAAGACTTGCTTTCCTTATCACTAGTGTCCATCGTCATTCAAGTAAGACCTACTCCGACTTGAGAGTTTCAGTGGTAGTGTAATTGATTAACCCTTTCGTTCTGTTGAGCCCATAAACTGGCTCGGTGTATTTTGTAAGATGGCTCTAAGCCAGTTTACTGGCTATTTCAATATATGTTGCAATGTAGGTACTGCCGTATGTAACAAGCATTGCGGAGTGAAAGGGTTAAATCATCAACCGATAGAGGGTTCGCATCCTGTATGTTTTCTTCTTCTTCTTCGAACGCTGCAAATTTACCACGTGTGCATCACTCTTTGTGATGTGTATGTGATCTGAGCCTAAGAGCGATTGTACGTTGTGTTAGTTATGCGCCTACAAGTAGGCCAGCACATATAATTTCTACGATGCTTTTTATTTACTAGGATAGCTTCCCTAGGTCCTACATCAGTCACCTCTTACGACATGCTTTGTAGGCCGCATTGGTACTTATCTTACGGTCCTCGGCACAACACGGGCGATCCCGTAGTCCAATTTCCTGTCTATTAGTTAAAAAAGGGACCCGTTTGTTGTTTTTAAGTTAGAGGAGCTGTCGGTGTCGTGGATAGAACTAATGTGTGATGTTCTGATACTGACGCTTTTAACAAGTTGAAAGAGACCCAGCACTTATCTATAGTGCGGTCTGTGTGCAGAAACTTTGATTCCATTAGAAATGCAATATTCTCTTATGCTGAACTCTACTACTGTCACGTGAAATCAATTGCAATCAAAGGGAACAATATTCGCACAAAGGAAATTGATCATAGATTCATATCTTGTAGTGCAGCCCAGTGCAGCACAGTGCATTCAACATCATTATTCTTTTTGTTTTATCCTGTTGAAGAAGACTTCGATTCACGTGAATGCCCGATTCTTAAAGGAGGTAATATGATTGTCATCAAAACGAACAACCCTATATAAGAGTTGTATCTTGAAGTTGTTAGCTAATCGATGTCAGACGTCTGTTAATGTACTAATTGAGTAAAATTATCGATATCAGGAAGGAGTGAAGTAAAACTACGTGACAGTGACGAAACACGTAAAAACAAAGTACTATAGTTTTACAATATACAAAAACAATTTGGTAAACTACAGTACTTTGTTTTTTACGAGTTTCGTTGAGTAGAATAAAAACAGTTACTAGCAAGCTCTCACTTCACTAGATTATTGTAGTGAACCCAAGAGTACCTGGTTCAAACACCACGGAGGACAAGTTTGGAAGCAAATTCGTTTCCGTGGGAGTTTTACAAACTGTAAAATTAGACTTACCATTCAGAAAGCAAAGGCAAACTACTCAACGTATAAGTGGTGCCTAGAAAATCAGCGACTCGTTTACTGTGGTTGATGGCTACGTCCTGTAAAGGATATGCCACGATTTTCATTTCATTTCATCAATTTCTCACTAATTTTGTACTGTGTATCATTTTATCACTTACTTTTGTAGTTTGTATCATTGTATCACTAATTTTGTAGTTTGTATTATTGTATCACTAATTTTGTAGTTTGTATCATTGTATCACTAATTTTGGAGTTTGTATCAATGTATCACTAATTTTGTACTTTGTATCATTGTATCACTAATTTTGTAGTTTGTATCATTGTATCACTAATTTTGTAGTTTGTATCATTGTATCACTAATTTTGTACTTTGTATCATTGTATGACTAATTGTGTACTTTCTATCATTCATTTATTCAGCCCTTCGTAATATATCTCTCTCATGGGCCAGTTGTCTTCCCTGTGTAGCCGTCATGCTCAAATCATCACTCACAACCTGAATCCATCTTCTCCGTTGTCTTCCTCTTCTCCTCTTTGCCGTGATACCTTCTTCCATAATGGTCATCTCCAACCCTTCGTGACTAAATTACTTCTCTTTTCTCACTTTTATTTGTAACATCAGCCAGTTTTCTTGATTCTGAGATAAACTGAAAAAAAAAAAAAAAAAAGAGTTGTTTGTGAGACTAGCCTCAAGTAATTGTTATATAAACAACCACTGTAATAAAGTACACACAATGAAACCAACTACAATAATTGTTGCAATTGTTATTGGAAACGATCAATAGAAAATAGTGCAGCATATTCAGTTTGAAATCTTCATTGTCATGTTCGTATGCAATAACAGCAGCTAACGAGCGGAAAATCATAACGACAGAGATGGGGTGTCTTAGAAGAGCTGCAGTTGTGACAATAAGAGACAAAATTAGAAATGAAGAAATCAGAAGAAGACTGGATGTGAAACCAGTCATGCAATTCATACATGAACAACAGATTAAATAATCTGGACACCTGACAAGAATGCCTCGGTATCGCCTACCACAGAGAGCCACACAGAAAAAGTATAATAAGTACAAACAAAGAGAAAGACCACGCAAAAGATGGAGCGACGGCATCAAGAACAGCCTTACAAAAATGATTATCAGCTTACAAATTGCCTTAAAACAAGCACACACAAGATCACTACACCTCCCTCCCCAACACTTCTATAAAGAAGTCAATGGTGGAAGACAAGAAGAAGATTCAACTAACCCGTTTACATGAAGTCATTGTAATACACTTTGTATGTAAGATTACATTTGTCATTGTAATACACTTCGTATGTAAGATTACATTTGTCATTGTAATACACTTTGTATGTAAGATTACATTTGTCATTGTAATACACTTCGTATGTAAGATTACATTTGTCATTGTAATACACTTCGTATGTAAGATTACATTTGTCATTGTAATACACTTTGTATGTAAGATTACATTTGTCATTGTAATACACTTCGTATGTAAGATTACATTTGTCATTGTAATACACTTCGTATGTAAGATTACATTTGTCATTGTAATACACTTCGTATGTAAGATTACATTTGTCATTGTAATACACTTCGTATGTAAGATTGCATTTGTCATTGTAATACACTTCGTATGTAAGATTACATTTGTCATTGTAATACACTTCGTATGTAAGATTACATTTGTCATTGTAATACACTTCGTATGTAAGATTACATTTGTCATTGTAATACACTTTGTATGTAAGATTACATTTGTCATTGTAATACACTTTGTATGTAAGATTACATTTGTCATTGTAATACACTTCGTGTGTAAGATTACATTTGTCATTGTAATACACTTCGTATGTAAGATTACATTTGTCATTGTAATACACTTTGTATGTAAGATTACATTTGTCATTGTAATACACTTCGTATGTAAGATTACATTTGTCATTGTAATACACTTTGTATGTAAGATTACATTTGTCATTGTAATACACTTTGTATGTAAGATTACATTTGTCATTGTAATACACTTCGTATGTAAGATTACATAAAGTCATTGTAATACACTTCGTATGTAAGATTACATAAAGTCATTGTAATACACTTCGTATGTAAGATTACATTTGTCATTGTAATACACTTCGTATGTAAGATTACATAAAGTCATTGTAATACACTTCGTATGTAAGATTACATTTGTCATTGTAATACACTTCGTATGTAAGATTACATTTGTCATTGTAATACACTTCGTATGTAAGATTACATTTGTCATTGTAATACACTTCGTATGTAAGATTACATTTGTCATTGTAATACACTTCGTGTGTAAGATTACATTTGTCATTGTAATACACTTCGTATGTAAGATTACATTTGTCATTGTAATACACTTCGTATGTAAGATTACATTTGTCATTGTAATACACTTCGTATGTAAGATTACATTTGTCATTGTAATACACTTCGTGTGTAAGATTACATTTGTCATTGTAATACACTTTGTATGTAAGATTACATTTGTCATTGTAATACACTTTGTATGTAAGATTACATAAAGTCATTGTAATACACTTCGTATGTAAGATTACATGAAGTCATTGTAATACACTTCGTATGTAAGATTACATTTGTGTGTTCTCTTACTTACTTTTCATCGTTAAGAAGTAATTGGTTATTGAGCTGACCCTCATTTCATTCCAGGCAAACCCATAGGTGCTCAGTTTTCCCCAACAAATATCGAAGAGTCTGCATATTCATGGTTCCCGTGACTCGCTGATTAAACACACTCCTCATTCATCCAGTTCTACTCTGTACAACTGGTGACTCCAAACTGTCTAAATCGCTGGATCGATTCAACATCTATTTTAGTGTCATCATCCAACAGACAGTCGCGAAGAGACCAAAGAACATCCCCTTATTCATCTTTAACTCCCCAACAATCAATGATGTTTATGCAAGCCTGTCAGCTCTGTCATTACCTTAAACATTCGCATGCCCAGGACAGTATATCCACGGAAGCCTGTGTAAGTTAGAAACTTCTATAGACGACATCCACAAATACCGAAACCTGCCCTATTGAACTTTATCGTTGCTACGTTAAGAGGGGACTCTGGTCTGGAAGATTTGTTCGTTGCTTTCATATTAATGTTGAATTTTTATAACAATTTTGAGATATTATGACTTAAAAGAGTAGAAAACGTTTAGTTTTCAAAAATATGTCAACGCGTTGCCATGGAAACAATAAATAATGACAGCCAAACACAAAATTTCAAATCCTTAAGGCTCTGAATCTAATGAAAATAAATGAATTCTGTTTTCACTCTAAGGTGAGAAATTGTAATATCTAAAGGTATTACATATGCTTTTTAAAATATATAAGAAATATTACATTTTTAATGAATGTTTGGGTAAACACACCCCCCAAAAATAGCTTTTTTGTCCGAATTTTGTGGGAATTTTTACCCAACAACGAAAATATCTTCTTGATCCTTACATTACAGAGTTCCCCCCTTAAGAAGTAAAGTAAAGGTAAAGTAAGCTAAGCCAGTTCTCATACCATTTGAGTGATTTGGGTGATTGATAGAACTATCATCATTGCACTTCGGTAAGTAACCATGTGTGTTCTGACGTCTTTCTTACACATGAAGACTTCAGCTCCAGTTCACGAACTCCGTGACACCGGCGAGTGTCCCCGGTGTAATTTTGAAGATGGTGAAGATATTTTTGAAGGAATTTTATTTTTAATCATATCTAATGATTTTTGCCCGTGCAGCGGTTTTCCAGCCTGCTCTTCTCGAATTTTGACCTAAGGGTTCTTTTACGTGCTTAAATTGAACACTGGACCTATGTTTTCTCGTCCGTCTCCGATAAGACTAGAAACTCAATCTCACCTACACTGAGATCAGGGATCTCTGGAAAAATATCAAGATGGCTCCACGATGGAGCGAACCTGGTACATTTGACACGCGAGACGAGCATCTAATTTCTACGCCACAGAGCCGCTAAAAATATTAATTAAGGTAAAATAAGATAAACCCGTTATTTATACCATGAGATATATTGGGAATTACGTTTTTGGGATCGTATTCTTCTCTGACCATTTTACACACCATGTGGGATGTACTAAACAGAACACCAGTAGCAAGTCATGTTAGTGCATGTTACATGTGTATACTCGTGTGCATATATAATGTTGTTTCGCTTCATAGATAAATAAATACACAAATCAAATCGCACGTGTTTGCGCAAACACTGTTCGGTTGTATCTGACCTCGTTATTCTGTGTTCATCAGCCGACGCTGTTTGTGAAAAAGACACGGCCTAGTAAAGCTTTCTTATAGGAGAGCTAGCTGGCAGTGTTCTTAAAAACGCTCGTCTGTAGGGCTAGGCAATGGGTGCCGTAAGAAATGAGGGTTTGTTTCCAATTCTGTAGTAATTTGTTTTTTCAGGAAGCATCTAACAGTTGTTCACTGTCTATTAATTGGCTAGAACAGTTTTCCAATCGACATCAGATGAGTAAAGTAGACATTGACAGTTTTCCAATCGACATCAGATGAGTAAAGTAGACATGAAGTTTTCCAATCGACATCAGATGAGTAAAGTAGACATTGACAGTTTTCCAATCGACATCAGATGAGTAAAGTAGACATTGACAGTTCTTCCAATCGACTCAGATGAGTAAAGTAGACATTGAAAGTTTTCCAATCGACTTCAGATGAGTAAAGTAGACATGAAAGTTTTCCAATCGACTTCAGATGAGTAAAGTAGACATGAAAGTTTTCCAATCGACATCAGATGAGTAAAGTAGACATTGATAGTTTTCCAATCGACATCAGATGAGTAAAGTAGACATTGACAGTTTTCCAATCGACATCAGATGAGTAAAGTAGACATGAAAAGTTTTCCAATCGACTTCAGATGAGTAAAGTAGACATGAAAGTTTCCCAATCGACTTCAGATGAGTAAAGTAGACATGAAATTTTCATCAAAGAGAACATTTGACAAGAACCTCAGTGGAAAGGTAGTTGAAAGAATGAAAGTGGTTTAGACATAGAAGTCAATTGACTAGAGAGTAAAACTACAGCAATGTCAATATCTCGTGGATGTCTTATGTGTCAAACAGGACACGACAAGAATATAAATAGATACAACAAATAGATGGATATACATCTTCTGCGATCAGTTTCATTTGCTCACAGATCTAAATAGAGAAGTTTTTCTACTCCTTGAATTCAAGTGTCAACAGAAGTCCCTATCGGATACCCCCCGACATCTTAAAATTGATCCCACAGAGCCAGGTTTGTGTCCTCAAGACATTGAAGATGGGACATGTTTGCCGAATCTGTTCTGGACTCTGAGGGCTATTTTTGTGTCGTACATTCGTCAGCTTAAGCTGCTTGAACTCTCTATAGATGGGCGTATAGTCTACAGTGCGCTCCGCGGAATCGAATGATGATGGTTTATTGATTTCTCTGAAATTCTATGTTGGGTATAAATCTTCTTCTTTTTCTTCTTCAACTTTCAACTCCCAACGGAGCACAGGTTTTCAACAAACTTCTTCCAGCTCTTCCTCTTTTCTGCCATCCCGTCCAACTCTTTCCATGTTTTACTTATCCTTTTAATATCAGCCTCCAATTCTATTCTCCATGTATGTCTACGCCTTGCGCTACTTCTCTCCTGCGGTTCAAAACAGTGCCTGACTTACAATGCTTCCGGTTGGTCTTCTCAATGTGCGCCCTAGCGCTTCTTCCTGAGCTCTTTCTCCACTGGTACCTGCTTAGTTCTTTCTCTGAGTTCCTCGTTCGTAATCTTATCATACCATCCCAGTCCCTCTTATATTGGGTACAACTGTTGTCTGCTAAATGCATCAACATCAGACAGGTCAGCGTAGAAGTAATCTTCTTATCTTATCTTAACTACATTTCCCGGAGATTTAGTTTTCTTTCTTGTGCCAGGTGTGTTGCGCTTGACGTTGCCAGTCCATGCTTTCGTAGGGACTCTGAGATAGTAGTCTTGTAGAAGTGATGTTACTATAAAATTGAATAACACTGGTCTGGGTTTTTGTTATTTTGTGTGTGAGTATTAATTACTGACTGGATGTCATAGCATAACGGGTAGGCTCGTAAGTGCTCAATATAAAAGTAAAAAAAAGGAACCCTTTTTCATACCGCAAGGTATATTGGGAAATATGGTGTTAGGTCTCACACCCTCCGCCTTTACTTTCTAGTGTTTTTCCAGGTACCCACTTGAGATTAGGTCGACCTAAGAGCCTTTAGGGTTGCCAAAAGTTTCACGCCCACTATGGCATTGAAACCGGACTCCTAGCCTACAAAGCGTGTTCACAAACAACTATGCTACTGCTGCCCTCCAAATGTTCAGTATATCTCAGTAAAACAATTAACAAGGTAGTGGAAAAGCATATATGAGCTTTTGAATAAAGTCTTACAGAAGAGTCCTCCGTATAACATGGACAGACAAGAGTCCTCCGTATAACATGGACAGAGAAGAGTCCTCCGTATAACATGGACAGAGAAGAGTCCTCCGTATAACATGGACAGAGAAGAGTCCTCCGTATAACATGGACAGAGAAGAGTCCTCTGTATAACATGGACAGAGAAGAGTCCTCCGTATAACATGGACAGAGAAGAGTCCTCCGTATAACATGGACAGAGAAGAGTCCTCCGTATAACATGGACAGAGAAGAGTCCTCCGTATAACATGGACAGAGAAGAGTCCTCTGTATAACATGGACAGAGAAGAGTCCTCCGTATAACATGGACAGAGAAGAGAACAAAGATGTATATCTAGAAAATCAAATGAAAGAAAACTGCTCTGTATAAATGAAGAAAAGAAATCCCCATTTCTGCAGAAGAGTCTCCGATAACATGACAGAAGAGTCCTCCAAACATGATTCAGATACGTCACCCTACAGATTACAGAAAGTTCCGTAGAACTGACAAAAGGTTCCTCGTATTACTGCGAGAAACCTCAAACATGGACAGTTTTCATGCAGAAGAGTCATCCGTAGCAACTGACAGGAAGATTTTCTCAGAATTATCTGAAGAATTCCAAATGAAGAATTTGCTGATACTACAAAAAAGATACGAAATCCCCATTTTTCTCAGTATTACCGTAGCAACCCACATGATTTTCTCAGTATTACCGTAGCAACCCACATGATTTTCTCAGTATTACCGTAGAACCACATGATTTTCTCAGTATTACCGTAGCAACCCACATGATTTCTCAGTATTACCGTAGCAACCCACATGATTTTCTCTAGATCTGATCTGACCCTGGTCTGACCACCTCAGATTTGTAGATTTTCCTACGTCACACTGATACTACAAATAAGATTAGAAACATTGAAATATAGTTTTATATATAACAAGATAGTGAGCGTATGTAGCTTAGGCGGTCAGTGATCACGAACCAAGCGTACCTGGTTCAAACCCCACGGTGGGTAAGTTTGGAAGCAAATTCGTTTCCGTGGAATTTTACAAAGGTAAAATAGACCTCACTGTTCAGAAAGCGATGGCAAACTACTGAACATATAAGTTGTGCCTAGAAAATCAACGATTCGTTTACTGTGGTTGATGGCTGCATTCCTATAAAGGATATACCGTGGTAGAGAGAGAAGATATAGTAATCAACTTCTCATGGGTACTGTGAGCAAATGGACTTTGGGATGGCTGCTGGCAACGGAGGACAGAGCACGAATGGGAATACCCAATTGCCATGACGTCGATCGCATAACATAACAAAGGATATACAACGATTTTTATTTTCATAAAAAGATAAGATGGTTTGGAAAAGACTATTACTCAAGAAGACATCCCTACAAAGCAGAGAGGAGGAAGACCACAGAAAAGATGGATTCAGGACATGACTTGTGATTTTAAAAGGATGACAGAAGAGGTGGAACATCTGACATATGAAAGATAAATCTGAAAGGATTGTTAGGATGACAACGTTCTGCTCAGGACGAGCTATTTGATGATGATAATGACTGGCTACAGATCCAGTCTTTCTGTCGGGATATAAGAACGACGTACTAGAAAGAACACATTCACTAGCCTGACCAGTGTGTTCGTAGCGCGTTGGACGACGGGTGACAAGCATCCTGTGAGTGTGGTTCAATTGTGGGCTGGCAGAAAAACCACAGGTTCTCCAAATTTACAGTGTTCGCGGCACCGAACCGAAGGCTTGCGATGTCCATGGCACCAAGCCGAAGAGATGAAAGCTCAAGTGCTTCTTGATCGAAAAAAGAACAAATTCATGAAGAGCATGTGAATAAGTTGCACATAATCTTAACCTTTTCGTACTTCCGAGCTGATAAAGTGGCTCTCATTACTTTATATGATAACGCGAAGATAGTATATTAGCTAGTTCATTATACATTGAGTGGCTCTCATTACTTTATATGATAACGCGAAGATAGTATATTAGCTAGTTCATTATACATAGCAAAATAAATGCGTCCGGAGGGTTTAAAAATGATGGAGTCAAAGGGTTAAATCTCTGCATAGGAGACAAAATATCATTTGATTAGCAAGACAAATAGTACACAATATAACTGTATATAGACTATAGTCTTCAAGAGCATATTCAACAAAAGCATCCATCAATTACCAGTCATTACCAGTAGTTACCAGTAATGTTGTGTTCTTCGTTTTCTAGGCGACCATGTTGGATGAGAATGCACAAATTGATTTTGAATCTGTCCGGCGATTTATGGGTTTTCGACGCCTGAGTGGTTACCGGGGCCCAAATTTGGGGTGTCAAGAATAGAACCACTGTTACCTGCATGTGTAAGAGGCGACTAAAGAAGTTTGGCTGAAACCGGATGCACTTGTCCTAAACGTGTAGAAGTCTATGCTTTTAGGGCCTACCAAACCAATGTGCAACGTATACACGTTCTTGGCAAAGATCAAACATATCACAAAGAGTGATTAAAATTGGTCGTAAAGAACGAACGCAAAGAAGAAGAAGAAGAAGAAGGATTTTCGAATTACACGTTCTACTAGTAGAGCTAGATGCCTTAGAGACAGAGTGAGGAGTGTGTTTAACCAGCGAGACACAGGGACCATCAGTACACATACCTTTCGGCGTCTGATGGGGAGGAGACTGAGTACTTATATAGCGTTGGTTTAGTAATCAATAATCAATAACCAATACTGTTGTATCACCAGCTGTTGCAGATCACAATAACTTGAGGATAATTAGTTCTTTAAACATTTTCAAATTGACACCTGATACTGACAGAAAAAGAGGAATAAATTCTTCTTCTTCATCTTCAAACGCTCCATATCGATCACTTGTTCAACAACTCTTTGTGATTTATATGTGATTTTAGCCTAAGAGCAATTGTACATTGTGCCAGTTATGCACTTCATCATATTTATGCGACGCTTTTTATTTACTACGGTAGCTTCCCTAGGTCCTACATCAGTCGCCTCTAACGAGATGCCTTGTAGGTCGCAGTAGTACTATTCTCTGCTTCCTCCTGGGGCCCCGGCACCACATGGACAAGAGGAACAAATGAATATATTTATCATCGCTCTACACAACCACTCAGTGTACACACACACATATCCACACAACGTGAGTGTATTAAGATGAATAAATAAATATTATGAACCCGTGTTATTATGTATAAAGATAGTTTTAAATAACCCTTCTCAAAGCAGTGTCATGACAATATGATTAATAAAACCGTTATATGCCACAGTGGCGCGTGCTTGCAACACTAAACAATTCTCAGGCCTAATCAATAACTTCTGGGACTCAACTACTCACTCTTGGAAACGAAAGGGCCGCACGTTCTGGTCGATAATTCTTTTCTCAAGTCCGCAGAGTTTTCAGTGTCGTCCTGAAACTCTCGCAGAGCCCCGCGAGACTCGATAGTTGGTGCCAGAGGGGTAAAAAGACGGGGAAAAATTCAAGATGGCTGCAGTCGTAAGGCGAGTTGTAGCAGTTCGACCGAAGTCACCACAGAACGACAAAGGTAGGTCCAAATGGGGGATGCTCCTTATTTTGATGGTTTTATTGTTTGCTCCGGCGGAGAATATACTCTTTTGTTACATGGTGATTTGAGAATCATATTATTTCAGTCCATCTTGATAGATTACCGGCTTTATTGTATGGTTTCAATGTTAATACTGCTATCTTACTAACACTTATTGGATATTATACTTTTATTTATACACATATTTGACAATATTCCATTATCATATTCTTTCTTTGGTCGTATTTCTTTTATAAATTTGATATTATGTTTTAGAAGGATATTTTCTGTGATGCCCTATGCAACCGTTACTGTTACTGTGGTTACGTTACCAAGACAGCTACCGGTCATGTCGCTAAGTAACCATTACCGGTTCGTGTATCACTGCTTATATTTATCCGTACTATGATGATGTCCTTCTTTAGTGTCTCTTCTTGTTAACTTGTCCATGCTTTTTTTTTTATAACGTCGAAACTAATGTTGATGACTAAGATTTTCTGAATACTGCAACATTTGTCTGCAATATCAGTGTCCTTACAATATGATTTCCTATTTTAATTTTGTGTGAATTGTGTGTTTATCTTCTTCTTCTTCCTCTTCTTCTTCTTCTTCTTCTTCTTCTTCTTCTTCCTCTTCTTCTTCTTCTTCTTCTTCTGTTATCACACTGTTACCAGGTTGTTGCTCATTGTCGTTGTTTTATGTTTTTGTCTTGCGCTGTTCTAGTGGCGTGGGTGATGCTTTGATTTTGACAGGATTCTGCTATGCCATCTTTCCATCTTTTTCGTTGTCTCCCTCTCGCCTTCTTCCTGATGTTTTGCAGGTGAAGATTATGTATACATTGGAGTTTAATTATATTGCTATTAAGTAGCCGAACCACTTTATTCTTTGTTTCTCATTGTAATCTTCGGGAACCATCAGTATGCATACTCTTCAATATCTGTTGGGGGAGACTGAGCACCTATGGGTCTACCCGGAGTGCAATGACGTCAGTTTAGTAACCAATAAACACTAGCCATACTTGGCACTGGAAACACAGAGTAGGCATAACAATGCTGTTAATCATCTTTATATTGGTGACATATTGCTATATTGTGCTTGAAGTCATATTGTATTCAAGGAACAATATTCTTATCTTAGTCTACATTATCTTCTATTCTACTTCTCCTGTAATCTACTTATATTTCTCTTATCGATTTCTTCCAAGACATTTAATGTAATAAGTATCTCTTATTAAGCGTCTGGCTGAATGGATTAGAGAGTGGGCTCCAATCGGGAGACCCCAGTAAGGCCAATGAGTTTCTTTCTGTCGAAGGCATACATAAAGCACCCTAACCTGAAGAGTTTCGCTGCGACTGTACTAGCAATGCTACCATTACATTTCTCATGCGTCTGTGCCTCTCTCCTACACTGTCCTAACAAGAATAGTATTACATGACGCAGCAACGACAGTGTCTCTTACTGCAATCCACATCTTGTCTTGTTAAACATCTCTAATACTGTATTCTATATCTCCTCTCTTATTCGACATCTCTTATTTGTATGTACTTCGATCGTGGGAGTCTCTGTGGCTAAGCGATTAAGCCATTTGCCTTGCGAGTCGAAGGTCGTGGGTTCGAATCCGGACCGCGCCGTTCTGCTCACGATTGCAGTTTTTTCCAGAGACCCTAGGATTGTTGCTGGGTCTACGGAGTTCGTGCTTTGTGCAATACTCTTCGCAGGTGGCGTACCATTTCTGCAGAAAGGGACCTAGCCATATGGGGTAAAACCCAGTGCAATGAAGTCAATATTTCGTTTTTAACCCTTTCAACTTCTATCGGCTTAGTCTGTGACTATGATCGCAAGCTTCAACTTCTATCGGCTTAGTCTGTGACTATGATCGCAAGCTTTAACTTCTATCGGCTTAGTCTGTGACTATGATCACAAGCTTTTAGCTTTCTTGTAATTTTCTTACTATAATCTTACTATTACTGTGATAATCTACTTTGTGTACATGTCAGTTGCTTTCACTTACTTTACACTGTAGTAATCTACTTTTTGTACATGTCAGTTGCTTTCACTTACTTTACACTGTAGTAATCTAATTGTTGTACATGTCAGCTGCTTTCACTTACTTTACACTGTAGTAATCTACTTTTTGTACATGTCAGTTGCTTTCACTTACTTTACACTGTAGTAATCTAATTGTTTTACATGTCAGCTGCTTTCACTTACTTTACACTGTAGTAATCTACTTTTTGTACATGTCAGTTGTTTTCACTTACTTTACACTGTAGTAATCTACTTTTTGTACATGTCAGCTGCTTTCACTTACTTTACACTTTGTAATCTAATTTTATTGCTTCTACTTTTCTGTGCTAATATACTTTTATTGCTATTACATATTTTATGTAATCTATTGCTCACTGCTGTAACCTACTTTCCTTGTTGTAATCTACTTCTTTGTTGTTAGCTGCTATCATGTTGTAAGCTAGTATCTTGTTTTAGCTGCTTACTCATGTTGTAAGCTAGTCTTTACTTACTTTAACTTGATCTGTTAGCTCTTATCATGTTGTGCTAAGTATACTTGTTAGCTGCTTACATGTTGTGTATTTGTTGTTAGCTGCTTATCATGTTGTGTAAGTATCTTGTTGTTAGCTGCTTATCATGTTGTAAGCTAAGTATCTTGTTGTTAGCTGCTTATCATGTTGTAAGCTAAGTATCTTGTTGTTAGCTGCTTATCATGTTGTAAGCTAAGTATATTGTTGTTAGCTGCTTATCATGTTGTAAGCTAAGTATCTTGTTGTTAGCTGCTTATCATGTTGTAAGCTAAGTATCTTGTTGTTAGCTGCTGATCATGTTGTAAGCTAAGTATCTTGTTGTTAGCTGCTTATCATGTTGTAAGCTAAGTATCTTGTTGTTAGCTGCTTATCATGTTGTAAGCTAAGTATCTTGTTGTTAGCTGCTTATCATGTTGTAAGCTAAGTATCTTGTTGTTAGCTGCTTATCATGTTGTAAGCTAAGTATATTGTTGTTAGCTGCTTATCATGTTGTAAGCTAAGTATCTTGTTGTTAGCTGCTTATCATGTTGTAAGCTAAGTATCTTGTTGTTAGCTGCTATCATGTTTAAGCTAGATCTTGTGTTAGCTGCTATCATGTTGTAAGCTAAGTATCTTGTTGTTAGCTGCTTATCATGTTGTAAGCTAAGTATCTTGTTGTTAGCTGCTTATCATGTTGTGTAAGCTATCTTGTTGTTAGCTTCATCATGATGTAAGCTACATTTTTGTTAAGCTTACTTCATGTGTAAGCATCTGTGTAAGCTATCTTGTTGTTAGCTGCTTATCATGTTGTAAGCTAGCTATCTTTTGTTGTATAAGCCTATCTGTTCATAGTGTAACTCTATTTTGTGTAACTACTTTCATGATGTAACCTCTTAACCATGTTATGTAACCTACTTCTATGTGTAACCTACTTTCATGTGTAACCTATTCTTTGTTGTAACCTACTTCTCATGATGTAACCTACTTCTCATGGTGTAACCTACTTCTCATGGTGTAACCTACTTCTCATGGTGTAACCTACTTCTCATGGTGTAACCTATTCTTTGTTGTAACCTACTTCTCATGGCGTAACCTACTTTCATGGTGTAACCTACTTCTCATGGTGTAACCTACTTCTTTTGTTGTAACCTACTTCTGATGGTGTAACCTACTTCTCATGATGTAACCTACTTCTCATGATGTAACCTACTTCTCATGATGTAACCTACTTCTCATGATGTAACCTACTTCTCATGATGTAACCTACTTCTCATGGTGTAACCTACTTCTCATGATGTAACCTACTTCTCATGATGTAACCTACTTCTTTTGTTGTAACCTACTTCTCATGATGTAACCTACTTCAAGTGTAACCTACTTCTCATGATATAACCTACTCTCATGGTGTAACCTACTTCTCATGATATAACCTACTTCTCATGGTGTAACCTACTTTCATGTAAACCTACTTCTACTGGTGTAACCTACTTCCAAGGTGTAACCTACTTCAAGGTGTAACTACTTCAATGTAACCTACTTCCAAGTTCTAACCTACTTCTCAAGGTGTAACCTTCTTATATTGTTGAAGCCTATTTCTAATTCTGTAACTTATTTCTAATACAGTAAACAACATCCGTTGTTGTAACCTACTTCTACAGCTGTAACCTACTTCTACTACTGTAACCTACTTCTACTGTAACCTACTTCTACTGTAACCTACTTCTACTGCTGTAACCTACTTCTACTACTGTAACCTACTTCTACTACTGTAACCTACTTCAACTGTAACCTACTTCTACTGTAACCTACTTCTACTGCTGTAACCTACTTCTACTACTGTAACCTACTTCTACTGTAAACTACTTCTACTACTGTAACCTACTTCTACTACTGTAACCTACTTCAACTGTAACCTACTTCTACTACTGTAACCTACTGCTACTGCTGTAACCTACTTCTACTGTAACCTACTTCTACTACTGTAACCTACTTCTACTACTGTAACCTACTTCTACTGCTGTAACCTACTTCAACTACTGTAACCTACTTCTACTGTAACCTACTTCTACTGTAACCTACTTCTACTGCTGTAACCTACTTCTACTACTGTAACCTACTTCTACTACTGTAACCTACTTCAACTGTAACCTACTTCTACTGTAACCTACTTCTACTGCTGTAACCTACTTCTACTACTGTAACCTACTTCTACTGTAAACTACTTCTACTACTGTAACCTACTTCTACTGCTGTAACCTACTTCAACCACTGTAACCTACTTTTACTGTAACCTACTTCTACTGTAACCTACTTTTACTACTGTAACCTACTTCTACTACTGTAACCTACTTCTACCACTGTAACCTACTTCTACCATTGTAACCTACCTATATTGATGTAACCTTCCTCTATTGTTATAATCTACATCTCTTGTAAGAATCGAATTAACTTGTTACTATCTACTTCACTTGTAAATCGAATTACATCTACTCATTGTAATCAATTACTTGTTACTATCTACTTCACTTTAATCGAATTAGTACATCTACTACTGTAATAATCGAATTAACTTGTTACTATCTACTTCACGTGCTGTAATCTACTTTTGAAATTGAATCTGAAAGTACTGATGGGAATTGCAAATCGATAACAGTAGACTGCAAAGCCACTGCTCGGGAAAACTTCATTAGCAAGATTAAAACTACACATTTGACATTTTCAAAATGACATCACATGCCTTCATCGGGGCTATGATGTTCGTGCACTGCTGGGCATATCATCTTGTGTAAGAAAGAGAGAAGAGCACACAAGGCTATTCATCGAAGTGCAAATACCATGGTCCTATCAATTATTCAATCATTCATTCAATCAATCCGCCATACAATCAATACAAGATTGATCGATATTATAACACTCTAGTCAAACTCAAGTTGTGTGTGTTCAGAAGAAGACTAGATGTGAAACCAGTCATATCTTCTTCTTCTTCTCTTCCACCATTTACTTCTTTTATAGAAGTGTTGGGGGTGAAACGTAGAGATCTTGTATGTGCTTGTCTTCTCTTCCACCATTTACTTCTTTATAGAAGTGTTGGGGTGAAACGTAGTGATCTTGTGTGTGCTTGTTTTAAGGCACTTTATAAGCTGATAATCATTTTCGTAAGGCTGTTCTTGATGCCGTCGCTCCATCTTTGCGTGGTCTTCCTCTTGCCTTGTACTCATTATACTTTTTCTGTGTGGCTCTCTGGTAGGCGATACCAGGGCATTATGTCCATGGCACCGAGCCGAAGAGCTGAAAAGCTCAAGTGCTTCTGGATCGGAAAAAAAAGGAAAGGTTAGTAGAAGTTAAGGAAAAGTAGTAGATAGTTAGTAGTAGAGTTAGGAAAGTTAGTAGATAGTTAAGAAAAAGTTAGTAGATATAGAGAAAGTTAGTAGATAGTTAAGGAAAAGTTAGTAGATAGTTGAAGTTAGTAGATAGTTAAGGAAGTTAGTAGATAGTTAAGGAAAGTTAGTAGATAGTTAAGGAAAGTTAGTAGATAGTTAAGGAAAGGTTAGTAGATAGTTAAGGAAAGGTTAGTAGATAGTTAGGAAAAGTTAGTAGATAGTTAAGGAAAGTTAGATAGTAGAGTAGTTAGAAGTTAGTAGATAGTTAGAAAGGTTAGTAGATAGTTAGGAAAGTTAGTAGATAGTTAAGGAAAGTTAGTAGATAGTTAAGGAAAGTTAGTAGATAGTTAAGGAAAGTTAGTAGATAGTTAAGGAAAGGTTAGTAGATAGTTAAGGAAAAGTTAGTAGATAGTAGTTAGTAGATAGTTAAGAAAGGTTAGTAGATAGTTAAGGAAAGTTAGTAGATAGTTAAGGAAAGTTAGTAGATAGTTAAGGAAAGTTAGTAGATAGTTAAGGAAAGTTAGTAGATAGTTAAGGAAAGTTAGTAGATAGTTAAGGAAAGTTAGTAGATAGTTAAGGAAAGTTAGTAGATAGTTAGGAAAAGTTAGTAGATAGTTAGGGAAAGTTAGTAGATAGTTAAGGAAAGGTTAGTAGATAGTTAGGAAAAGTTAGTAGATAGTTAAGGTTAGTAGATAGTTAGGTTAGTAGATAGTTAAGGAAAGTTAGTAGATAGTTAAGGAAAGTTAGTAGATAGTTAAGGAAAGGTTAGTAGATAGTTAGGAAAAGTTAGTATATAGTTAGGAAAAGTTAGTAGATAGTTAGGGAAAGTTAGTAGATAGTTAATGAAAGGTTAGTAGATAGTTAGGAAAAGTTAGTAGATAGTTAGGAAAAGTTAGTAGATAGTTAAGGAAAGGTTAGTAGATAGTTAAGGAAAAGTTAGTAGATAGTTAATGAAAGGTTAGTAGATAGTTAATGAAAGGTTAGTAGATAGTTAGGAAAAGTTAGTAGATAGTTAAGGAAAAGTTAGTAGATAGTTAAGGAAAGTTAGTAGATAGTTAAGGAAAGGTTAGTAGATAGTTAAGGAAAAGTTAGTATATAGTTAGGAAAAGTTAGTAGATAGTTAAGGAAAGTTTAGTAGATAGTTAAAGGTGTGTGTTTATTGTTATATTCAAATATATAAATGGTCTAAGAGGAGAGGGTTTATTTCCTTCTACCGGGTTTTTCCCAAATTTCTCTGTTGCTTTCCAAGAAACTGCAAATAATCTACTAAAAGTATTCCACGAAGTACGAACTCAATCTTCAGAAAAAAATACGGCCGTGAAACAACGAGGTTTGGATTCCAACCACCAACTTCAGAACGCAAGACAACGTCTTGATCACTTTTCCACCGCTGCATTTATTGACTAGATGTCCACATGTAATGATTAATCGATTGATATAAGAAAGACATATAGATAGCCAAATAGACACACACTTATACAGACACATGTATACACACACACACATAGCCATATTTAGGCGTGCTCATTCAAACGCAAACTCACATACCTCTAGACACACATACACCTACAAAAATACAACACACAAGAGAAGTTAAACATAGAAGAAACATCAATGTCAAGCACATATTTATTATGCAGGACCAACAAAGTAAAAGCTGCAATTTCCTCCCGGACTAGATCATAAAACATAGCTTCATTGCGAAACAAACAATAATAACCGTGTGTTAGTACATTCTGACTTTATATCATTTAGTAGTGAGTACTTCTATAGTGCGGCAAATCGTTACCAGAGCTTAGATACTCAGACGATACAGTATTATTATCCACCAGTGAAGAGGGTTTAGAAAACCTAATCATAACGACCAAGAAACAATGAAGACCAACATCTATATTTGAATACACACAAAAAAATCATGTCAACTGACAAAGCAAAAGGCTCACCTAACATCCAAATAAACAATGAAGATCTCCAATGTGTAGAGAGCTACGAATATCTGGGCTCACTAGTTCATAATTGTTCACTAATTAACAATAACGGTGACTGCTCCAAAGAGATCTCAAGAAGATTGGCAGTAGCAATCAAGAAATTAAACACAATGAAGAACATGTGGTAAAGCACCAGCAAAATATTAAAATTAAAAATATTGAGAGCATGCATTTTACCAGTGAGAGTTGGAAAATGACTAAAGATATTGAAAGCAAGTTGAATGCATTTGAAAATAGATGTCTGCGAAAAATAATGAATATAAAATGGAACGAATTCAGGAGAAGTGATGAAATCAGAGACATGTCTGGTCAACCACTAGTGACAACTGTTATAAGAGAGAGAGAAGATGGAGATATGTTGGGCACACCTTGAGGAAAATGATCAACGAATATCAAAGCAGGCATTGAAGTGGGATGCAAAGTGTTCATGAAAGAGAGGTCGACCTAAGGAGACCCTGAAACGAACTTTGCTGAGAGAGACAAGAGGTATCGGTCTCAGTTCCATGGATGAGACTGAGCGAGTTTCCCAGGATAGAGCGGTATGGAGAAGTTACTTGCAGGCCCTATGTAACGTATAACGGTACGAGAGGAATTATTAATATTATTATGTATTTTCCCAGTGGCTACTTATGGTTGTGAATCATGGACTATTACACACAAAAACAAGAACGATAATCCAGTCCTTCGAAACTAAATGCCACAGAAAAGATCCTACGAATACCATGGACAGAAAAAAGAAAGAACATCGTGGTCCTGAAAGAACTAAATGTTAAAGAGAATTGGCTGATAAACAAAATACTATACAGAAAAATTAGATACTTTGGTCAAATCAAGCATCACGATGGCCTGGAAAGAACAATACTAGAGGGCAGGGTCCCAGGACGCAGAGGCAGACCAAGAAGAAGATGGCTACAAGATATTAAAGAGACCATGAATATGACCATCGACGAAGTGGGTGAACTGGCTAGAGACAGAGTAAATTTCAGATGTGCTGCAAAGAGAGCAACGTCCTATAGAGGATACGCACCTTGATGATGAGTGAGTGATTCCAGACAGATTTTCATTGATCGAATAATAGAGCTTACTATTGGTCACATCAAATATGACGTTCGTTGATCTCCTCCTGGCATTTACTTGATATAGGGGAAAGACTGCAGTCAAACTATGTAGCAATGGCGAAACATGTAATAATAAAGAACTTTATTTTTACAAAATACACATACAATAACAATGCACAGCAACGTTTTGACCAAACGGACTTTATCAAGCAAAGGATACAACAGGAGCAACGAATTTCACTTCTTTCATAGCACACTACATATAGACTACGACAGAGACATCCCAGCAGCCCTAAAATGAAAATTTGGGACTAAAAACGAATAATGAAAATAGTATTTATTTGTGACAATAATAAGGATGACTTTCGTTGATCTCCTTCTGGTATTTACTTGTGACAACACTAAGGATGACTTTCGGTGATCTATTCCTGATATTTACTTGTGACAACAATAAGGATGACTTTCGGTGATCTATTCCTGATATTTACTTGTGACAACAGTAAGGATGACTTTCGGTGATCTATTCCTGATATTTACTTGTGACAACAATAAGGATGACTTTCGTTGATCTCCTTCTGGTATTTACTTGTGACAACAGCAAGGATGACTTTCATTAATATCATCATGGTATTTACTTGTGACAACAGCAAGGATAACTTTCATTAATATCATCATGGTATTTACGTGTGACAACAGTAAGGATGACTTTCATTGATTTCATCATGGTAATTACGTGTGACAACAGTAAGGATGACTTTCATTGATCTCATCATGGTATTTACTTGTGACAACAGTAAGGATAACTTTCATTGATCTCATCATGATATTTAACAGTGATAACAGCAAGGATAACTTTTATTTATTTAATTGAACTGAATCGTCTGCACTGAATATGTACGCTAACCTAATGATACGGGAACAGACAATGCTTGCATTAAATAGAAAACAAAGCTTTGTCAAAGTCTTTAAAAACAGGAGAATTGTCAAAGTCTCGTAGTCAGCATTATTTAATTTGGAAAACTTGGATTACATTTAGAACAACATAAACGAAGATTTAAAACATACAGTCTACTATGAATCACAGTCTCTACAAACCTGGCTTCAAAATGAACGAAGATTCAAAACACAGAATAGACAATGGCCGATTTATTGGATGATATCGATTATATAACGGAAATGTCGTTCGATACAGTTCAATACTGTCTTTGATGTTTGATTGTCAAATTTCAGTTGAAACATATTGTAACCAGCTAGATGTACTGAACTAATTAACAAAAGCAGGTTGTGCTCTGATAAACATTCGTCTGCAGGGCTTAGCAACCAGTGCCGATAGGGGTAAGGTTGTGGTTCGATCGTGTGTTGCCAGGTCCGCAAGAGAAGCAAAAAATAGTAACACCGAGAGCTGCAATATTGGAATAAGAGTCTCTATCAGTGTCAGTAGGCTCGAAGAGAATAAGCAAGTTCAAGAACACCAGGGGAAACACAGTAGCCATTGAATATGATCAATAAAGAGACAGTGAACAAGTATTAGGAATTCTGGCAAATATAAATTACCAAACAAAGGATTCGAACCACACACCCTTATTTATCACAGCGCCCATTGTCGAGCCGTACAAACGAGTGCTTTTAAGAAAACAACCAGTCAAGTGTCAAATAAATTAGCACTCCTTCTTTCAGCATGCTTGGACTTAAGCATGTGAAGGGACAGGCACTTCAGACCCTAGGTGAAATTTTCTTTCTGTTTTGTTTCATACATTACACTAAAACGTTATATGTATCTTCTCTTCTTTTGTTGACTCATTAAACACAGACCGACAACTAAGTCAATGACCAACATTGAACACAGACCGACAACTATGTCAATGACCAACATTAAACATAGACCGACAGCTAAGTCAATGACCAACATTAAACACAGACCGACAACTAAGTCAATGACCAACATTAAACACAGACCGACAACTAAGTCAATGACCAACATTAAACACAGACCGACAACTAAGTCAATGACCAACATTGAACATAGACTGACAACTAAGTCAATGACCAACATTGAACATAGACCGACAACTAAGTCAATGACCAACATTGAACACAGACCGACAACTAAGTCAATGACCAACATTGAACACAGACCGACAACTAAGTCAATGACCAACATTGAACATAGACAGACAACTAAGTCAATGACCAACATTGAGCACAGACGACAACTAAGTCAATGACCAACATTGAACATAGACTGACAACTAAGTCAATGACCAACATTGAACACAGACCGACAACTAAGTCAGTGACCAACATTGAACATAGAGCGACAACTAAACCAATGACCAACATTGAACATAGACCTACAACGAAGTCACTGACCAACATTGAACACAGACCGACAACTAAGTCAGTGACCAACATTGAACACAGACCGACAACTAAGTCAGTGACCAACATTGAACACAGACCGACAACTAAGTCAGTGACCAACATTGAACACAGACTGACAACTAAGTCAAGGACCAACATTGAACATAGACCGACAACTAAGTCAATGACCAACATTGAACACAGACGACAACTAAGTCAGTGACCAACATTGAACACAGACCGACAACTAAGTCAGTGACCAAAATTGAACATAGACCGACAACTAAGTCAATGACCAACAATGAACACAGACCGACAACTAAGTCAGTGACCAACATTGAACATAGACCGACAACTAAGTCAGTGACCAACATTGAACACAGACAGACAACTAAGTCAATGACCAACATTGAACATAGACCGACAACTAAGTCAATGACCAACATTGAACACAGACTGACAACTAGGTCAATGACCAACATTGAATACAGACCGACAACTAAGTCAATGACCAACATTGAACACAGACTGACAACTAAGTCAATGACCAACATTGAACATAGACCGACAACTAAGTCAGTGACCAATATTGAACACAGACCGACAACTAAGTCAATGACCAACATTGAACACAGACTGACAACTAAGTCAATGACCAACATTGAACATAGACCGACAACTAAGTCAATGACCAACATTGAACATAGACCGACAACTAAGTCAATGACCAACATTGAACACAGACGACAACTAAGTCAGTGACCAACATTGAACACAGACCGACAACTAAGTCAGTGACCAACATTGAACACAGACCGACAACTAAGTCAGTGACCAACATTGAACATAGACCGACAACTAAGTCAATGACCAACATTGAACTCAGACCGACAACAAAGTCAGTGACCAACATTGAACATAGACCGACAACTAAGTCAGTGACCAACATTGAACACAGACAGACAACTAAGTCAATGACCAACATTGAACATAGACCGACAACTAAGTCAATGACCAACATTGAACACAGACTGACAACTAGGTCAATGACCAACATTGAATACAGACCGACAACTAAGTCAATGACCAACATTGAACACAGACGACAACTAAGTCAATGACCAACATTGAACACAGACGACAACTAAGTCAGTGACCAACATTGAACACAGACCGACAACTAAGTCAATGACCAACATTGAACACAGACCGACAACTAAGTCAATGACCAACATTGAACATAGACCGACAACTAAGTCAATGACCAACATTGAACATAGACCGACAACTAAGTCAATGACCAACATTAAACATAGACCGACAACTAAGTCAGTGACCAACATTGAACATAGACCGACAACTAAGTCAATGACCATCATTGAGCACAGACCGACAACTAAGTCAATGACCAACATTGAACATAGACCGACAACTAAGTCAATGACCAACATTGAACATAGACTGACAACTAAGTCAATGACCAACATTGAACACAGACTGACAACTAAGTCAGTGACCAACATTGAACACAGACCGACAACTAAGTCAGTGACCAACATTGAACACAGACCGACAACTAAGTCAGTGACCAACATTGAACACAGACCGACAACTAAGTCAATGACCAACATTGAACATAGACCGACAACTAAGTCAATGACCAACATTGAACATAGACCGACAACTAAGTCAGTGACCAACATTGAACATAGACCGACAACTAAGTCAATGACCAACATTGAGCACAGACCGACAACTAAGTCAATGACCAACATTGAACATAGACCGACAACTAAGTCAATGACCAACATTGAACATAGACCGACAACTAAGTCAATGACCAACATTGAACACAGACCGACAACTAAGTCAGTGACCAACATTGAACACAGACCGACAACTAAGTCAGTGACCAACATTGAACACAGACCGACAACTAAGTCAGTGACCAACATTGAACATAGACCGACAACGAAGTCACTGACCAACATTGAACACAGACCGACAACTAAGTCAGTGACCAACATTGAACACAGACCGACAACTAAGTCAGTGACCAACATTGAACATAGACCGACAACTAAGTCAGTGACCAACATTGAACATAGACCGACAACTAAGTCAGTGACCAACATTGAACATAGACCGACAACTAAGTCAATGACCAACATTGAACATAGACTGACAACTAAGTCAATGACCAACATTGAACACAGACCGACAACTAAGTCAGTGACCAACATTGAACACAGACCGACAACTAAGTCAATGACCAACATTGAACATAGACCGACAACTAAGTCAATGACCAACATTGAACACAGACCGACAACTAAGTCAGTGACCAACATTGAACACAGACCGACAACTAAGTCAGTGACCAACATTGAACACAGACCGACAACTAAGTCAGTGACCAACATTGAACATAGACCGACAACGAAGTCACTGACCAACATTGAACACAGACCGACAACTAAGTCAGTGACCAACATTGAACACAGACCGACAACTAAGTCAGTGACCAACATTGAACATAGACCGACAACTAAGTCAGTGACCAACATTGAACATAGACCGACAACTAAGTCAATGACCAACATTGAACATAGACCGACAACTAAGTCAGTGACCAACATTGAACACAGACAGACAACTAAGTCAGTGACCAACATTGAACACAGACCGACAACTAAGTCAATGACCAACATTGAACATAGACCGACAACTAATTCAGTGACCAACATTGAATACAGACCGACAACTAAGTCAGTGACCAACATTGAACACAGACCGACAACTAAGTCAGTGACCAACATTGAACATAGACCGACAACAAAGTCAATGACCAACATTGAACTCAGACCGACAACTAAGTCAGTGACCAACATTGAACATAGACCGACAACTAAGTCAGTGACCAACATTGAACATAGACCGACAACTAAGTCAATGACCAACATTGAACACAGACCGACAACTAAGTCAGTGACCAACATTGAACACAGACCGACAACTAAGTCAATGACCAACATTGAACATAGACCGACAACTAAGTCAATGACCAACATTGAACACAGACTGACAACTAGGTCAATGACCAACATTGAATACAGACCGACAACTAAGTCAGTGACCAACATTGAACACAGACTGACAACTAAGTCAAGGACCAACATTGAACATAGACCGACAACTAAGTCAATGACAAACAGACTTGTAGCGAATTATTGTTGAACAACATAAACATCTTGCTACCATCAGACGTGTCCCAGATCTGACCAATACAGTACATCTTTGCATGCACTGTTATTTACGTTGTCTGTGGTCCGGATTTCCTTCGTCTTTTTCCATTCTCTGCGATTGTTCTGCGATTGTTATGTGATTGTTCTGTGATTGTTCAGTGATTGTTCTTTGATTGTTCAGTGACTGTTCTGTGATTGTATCTCTCTCTCTCCCTCTCTCTCTCTCTCGGGATCACCACCCTGACCGATGTACCAGATCTCCCATAAATTCTATTCATGCGGAAATCTGATTCATGCAGCCTTAGCATTGGTGTGTTTTACGTCCCATCTTCAGCACCATTTGGAGCTCTGGTGTTTATCATTCGGGGATGTGTCCAGTTTCAACGAGCTTTTACTCGGTTCACTCTCCGTTATGTAGTCATCTAGAGATTTTGGGGGGATAGCTAGCCCCACCTTCTTAGTCGCCTGTTACGACATGCGTGGCAGGTAACAGTGGTTCTATTCTTTACACCCCAGTTTGTGCCCCGGTAACCACTCGGGCATGATTGTATCTGAATCTCTTTTGAATACATGCACTAATCAGTGTCGTCATCTAACTTTATTATTTTCCACATTTCCTACTTGTCACATATGTTGTGTAGTTCCTGGTTTGCACATTTTTTTGGGCCAAACTATTCTGAGATTGTTCTCCCTCAACTATACTTGTATTCTATTTCTACAGAGGTTTATCGTTAAATAATATTGATTGATTGATTGATTGATTGATTGACTGATTGATTCATAGCTCCATCAACATTGTACTTCGATAAATAACTGTGTGTAGTCCGATCACAGAAATATAGCAGCGGCGGTGCATGAACTTCGTGTGCATGCAGTCTTTTCCGATGTCTTCTTCTGGTTCGCCAGATTAATTCAGGCGTAGTCAGGGCGAACAGTATGGCGCCTCTGACTGATTTTGCATACAGTCTTGCTTTCCTTATTAACAGTGGCCCACACAATACAGCCGAATTTTCTTCGAATTCCGGGATAGTATCCGATGTAAATTTGTCTATATAAACATTCTGTTTCAAATTTATATTTATACTCATAATTTTGGCCTAGGCTAACTCCTATTTCCAACTGTCAACAATTCTTTTTCGCTCTCAGCTTGAACACGTCACCTAGTTTTTATCCTGCGTCTCTGTTAGAGCTAGGAACTCGATCTCACCTACATTGTGATAGCATGATTTTGTTAATTCAACCCGAGTCACGTATTGTTTACATCCCAAAATCATTGTACGTGTTATGCTGTTCTTCCAACGCACATTTAATACTAGTCTGGTGTTTTAATTACATTACTGTGAATATAGAAATACAATAGATATTGTATTTCTCTTGTATCATTATACATTTTTTCTGAGTTTTTTTCTATCCAGAAGCACTTGAGCTTTCAGTTTTTTGGTTCGGTGTCATGGACATCGTAACCCATCGGTTCGGTGCTACGAACACCGAAAATCTGGAGAACCTGTAGCTGTTCTGCCAGCCCGCGGAATTGAACCACACTCACAGGGGGCTTGTCATCCGGCGTCTAACGCGCTACGAACACACTGGGCAGGCTTAAAAACCGTGGCCGCGGATAACATATGGCCGGCGGGCTTATGTAAAAGTACGAGGAAATAAGACCACAACTTTTGCGTGATACTTGCATTCCAATATTTTTGTAAATAGACTGATTCATGTGAAAACAATACAACATGTTAAATAAAAGTCATATTATGTTACAAATTAAGTGCAATACTAAGGAATTTCAGTATTATTAATATTTATTTAGAACATACAAGCAATATATTCATACCACTCTATCCTGGATAGCACGTTTAAACTTTTCTATCCATTTAATTAAGTCAGATTGTATATGCTTCTCTCAGTATAGTTCGTTTCTAGTTTTCCTAAAACTTCATTGATTTCTGGTACAATATACCTCACACATGAATCCTTGATTTGTGATCATTGGAACATTTCTTCTCAGAGTATACCCAACCATGACCTCCGACACCATAAGGCCGACTCGCTCAGACGGGAAACCAAAGTTCATGTTTAATGGGGGCTGGTTTTTGTATATGTTTGATAGAACAATGCAAATATTTTTGTAATTTTACTCAATTCTATGAGTCCATGGTAGATTAAAAATATTCATAATACTGATATTCCTTATTGTTAAACTGAACTTCTTACATAATATAACCTTGATTTAACATTTTGTGTTGATTTTGAAATGAATGTGTCCTTATACAACAATACTGGAATGCGAGGTCACGCGATGTTTGTGGTCTTATTTCCTATAATTTTTACAGTATGTTATCGGATACCAAGGCCCACCATATCGTCATCTTCTCTTTCTTATATCATCTGTTACTAGCGTTTGACAAGGAAAACGACCAGAGACCGGGACAAGTGGCGAGCAACTGTTGAGGCCTAGTGCTCCTCGGGGAGCAGAGAAGATTAAGTAACAAAGAGTAATTAATCAAAGTAAAAGTTGCACAAGAGTAAATTATAGTAATTATAAATGATAAACAGTTGTTTTTATTTTGCACGCAACAATTTTTTTAAATTGGAAGAGACTTTGCAACAATAAACCAGCATTGGGGGCAGTAAACTCACAACGGGATAATGGATAACGTGGATCACGAACACGCATACATACATACACATACACAATCGCGCACACACACACACGACACATACAGATACACACACACACTCCTGCACACACGACACACTTATCCATACACACAGACGGTCGCACACACACTTAAACACAGCTGCATACACGACACACGCTGTCGCACATACACAAGACGCACACAACAATCGCACACACACGGTCGACCACACACCTGTGCACATGACATACACACACACCTGCACACACGACACACACCTGCTCACACGACACACACCTGCACAAGCGACACACACACCTGCATACACACCTCCACACACACCTGCACACACGACACACACCTGCACACACCTACACACACCTGCACACACGACCCACACCTGCGCACACACACACCTACACACACCTACATACATGACACACACCTGCACACACGACACACACCTGCACACACGATACACCTGCACACACCTACACACACGACACACACACCTACACACACAACCCACACCTACACACAGACCAACCTGCACACACACACCACACACACGTGATAAAGCAATACATAAATAAATAATAGAACACATTTAGATAGGATCTTATGTCAATAGAAATGTGCAAATAACAGGAATCAGAGTTTGATATATTCAACAACATAATTGAGTATATATTGTGTGTGTGTGCGTGCATGTGTATATATGTGAGAGCCGGGAAAGGAAAGGTGGGGGACATTATTTGCAGACATGTTCTCACATAACAAACCAGCTAAATGTTTATTGTGGATTAATTTTTTTAATTTGGTGTTGCCTTCCGGTAAAAGGAGCGCATTGACAAACAAGAGATCAACGAAATACAATTTATATCAAGCAAATACGAAACAAGTTGATCGATATCTATCTCTCTCTCTCTCAATCTCTCTCACTCTATCTCTCTCAATCTCTTCTCTCTCAATTTCTCTCCCTCTCTATCTCTCTCAATCTCTCTCAATCTCTCTCTCCCCTCTCTCTCTCTCTGCAATCTCTCCCAATCTCTCTCCCCTCTTTCTCCCTCTCTCTCTCTATCTCTCTCTGGCCCTCTCTCCTCTCTCCTCTATCTTTCAATCTCAATCGCTCTTCCTCTCTCATCTCTCCTCTCTCCCCATATCTCTATCTCTCTCAATCGCTCTCCATCTCTCCCTCTTCTCTCTCTATCTCTCTTCTCTCATATACACTCTCAATCTCTCCTCCATATCTATCTCTCTCAATCTCTCTCCCCTCTCTCTCTCTCTAATCTCTCCAATCTCTCTCCTCTTCTCTCTCTCTCCTCTCTTCTCTCTCTGTCCCTCTCACTCTCTCTCCCTCTATCTTTCAATCTCAATCGCTCTTCCTCTCTCTCAATCTCTCCCCTCTCTCCCCCATATCTCTATCTCTCTCAATCGCTCTCCATCTCTCTCCCTCTATCTCTCTCTATCTCTCTTGCTCTCTATATACCACTCTCAATCTCTCCCTCCCTATATCTATCTCTCTCAATCTCTCTGTCCCCTGCTTTTATCTCTCTCTATCACTCGAAATTTCTCAATCTCTTCCTCTCTCCCTCTCTTTCTCTTTCTCAATCCGTCACTCTCTCTCAATCGCTCTCTATTTATATCTCTCAATCTCTCTCTATCTCTCCATTCCCTCTCTTTATCTCTCTCGCTCTCTATTTCTCTCTCTCTCAATCTCTCCCTCTCTTCTTCTCTCTCAATGGCTCTTGCAATCGCTGTCTCTCTCTCAATTTCTCTCTCAATCTCTCTCTCTCAATCTCTCTCAATCTCTCTCCCACTCTCTCTCAATATCTCTCTCAATCTCTCTCAATCTCTTTCTCAATCTCTCTCTCATTCTCTCTCTCTATTCTCTCTCTTTCAATATCTCTATCTATCTCTCTCAATCTCTCTCAATTTCTGTCTCAATCTCTCTCTCTCAATCTCTCTCTTAATCTCTCTCTCAATCTCTCTCTCTCTCTCTCAATCTCTCTCTGAATCTCTCTTACTTGCTCTCAATCTCTCTCATTTTCTCCTTCAATCTCTCTTAATCTCTCTCATTCTCTATTTCTCTCTCTCATTCTCTCCATCAATCTCTCTTAATCTATCTCAATCTCTCTCTCTCTCTCTCTGTACATGCTGACAATTATGTACCAACTATTATTGCCATTATTCTTTAATAACATAATATGACAGACATACAATAACAACAGAGGAATATAATAATACATGTTTTAACAAATTGTTATTCAAATTACATGGCAATAACAAAAATTAAATATTATGTTTGAAACATATCATAAAAGTCTCTGCAAATGCAATTCTAACTGTGCATGTTAGTTGTCTAGTATGTTCAATAACACATTTTATAAATGTGATGTTATTGTCTATATGCTCATATAACATTTATAAATGTGTATGTTAGTTGTCTAGTATGCCCTCATATAACACATTTTATAAATGTGTATTGTTGTCTAGTATGTCTCATATAACACATTTTATAAATGTGTATGTTAGTTGTCTAGTATGTCCTCATATAACACATTTTATAAATGTGTATGTTAGTTGTCTAGTATGCCCTCATATAACACATTTTATAAATGTGTATTTATGTCTAGTATGCTCATAAACATTTATAAATGTGTATGTATGTCATATTCTCATATAAAATTTATAAATGTATGTTATTTCTAGTATGCCTCATATACCCAATAAAAACTCGTTCTTATTTTGAATATTCACAAAATAGATGAGACTGCAGTAAAACTATTTGATTAGCAAAACACGTAATCACAAAGTACTGTAGTTTTACAAATTACAAAAGCAATGACAAAATACAGCAACGTTTCACCAACAAGGCCTTTATCAAGCAAACGAACAAGAGGAGTGACAAATTTAAAAATATATTGACGACTACATACAAACGTTTCTAATGAAAATCTGGGAATAAAAACGAATAACGAAATAAATGAGACATAAAAAAAACCACATAAAAACTAGAAATAGAACGGGAGAGAAACAATGAAAAATCTAGTAAATATATAACTTGAATACATGCATAATATGCCTATATAGATTACAAGGCATGGGAAGAGAAAGTACTAAGGAGCATAGTAGTGTAATACGTTCAGCCCACGTGGTCGCAAGGTACCATAAAAGAAATCAACCGATTCTCCAGAGCAAATCGACTGCGATCATCAGAAGAACATGATCGGATGGCTGTGACCTGGACATCGTGAGCTCCTAAATGGCCAGTATCATTGAAATGGGTGGCTACAGGGTCACAGAGCATTGGCGTATGTCGCGCAAGTGTTGGGCGAATCGGTCACTGAGCTTCTTTCCTGTCTCGCTGATATAAGCCTTGTTACACAGCGGTATCTTATTTTTGAATATTATTTTCACATGTGATCTGTTTATCACTTTCTTCATGTATTCCCAACGTTCAGTTAGTTTTTTTTAATTTTGTTTTAGTTTTTTTATTGGACCGACGTTTCAGCACTCCAGACAGCTCATATTTTTGTATTTTTGTTTGTTTAACGATCGACCGCTGTGAATTCATACGTAGTTACCACGGTTAATAAAGCACACTTGACTGATTTTTGCGTGAAGGCTTGCTTTACTTTATCAGTGTCCCTCGCCATTCAGTCGAGCCTTACTCTGACTTCAGAGATGACATACCCATGCATACTCAGTCTCCCTTAACAAATGTCGAAGGGTATTCATACTGATGGTTCCCGTAACTCGCTAGTTAAACGACCCTTCTGACTCTGCCTCTCAGACATCAACTTCTGCTTGTCATCACATCATCAGGTGCCGTGCCGGCTGGCGTAGGCGATCATCGATCTCCATAAATTTCTGTCTCTGGTGTGTGGTATCAACTCATATGTTGACGCTCTACGGCCAAGAAGTCAGGCTATACAAAATTGTCTCTCTCTGTCTTCCTCTGTCTCGTTTACCCTCGATTTTACCAGTTGTTACAATGTGTTCTAAACCTCCATTTCTCATCACGTCCGAAAAATGATGACTGCCTCTTTCTTATATTGCTGATAAGCTTTCTCTGTGCCTTGACCTCATTCAACACCTCAACATTAGTCAACACCTCAACATTAGTCAACCTCAACACTGACAACACCTCAACACCTCAACATTAGTCATTTTAGCAGTCCATGGAATTATCATCTTACTTCTGTAAAAGCCACATCTCTGTGGCAATTCCAACTCCTTAAATAACTGGTATTGATATCAATATCAATTTATGTCCTCATCACATCGGTCGCCAAGGGACCAAGAACATCCACTATCCATCCTCAGACTCTCGTCGATCAATGCTGTTAAAGTAATCCAGTCCGATATCAAATTTCCACGAACACGCAATCCCAGAACACGGTGTTGTTGCAAGTAAGAACTGTGATTATTTAGAACGGTCTATTCAAATCGAATAATGATCAATGCTTTAAACGGTCGTTTATATGATACTAAGAATAATGCTTCATGTTAGAACTGAGTCGTTTGTTCTATTTGATGATTATTTTCAGAGAATAATGATTATGTTAGTACGATCGTTGTATTGTAATATCTAGTGAGATGATTGATTAAGATGATTATGTTAGTACGATCGTTGTATTGATATCAATAGATTAGTAGGGTAAATATTATGTTAGTACGTCGTTGTATTGATATCAAAATATGATTATGTTAGTACGATCGTTGTATTGATATCAAAATAATGATTATGTTAGTACGATCGTTGTATTGATATCAAGAATAATGATTATGTTAGTACGATCGTTGTATTGATATCAAGAATAGTGATTATGTTAGTACGATCGTTGTATTGATATCAAGAATAATGATTATGTTAGTACGATCGTTGTATTGATATCAAGAATAGTGATTATGTTAGTACGATCGTTGTATTGATATCAGAATGTTATGTTAGTACGATGTGTATTGATATCAGAATAGTGCTATGTACATCGATTGATTCAAATGATGTTTGTTTATACGAATTTAGTACCTTATGGAATAGTTTGATGTGTACAATACTTTTTTCTCTTGCCCTCCATATGACACTGAACCCTATCTTATTTATGGACGAGTAGCATTGCGTTTCATTACGCAACAATAGGCCACCTCAGATTTCGAACAGTGCGCCAACTCCGTAGCTCCAGCAACCAATCCTGTGTTCTCTGGAAAAAATGCACTCGCAAAGAACAGAACGGCGCGGTCCGAGATCTCGAACCCACGAGTTTCGGAACACAAGCGAGAATTAAGCAATTAGCCACAGTGACCTCCTAGTTTATTTACGGAACACAAGCGGAGAATTAAGCAATTAGCCACAGTGACCTCCTAGTTTATTTATTGATATAGATAATATTTTGTTTGTACTGACATAGTTTATATTTTTTATAAACTCAAGCTTTCCAATATCGCATACACTCGTTCTGTCACTCCCTCATTCTTATACCGGCTACCTCCCTCTCAAATTTCTCCCTCACTCTCCTCTCTCTCTCACATCATATTACTTCACTCACACATTACCTTTTTCATTCGCTTCATCTAACTTCCTCCATCTCGTTTATGTCATCCTCTAACTCCCTTCACTCGACATTTTTCATCTTATCTCTCACTTGCTTCCTCATCTCTTTCTATCTCCCTCCCTCTCTCTCTCTCTCATTTCCAATCATTACTGTCTTTCTCTATCTTTCACTTCTTCTCCCAGCATCTCACTCCCTTTTCTCACTTCTTTCATTTCACTTTTCCTTCGTCTCTCTCACTCCATATTTTTTTTTCCGATCCAGAAGCACTTGAGCTTTTCAGCTCTTCGGCTCGGTGCCATGGACATCGTAACCCTTCGGTTCGGTGCCACGAACACCGTAAATCTGTGGAATCTGTGGCTTTTCTGCCATCCCGAGGAATTGAACCCGCACACAGAGTGATAGTCACCTGTAGTCCAACGCGCTACGAACACGCTGGGCAGCCGGGCCTCCCTCCATATAAGAATCATCCCTCGTCACTCTCTCCATCTATTTTCCTTTCACTCACACGCTCCCCCCGTTCCCGCATCTCACTCCTTTCATCTCACTTCTTCCATTTAACTTTCCCTCCTTCTCCCACCCTCCATATCAATACCACTCCTTCCTCACTCTCCCTGTCTATTTTCTATTATCTCATTCTCTTCTCCCGCTCCCGGCATCTCACTTCCTCCAGCTCACTCCTTTCATTTAACTTTTCTTCCTCCCTTCCTCCATTTCATAAACATTCCTTCCTCACTCCCTCCATCTATTTCCCACTCACTCGCTCATCCCACCCTTCTCCTTGAGATAATCTCAATTAACAGACCAAATATTACAACCAGCATCATTCATAATTTCCCCCTTACTCCCCAACTTTTATAAAGAAGAGGGAATTTGTCCCCAGTTTTAGAACACATAATTAGAGTTAATCTATGACACGTGATCGACAACGACCAGTGTATCACTAGAACATGGGCAATTACCGTGTTCATCAATACAGCGTTATGTCCCCTTGTAACGAAGGGACTGAATTAAGGATAACCTTTTATCCCCCCCACAATCAAGTTATTTAATATTCTCGTTATGTTTATTGGTTTTTTTTCATCTTATTGCGTAGTCTGTTTGTGTTTTATACTACGTTCAGTTTGTCATTATTGCGTAGTCTGTTTGTGTTTTATACTACTTTCAGTTTGTCTTTATTGCGTAGTCTGTTTGTGTTTTATACTACTTTCAGTTTGTCGTTATTGCGTAGTCTGTTTGTGTTTTATACTACTTTCAGTTTGTCGTTATTGCTTAGTCTGTTTGTGTTTTATAGTACTTTCAGTTTGTCGTTATTGCGTAGTCTGTTTGTGTTTTATACTACTTTCAGTTTGTCTTTATTGCGTAGTCTGTTTGTGTTTTATACTACTTTCAGTTTGTCTTTATTGCGTAGTCTGTTTGTGTTTTATACTACTTTCAGTTTGTCGTTATTGCGTAGTCTGTTTGTGTTTTATACTACTTTCAGTTTGTCGTTATTGCGTAGTATGTTTGTGTTTTATACTACTTTCAGTTTGTCGTTATTGCGTAGTCTGTTTGTGTTTTATACTACTTTCAGTTTGTCATTATTGCGTAGTCTGTTTGTGTTTTATACTACTTTCAGTTTGTCTTTATTGCGTAATCTGTTTGTGTTTTATACTACTTTCAGTTTGTCTTTTTTTCTATTAACATTAATTTTGCCTTGATCTGTTCAATGAACAAGCGTTTGTATGCACATGTGTTGGTTATTCGTGTGCTTTGTTATTGGTTACTATACTGTTGTTATAGTACACCAGGATGATCTATATGTTCTTAGTATGTTTTTGTGTAAGTGGATTCTCCATAAACGGTTTGTTAACTTACACTCTCTGATTGTATTTCTTCTTCTTCTTGTGTTCTCGAATCCTGTTTGGCCTCACAGTGTTATGATAAGAAGAGATTGATACAAAGGGCTTTTGTGTTTACTTCTAAAACACTGGTTTATCGTCGCCTCTGTTATCTCTGATGTCCAACTTTTGCGTGGACGACCTTTTTATCTTGTTCTTATAGTGAAGGGGTGGTGTCTCGGCTTGAAAAGGCGTTTTGTGCCAATTTTTTTTCACTTCGCACCGTTACAAGTTAAATATTGCATGCAAGCAGTACCTCCATACCGCTCTATCCTGTACAACTCGTTGAACCCCTTCTATGAAATTTAGTCCAATATTTCTCGCTTTTTTCAGTAAAGTTCGTTCTACGATTTCATTAGGACGTCCTTTCTATCTTGAATCATTTGTCTCTAACTCCATTGTCCGCTTTGGGATTCATCATTTCTCTCAGAGTATGTCCAACATATCATTCAATACCCGCTTTGGGATTCATCATTTCTCTCAGAGTATGTCCAACATATCATTCAATACCCGCTTTGTGATTCATCATTTCTCTCAGAGTATGTCCAACATATCATTCAATACCCGCTTTGTGATTCATCATTTCTCTCAGAGTATGTCCAACTTATCATTCTATACCCGCTTTGTGATTCATCATTTCTCTCAGAGTATGTCCAACATATCATTCTATACCCGCTTTGTGATTCATCATTTCTCTCAGAGTATGTCCAACATATCATTCTATACCCGCTTTGTGATTCATCATTTCTCTCAGAGTATGTCCAACATATCATTCAATACCCGCTTTGTGATTCACAATTTCTCTCAGAGTATGTCCAATATATTTCCATCTTCTTATAACAATTAGTACTCGTAGTTAGACATATCTTTCTCTGATTTCATCACTTCTTCTGAAATCTGACAGAGTTTTCAGTCCCTTAAAAAAAACCAACACATAAAAATAAGATGCTGCGTGGCTATTGTATAAATTGCCACCAAGCCTGAAACCATTATCATGAAACTTTTAACTACAATTTCTTCGAATGTCAAGCGGTGAATGATGTTTGAGGTATTCTTGTTCCTGCAAGGTTCCAGTAAATGGATCACATTATATGGAAAAAATCAACAAAGTGCAGACAGACTACTATAGAACGCTATCCCAAAACGTAAGAACATGTACGCCGTGAGACACAATTCCTAATCCAAACGAAGAAAACTTATAAAACGTAGGAGGGCGCCGATAGCGAAGTCGATAACACGTTTTGCTGAGTAACCACGTACCGTACTAATTCCGGGGTTCGAATCCAAATTGGACTAAAAGAAAAGTTCAATGTGCACACGGTACACAGTTGGACTAAATGTTTCCTGATCCCTGATCTAGGGGATCTAAATTATAAGTACATCAGAAGTCGGAATAAAACTTGTCTGAATGACAAGTAGCACTGATGATAAAACCAGCAAGCCCTTGCGTAAAAACGAGTCGTTTTAAAGGGTTTTAAAGCCGAAGGATTGACTTCATTGCACCGGGTTTTACCCCATATAGCTCGGTCCTCTCCGCAGAAATGGCACGCCACCTGCCGAGAGTATTGCACAAAGCACGAACTCCGTAGCTCCAGCAACAATCCTAGGGTCTCTGAAAAAACTGCACTCGTGAACAGAAGGCCGCGATCCGGATTCGAACCCACGACCTTCGACTCGCAAGGCAAATGGCTTAACCACTCAGCCACAGAGACCCCTACGAGTCAAGTATTAGGTATGCGTTATTTCAGAACTACTGAAAACATAGCGGACGAACGGAAAAAAACCACTACCCGCAAAATATAATTAATATTAATTTAAGAAAACGCTTTCAACAAAATCTTACCAATATAAAAGTTATATCTCCATTGTCACTGCTGCTGCATAGTTTCATATAACCATTGAAATCTTTCCATGTAAGAAAGAGATTGGAACTTATTCCCTGACGTGCAATGATGATTATTCTATTAGTTAATCAATCATGTCACTGTATCTATCTATATTCACTCCGTGTCCCGAATGACACATTAAGTTTCCACAAATGATTTCCATTGTTGTCGTTCTGTTGTCTTTCTATTAATTGTTTTCCACATCAGGTCACAATGGTTCCACAATTTTTCTACTGTTCTTCTTTTTTCAATCTTCTGTCCTTCTCTTCCAATTAAAGTTCTTACATTCCAAAATTGTATAACAGATGTCCATTTGAATGATAGAAATATCGATATTAGGGAAAACTACAGTAAAACTATGTAGCAATGGCGAGACACGTAAATACAAAGTACTGTAGTTTTACAAAATACAAAAACAATAACAATACACATCAACGTTTCGACCTAAGGTCTTTATCAAGTAAAGGATACAACAGGAGTGACGAATTTCAATACTATAATAATATAATAATTCCTCTCGTACCGTTATACGTTACATAGGGCCTGCAAGTAATTTCTCCATACCGCTCTATCCTGGGCAACTCGCTCAATCTCCTCCATGGAACTGAGACCGATATTTCCTGCCTCTCTCAGCAAAGTTCGTTTCAGGATCTCCTTAAGTCGACCTCTCTTTCTTGAACCCTTTGCATCCCACTTCAATGCCTGCTTTGATATTCGTTGATCATTTCTCCTCAAGGTGTGCCCAACATATCTCCATCTTCTCTTTCTTATAACAGTTGTCACTACTGGTTGACCAGACATTTCTCTGATTTCATCACTTCTCTAGAATTCGTTCCATTTTATATTCATTATTTTTCGCAGACATCTATTTTCAAACGCATTCAACTTACTTTCTATATCTTTAGTCATTTTCCAACTCTCGCTGGCATATGTTATGATTGATACAACATTTGAATTGAAAATTCGTAATTTAGTTTTAATACTATATAACTTGCAGTTCCATATTTTATTTAGACTTTTAAAAGCTGATGTTGCTTTGCCAATTCATATCATAATTTCATTTTAACATTTCCTGTGCAATCAAAATTACTACCTAAATAGGTGAACTGCTCTGTTATTTTTATCATTTTAGATTCCAGTGTCATATCTGCATTACTTGCCATAGGTGTTTTCATTATATTTGTTTTTCGATAGCTTATCTGCAGTCCAACTTTTGATGCTATAGATGACAAGTTGTCTGCTTTTCTTTGCATATCTTGGTTGTTTCTACTTAACAAGGCAATATCATCTGCAAAATCCAAATCTTCTAGTTGACAATTTTCTACCCAATCGATACAAGTTTCGCCCCTGCAACATTTTCGCATCACCCCGTCAATGACCACTCCAAACAATAGCGGAGATAGAATACAGCCTTCTTTACTCCGGTTTCAACCATAAACCAGTCGCTGTGTCCACCATCAATATGAACACACTACATATAGATTACGATGAAAACATCCTAACCGTACTAAAATGAAAATTTGTGACTAAACACGAATAACGAAATAAGTACAAAAAACTAGAAGTAGAAAAAAGAAGAGAAACAATAAAAAAAATCATATATATATATATATATAGCGAGCCGCGGTAGCGTAGTTGTTAGTGAACTCGATTCTCAAGGCTGGTGGTCTGGGTTCAACTCCCGCAGTGTGCGTGGAATTTTTCCCGACCGCGACGGCTCTCAGGTCGACCCAGGTCAACAAACGTTGTTGATGACAGTCTCGTTTGTCACTGACAATATTGTTCACGATCAATGTCGCAGATTACTCTTCACTCCTTCCTTTCTGTCGTCTTCTCTTTAATCTTCCTACTTGATGATTGTATTCATCATCTGGACAACATTCGTTGACTCTTGCATATTAACTTTTCTCTTTGGGTTTTTTCTTAAACCATCATTATTAAACAAATGAGCAAACTATAAGTTATAATCCTTGTAATTTCTTATAAGGCACAATAAGCTTATAGCATGTGTTTGTGCAGACATTGTTGGAACGAACCCTACCTGATTGTTCTGTGTCTAGTTAAATAACGAGCGTTTGAGAAAGACACTCTCCCGTGAGTCATTTTTTTAGAATATCTCATTGGTTGTGTTCGTAAAGACTAGGGTAAGTGGTTCGAGTCCCGTGTTTGTCTATTTGTTTTTCGGAAGCTCTTAATACCTGTACCATGTTTATTTGTTGATCATATTCGTTACTTCCGTTGCTTCCTCTGGGGTTCTTAAAAACTCCGTGTACTCGTCTTATAATATATTTGAAGCTACTTTGAATGATGTATACATGTTTGTTATATGTGTATACATGTGTGTATGTATGATATTGTCTCGTCTCAAATATATACAAGCACATTAAACTTATAGCATGTGTTTGTGCAGACATTGTTGGAACTAACGCTACCTGATTGTTCTGTATCTAGTTAAATAACGAGCGTTTGAGAAAGACACTCACCCGTGAGTCAGTTTTTTAGAATGGCTCATTGGTTGTGTTCGTAAAAACGCTCGTATTGCTAGGCTAGGCGATTGGTGTCGTAAGGACTAGGGTAAGTGGTTCGAGTCCGTGTTTGTCTATTTGTTTTTCGGAAGCTCTTAATACCTGTACCATGTTTATTTGTCGATCATAATTTCTTATAATCAAAGTCTTATAATCCTTGATAACAATTTGAAATTAAATACTTATCAGAATTTGAATGGCTGTATTGACAATATCTGCCAAAATTAACCACGGAATCAGACAACAAATACAGTGGTTTGGACATTTAATGAGAATGGAATACAATCAACCACCAATAACAGCATACAATAAAAAGAGATCAGGTACTAGAGCTAAGGGAAGACCAAGAAAAACATGGATAGACAATATCAAGACCACACTACAAAACACGGATATAACACAACAAGGGCGACTCATCTGGCCCTAGAACGCAAATTAAATCTCTCATCCCCACGCTTAGCGGCAAGAGTGGACAACCAATTCAATCATCCACCTGGGAATAGACAATAGACAACCACGGAATAATGAAACAGCTGCTTACGATTGAGCAGAACCAGTTATGTATAAATGTCAAGGAAATATTTTGGATTGTTATCTCATTCTAAAGACAGAAACTTCTTAAAGAACAGTTGGAATCGCTTTTTTCCCCTTTGATTCAAATCCCCTGACATCCCTTCGTTCGCTTGAAATATTGTCTATATATTCAATGTTATCTCTTGTATGAACTTCACTGTATTCCTTGTGAACTTCACTGTATAATGGAATTCCAAGTTCTAGTTTTAACATTTAATTACAAATTTAAATTGCAATGTTGAATCAGTCCTAACATATACCAGCGAGAGTTGGGAAACGACTACAGACTTAGAAAGTAAGTTAAATACTATTGAAAATAAATGTCTGCGAAAAATAATGAACATAAAATGGTACGAATTCAGGAAAGGTGATAAAATCAAAGAAATGTAGATTCAACTGTTTGGTCGAAACGTTGCTGTGTATTGTTATTGTATTTGTATTTTCTTAAATTACAGTACTTTGTTTGTATATGATGTTTTGTTATGTTATGCGATAGACGTCACGACACATTGGACATTCCCATTCGTGCTCTGTCATCCGCTGCAGCAGTCATCCGAAAGTCCATTTGCTCACCGTACCCATGAGAAGTTGATTAGTATATCTTCTCTCTACCACGAAGATGACACTGTCTGGCATGTCCGAACTTACCGCCTAATTTTCGAACTCGTTCCAGTGTCTGAGACTTGCCCATGTGACATAAATGAGAGCGTACCGCTTTGATGATATCGGCTATGCCCATACTTCTTTATGTGTTACGCCATTGCTACATAGTTTTACTGCAGTCTTCCTTTATATATGTATAATGCTCATCATAAAGGTGCGTGTCTTTTATAAGACGTTGCTCTCTTTGCAGCACATCTGAAATTCACTCTGTCTCTAGCCAGTTCACCCACTTCGCCGATGGTCATATTCATGGTTACTTTAATACCGCGTAGTCATCTTCTTCTTGGTCTGCCTATGCTTCTGCGTCCTGGGACCCTGCCCTCGAATATTGTTCTCTCCAGGCCATCATAACGCTTGATGTGGCCAAAGTATCTAATTTTTCGGTATAATATATTGTTTATCAGCCTTTAACATTCAGTTCTTTCAGGACATCAGTGTTCTTCCTTTTTTCTGTCCGTGGTATTCGTTGGATCTTTCTGTAGCATTTCGTTTCGAAGATTTGTATTTTCGTTCTTTTTGTTTGTTTAATGGTCAATGATTCAGAATCGATAATACTAGTCAACTGTTATACAAAAGTGAAAATGAAAATATGTTGGACACGATATGATGAGAAATTATCAAAGAATCACAATGCAGATATTAAAGTGAGAGGCAGATGATTCAAAATTTAAAGGACGTTATAAGGAAACCTTGAAACGAACTTTACAGAGAGAAGCCATAAATATATGTCTCAGTTAAAAAGGAGAAATTGAACGAGTTACTCAGGATAGAGAGGTATGAAGAAATTGCTTACAGGATCTAGAGAATAAGAAATCTTCTCAAGAACCCTAGGGGAAGCACCAGTGTCAATGAATATGGTCAATAAATAGACTGTAAAAAAGTATTAATGGCCTCCAGAAAAGAAAGAATTTACCAAGCATAAGATTCGTTTTCTTTGAACTCTCCAAATCGATTCTTCTTGTTAACCCACTCTTTGTGATTTGTATGTGATCCGAGCCAGAGCCGTGCGGTATATTTTCTCAGTATGATGCAAGTCTTCGAAATGCCGCCCCTTAAATGATAACATTCAAATGTGATTCTGATTTCACTGCTTATTCCGCCAAACCCCCTTCTTACGGTACCGCCTGATGCGACCGTCTCTCTATATCATATCACGGCACGCACCTGATCCGAGTCTAAGAGCAATTGTACGTTGTACTAGTTATGTGCCTCCAAGAAGGCCAGGACATCCGATTTCTGCGACGCTTTTTATTTATTAGGATAGCTTTCCTATGTGCCTACCGGTCTCCTCTTACGACATGCCTTGCAGCTCTCGGTGTTACTATTCTTTGCTTCTCTTGCGGACCTGGCAACACACGATCGAACCACAACCTTACCCCTATCGGCACTGGTTGCTTAGCCCTGCAGACGAATGTTTATCAGAGCACAACCTGCGTTCGTTAATTAGTTCAGTACATCTAGCTGGTTTCAATATGTTTCAACTGAAATTTGACAATCAAACATCAAAGACAGTATTGAACTGTATCGAACGACATTTCCGTTATATAATCGATATCATCCAATAAATCGGCCATTGTCTATTCTGTGTTTTGAATCTTCGTTCATTTTGAAGCCACGTTTGTAGAGACTGTGATTCATAGTAGACTGTGTGTTTTAAATCTTCGTTTATGTTGTTCTAAATCTAATCCAAGTTTTTCAAATTAAATAATGCAGACTACGAGACTTTGACAATTCTCCTGTTTTTAAAGACTTTGACAAAGCTTTGTTTTCTTTTTAATGCAAGCATTGTCTGTTCCCGTATCATTAGGTTAGCGTACATATTCAGTGCAGACGATTCAGTTAAATTAAATAAATAAAAGTTATCCTTGCTGTTATCACTGTTAAATATCATGATGAGATCAACAAAGGTCATCCTTACTTTTGTCACAAGTAAATATCATGATGTGATCAATGAAAGTCATCCTTACTGTAGTCACAAGTAAATATCATGATGTGATCAACAAAGGTCATCCTTACTGTTGTCAAAAGTAAATATCAGGAATAGATCACCGAAAGTCATCCTTATTGTTGTCACAAGTAAATATCAGGAATAGATCACCGAAAGTCATCATTAGTGTTGTCACAAATAAATACTATTTTCATTATTCGTTTTTAGTCCCAAATTTTCATTTTAGAGCTGCTGGGATGTCTCTGTCATAGTCTATATGTAGTGTGCTATGAAAGAAGTGAAATTCGTTGCTCCTGTTGTATCCTTTGCTTGATAAAGTCCGTTTGGTCAAAACGTTGCTGTGCATTGTTATTGTATGTGTATTTTGTAAAAATAAAGTTCTTTATTATTACATGTTTCGTCATTGCTACATAGTTTTACTGCAGTCTTTCCCCTATATCAAGTAAATGCCAGGAGGAGATCAACGAACGTCATCTTTGATGTAACCAATAGTAAGTTCTATTATTCGATCAATGAAAATCTGTCTGGAATCACTCACTCATCATCAAGGTGCGTATCCTCTATAGAACGTTGCTCTCTTTGCAGCACATCTGAAATTTACTCTGTCTCTAGCCAGTTCACCCACTTCGTCGATGGTTATATTCATGGTTTCTTTAATATCTTGTAGCCATCTTCTTTTTGATCAGCTTCTGCCTCTGCGTCCTAGGTCTCTTCACTCTAATATTGTTCTTTCCATGCCATCGTGACGCTTGATGTTACCAAAGTATCTAATTTTTCTGTATAGTATTTTGTTTATCAGCCAATTCTCTTTAACATTTAGTTCTTCAGAACATCGGTGTTCTTTCTTTTTCTGTCCATGGTATTCGTAGGATCTTTTCTGTGGCATTTAGTTTCGAAGGATTGGATTATCGTTCTTGTTTTTTTTTTTTTCCATGATTCACAACCATAAGTAGCCACTGGGAAAATAAATAATAATAATAATTTCTCTCGTACCGTTATACGTTACATAGGGCCTGCAAGTAACTTCTCCATACCGCTCTATCCTGGGCAACTCGCTCAATTTCATCCATGGAACTGAGACCGATACCTCTTGCCTCTCTCAGCCAAGTTCGTTTCAGGGTCTCCTTAGGTCGACCTCTCTTTCTTGAACCCTTTGCATCCCACTTCAATACTTGCTTTGATATTCGTTGATAATTTCTCCTCAAGGTGTGTCCAACATATCTCCATCTTCTCTCTCTTATAATAATTGTCACTAGTGGTTGACCAGACATGTCTCTGATTTCATCACCTCCTGAATTCGTTCCATTTTATATTCATTATTTTTCGCAATCTATTTTCAAATGCATTCAACTTGCGATCTTTATCTTTAGTCACTTTCCAACTCTCACTGGTAAAATGCATGCTCTCAATATTTTTAATTTCAATATTTTGTTGGTACTTTGCCACATGTTCTTCATTGTGTTTAACTTCTTGATTGCTACTGCCAATCTTCGTGAGATCTCTTTGGAGCAATCACCGTTATTGTTAATTATTGAGCCCAGATATTCGTAGCTCTCACACATTGGAGATCTTCATTGTTTATTTGGATGTTAGGTGAGCCTTTTGCTTTGTCAGTTGACATGATTTTGTTTTTTGTGTATTAAAATATTGATCTCGAAACCGATCATCAGTTAAACCTGCTACGCCTAGCGGTAAAAAGCAGAGAAGGACAAAAGAAAGAAAGAGAAATATAGATATTGGTCTTCACTGTTTCTTGGTCGTTATGATTAGGTTTTCTAAACCCTCTTCACTGGTGGATAATAATACTGTATCGTCTGAGTATCTAAGCTCTGGTAACGATTTGCCGCACTATAGAAGTACTCACTACTAAATGATATAAAGTCAGAATGTACTAACACACGGTTATTATTGTTTGTTTCGCAATGAAGCTATGTTTTATGATCTAGTCCGGGAGGAAATTGCAGCTTTTACTTTGTTGGTCCTGCATAATAAATATGTGCTTGACATTGATGTTTCTTCTATGTTTAACTTCTCTTGTGTGTTGTGTTTTTGTAGGTGTATGTGTGTCTAGAGGTATGTGAGTTTGCGTTTGTATGAGCCCGCTTAAATATGGCTATGTGTGTGTGTGTATACATGTGTCTGTATAAGTGTGTGTCTATTTGGCTATCTATGTGTCTTTCTTATATCAATCGATTATTAGTTACATCTAGTCAATAAATGCAGCGGTGGAAAAGTGATCAAGACGTTGTCTTGCGTTCTGAAGTTGGTGGTTCGAATCCAAACCTCGTTGTTTCACGGCCGTATTTTTTTCTGAAGATTGAGTTCGTACTTCGTGGAATACTTTTAGTAGATTATTTGAGGTTTCTTGGAAAGCAACAGAGAAATTTGGGAAAAACCCGGTAGAAGGAAATAAACCTTCTCCTCTTAGACCATTTATATATTTGAATATAACAATAAACACACACCCTTAATTATCTACTAAACTTTCCTTAACTATCTACTAACTTTTCCTAACTATCTACTAACCTTTCCTTAACTATCTACAACCTTAACTATCTACTAACCTTTCCTTAACTATCTACTAACCTTCCCTAACTATCTACTAACCTTTCCTTAACTATCTACTAATTTTCCTAACTATCTACTAACCTTTCCTTAACTATCTACTAACCTTTCCTTAACTATCTACTAACCTTTCATTAACTATCTACTAACTTTTCCTTAAGTATCTACTAACTTTCCTTAACTATCTACTTACCTTTCCTTATTGGTTATTGGTTACTAAACTGACATCATTGCACTCCGGGCAGACCCATAGGTGCTCAGTCTCCCCAACAGATATCGAAGAGTATGCATATTGATGGTTCCTGTGGCTCGCTGATTAAACACACCTCTCACTCTGCCTCTCAGGCATCCAGTTCGACTTGAACAACGGGTAACCTTTCCTTAACTATCTACTAACCTTTCCTTAACTATCTACTAATTATCCTTAACTATCTACTAACCTTTCCTTAACTATCTACTATCTTTCCATATCTACTATCCTTCCCTATCTACTTTTATCCCTTTCTCTTTCCTTTACAATCTAATATCCTTCTCTAACTATCTAATTTTATCCCTATCTCTTTCCCTTACAATCTAATATCCTTCTCTAACTATCTACTATCCTTCCCTATCTATCCTCCTTACTATACATCTACCAGTGTCATTATTTTCTCTAACTATTCACTGTCCTTTCTGTACTACACATCTGTCACTGTCATCACTTTCCTAACTACTGTCCTCTAATTATCTACTTTCCTGTCAGTGGCATCGCTTTCCCTAATTATCTACTATCATGTCCATACTATCAGCGTCATCAATTTCTCTATCTACTTTCCAGTCTATACATCTGTCAGCGTCATCAATTTCTCTATCTACTTTCCAGTCTATACATTTGTCATCGTCATCAATTTCTCTATCTACTTTCCAGTCTATACATCTGTCAGCGTCATCAATTTCTCTATCTACTTTCCAGTCTATACATCTGTCAGCGTCATCAATTTCTCTATCTACTTTCCTGTCTATACATCTGTCAGCGTCATCAATTTCTCTATCTACTTTCCTGTCTATACATCTGTCAGCGTCATCAATTTCTCTATCTACTTTCCTGTCTATACATCTGTCATCGTCATCAATTTCTCTTTCTACTTTCCAGTCTATACATTTGTCAGCGTCATCAATTTCTCTATCTACTTTCCAGTCTATACATTTGTCAGGTCATCAATTTCTCTATCTACTTTCCTGTCTATACATCTGTCAGCGTCATCAATTTCTCTATCTACTTTCCAGTCTATACATTTGTCAGGTCATCAATTTCTATCTACTTTCCTGTCTATACATCTGTCAGGTCATCAATTTCCTATCTACTTTCCAGTCTATACATCTGTCAGTGTCATCATGTTTTCCAATCTACAATACTTTCTATACATATGCTAATGTCACAATTTTCCTAGTATACTTTAAAAGTTTCACGTGGCTATCCTTACAAAGGATTCGGTTTCTAGGCAACGAAACGTTGTTAGACTGACATTAAAAAACAAGAATCGATTACTGTATTTTACGTTGAGGAAATGGAATAAAATCTGCTAATCTGTGGACAACGACATCAACATTAATGTTTTTTTGTACAACATCAACGACGTCAGTTTGAAGTGGTATACAAGAATACAAGAAGAAGAAGTAGATGAAATGTGTGGGTGTGAGTACAGAGATTAAATGTTGACAGAAGTAAATGATGGTGGTGAGAAGGAATTAAATTAATTGATGACAAGTTTTAAAGATATATAGTTACTGTTGTTTTATGATCATGGTGCCATGGAGGGTGTGTTGTTTAGTTATGTTGCCATAGTGGGTGTGTTGTTTAGTTCTGTTGTCATAGTGGGTGTGTTGTTTAGTTATGTTGTCATAGTGGGTGTGTTGTTTAGTTATGTTGTCATAGTGGGTGTGTTGTTTAGTTATGTTGTCATAGTGGGTGTGTTGTTTAGTTATGTTGTCATAGTGGGTGTGTTGTTTAGTTCTGTTGTCATAGTGGGTGTGTTGTTTAGTTCTGTTGTCATTGTGGGTGTGTTGTTTAGTTCTGTTGTCATAGTGGGTGTGTTGTTTAGTTCTGTTGTCATGGTGGGTGTGTTGTTTAGTTATGTTGTCATAGTGGGTGTGTTGTTTAGTTCTGTTGTCATAGTGGGTGTGTTGTTTAGTTATGTTGTCATAGTGGGTGTGTTGTTTAGTTCTGTTGTCATAGTGGGTGTGTTGTTTAGTTCTGTTGTCATAGTGGGTGTGTTGTTTAGTTCTGTTGCATGTGGGTGTGTTGCTTAGTTGCTGTTGTGTGCTAGGCTAGTCTGTGCGTGTGTTGTTTAGTATGTTGTCATAGTGGGTGTGTTGTTTAGTTTGTTGTCATTGTGGGTGTGTTGTTTAGTTATGTTGTCATTGTGGGTGTGTTGTTTATTTCCTTGTGTTATTGTGGGTGCGTTGGTTAGCTCTGTTATCATTGTGGGTTTGTTAACCATAATCGGTCACACTGTATCTGCTCATATTGGCGCAGATTGGCGTAGAGCTAGCGCCAGGAATTACTTACGTTTGCTTGTTTGTCTGTTTGTTATGTTGTTTTATGGATTAAAGCCTCTTTCAGTCGAGACGCACACTTTCAACCTAGGAACTCTTCTCCAAGATCAAGAGACGAGCGCACTTTCAACCCTAAGGAAGCTCTCTTTCAGTCGAGACGCACACTTTCACAGACTTCAGGAGACTCTTTCACTAGTCGAGACGCACACTTTCAACCTAAGGAATCTCTTTCAGTCGAGACGCACACTTTCAACCTAAGGAATCTCTTTCAGTCGAGACGCACACTTTCAACCTAAGGAATCTCTTTCAGTCGAGACGCACACTTTCAACCTAAGGAATCTCTTTCAGTCGAGACGCGCACTTTCAACCTAAGGAATCTCTTTCAGTCGAGACGCGCACTTTCAACCTAAGGAATCTCTTTCAGTCGAGACGCACACTTTCAACCTAAGGAACCTCTTTCAGTCGAGACGCACACTTTCAACCTAAGGAACCTCTTTCAGTCGAGACGCACACTTTCAACCTAAGGAACCTCTTTCAGTCGAGAGCCACTTTCAACCTAAGGAATCTCTTTCAGTCGAGACGCCACTTTCAACCTAAGGAATCTCTTTCAGTCGAGACGCGCACTTTCAACCTAAGGAACCTCTTTCAGTCGAGACGCACACTTTCAACCTAAGGAATCTCTTTCAGTCGAGACGCACACTTTCAACCTAAGGAATCTCTTTCAGTCGAGACGCACACTTTCAACCTAAGGAATCTATTTCAGTCGAGACGCGCACTTTCAACCTAAGGAATCTCTTTCAGTCGAGACGCGCACTTTCAACCTAATGACGAACCTTCTTTTGGTTATTCCAGAGCGTGTAGGCCAATAAACATGAATAATAAGGATTAACTTATTTCGGATAATCAAAGACATTTCTGATTACTTAGGACAGTTGAATGAATCGTTTGATTCCACTAGATACTTACAGCCCGTCTCAAGATGGACAGGCCCTAATCAATAAAATGCTGTCCCACCACAGTTCATCAACATCAGTGGGTGCGTAACGCTTTGAACAAAAACCGAAAAATGAACGGTAAATTATGCACCAGGCAACGAAATATGAATATTCATGTGACTCAGGTCAGAACAATTATGGATGAGTTATCAGTTCCGCTCCAACACACCAGCGACGGAACTCATCTATGTTTGTGTGTGTGTGAGAGAGAGAGAGAGAGAGAGAAAGAGAGAGAGAGAAAGTGCGTATTTGTTTAGAAGTAAAACAGATGGTACATATATGCGGGTGAGTGATAAAGATATGTATCTATGTTTGAGAAGCATATTTATATGATCAGTTAATTGATTTATTGATAGGACCATCATCACTGCACTTCGGTGAGTAATCATGTGTGTTCCGATCTACAGGAATATCACAGCGGCAACACACGAAGTCCGTACCACCGGCGAGGGTCCACTATGTAATTTTGACTAATTTAGCGCAGATATATATATATTTAGAAGGTGTAATATAGAAGATACGTACTATATATATATATATATATATTTACAAGATGTAATTTAGAAGATTGCAATGTCAAACTACTGAACGTATAAGTCATACCTACAAGATACAATTTAGAAGATGACAATGATAAACTACTGAAGGTATAAAACATAATTTAAAATATCGACGATTCATTGACTGTGGTTTATGACGATGTCCTGCAAATGATATGCCAGGATTTTCATTTTTCATGTGACAGAGTAAAATATAACTAGTTCATGAAGTGAGAGAATTCAAATAGAGAGTACATATATGGGAGAGGGGAAGAAAAGGAATAGTACGTGTATCATCATCATCAAGTAGCTTGTCCCTTCCGGTACTTGACTCCCATGACAGCAGACCGGAAAAACTCTGTTCTGTACAAGTTGACCGGCGTCAGCAGTAGTTATTCTCAGATTATACGTGTATATAAGAGAAGAATAAAGGTTACACGTATAAGAGAGAGAGAGAGCGAGAGAGCGAGAGAGAGAAATAAATAGTACGTGTTTAAGAGAGAGAAAGACAGAAATAGTACGTGTGTGTGTGTGTGTGTGTGCGTGAGAAACAACGAAATCAAATGTGTGTGTGTTGTTTTTGTGTAGAATATATAAAGAGAGAGACATAAATAATACTTGTATATGTGTTTATGAAAACATTACTAATATTCTTAATGACAGCAACCATACACACATAATTGATGATAATATATTATATCATCTGAACTGATAGTCAGCAATAAAGACAGACGTTCGGGGAGATCCAAGATCGACAAGCTCAGTCGGCATGGCACATGATAACTAGGATGATGATAGTGTATGTCTATTGACATTTTTTGTAAAAGAAGACCAGGAAAAAATGGGAACAATTTCGGTACAAAACTTCATCAAGAAACAACAAATGAAATAGTTCGGTCACATAAGTAGATCACAAAATAAACAGTGGGCCTCAAAGAGCAATGTTACATGAGATACAAAGCAGAAGGTCGTCCACGCAAAATGCCGACCTCAGAGATAACAGAGGCGACGAAAGACAATGTTTCTGAACCGCATACACAAGTTCATTCTTGAAATGTCTCTATACCCTGAAGCTGTGAAACAAATCAGGACTGTCAGGACTGGAGAAGAGAAAGAAAGACAAGGCGCATAGAGAGGCTTGCTCCAGGTGTCTACTGTTTCGACCTGAAACTGAAAGGTAAAACAAGATTAGAGAATAGATAGATTGACATATATTTTACATTACATCTCTACCTAGTTCTCATGAAATTTTCTCTCTTTCATTTCTCTGAAAAGTTTACCTTCTAACGTGCCCCTGTTTCTTCAATCAATTTACCGCCATTCAGTTCACTTTTTCACTTCACAATCTCTTTTCCTCCTCTCCCTCTTTCACTACCTTCCATTGTCTTCGTCTCACCAGCTGAGTCTTTCGTCACAAGGAATATTTAGATCAACAATCTTCCCTGAAGAGTGAAACAAGGGGCATTGAAAGTTCGACTGTTGAAATATATCGCTGGGGGACAGGGGAGTAGGAGTGGGTAGGGTACCAATGCGGGGATGTGTAGAATTCTGCCTTCGTTCACAAGAAAAGCATGTCTCGACTCATATCTGCCAACTTACTGTTATTGTCGCTAGTTGTTGCTACTTCTAAATTTAGTGACATTTTTAAAGAAATATTTTCTTTCTTTGTAGTTCTTTGTTAGTCATCAAATCACATCACTACTATATTCTGTATGATTCATGTCAGTTCATCCATGCAAGACTTCAGATTTGGGTGTTGTGCCTTATTTGCCAATTGCATTTTCTTGTTATGGAAATTAAGAAAAGATAGAAATGGTATAGACAAAAGGAAAACAAACATAGCCTTACAAAAACTTAAACAACTAAAAACAGTATGGAATTAGAATTATGGAAAACACATATCAGAATACTCTCTCTCTCTCTTATATATATATATATATATATATATATATCATGAGTTTTTAACCCGGATTGGGGTATATACGAATATTAAGAACATGCATATTCTCAATGGCAACGTATAGTTGTAAAACATGAACTTTTTACAAGGCGGTAGAAAAGCACATATGGGCTTGTGGATATAAGTGTTACAGAAGAGTCCTCCCTATATCATGGAAAGAGAAGAGAACAGACAGATAACTCAAGAATTAACTCCAAATAAATTTTTTTTAAATGTGTCGGTTGCACCAAATAAGAATGAGAAAATTGTGGTATTTTTTACATATACAGAAAAAACCCCACAGCGAGGACAAAAGGAATACCACGGAAAACATAGATTTATGATGCATTTTATAATTTGAATATGAGAGACATTCTGTTTGTGTTTGTTTGCGTACGTTCTACTCGACCATTTTGATCCTTCTTACTGTAATATTTAAAGTCTTTGCCAAGAACGGTTAGAGCGTTGTGCACCCGTCAGACCCCTACTAGTGTAGGACAGGCGCATCAGTGGAGACATCCTGACGACTATTTGGAGTGCCAAAATTCTGCTCATGAGTAGTTATTTGATGATAATTCCTCTCTCACAATTCCCTCCACACACCCATACTCGATAAGAAAATCAAATATGTGTAGAGATAAATATAATTATATATATATTTCTCTCGTTCTGTTATACGTTACATAGGATCTGCAAGTAGTTTATCTATATCACTATATTCTGGGACACTCGCTAAATGATCACTATAGAATTACATCTAATTTCTCTTGCCTTTATCAGTAAAGATTGTTTTAGGGTACCCTAGAGTGTACTTTCTAGACGAAGCGTTATGTTGCTGTTGGTGCTTAGTCTTCTAGAACAAGGATTTGTAATGAAAATTGCTTTTTTACATTTAGCATTAGAGCGTGCAATTTTTTTGTCCTAAGCTTGTCTATTTTTCCTGCGATCTGTTTCCATTTTCCCCATTCGTTAAAATAGTCTAGCGACTTTCACATTACCGATGAATTTGTGTTTGTCTAGCGACATTATAGAGACGTATAACGACCAATAATGTTTCAAGTTGGCAACCTGCCTCTCGCGTTACAGTGAAGTTTTTCGCCAGTACGCAAGTTGGTGTTGTCTATTTGATGTCGTGTTTGCTGTTTCCTTGTACTAATTTACTAGTTTATTTATATACTTGACAGTGTTCTCTTTATTTCACGCTCAACATTTATTCTATATATATATATATACATACATATTCGACAATAATATTAAACGGAGAACAATTATGAGCATCATTTCGTTGTTATATAAACCATATACCGCTTGAAAAATTCATGATAATATTATTGAATTTAAATCTACATTCCATTATCACCAAACTTCTGCATTTTTATCGTGTGTTCTTGTTGCAAATTTCGAGAAATGTTTGTGCACTAATATATATACCCGGTTAAGGCAGCTTGCTTTTTGTTCATGATATTTGCAAAGGCGTCTTCTATAATTATATACTTCATTCACTGTAACAAGCTACTTCTCTTCAACTACTCCGTACAAGCGTGTTTACGTATAACACTGTTTGAATACATACATACTACTACTACTACCTCCTATACGATAAACTGATTCATAAATCTACATATTTCATTTGGAAACTGAATAACTAACAAGATCTTACAAGGGTGATTATTTTAGAAAGAAAATCTAAAGTTCACGACTACAAATTAACTTGTAGTACATCCTATACTTTCAAAACATCGCGTGTATTTAATTGTGTATTTATCGTTTATTCAACCAACGGAAACAATCATTGTTTACATCAGGAGTGTACTCAACTTTTCCTGTTCAATCAAATACAGGGAATTGGAAATTACTAAAATATTTGATCTACTTATTATACATTGAACAAATCTACATTTCACAGCTCAGAATTGTAAACATACGTGAGAACTTCAAGTTACATCTAGATATAAGAGTAAGAAACATGACGGTTGGCGGAGGTAAGAAATGCTTTTTTTTTTATCTTTATATATCTATATATATATTTTGTTTAAAATTCCACTAGATAAACTAATATCTATCTACCTGGAGGTGCGAGATTTTAGAACCTAGCTCACGTTCTGTGGAGTTAGTTACATGCGTGTCAAAATCGTGAATGTGTATCGTGCGTGTTAGACTGTTTATATTCGGACACAGCTGTGAGTTGAATTAGCAATAACTAACGCTAGGATCCAGATGTTTTCTTGGAAATCGATCTACTCGACATCTTTGTTGTTGATGAACTGCTGCAAGAAGTGTGTGTGGATCATATTTTTATTTCGAGAATCCACAACTTCTCCTAGAATTGTCGCTGGTAAACAACTGTAGCAACATTATCATTTAATATCGTTGATTGGTGAAAGTATTAGTAGTAGTGTTCGTTTCTTTGTTTGTCTCATGTTGGGGTCTTGTTAAAAAAAACAGCAATGATATTAATAAGTGAAGTTGTTGTAAATATGAACACTGTAAGAACTATCTCATGTTGCGGTCTTGTTAACAGCAATGATATTAATAAGTGAAGTTGTTGTAAATATGAACACTGTAAGAACTATCTCATGTTGCGGTCTTGTTAACAGCAATGATATTAATAAGTGAAGTTGTTGTAAATATGAACACTGTAAGAACTGTCGACGACAAATAACACTTGCGTTACTGCTTGTAATACCGCTATTTTAGTCGGTGTAGGACAGAGGAACATGTGCTTGAAGAATTTAATGGTCGCATGATTAGTTCAGCCTCCGCAAAACTGTTCAGGTTATGCTTTATTATGCCCCTGACAGAAAAATCTCCCCGGCCTTAACTTGAATTGAACCAAGGTCTCCTGAATGGGACCCGCTCGCTAATTCATTCGCACAGACGCTCCTTCTCTTTAGTTTAGTTTAGCCTTTCGGATCATCATCATTGCACGTCGAACCATTTAGTCCATAAGTGCTCCGATCTTCCCCTCAGTATTTCCCTCAGTTTAGTTGTCAGATCATCATCACTGCACGTCGAACCAATTAGTCCATAAGTGCTCCGACCTCCTCCTCAGTATGTCCCTCAGTTTAGTTGTCAGATCATCAACACTGCACGTCGAACCATTTAGTCCATAAGTGCTCCGATCTTCCCCTCAGTATGTCCCTCAGTTTAGTTGTCAGATCATCAACACTGCACGTCGAACCAATTAGTACATAAGTGCTTCGATCTCCTCCTCAGTATGTCCCTCAGTGTAGTTGTCAGATCATCATCACTGCACGTCGAACCAATTAGTCCATAAGTGCTCCCATCTTCCACTCAGTATTTCCCTCAGCGTGTGGCGACTAACGACACCAATTCTTTGTTGGTTTACTATTCTTCTGTGGCTCCAGCACAGCGTTCTTGTCTAGCTACACCACACTTGACTTGGAGTTCTTTCAGTCTGGTTAGTGTTGTAGATTCACCACTATTACATGAATCATGTACACGACCTCTCTCCGTTAGGGAATTTATAATATCAGCCTGGTCCATTGCTCGCCCGCTTTGTACAGCAGCCATACCTGCAAGCCTATTCGCACGTTCATTCCCCTTACACCTGCATGCCCTGGCACAAAAATAAAACTGATCTTTGTCAGCTTAGATCTTCCCAGCGACTCCAACCCATGTCTCCTAGCCCATCCTGTTTCAATCTTCCTGAGCATACTCATTTAGTCACTGAGAAAACATGCATGGATAAAAGTCTGTGTTTCCAGCCAAACCATCCCTTTAGTAACCGCCATGATTTCCATAGTGAGACTGCTCGTAGACACAACAAAACCATCACTGTCTTCCCTCACAACATCCCCACCGACCTGAGCAGTGAAAGCCCACGAGCTCCGCACATGCCGAATCACCGAACCATCTGTATAAATGATTACATCATGCTCAGATGAGTTCTCATAAATTAATGCCTGAACTTCTGCCTCCACGACAAGTGGGTTGTTTTGTCTGCATTCTTTATCAAGTTTGTTGCATACCGAAAATGACGTATTCATTCTTGTTGGCACTGGTATCCAATCTTCACCGTGATCAATGTCTTCAAGTGTACACACCTGTTCAATACAGTCCTCGGCCTGACCCATCCAACATTTTCCTCTTTTTAATCTATTTCCTTTTTGTCATTATTATTATGCCTAATTTCAATACTTTGTTTTCGCACATTTTTTTATGACGCCATGTACTTCATTTTTCAAGCTGACCTACATATGAAGTGTTATAAGAACATTAGGTAAACACGTAAAAACAAAGTACTACAGTTTTACAAAATACATAAACAGTGACGATAAACAGCAACGTTTCGACCAAAAGGCCTTTATCAAGCAAACAATACAACAAGAATGACGAATTTCGAGAACACTACAAATGGACGATTACATGTGGAAACATAAACCTATCTGATGAAAATCTGGGAATAAAAACGAACAACGAAATGAGTGCAACACAAAAACCGAAAGTGGAAAAGGAGAGGAACAATAAACAATATAGTGGATAAATGACACATATATGGAGCAAACACACATATAGATAACAAGGCACGAGATAAGACAGTACTAAGAAGCATAGGAATGTAATGCGTTGAGTCCAAGAGGTCGCAAAGTGCCATAGAATGAAATAAAACGGTTCTCCAGGGCGAATCGACTGCGATCATCGGAGGAACATGATCGGATGGCTGTGACCTGGACATCGTCAACTCCTGAATGGCCAGTATCATTGAAATGAGTGGCCACAGGAGTCACAGAGCATTGGCGAATATCGCGTAAGTGTTGGGCGAATCGGTCACTGAGCCTCTTACCGGTTTCACCAATATAGGCCTTATGGCATCGTTTGCAGGTGATAGCATAGATGATATTGCGGAACTCACACGTGAAACTGTCTTGAATGGTATAGGTAGCTTTTGGAAAAGAGACAGTACGGGTCTGTATTACATATGCACATGTATTACAGCGCCGACGGCCACATTGGATGGTGCCAAAGTGACTCTGGATGTTAGGCTTGAGGCGACTGTGTACCAACAAATCCTTGAGGCTTCTGTCCCGTCTGTACGCCACCAAAGGATAGTGTTGGAAGACTGATGAACTATAAGAACATTGATAATTGGTAAAGTTGCTGTGAATATTGCTGCTGTAAGAATTAATAATGATATTAATAATTATTGGGCGCAAGTTAGTTCGGATCCGACTGTACTATATACGTGGCTGTCTATCTTCTTCTTCGAAAGCTCTATATCGATCACTTGTTAATCACTCTTTGCTATTTGTATGTGATCCGAGCCTAATAGCTATTGTACGTTGTTCCAGTTATGCGCCTACAAGTAGGCCAGCACATCCAATTTTTGCGACACTTTTTATTTACTAGGGTAGCTTTACTAGGCCCTACCTCAGTTACCTCTTACGGCCGTGTAGGTCGCAGTGCTACTATTCTTTACTTCCCTTGAGAGTCCAGGCACCACACGGGATGTAGCTGTCTATGAACGAGGTCACAACGTGTACATGTTTTCCGCTTCAAGCTGTACAGATCACAAAGAGTACTCTCTTTCATTGACAAGAACGAACAAGAAGAAGAAGAAGATAATAATAGCAGTAGGAGGAGTTGTGGACATTGCAGCTGTAGCATATAATACAAATAATATGTCTTGTTTTGTAAACATTATATAGACGAAGTAGGATCTTTGTCAGCTAGACCAGCGTTTCCCGGGATCCGTGGACCAAGCGGTCCTCAAGCACTTGAAGAAATATTATGATCTTTCACATTTCAAACAGAAAAATAAAATTTAAAAACCATGTATAAAAACAATGGTAAACTAGTTCTGCTGCGAAATCAAAGTTCCCATACCAGTTTCCAGAGACCCCTAGGATTGTTGCTGGAGCTACGGAGTTCGTGCTTTGTGCAATACTTTCGACAGGTGACGTGCCATTTCTGCGGAGAGGGACCGAGCTATATGGGGTAAAACCCGGTGCAATGAAGTCAATCCTTCGACTGTAAAACTCTTTAATGTTGTGAACGAATGTGTAGACTAGGGGCTAGAGTGTGTGCCTTGAAATGGAAAGTTATTTTCCCAGCTACAACTATCTTGACCGGTAGATAAAGGAGAACGTTTAAAAGGTACCTGACTGGTCGAGTTTGGCTAGAGTAAAAGTTAGTGAACTGGCAACATATTTTGATCGTCACACTGCTACAGTCTTGTAACATATCGCCGTGATCGTCTGTATGTATCTTGTATCAGATAGATTTTGTGATTGATTTCGACATCTCCATTATACTACATTATAGACACTCCATCAATCCATCTTTTCATTCGTCTTCCCCTCGTCTTTCACTCAGATGTTCTGCTGTAAAATGCTTTATACAGTGTGGTCTAACTGTATTCTTATTAGGTGTCCCAACCATTTTATTCACTGTTTAGTCAGCTGGCAATGCCACGTTCAAATGTTAAGACCCAGTACTGTCTAATTATGCAATTCCAGGAAACGAGACAGTAGACTAATTAATTAACTATTTTCATACCATGAGTGTTGCTGACTTCTGACCGCAATTGGTTTATGAAACTATACATTTTATCATACAAATGTTGGATGTTAACGAAGTTTGCAGTAGGTATTAATATTTATAAAGTCTCCCAACACTTCATAATGTAGGTCAGCTTGAAAAATTAAGTACATGACGTCATAAAAAAATGTGCGAAAACAAAGTAGTGAAATTAGGCATAATAGTTACTGCTATGGTCTACTGTCGTTCTTGGTAAACTAGAAAGAAACAAATGAAATATTCATTATAACAGATGTTGGAAATATCCACCATGGGCTTCAAGATATGTCTGTACACGTTTCTTCATATTGTCAAATATTCTTTCTCCAGTTGAAAACACCATTATGGTTTGAGTGAAAAGAATTACCCCAGTAGATAACAGTAATATACTGCATATTGCACCACAGTTGACTATGGAATACATATTTTGATGACGTCATGTACGTTGTTTTTTCACAATTGTTCTACATATGAAGTGTTATGAGACTTTACAAACCCACTTTATAACCCATATATATATATATTGCATATATATCTTGGTGGGGGAGTCTCAGTAGCGTAGAGGCTAGGTGCTTGCCTCTCGTGCCAAAGCTAACCGGTTCGCTCCCTCGTGGAGCCGTCGGGATATTTTTCAGAGATCCATGATCTCAGTGTAGGTGAGATCGAGTTCTTAGTCCTATCGGAGGCGTACGATAAAACGTAGGCTGGTAAATCTCTCATGTTTAATTGGAGCACTAAAAAAAACCTCGACAGTACAAAATTGAGAAGAGCAAGCTGGAAAGCTGTTTGTCCGAACACAATTCGCTAGAAAATATTACAAATAAAATTCCTATAAAACTATCTTCACCATCTACAAAATTACATTGGGGATCCTCGCTGGTGCTACGATGTTCGTGCACTGCAGCTGAGATCTTCTTGTATAAAAAATAGATCGGAGCACACGTGGTTACTCACCAAAGTGCAATGAGGATGGTCCTATCATTCAATCGTATATCTTCCAACATACTGTATATATATATTGTTTGACTGTTTATTTCTACGATACAAACTTGAATGATTTAGCGAAAGATAAACGTAACGTTTCCCAAAGTACATGATACTACTGCTTGTGGGATTCTTTTATGTGCTCAACGTGAAGACGTAACCTAAGTTTTACCGGCCATCTCCGATAGGACGATGAACACAGTCTCTTCTACACTGAGATTGGAGAGCTCTGGAAAAATATCTTGATATTCCTGACACGCGGAGAACGAACCGAGTACTTTTGTAGCGAGAGGCGAGTAGCTTACCTCCACGCCACAGATATCACATGTAAAACCTGGTGCAATGAAATCAATCCTCTCCTTTAAGATCACTCAATCACTAAAATTAGATCTATCATTTCACTCGGGACGCGAACCATGTACTTTTGAAACGTGATGTGAACACCATCCCTCCACGTCACAGATCTGGTACAAGGATATCAACCCTTCACATTTAGAACCTTTGAGCACCCAAGTAGTTACCGGGGTCCAAATCTGGGGTGTAAATAAAAAACCACTGTTACCTGGCATGCATGTCGTAAGAGATGACTAAGGAGGTTGGGCTGAAATCGGATGGACGTATCCTAAACACGTAGAAGTCTATGCTTTTAGGGCCTACAAACCAACGTGCAACGTTTACACGTTCTTGGCACAGATCAAACATATCACAAAGAGGGATTAAAATTGGTCGTAAAGAACGAACGCAAAGAAGAAGAAGAAGAAACTTTGAGATCATCGCAAAAACACACAGACTACAGGAAAACCTGGTGACAAATCAGCAACAACGTCCTGGTCACCGTAGGTGTAACGACAACAGAAGAAGAAGAACTTTGAGATCATCACAAGATAAAACAGAAAACCGTGACACTAGCAACAACCAGGTAGCAGTGTAACGACAACAGAAGAAGAAAAAGAAGAGATCACATCTAAAGAAATATCATTTCACACAGGACCCGAACCATGTACTTTTAAAACGTAATGTGAGCACCGCACATTCATGCGACAGAGACCCATTTACAAACACTCTGCATGGTGCAACGCATTGAACACACGCACATCCATCAATCCCGCTGTCAGCCTTATTTGTTGCTTTCTTTCGTCAGAATATCTCGATATCAATTGCATTTTATGTGCTGTGACATTGGGACTTTCTAGTGTTTAGTGTTCACTATTCAGTATAGTGTTCAGTATCCACAAATGTGAAAGATATGAAAGTTGACAAATGCACATCGTGTTGTATCAATACTATAGAATACATATACATTTCTTTATCGTTTCTATATATCCTGTTTTGCGTGACACCGTCAGGTTAAGAAGACGTCTCACTTCTCTCTGAGGTCCACCTTTTGCGTGGCCAGCCTTTTTGCTTTGTATCCAATTGTATCGGGGTAACATTGCTCTTTGAGGTGTACTATATGCTTGTAATCTGCGCTTACGTGAAGGGGAAACATTTGAGTTGTTGGTTCTTGATGAAGTTCAGTACTAATGTTGTACCCACTTTTTCTCTGATGTCTTCATTTCTCAACCGGTCTCTTCTTATGACTCCTAGCATTCTGCGTAGACACTTCATCTCTGTCGTGACTAGTTTTCTTCTATTATTTGATGTCAGCGTCCAAATATGGCGCTTATAGCAAGCATAATGTTGGGAGAAAGATTGTGTTGAACATTTCTCTTAACTTACACATCTTCTTTGAACATTCCATATTGACCACGTGTTAACCACTCATTGTGATTTTGTATGTGATCTGAGCCTAAGAGCGATTTTTATTGTGCCAGTTATGCGCCTACAAGTAGCCAACACTTCCGATTTTTGCGATGTTTTCAATTTACTAGGTAGCTTCCTAGACCCCTACCTCAGTCGGTTGTTACTACAACCTTGTATGTCCTAGTGGAACTATGCTTTGCTTTCCTTGTGAGACCCGACACCATACGGACGACAACTTATACATGAAAATAGTGAATCACATCAGATAATAGTTTCACATTCAAAAAGTGTTATTCACTGGTCGACACATTATGCAATTGTTTGAATTCTCTGTCTGTAGAAATGATACGCCTTGTATACCGTGTCTCTTGTGTTAAATTATGCCTGGAAGAAAAGAGTTCACAGTGTATTGATCGCTCGTATGATTTTATGTCATTTTTGGGGAGCCAATATCTTTCATTCGTTTGTTGTGTTCATTTAAAATTCAGAAGCCGTGAACACGAGCACCTCATCGAGGGTCAATTTGGTTCGAGTGTTAATTGTATCAATGAAAGACTGAGTACGGGGTTGTGGGCTGGCTTATAACATTAATCAATAATTCGCTGTAGGAAAGGTTCTAAGAGGAAGATGACGAAGAGAGCGAAGATTAAGTTTACTGGCAAGAAATATGAAATGAATACAACATTGGTTGTTGATAACTAAACTGACGTCATTGCACTCCGGGCATACCCATAGGTGCTCAGTCTCCCCAACATATATGGAAGAATATACATACTGGTGGTTCCCGTGGCTCGCTGATTAAACACATTCTTCACTCTACCCCTCAGGCATCCAGTTCTACTTGTACAAGGGATAACTCCAAACTGCTTAAATCGCTGGATCGTTTCAACATCTATTTTAGTTACATATATCTTATGGCAAATGATCAAATGCTATATATATCCCATATTAATGTATGGCTCGGAAACATGGACAATGAACAAGCAGTTAGAAGACAGAATTGATGCATTTGAGATGTGGATATATAGAATAATAGGCAGAGTTTCATGGACAGAAAAACAGACAAATAAACAAGTTTTAGGAAAACTAGGCATGAAGAAACAATTATTAAGAGAAATAAAATTCAGACAAGTAAAGTATTTCGGGCACATAAAAAGGCATGACACCATGATAAAACATTTACTAGAGGGAAAGTTGAGGGAGGAAGAGCAAGAGGAAGACCGAGAGATAAGTGAGAGGGAAACTTTAGGAAATTGACAGGTTACAGTCTGGCAGTGTGCAACACCAAGGCGAAAGACAGAGGATGCTGGAGATTCATTGCAGCCAACCTTCGATGTGGAGACGGCACCTGATGATGATGATATCTTATGGACACCCTTGGACAAAGTTGAGTACCGTTTAGTCCCCCACCCCACCTCGACCGCCCGCCCCGGCAGGGTCACGTGGCATTCATGGGAGGAGGTGGTGGATGAGTGCAGGAGCAGCCGACAGAGTGTCAGTGGTTAGTCACAAAACGCACGACAATAGGCAGAACTGTAATAGAGACAATGGCTACGCTTATGGACAAGTATGGTCACTGCCAGGAAGGAAAGCAATGGCAGACTACCTTCCAAGACAATGCCTAGAAAATCCTAACAGTAATATGGTTTGAACATGACGGCTGCAGAGGCGGGACATCTGGCCTATGAGAGAGAGAAACTCCTACTGTTGGGGTGCAAAGTTCTGCTCAGGACAAGCTATTTGATAATAATATCTTAGTCTACACAGGACATACTACATCAAGAGATAATATATTCTAAGTTAACATCACCAGACCTGGTTGAAACCCTAGGACGCATAAGACAGAAACAAAAAAACGCCCACTCAGTTCAATCTTGTGCTTTTATTTCTACCTCAAACCTAGTCTTACGTCTTTGAGCTTTGCTTCTTCTTTACGTTCGTTCTTTACGACCAATTTTAATCACTCTTTGTGATATGTTTGATCTTTGCCAAGAACGTGTATACGTTGCACATTGGTTTGGTAGGCCCCTAAACGCTTAGGACACATGCATCCGATTTCAGCCAAACCTCCTTAGTCGCCTCTTACGACATGCATGGCAGGTAACAGTGGTTCTATTCTTTACACCCCAAATTTGGGCCCCGGTAACCACTCGGCTGCTATTTGAAGTTAAGGAGTCCTTTAAGTTTCTGTTTCTAATTGTTGTTGCTTTTTGTTTTCCTTGAGCGTTTGTCTCTGGTCTCAAGTATAAACAAATCTGTTTGATATTCAAACAAAGACCGGCCGGAAAAGAAAACATTCCTGGCATGTTTCTATTTCTGTTACAAATAGTTTGTGTGTGTGGTTTGTGACGGGAATTGTGGAAGGTAAAAAATTAACAGTAAACTGACGAATGGATACGTACACACATTTTTTCATTGTGATCAGATGCTGACATTATGACTGATCTTTTCTCTGTCTTTATCTTGTACAACATCAGTACTAAACTTCATCAAGAAACAACAAATTAAATGGTTCAACCACATAAGCAGATTACCAAAAGCCTCAAAGAGCAATGCTACTCAGATACAGTGGATACAGTGGATACAAAGCAACATTTCCGTTCACGCAAAAGGAGAACCTCAAAAATAACAGAGGCTCTGAGAAACACTATTTATTTATCCCGGTCTAACAATATATACTTATTCTGATACTGTGAGATAAAACACGATTAGAGAAGAATTAGAATAAAGATATGTACAGCGTTTGAATAATATGGGAAATAAACACAATGACAGTATGAAATGAAAATCGTGGCATATCCAAAAGGACGTAGCCATCAACCACAGTAACAGTCGTTGATGTTTCTAAGCATCACTTATACGTTCAGTAGTTTGCCATTGCTTTCGGAACGGTGATGACTTTTTCTGTAAATCGAAACATGCTTTCCGTCGACTACACAACATGAATTTCGAACAATAGTACAGAACATAATCGAAAGTACAGCGAAACATAATCGAACGACGAACAACGACGACAGCGAACAAATAACAGTGAAAACACTAATCGACGACAGAAAACATAATCAGGACGGAACAATCGAACGTGCGCGAAACATAATCGAACAGGAAAACATAATCGAACAGTACCGCGAAACAAGAACGTACGCGAACATAATCGAACAGTGACAGAAGAACACATAATCGACGTGACAAAACCTAATCGAACAGTGACGGAAACACATATCGACAGTGACAGCGAAACACATTAATCGAACAGTGACAGAAGAAACACATAATCGAACAGTGACAGCAGAAACACATAATCGAACAGTGACAGAAGAAACACATAATCGAACAGTGACAGAAGAAACACATAATCGAACAGTGACAGCAGAAACACATAATCGAACAGTGACAGAAGAAACACATAATCGAACAGTGACAGCAGAAACACATAATCGAACAGTGACAGAAGAAACACATAATAGAACAGTGACAGCAGAAACACATAATCGAACAGTGACAGCAGAAACACATAATCGAACAGTGCCAGCAGAAACACATAATCGAACAGTGACAGCAGAAACACATAATCGAACAGTGACAGCAGAAACACATAATCGAACAGTACCAGCAGAAACACATAATCGAACAGTGACAGCAGAAACACATAATCGAACAGTGACAGCAGAAACACACACGATTAGCTTCTGTAGTTTCAAGTATATTTCTAACAAGTTACTGGTCGTAATACCGCTTTTTAGTGCGGTATAGGACAGGTGGGACGATAGCCTGAGGAATTTAATGGCCGCACAGCTAGTGCAGTCTCCGCGTAGCTGTTTAGGTTGAGATTTGTCTTTTATACCCACAACAGAAACAAATCATTGGCCTTATCGTGGATTAAACAGGGGTCTTCAGCATGGTAGTCGCTTTCTAATCCATTCGGTCAGACGCGTGTTTTTGTCTTCATGTAGAATTCATTATTACAGTACGATGCTTTTAGCACAAACACGTAATTTTATGTCCACTATAAAGTAATAAAGTGAGCGTCTCTAGCTCAAGTGGTAGTGAACTCGATCACGAACCCAAGCGTACGTGGATCAAACCCCACGGTGGGCAAGTTTGGAAGCAAATTCGTTTCCGTGGGATTTTTACAGAAGGTAAAAATAGACCTCACCGTTCAGAAAGCAATGGCAAACTATTGAACGTATAAGTGATGCCTAGAAAATCAACGACTCGTTTACTGTGGTTGATGGCTAACGTCCTGTAAAGGATATGCCAGGATTTTCATTTTCATATAAAGTAATGGTTGCCATGGTAATGGTGTCCACAGTTATTCACTGTATACCGTTTATCATATCGTGACTAATAGAAACTCATGTGTCATCGAACTTAGTCTTGAGAACCGCTTTGGGAAGTATAAAGAGGCAAATCTAGTGATAGAAATAGAACAGACGGCAGATGTTTACGGAGGCTGTTTCTGTATTTAGACATTTATTGTTTGTCGAGGCAGCGTGCCCCACAAGCAGGGGCATACACACATGTCGGTGACCTTTTCCGGTGACTGAGAGGTAATATGGAGCACAGGCCCATGTTGAGATTGTCTTTGTCATCGTTGTGGTTGTTTGCTTTCTTGCAGAAACAGCGAATTAATGTTTAGTGTCAAGTGAGAAGAACGACATTTTATATAGTCAGTTTTGTGTCAGGTAAATTTAGCAGGATAAAAATGTGTGTTTAGGGGTCATTGTGGCTGAGTAGTTAAGCTCTTTGCCTTGCGAGTCGACTGTCGTGGGTTCGAATCCAGACAGCGCCGTTCTGTTCACGAGTGCAGTTTTTTCCAGAGACCCTCTAGGATCTTGCAGGAGCTACGGAGTTCGTGCTCTGTGCAACACTCTCGACAGGTGGCGGGCCATTTCTGCGGAGAGAGACCGAGCCATATGGGTAAAACCCGGTGCAATGAAGTCAATCTTTCATCTTTAAGAATATGTTATTTATCTTTTTAGTAAAATAAAACTGAAATTGTTCAGTTTTGCAAGTCTTCTCATTTTTCTCTAATCTTGTTTTTCCTCAGATCATCAGGATAAGATACTATTTATAGAACAGGCTTTTGTGTGCTCTTCATAAACAGTAATTTTCGCCTCCTATGTTATCTCTGAGGTCCACCTTTTACGTCGTTGGCTTTTTGCTTTATATCCACTGTATCTAAGTAACATTGCTCTTTGAGGTCTGTTGGTAATCAGCTTATGTGTGACTAAACCATTTAATTTGTTGTTTCTTGATGCAGTTCAATACTGATGTTGTGCCCGCTTTTTATCTGGAGTCTTCATTTCTAAGCCTGTCTCTTCTTGATGTTCCCATCATTCTGGGTAGACACTTCATTTCTAAGCCTGTCTCTTCTTGATGTTCCCATCATTCTGGGTAGACACTTCATTTCTAAGCCTGTCTCTTCTTGATGTTCCCATCATTCTGGGTAGACACTTCATTTCTAAGCCTGTCTCTTCTTGATGTTCCCATCATTCTGGGTAGACACTTCATTTCTAAGCCTGTCTCTTCTTGATGTTCTCATCATTCTGGGTAGACACTTCATTTCTAAGCCTGTCTCTTCTTGATGTTCCCATCATTCTGGGACATATCTAACCTGTCCTTCTGATGTTCCATCATCAGACCTCTTAGTTCTCTTCTTGATGTTCCCATCATTCTGGGTAGACACTTCATTTCTCTGTCCTGACTAGTTTTTTTTCATATCGATTAATGTCATGATCTAGGTTTAACACTGATAGAAACAATTTTTGGGAGAAAGATTGTGTTGAACAATGCGCTTTTATTGTTCATGCTGACATGTTTGCATTTCAAAATTGGCTCCATTTGTTATATGATATGATTTGCTTTATTGCTTTTATGTTGGATTTCGTTATACTTCCATTTGCTGAAAAAATAATCTCTAAGCATGTAAAGTCCTTGACTTTGAAATGATCTCTAAGCATGTAGAGTTTTTGACTTTGAAGTAATACAAGTTAAGTGATGATTATAGATGATTCTTTGTCTCATTATTTATAGAATTTTAGTTTTGAGTTGAATTGAATTTTGCATTGAGTTTTGCATCATAACTAAAATGGCCCTTCATCTTCCTAGAGTACGGGTTCCCAAAGTGGGCGGTACCACCCCCCTGTGTGCGCTAAAGCCTTCCGGGAAGGGAGGGGGATAGTGGGTTCGAAGCAAAGGGGGTTCGTGATTTTGCGATTGAATAATCATGAAAAATTTGAATTCTGCATTTTAATTCATCTTATGTCCATTTTACACGATCCATTTTTTCATCAATTTTCTATTTCATGTGAAGAAGAAGAACCATTTGAAAATTGACCATGTATGACAGAAATATATATCAATTTTCTATGTCACTATGAAAATAGAGCATGTATCTATATGGGGGTTGGCAAATTGTCCGCAGCGTGATTCGAACTAGAACATCGGGGTTAATAGATCCCCTAAGCCACGGACGCCACTACTCAAAGATATATAAATTAGACAAATGAGATATGTTGTCACTTTAAGAAGCACGACACACTATTGAAAATCATCTTGTAAGGGAAGGTAGAATATAAAAGTACAAGGGGAAGACAGAGAGATAGAATTGGAAGACAATCATCTTGTAAGGGAAGGTAGAATATAGAAGTACAAGGGAATACGAAGAATGGAAGAAAATCAGTGGAGTATACAAAGAGATCTGGAAGAAAATATCATGAGATAAAAAGTCACAACTGGCGATAGATAGGACATACATTGAGAAGATCGACAGGAAGCATTGCAAGACACGCACTCTTTTGGAACCCGCAAGGAAAGAGGAATAGAAGAATGCCTAGACAGACCTGGAGTAAAGAGCTGGAGGCTGATATTAAAAGGACAGGTAAAATATGGAAAGAATTGGAAGAGATGACAAGAGAGAGAGATCATAACTGCAAGAAGTGTGTTGAAGACCTGTGCTCCGTTGGGAGTTGAACGGTGAAGAAGAAGAAAGTCACAAGTCTGGCACAGTGTACCGTCAGGAAAAAGGACAGAAGTAGCTGGAGAGCGATCACATCTAACCTTCAATGCGGAGACGACACTGATTGAGTTAATCACACGTAGTGACAGTAACGTACTGTATCTCTCCTAATATGAAGCATCTGCTGCGAATCGTGAAAAAAAAAAATAAAACAGTGCTTTAGTTTCGTAATCAGCTGCTCTATATTATAACAGTGCTCTCGATGCTACAGACAGCTATGAGACAATCGATATGGTTAATCCAATCTGATACGCGGAGACCTTCGATCGGTGATGCCAAAGTGTGTTAGGTCTGTGCTGCTTGGTAACCAGACTTTGCTAACCAAATGTGTGTTGTAGTATTAGCCTATTCCGACAACGGCGTATACTATCTAACCTGCTGCAGGGGGCAAATTAATGAGAGGGACGTGGGGGGATCATGTACCTTTAGTTTGATAATATGATTTGTGATGTTTTGTTGAAATATGTATTTTGTTATATTGTCGCTGTCGTTTGTTACACCGCTGCTGCTATTTTGTTATTCTTTTGATTTTGCTGCTGTTGTTGTTTTTGCTGTTACAGCTGCTGTTATTATTATTGTTAAAGGTTTTGTTGTTACAGCAGCTGTTGTTGTTACTGTTGTTGTTGTTACCGTTTTATTTTTTTGTTTTTTACTGTTTTATTGCTGTTGTTATTGTTTTTGTTATTTTTGTTGTTGTTACTGTTTTTATTGCTGTTGTTATTGTTGTTACTGATTTGTTGCGGATGATGGTGTAATTTGCTACTGTTGTTGATGTGGTTTATGTTATTGGTGTTTTATTTTTGCTCTTTTTGTTGCTACTTCTCCTTTTGTTGGTGTTCAAGCCTCAAGAAATGTGAAGTTTGGACGTTCTCTATTACTAATCTTAAGAAAGTCTGGTTTAGAGATGTCATTCTTATCTAGAACCCTCTTCTCAATTTGTCCTGCCCGTGTGATGCCGAGGCCCGCAATGGAAGCAAAGAATAGTACCACTGCGACCTACAAGGCATGTCGTAAGAGGAGACCTATATAGGACCTAGGAAAGCTACTCTAGTCAATAAAAAGCATCGCAGAAATCGAATATGCTGGCCTACTTGTAGACGCATAACTAGCACAATGTACAATCGCTCTTACGCTCAGGTCAACAGTTGTCAAGTGTTGTTTGGTTTCTTTCTTAACAAATGTACAAATCACACAGTGGTCAAGTGTACAAATCACACAGTGATCAAGTGGACAAATCACACAGTGGTCAAGTGGACAAATCACACAGTGGTCAAGTGGACAAATCACACAGTGGTCAAGTGGAAAAATCACACAGTGGTCAAGTGGACAAATCACACAGTGGTCAAGTGGACAAATCACACAGTGGTCAAGTGGACAAATCACACAGTGTTAAGTGGACAAATCACACAGTGGTCAAGTGGACAAATCACACAGTGGTCAAGTGGACAAATCACACAGTGGTCAAGTGGACAAATCACACAGTGGTCAAGTGGACAAATCACACAGTGGTCAAGTGGACAAATCACACAGTGGTCAAGTGGACAAATCACACAGTGGTCAAGTGGACAAATCACACAGTGGTCAAGTGGACAAATCACACAGTGGTCAAGTGGACAAATCACACAGTGGTCAAGTGGACAAATCACACAGTGGTCAAGTGGACAAATCACACAGTGGTCAAGTGGACAAATCACACAGTGGTCAAGTGGACAAATCACACAGTGGTCAAGTGGACAAATCACACAGTGGTCAAGTGGACAAATCACACAGTGGTCAAGTGGACAAATCACACAGTGGTCAAGTGGACAAATCACACAGTGGTCAAGTGGACAAATCACACAGTGGTCAAGTGGACAAATCACACAGTGGTCAAGTGGACAAATCACACAGTGGTCAAGTGGACAAATCACACAGTGGTCAAGTGGACAAATCACACAGTGGTCAAGTGGACAAATCACACAGTGGTCAAGTGGACAAATCACACAGTGGTCAAGTGGACAAATACACAGTGTTCAAGTGGTGGAATTGAGTGTTTGAAGAAGAAGAAGAAGAATTTGTCTGAATATACTGAAGACATATAAACATTGAAATTATTAGAATAATAAAGAAATAAACATGATTGATTTATTGATAGGACAATCATCATTGCACTTCGGTGAGTAACCATGTGTGCTCCAATCTCGTTTTCACACGTTGCAGTGCACGAGCTCGGTAACACCGGCGAGGTTTCTCGATGTAATTTTGAAGATAGTGAAGCTATTTTATTTTGAAGGAATTTTTAAAAAAATCTTTTTGATGAATTTTGCCGGGCGGCTTTCCAGCCTGCTCTTCTCAATTTTGCTTTCCAGCCTGCTCTTCTCAATTTTGCTTTCCAGCCTGCTCTTCTCAATTTGCTTTCAGCCTGCCTTCTCAATTTTCCAGCCTGCTCTTCTCAATTTTGAACTACCAAGGTTTATTTTACGTGCTCAAATTGAACATGGGACCTGTGTTTTATCGTCCGTCTCCGATAAGACTTGTAACTCGATCTCACCGACACTGAGATCAGGGATCTCTGGAAACATATCCGATGTTTCCACGAGGGAGCAAACCGGCTACCTTTGGCATGAGAGGCGAGCAACTAACCACTGCGCCACATAGACCCCAGAAAGATATAAGAATAATAGAGAAATAAGAACATACAAGAAATAAGAACAACTGATTTAGGGCAGTGTCTGGCAGAATAGATTAGAAGAACAATCGAGAACAACTTACAACAGATTGAGGAAGAGTGTCTGACAGAATGTATTAGAGCGCAGCTCACATATGGGGGACCCGTGTTCAATTCACGATAAGACAAAGGTATTCTTTTGCTGTTGTGGGCATCAATGAAAAATACTAACCGGAACAGTTTTGCAGCGACTGCACTAGCCACTCGTCCATTCCTCTATAGCTCTCGTCCATTCCTCATGCTCTCGTCCATTCCTCATGCCTCCTCGTCCATTCCTCATGCTCTCGTCCATTCCTCATGCTCTCGTCCATTCCTCATGCTCTCGTCCCAGCTGTACTACACCTCCCAACAAATTGGTACTGCAGGCAGTAACATTAGCTTTTTGGTTGTTTTTTCTGAAATACTCTACCCGCGGTACCTTCATATTTAAATCTCCAGTTCATGAGACTATTCACATCGACATTTGTCAATCGTATAATTAGTTCTACATTAAATATCATTTATTTCAGCAAAGTAGACAATTTTGTCATGCATTGTTTTATGATATTTCCTACGACAAAAACCTTTAACTTGTTTCGACTTATGACTCTGCTCATGTAGACTTTCTTTCTTCTGTTAAAATATTAAAGATCAAATTTAATGAAGATGTAGATACTATGATGATAATACGGTTGTCAGATAATATCTGACTTGAAGATACTAACGTTTGATCGTGTAAGACGCTTACAATTACGTATTGAACTGTTTTTTAACAAGTTCTACTTCGTTTCTTTTTAACATTCATCTTCATCTTTTGTGTATCTTCATCTTGTGTATCTTCATCTCTGTGTATCTTCTCTTTGCCCGTATCTTCATCTTGTGTATCTTCATCTCTGTGTATCTTCTCCTGTGTATCTTCTATCTCTGTGTATCTTCATCTATGTGTATCTTCATCTCTGTATATCTTCGTCTCTGTGTATCTTCGTCGCTGTGTATCTTCATCTCTGTGTATCTTCATCTCTGTGTATCTTCATCTCTGTGTATCTTCATCGCTGTGTATCTTCATTGTCTTTATTCTCCTTCGTCATTTGTTCCATTAGTATTAAATTTCCAGCCTGCTCTGCTCTTCTAGGATTTTGAACTGCCAAGTGTTCTTTTTGTGCTCAACATGAACATGGGGCCTACGTTTTATCGTCAGTCTCCGATAGGACTAGGAACTCCATCTTACCTGTATCATTGAGCACTGTATCATTTAGCACTGTATCATTGAGCACTGTATCATTGAGCACTGTACATTAGCTGTATGATTGAGCACTGTATGATTGAGCACTGTATCATTGAGCACTGTATTTGGCACTGATCATTGAGCACTGTATTATTGAGCACTGTTATTGATCAAGACGAAGATCACTCTCATCTCTTGCCCAAGAATAGTCCAAATTTAGATCATGTCCTGGACAGTTAATATCCTGGATATTCATAGGCAGCCTACCCATCGTGTTCGTAGCGCGTTGGACGACGGGTGACAAGCCCCCTGTGAGTGTGGTTCAGTTCCGCGGGCTGGCAGAAAAGCTACAGGTTCTCAAGATTTACGGAGTTCGTGGCACTGAGTCGAAGAGCTGAAAGCTCAAGTGCTTCTGGATCGAACAAAAACATGATATGTATGCTACATAGCATTAGGTCGAAGAAGATAAACACAAACGCCGCTGAATTATTGAAGAAGAAGAAGATGATGGGTGTGCTCAGATTATCAGAAAGTTGCAAACAGCTTTGTGTTTAACAACAGCCTACATATACTTGCTCTCTTCTTTTTGCCCTGAATACAACAGCATTTCGTCTGTGTGTAGCTTGATTTTGTCTATCCCTTTCCATCTTGTTTCAGAGATTCCCAGAATGTCTATTCTGTAGTTCTTCATCTCTGTTGCGAGCAAGCTTGGCTGTTTTGCCCTGCTCAAGCTACGTTCTCACGTTCCAGCAACCAATTCTGGCCGTTTTCCGACAGAAAACAAGGCTAGTCGGCATCACCGGATCCTTTCAGCTGGAGAAGAGAGCTGGAGGAGGCTGATATAAAAAGGATAGGTAAAACATGGAAAGAATTGGAAGGGGTGGCAAGAGAGAGGAAGAGCTGGAAGAAATTTGTTGAAGACCTGTGCTCCGTTGGGAGTTGAAAGGTGAAGAAGAAGAAGATATATACATGCCAATAAGAAGCTCTTTAAAATGCTGAATGCGAAAATGTCAAAATGACAGTGTAAGCAAAATGGCAATGTTTAAGCAGCAAAAAAAAATCAAAATCATGACATTCATATAATGTAGCATGGTTGAGATGGATCGAAGTTGACCGATCGTTGCTTGTGGGTGAAGCTGGAGAGAAAGCTCGTTTGGTATAAAAGAAAACACAGGTCTCCTCAGAGAATAATGATTATGAAGTAGACTGGAAGACAAAAACTGAATTCGATTATGGAAAAGACTTTCTCAAAAGACATCAGCAGAGCAGAAAAGGTCATTATATTTCGCCTACGTAACGGACACTGCAGACTAAGCAGACAATTACACAGACTATGAATGAGTCAAACAGCTCGTTGCCAGTGTAGAAGGCGGAAAAGACACTGGAGTGTGTCCTGTAAGACTGTCTTCTTTTTGGTGAGCTGAGAAGCAACATGTGGCCACAACCAGTCGACCTGAAAATTAAGCTTTATGGAAACTTTGCAGGACTTGAAGATCTTCTTTGCACATTTTCATTTAATGCGCCTTGTAAGTTATATTATTTCTCTAAAATTATTATCCATACCGTCGTGCCTTCATTTGCGTGGTCTTCCTCTTGGTCTGTATTCATTACAATGTTTCACTGTGGCTCTCTCTCGTAGAAGATACTTGGACTTTCTTGTAAGTTACCAAAATCATGTTAATATGTTGCTTTTATGAATTGAATCACTGGTTTCATTCATCTTTTTCTCATTATTATTCTTCTTTGAAACTCCAAGAAACCACTTGTTAACTACTCTTTGTGAGGGTAGGGGAGAACCTTTACCTCTAGATTACTGGCTTTCATATCTGTTTTATGTGTATATATACACACTTTTAAAACGTATCGATTTGAACCAGTTTCTATTACGATAAAAATACATGACGTGGACAAAAACAAGTCACGAGTAACCACTTAACTCTATGACTACTATGACATTATTCGCTCGTGCAGTTTTCTGGAGCAACTCGTGCCATTTTATTCAATATTTACTGAAGTTTGTTTCGTGATTCAGGTATATGATTCTGAACCTGGTCATATAAAGCCGAAGGATTGACTTCATTGCACCGGGATTTACCCTATATGGCTCGGTCCCTCTCCGCAGAAATGGCACACCACCTGCTGGTATTGCACAAAGCAGGAACTAGCTCTGACAACAATCCTAGGGTTCTCTGGAAAAATGCACTGGTGAACAGAACGGCGCGACCCGGATTTGAACCCACGACCTTCGACTCGCAAGACAAGGGCTTAACAACATAGCCACCGACCGAGACCTCCACCTGGTCTCATATATGTATCCAAATGGGAGATATTCAGTAGTCAGGCAGTGTGGATGTGAAAGCTATTGAAAGTATATATCTATATCATGTCATATTATGTCATAGATTCAAGATCAATCATTCAGAAGTTTTGGGGGTCTCTGTGACTAAGTGGTTAAGCCCTTTGCCTTGTGAGTCGAAGGTCGTGGCTTCGAATCCGTACTGCGCCGTTCTGTTCACGAGTGCAGTTTTTCCAGAGACCTCTAGGATTGTTTCTGGAGCTACGGAGTTCGTGCTATTTAAAATACTCTCAGCAGGTGGCGTGCCCTTTCGCGAGAGGCTGAGTATGTGGGGTAAAACACAGTGCAAGTCAATCCTTCGCCATAAACCCTTTTAAACCATTCAGAAGTGAAGACATTAGAGACGATCTTTGCGGTGTGTTATGCCACAGGCTCTGTCTCCAGCAGAGTTGGGGTAGGCTAGTCTTTTTTAGGAAGGAAGAAAAGTAGAAATGTGTTGCATACTCGTAGCATGTAGACCACACAGGCCAACCCTATCTCCAAGTCGTGACCGAATGGGATCTTGTGATGGGATCTTGTGATGGGGTCTTGTGATGGGATCTTGTGATGGGGTCTTGTGTGTTTTTACTGTTTGTGTGTTACTTGCGTGAGCACTTGTATTTTCTGTGATATATTTCTTGATTGTTGTTAGTGAAACTTGGTTTTCAGCTGTATCTTAGTTATGTTATGTTATGTTATGCGATCGACGTCACGGCACATTGTATCTAAGTTGTTCTCTCCTGTTGTTCCTATGTTATCACATTTTATCACGCCCGTGTAGTGTCAGGCCCGCATGGGAAGCAAAGAATAGTACCACTGCGGCCTACAATGCATGTCGTAAGAGTCGATTGCTGTAGAACCTAGGGTAGCTATCCTAGTAAATAACAAGCATCGCAGAAATCGGATGTGCTGGCCTACTTGTAGACGCATAACTGGCACAACGTACAATCGCTTTTAGACTCAGATTACATACAAATCACACAGAGTGTTTAACAAGTGGTCGATATGGAGCGTTTGAAGAAAAAAGAAGAAATCTCATTTCTCCAGTATCGTATCATAAAAATTGAATGAGACACAAACTATTATAAAATATATATCCTATTTCTCAGTTCTTTCACTATAAGCTGCTTCACAGAAGCTACCCAACGATTACCTGTTGTTCTTCTATTTTCTCAACCTTCTCACAATAAATAGAGATACATGATACTGAAATATCTTTTCCCACTCTCTATCATTGATCACCCACCCTCACCACCCTCTTACATTAAGAAGATGGTTTTCCCCAACCTGTCTACCAATCGATTGCCCCTCGTATCTTGTGTCAGTGTTGTATTAACTAAGAACCCGATAAATCCTTCTAGTGGTTGTAATGAGCTACACGGATTTCAACGTCCTTCTTTATTCTGCCATATTTTCTTACCGTCATTTGATATTGAACCAATAAAATAGTTTTTCTTGTATCAAGGATGAACTTTGACCTCATGTGTGTGTGTGAATGTATAGTGATATTATATATGTATGGCCCTTTTCATCTTTACAGACGGTCAATAGGCAAGTGTTTTACTGTGACAACTTCTGAGTTTTCGCTTTTCTCTCTTGTCGTTCAGCTCGTACATAAGTCTCTTCTCAAAAGACTCTGCGCCTTCCGTAATTTGGCTTTCCACACACTCTGTCATCAGCTAGTCCCTCCCATGTGCTGGGATCTATAGAAAAGTTTTTCATTGAGGTTTTGCAGACATCTTTATATCTGAGCAGTGGTCTGCCCTGATGCCTCTTCCCCTCCGAAAGTTCACAGGACAACATTTGTTTTGGTATGCGATAAGTTTCCATTCTTCTCACATGTCCCAACCATCTTAGTCGTCTACTGCTGAGCATGCCCATGATGGAAGGCAGATTTGCACGTTGTAGTACTTCAGAGTTGGTTATCTTGTCGTACCACCTGATGTTCATAATCTTGCGAAAACATCGAAGGTGAAAGATGTTAAGTCTCCTCTCGTGTCTTGAGTAGGCTGTCCATGTTTCTGAGCCATATAGTAAAGAACTAATTACACAGGCTTGATATATTTGAGTTTTTGTCTGCAATGTCAATTTTTTGTTGTCCCACGCTCGCTTTGATAGTATGCCGAATGTAGTAGCCGCACTCCCTATACGAGCGTTGATTTCTTCATCAAGAGAAAGGCTGGCAGTGACCGTGGACCCAAGATAGCAGAATTTTTGCACTGGTGTTAGATGGTTACCATTTAAAGTGATATTTGATGTCTTACCTCCCTGACATAATACAACTGTTTTGGAGACACTTATTGTCAGAGAAAAGAGGTCGCATGCCTTTGACAAATTATTAATTAGACATTGCAGTGTAGTCTCACTGTGGGCGACTAAGGCAGCATCGTCAGCGAAAGGAGGTCCTTGAGAAGTATTTCCGTCGTTTTTGTCTTGGCTCTTAAGCGAGCCAGGTTAAACAGTGAACCATCAGATCTAGTGCGGATGAAAACATCACCATCAGCGTCCCTAAGGCGTGGTTCAAAAGGACTGCGAAGAAGATACCAAAGAGTGGGGCAAGGACACAGCCCTGCTTGACTCACTCTTAACCTCAAAACTATCAGATGTGCTGCCATCGAACTGTATGCTGGCTTTCATGCCCTCATGGAAGGAAACAATCAATTGGAGCAACTTTGGGGGACAACCAATATACTTCAATATTTTATAAAGACTTGGCCTGCTGACTGTGTCAAATGCCTTAGTCAGATCCACGAAAGCAATACATAGAGGCTTGCTCTGCTCTCTGCTCTTCTCTTGTAGCTGTCGAAGGGTAAATATCATGTCAGTTGTTGACCGTCTAGCTCTGAATCCACATTGTGACTCTGGAAGAACACGCTCCGCCAGTTTCTGTAGTCGTTTTGAAAGGACTAGTGCAAAAGCTTTGCCTGTTACGCTTAGAAGGGAGATGTCTCTGTAGTTGTTACAATCCCCTTATCCCCTTTGTTTTTATAGAGTGTCACTATCTTTGCATCCTTCATGTCCTGAGGAAGTGATATTAACATGTAAGAAAATGAGTCTAAAGCGAAGGATTGACTTTATTGCACTGTGTTTCTCCATATGTCTACGACCCTGTCGCAGAAATGACACGACACCTTCTGAGAGTGCTGCACAAAGCACGAACTCCGTAATTCCAGCAAAATGCTAGGGATCACGTTACAAAATTGCACATGTAACTCGGTCCGGATTCGAACTCACAACCTTCAGAATGACAGGCGAACATCTTAACCACTTCGCCATTGAGACCTCAGGGATATTAACCACTTCGCCATTGAGACCTCAGGGATATTAACCACTTCGCCATTGAGACCTCAGGGATATTAACCACTTCACCATTGAGACCTCAGGGATATTAACCACTTCACCATTGAGACCTCAGGGATATTAACCACTTCACCATTGAGACCTCAGGGATATTAACCACTTCGCCATTGAGACCTCAGGGATATTAACCACTTCACCATTGAGACCTCAGGGATATTAACCACTTCACCATTGAGACCTCAGGGATATTAACCACTTCACCATTGAGACCTCAGGGATTAAAACCACTTCACCATTGAGACCTCAGGGATATTAACCACTTCACCATTGAAACCTCAGGGATATTAACCACTTCGCCATTGAGACCTCAGGGATATTAACAAAAGATGTAGCAATGCAAATAAAGTTTTGAGCTAACTATCACCACTTCTGATATGTGTTATGTTATGTTATGTTACGCGATCGACGTCTGATATATAGACAAATACTAATAAATAATAAAACAAACCTTATATGAAGTATTATTTGTGGCTAACTTGATGCAACTAGTGTCATACATACTCCACTGACTGCAGACAATGATCACTTGATGCAACTAGTGTCATACATACTCCACTGACTGCAGACAATGATCGCTTGATGCAACTAGTGTCATACATACTCCACTGACTGCAGACAATGATCACTTGATGCAACTAGTGTCATACATACTCCACTGACTGCAGACAATGATCGCTTGATGTAACTAGTGTCATACATACTCCACTGACTGCAGACAATGATCACTTGTTGTAACTAGTGTCATACATACTCCACTGACTGCAGACAATGATCGCTTGATGTAACTAGTGTCATACATACTCCACTGACTGCAGACAATGATCTCTTGATGTAACTAGTGTCATACATACTCTACTGACTGCAGACAATGATCGCACAAATCATAACAACAACGATGAGATGTTTTAGAAGAACTGCAGGAGCACAGGGAAGGCATAGAAATACACGGAGAAGATCGCTGGAGACTGATATTAAAAGGACAATTAAGACTTGGAAAAGTTTTTAGGGAACGGCAAGAGAGAGGAAGAGCTGGAAGAAGTTTATTGAAGATCTGTGCACTATCGGGAGTTAAATCGTGAAGGAAGGAAGGAAGAAAGTGAAGAAAGTAATAGATTATGTCGCTTGACCTACTTTCATGCTGGTCTTGTTCAACAATTTTCTCTCTCTTTCTTTCTCCTTTCTCTTTCATTTCTATCCGACGTCATTAAAACATAGTTCTTGGACTTGGTTAAGTGTGTGTTTTTTTAGTTCAGCCTTTCTAATGGAACATAAGGATTTAATTTTACCAACATTTATAGCGGCTGGTAAATTCATTGTTTCTAATGGTATCGAAATTGTCCTAATGCTTTCTCAATTTTTCATTGTAGTTGTTAATTTGTTTGTTTAGTATGTAAGGGATTGATTAAAGACTTTTGAATCTGAGGTAGGGCTATTTCAACCTAAGAACGAGTATTTTTGATTGAAATGTTAGTGTATAACCCAACAAACTATAAACAATACGAATTTGTGGCTACGTCATCAGAGGAAACTGCAATAGACCGAAATGATATTCTTAGCGCATTGAGAGTCTTTCCTAACAGAGGAGTTTCAAGGATGTGAATCCCACTCGCTGACCAGTTTGAGAGAGATGTGTGGCGATATTGGCACAACCCGAAAAAGAACAACATATGCAAATAAAGAGATTGATTAATCAACATCGAACTGGCGTGTTGGGCCGCTTGGCGCTACTAGATTTGCTGAAGCGGAGATAGGAGCACCTATGGACATTTCCCAGAGTGCTATGATGATAGTCCTCATATAACTGATAACTGAATACAACTTGTCACCTCGTGGAGAGTCCGTTTTGTTTAAGATCTTTAACACATTCGTTTTAAAATAGATTTTGGTTGTTACTCTAATCACGAATGGAGGGGAGATAGACTTCCGCATAAAATATAGTTTCCGATATACACACCCACACCTATACATATATCCACACATACACGCTTTTATTTACTCATTCACATATGAACACATACTAACAACTCGACGGTGCTACAGAGTTCGTGCACTGCTGCTGAGATCTTCCTGTGTAATAAAGAGATCAGAGCACACATGGCTACTCACCGAAGTGCAATGATGATGGTCCTATCAATCAATCAATCAAGAAACACTAGTCCCACTAATATGGACGAACCATAACATTATGCAAAACATATGTGAGCCATCACGCGCAGTAAAATAACGAGCGACAGAAGTTCTGAAAGTAAACAGATAAAGAGAGGTAGGAAACAAGATGGAGAAACAAATAGAAAGAAGACAGGACAGCGGTAGGGTGAGAACTGGTTAAATAATAATGTGTATTATATAACCTTAAGAGGTTGTAGTCCTTTTATATTGTCATTTCAGTGCGTGACGATCAGACTAAGGAATAATTACCGCCCTGTCCTTTGTAAACTGACTACTAACCAACCACACAATGCCAGACAGGAGGAGGATAACAGCTGGTCTCTTTATCCTGGTTTCTAGTTTTCATTCTGATGATTTCCCCGACAGATGGGGCAAACTACCTTGTGCTACAGATGTACTGTATAACACTCTGTTGAGGTCGGGGAGTGCACTTTAGAACAGCGTAGACGGTATGGGTGGATAGAAGATGGGGTAACGGAAATAAGAGGAATAAGGATATAAATGGTATCGTAGGAGATAAGATGGCGTAACAGACATAGGAAGGAGACTAAGAATATACTTGGCATAGGAGGAGATAAGATGGGGTAACAGACATAGCCATAGAATGAGATAAGATGGGGTAACAGACATAGCCATAGAAGGAGAGTAAACGGGGTAATGGACATTGGAGGAGAGATAGAGTAACGCACATAGGAGGGAATAATACGAATATACATGACATAGGAGGAGATAAGATGGGGTAACGGACATCGGAGGGGAGAACAGCACTACACATGAGAGGCGAAAAGATGGGTTACTAGACATAGTAGGAGAGACTAAGGATACACATGTCATAGAAGGATAGACAACGTAGACACATACCTTGGGAACAAAGACTTAATACAGAACGAACATCGGAATAGAGAATAAGGATAAATTCACGAGAGAGAGAGAGAGAGAGAGAAAGAAAGAGAGAGAGAGAGATGGTACATGATAGTTCGCTAAAGACTAGCAAGAGAATAAACTTACTTCACCAAATGTGAGGCAGATGTTATGTTTGATAAAACAAGCGAAAGACTGCGTGTGAGATTAAGATAGATAGATATATATAGAAAAAACAAAGAGAGAGAGAGAGAGAGATAAACAAAGAAAGATATAAATATAGAGAAGTTACTGTATGTGTAACAAAGTTAAAAAAAAAAAGCTTACTAGTAAACTGTCCTCCTTGTAATGTCATATGAAATGACATATGTAAAGACAATATTTTCTTATTCCAATCACACCTTCACCTCTCTCTCTCTCTCTCTCTCTCTCCTTCTCAACCCGTTCCTGTCGGACTCACCAGTTTTGAACCGAAACCTCTCTCTTAGTTGCGGTAAAATTAACTTTAATTTAAATTTAATATTTTTTTTTAAAAACGTTAACGGTAAACGTGAATCTACTGCATGCGGATGTTTACGACAATTAGAGAGCGAGGATTCTTGCAACAGCAGCAATGATCATCAGGTAGTTGAAGGATAGGTTGAAACATCCTATGTTTTCTCGGGGACAGCAGGTTCTACAAAGACACTAAAATTAATATTGAAACTAACCATCGATTTAAAGAGGTTGGACTTAGATTTTGTACAAGCAGAACTCCTGGTCTGAAAGGCAGAATGAGGAGTGTGTTTAATGAAGGAATCACCGGAACCATCGGCACGTATACCCATCGACATGTAATTGGAGAAACTGAGCATCCCTAGCTCTTCTAGAATAGTGGTTTTCAACCTGTTGGTCGCGAACCATTTGGTGATCGAACGACATTTTGATAAGGGTCGCCTAAGACTATCGGAAACACAAAAAAATGATTGTTAGGATGCGTCTTGGATAACCACTTTAATTATCGCAATTCTCTGCTATCAGATTTATTAGATTCAATGCAGTAGACCAAATTACAGATTATGAGTAAAACAAAATAATGTTAATGGTTGAACAACGACAATACGATCCTGCATATCGTATTTCAAGGGTTGTGGCATTCAAGAAGTTGAGAAGCATGTCGAATGTTATAATTGCAACAAACAGAGAACTGATTTGAAGCGGTTTGTCATTATATTGATGTATGATTTCAGTGTTCATAATTCATTAACATGACATGCATTCTTTCATTGTTCATTATTTCATTGTTCATGTATTTCATTGTTCATATATTTCATTGTCATGTATTTCTTGTTCATGTATTTCTTGTTCTGATTATTTCAGTCATGTATTTCATGTCATTTCATTGTTCATGTATTTCATTGTTCATGTATTTCATTGTTCATGTATTTCTTGCATGTATTTCATTGTTCATGTATTTCATTGTTCATGTATTTCTTTGTTCATGTATTTCGTTGTTCATGTATTTCATTGTTCATGTTTCTGTATATTTCGTTGTTCATGTATTTCGTTGTTCATGTATTTCATTGTTCATGTATTTCATTGTTCATGTATTTCATTGTTCATGTATTTCATTGTTCATGTATTTCATTGTTCATGTATTTCATTGTTCATGTATTTCGTTGTTCATGTATTTCATTGCTCATGTATTTCATTGTTCATGTATTTCATTGTTCATGTATTTCGTTGTTCATGTATTTCATTGTTCATGTATTTCGTTGTTCATGTATTTCATTGTTCATGTATTTCATTGTTCATGTATTTCATTGTTCATGTATTTCGTTGTTCATGTATTTCATTGTTCATGTATTTCGTTGTTCATGTATTTCGTTGTTCATGTATTTCATTGTTCATGTATTTCATTGTTCATGTATTTCGTTGTTCATGTATTTCATTGTTCATGTATTTCATTGCTCATGTATTTCATTGTTCATGTATTTCGTTGTTCATGTATTTCATTGTTCATGTATTTCATTGCTCGTGTATTTCATTGCTCATGTATTTCTTGCTCATGTATTTCATTGTTCATGTATTTCGTTGCTCATGTATTTCATTGCTCATGTATTTCATTGTTCATGTATTTCATTGTTCATGTATTTCGTTGTTCATGTCATTTCAGTTGTCTCATGTATTTCATTGTCATTCTGTCATGTATTTCATTGCTCTGTATTTCTTGTCTGTATTTCATTGTCTGTATTTCATTGTTCATGATTTCTTGTTCATGTATTTCGTGCTCTGTATTTCGTTGTTCATGTATTTCGTTGTTCATGTATTTCGTTGTATTTCATTGTTCTATTTCGTTGTTCATGTATTTCATTGCTCGTGTATTTCTTGCTCTGTATTTCGTTGTCATGTATTTCGTTGTTCATGTATTTCTTTTCATGTATTTCGTTGTTCATGTATTTCAGTTGTTCATGTATTTCATTGTTCATGTATTTCATTGCTCGTGTATTTCGTTGCTCATGTATTTCATTGCTCATGTATTTCGTTGTTCATGTATTTCGTTGTTCATGTATTTCATTGTTCATGTATTTCATTGTTCATGTATTCGTTGTTAATGTATTTCATTGTTCATGTATTTCATTGTACATGTATTTCATTGTTCATGTATTTCATTGTTCATGTATTTCGCTGCTCATGTATTTCGTTGTTCATGTATTTCGTTGATTATGTATTTCGCTGTTCATGTATTTCATTGTTCATGTATTTCATTGTTCATGTATTTCATTGTTCATGTATTTCGTTGCTCATGTATTTCGTTGATATGTTGACAAATATAATAGGGGTCATTATATTTCAATGAGGGATTATTTTCTATATAATTATGAGAGCCGTCAAAGCGTAGTGATCAGTTCACGTGCTTAGTAGACAAGTGGTCCGGGTTCAGTTCCACAGTGGGATCGTTATTATTTATTCGACGAAAACGGCTCTCATGTCAACTCAGGCTCAATTATGCACCAGAGAAGCTCTAAGTAATCGCAACCGTCGTAAAGCTGACCACATATCTTGTGTCGACAGGCATATGTATATATATATTCCTCTCGTACCGTTATACGTTACATAAGGCCTGCAAGCAATTTCTCCATACCACTGTATCCTGGACAACTCGATTAATCTCCTCCATGGAACTGAGATCGATATTTCTTGCCGCTCTCAGCAAAGTTCGTTTCAGGGTCTATATATTCATATATTATGTTATATGTATATATATTCCTTTCGTACCGTTATTTACGATTTTCTTTAATCGAAAAAAGCGGGCTGTAATGCCGCAGCACGAGTACAAATTCATTAGACATTTTTTTTTTTAATGTCCTACAAAATATCTTCAGCATCTTAAAAATTACATCAGGAACCCTCGCTAGTGCCTCGTGAGTTGCTACACTACAGCTAATATCTTCTTATATAAGAAAGAGATCGGAGTACACATTGTTACTCATCGAAGTGCAATGAATGGTCCTATCAATCAATCAATCAAAGGGTTATACGTTGCATAGTGCTTGCAAGTAATTTCTCCATACCGCTCTGTTCTATGCCGATTGGTATATATAATAATACGGGCATAAAAACGTATTGACAAATCTACCACAAGGTTTGAAAATATGTTTTTTTATATTTTTTAATTATAATTCGTGTGCAGAGTGTTTTTATTGGCATGTTGACTGTCTTAGAAATTGATAATCTGACACTTTTGTGTCTTTGAGAAATATGAATGAGAAAACTGGACGGACATTGCGGCATGTTTGCACTTGTCTTTGAGAAATATGAATGAGAAAACTGGACGGACATTGACAAGAGATCAATGTCTACTTACTCTCAACTTGGGAACAATCGATCATTTTTTACACATTTTGTTCTCCTCATTTTAAATCAATTTACAAACGTGGAAATATTGTGTGTCTATTTCAAAAATGTTCTAGTAAATATTGCTATTGTAAATAAATGTCTGGATGTATGTGTGGCTAGATTGGTGCTCACGCTTGCATTTTTTCTAGAGATCCGTAGGCTTGTTGCCGGCGTTGCGTAGTTCGTGCTTGGCAGGGGATTTGAAATTTTTGCGTAGAGGTACCCGAGCCATAGGTAGTCAAACCTGGTACAATCCTTCAAAAAATAAAGTCAATCCTTCATTTGAATACCCTTTTCTATACTGGTTCTTTTACTTTGACAAGATTCGATTTCTGTTATTCTTACTCCATTGATATATAAGACCATCATGATTACACTTCGGTGAGTAACAATGTGTGCTCTGATCTCTTTCGTACACAGTAAGATCTCATCTGCAGTGCACGAACTCTGTAGCACCGGCGAGGGTCCCGATGAAATTTGGAGGGTGAAGATATTTTGTAGGAATTTAATTGTTAATCTTTTTCAAATGAATTTTGTCTGGACAGCGGCTTTCTAGGACTTTGCTCTTCTCCATTTTGCCCCGCCAGCGGCTTTCTAGGACTTTGCTCTTCTCCATTTTGTCTGGACAGCGGCTTTCTAGGACTTTGCTCTTCTCCATTTTGTCTGGACAGCGGCTTTCTAGGACTTTGCTCTTCTCCATTTTGTCTGGACAGCGGCTTTCTAGGACTTTGCTCTTCTCCATTTTGTCTGGACAGCGGCTTTCCATGACTGCTCAAATTGAACACGAAATCTACGTTTTATCGTCCATCTCCGATAGGACTAGGAACTCGATCTCACCTACATAGAGATCAAGGATATCAGGACAAATATCCCGATGGCTCCACGAGTAAACGAACTGATGACCTGTGGCATGAGATGTGAGCACCAACCATGAACGAAATTTGTATTTTTGTCCAAAATTATTTCTTGACGTGTAAAAGTTTGTAGCACATCCGGTGTGAGCTACACAGCAGGCGCTCTTATAACTGACGTCTATTAGCTATAGTTCTGCACTTTCGTTTAGAGCACGTCCGACGTACCTGCGATTCGCTGATAACTTGAAACATTTGCCACGTAATCACGTCTATCTAGTGCGGCACGCGCGTCTATTTTGGGAGAAAGATGTGGAGAGAGAAAGAGAGTGAGAGAGAGAGAGAAAGAGAAAGATACTATCTAAATTTGGCCAGGATATGCTCTCCTGATGCTATCAGCTGTCAGCACTAAAAGTAAAAAAAAATGGCGCATAAATATTTGAAACCAAGCATGTTAGATCCTGTGGAAGGCAGCACAACGCATTTCAACTTAAACTATACGAATCAAAGGATACAATGACTTTGTGGCAAGCGAAACAAGTTATTCATTGATTATTTATTAGTTACTGACTAACATCACTGCACACCGGCCAGATCCATAGGTGCTCAGTCTCCCCCAACAGATTTCGAAGGGTATTCATACTAATGGTTCGTATGGCTCGCTGGTTAAACACATTTCTCTCTCTGTCCCCTCAAGCATCCAACTCTATTTGTACAACGTGTAATTCCAAACTCCTTAAATCATTATATTGATTCAACGTCTATTTGAATGTCCTCATCCAACAGTAGGTCGCCAAGAGACCGAAAACAATCCCTCACATCCATCCTAAGCTCTCCAACAATCGATGCCTTCGATGCAAATTGCATCTTTAGCCTGTGTCGCCCCTGGCGCATACATATGTCAGCAATAAATGCACAGCATTCTTCTCTTTTGTTAGCAGTACCCTGTATTGTGTCAAAGCTGTCGTTTTTTTCTTTAAGTTCTTGGTTTACTGTTCTCCACCAGGTCGTTTTGGGTCTTCCACGTTTACCACCTGGTGTCCATCGCATTGTAGTTTTCGTGGCGGAGTTTGTCTCTATTTGTATCAGATACCCAATCTTTCCCCAGCGTCTATTTGAATGATGATGTCGATATTCTCTTGTTGACACTGTATTAGTAGGTCTTAGTTAGAGATAGTATTTAACCAGAACATGCATACAATTTTACACAGACAAGTTATATGGAAGTATTTAACCAGAACATGCATACAATCTTCCACAGACAAGTTATATGGAAGTATTTAACCAGAACATGCATACAATCTTCCACAGACAAGTTATATGGAAGTATTTAACCAGAACATGCATACAATCTTCCACAGACAAGCTATATGGAAGGTGGATAGATCACATCCCCAGTTGGTTATAAATATAATCAAATATATCCTAGCATAGTCAAGCATTTTCAAACCTTAGGCTCTTAAGTTCCTGACACTTCATATTTCTAGCCTTGAATGTCGGAGATTAGGTTATTAAGTTCCTGACACTTCATATTTCTAGCCTTGAATGTCGGAGATTAGGCTATTAAGTTCCTGACACTTCATATTTCTAACCTCGAATGTCGGAGAACAATTGGGACGTAAATACGGTTTTCGTAATAGTAACATCCCTTTTCGTTTACCGCTGGTCACAATAAACTAGACGTCTAACAGAGCACTCACAAATGAGATTAACTGAGTTAGGGACTGGTCAATTAAATTGTAGTCTACTTTCCACTTGTTGAAGTTGTATCAAGTAGTCACGTCAATATGTGTGGAGAGAATATGATTTCAAGGAAGCACTGTCGAAACAGTTACAACTAGTATTAATAATAAATTATATTAGGGACCCTCGACGGTGCCACGTAGTTCGTGCACTGCCGCTGAGATCTTCATGTGTAAGAAAGAGATCGAAGCACATATGGTTACTCACCGAAGCACAATGATAATATTCATATAATTAAATCATTTAATTCCCAAATAGAGTTCATATAAAACTAAGTGCTTTACTTTTACAGTTTAAATATATCATAACAACACATTCGTTGGAAATATATTGATAGAAAAATATTGAGTTTTGGAGTTCAAGAAAATTGAGAGTATAACAGCAACATCCACAAAGCGATGTATGAATAGCAACATTCACGCAAGCGATGTATGAACAGCAACATTCACGCAAGCGATGTATAAATAGCAACATCCACGCAAGCGATGTATGAATAGCAACATTCACGCAAGCGATGTATGAATAGCAACATTCAAGCAAGCAATGTATGAATAGCAACATGCATGCAAGCGATGTATGAATAGCAACATGCATGCAAGCAATGTATGAATAGCAACATTCACGCAAGCGATGTATGAACAGCAACATCCACGCAAGCGATGTATGAATAGCAACATCCACGCAAGCAATGTATGAACAGCAACATCCACGCAAGCAATGTATGAATAGCAACATTCACGCAAGCGATGTATGAACAGCAACATCCACGCAAGCGATGTATGAATAGCAACATCCACGCAAGCAATGTATGAACAGCAACATCCACGCAAGCAATGTATGAACAGCAACATGCATGCAAGCGATGTATGAATAGCAACATCCACGCAAGCGATGTATGATAATAACAATATTTATTTGATCATTCCGTAACGATTTGTGTGTTTTGTGTGTATACATGTTTGTGTTTGGTAAGTATTGTACAGTTTTTTGCCAGTTTCTCAAAATGCATTTATATGTTTTTTGAGGATATTATCGTGTAGTTTAATAGCTGCCGGGCGAATTTTTTTTTTTTTCCCGATCCAGAAGCACTGAGCTTTCAGCTCTTCGGCTCGGTGCCATGGACATTGCAACCCTTCGGTTCGGTGCCACGAATACCGTAAATCTGAAGAGCCTGTGGTTTTTCTGCCAGCCCGTGGAATTGAACCCGCACTCACAAGAAACTTGTCACCCGTCGTCCAACGCGCTACGAATACGTTGGGCAGGCGGGCTAAAGCTAGAATGAATGGAAGATACAGGTATAACGCGTTTTTCAAGATTTCGTTTTTAAGCCCGTTCGCTTTCAGGAAAAACATATATACATCAGTATCTCTTTTCGCTAATCGAAAAAAATAAAAAATTTTGTTTAGCTTTTACAAAAGACGATGGAATTCGGAAGCAACTTTTAAAATATCTTTTTCAATGAATCAGCGACGCCTGGGCTTTTGCCATTCGGCTTGATGCCGTGTAGTGTATATTTGACAAATAACATTGAAGAGCTAGCGTGTTAGTGTATGTTCTAGCTATCACATAAATAAACCAGAATTGATCTGTTTTAACATGATGGTACAAAGGGGTTGTCTATACTGCTATGTTCTATTCTCTATATAAGCATGTGCGCATAGGGCAGCAACACATCCACACCATTCATCTCTGTTCTTCTTCTTGGCCGTCATCTGTATTATCGACATAAGGGAAGACTGCAGTAAAACTATTTAGCATTGGCGAAACACGTAAAAACAAAGTACTGTAGTTTTACAAAATATAAAAACAACAATACACAGCAACGTTTCGACTAAAAGGTCTTTATCAAGTAAAGGATACAAGAGTGGTAAAGATTGTTATGTCCATTAGGAACTTGTTGTTTGACTCTATACGTTGTGTGTTGTTGAGAGAAGTGAAATTCTTCATCTTTCTTGTATCATCTTTGCTTGATAAAGCCTTTTAGTCGAAACATTGCTGTGTATTGTAATTGTTTTTGTAATTTTTCAAACTGCAGTACTTTGTTGTTACGTGTTTCGCCGTTCTCTGTATTATATTGTGTTCCAGATGTGATTCGCCGTTCTCTGTATTGTATTGTGTTCCAGACGTGATTCATGTTCTTCGGGTTTTTTTCGACCTGCTTTTGGATTAAAAAAAGTTAATTGCATATCCTTTACTTGACTTTGCATATCCTTTACTTGACTTTGCATATCCTTTACTTGACTTTGCATATCCTTTGACATGACTTCTTGCATATCCTTTACTTGACTTTGCATATCCTTTACTTGACTTTGCATATCCTTTACTTGACTTTGCATATCCTTTACTTGACTTTGCATATCCTTTACATGACTTTGCATATCCTTTACTTGACTTTGCATATCCTTTACTTGACTTTGCATATCCTTTACTTGACTTTGCATATCCTTTACTTGACTTTGCATATCCTTTACTTGACTTTGCATATCCTTTACTTGACTGATATCCTTACTTGACTTTGACATATCCTTTACTTGACTTGCATATCCTTTACTTGACTTTGCATATCCTTTACTTGACTTTGCATATCCTTTACTTGACTTTGCATATCCTTTACTTGACTTTGCATATCCTTTACTTGACTTTGCATATCCTTTACTTGACTTTGCATATCTTTATTGACTTTGCATATCCTTTACTTGACTTGCATATCCTTTCTTGACTTGCATATCCTTTACATGACTTTGCATATCCTTTACTTGTCTTTGCATATCCTTTACTTGACTTTGCGAATCAAGCCCAACTTTTTAACGTTGTTTGTGATTTTCTAGGCATTATTACGTTCAGTAGTTTGCCATTGCTTTCTGAACGGGTCCTTTTGTAAAAATCCTTTTAAAACAATTTGCCACCAAACTGTCCGCAGCGGGATTCGATCTCAGAACGTCAGGGTTAATAGACCGAGTCACTATCCCCTAAACCACAGACGCCACCGCTTTTGGATTAGGACACTCAAATTGATGTTCCTATCCAGTGACTTAAGCGGTGTTAAGACTGACACATTCTAGAAGCAGGCTGGATGTCTGAGGGGCAGAGTGAGAAGTGTGTTTAACCAGCGAGCCGCAGGTACGATTAATATGAATACATTTCAACATCTGTCTCGGGAAACACCTATGCATCTGACCAAGTAATACGTTGTTAGTTCAATAACCAACAACAATATTTAATCGCAAGCTTCCTACTACTTTTCACAACGTCAATATTTCTTTTGGAAACAAAGACATAACCAAGAAAAAACTGATTAATATAAAAACCACAGAAACAGCAGTGTGATTACAGTGGAATAAAAGTGCATATGACAAAGCAACAGTAAAAAAGTAAAGAACACAGGTACCTTGATTTTTCTACTTTCCTTGTTCAATTTAATATTTCATTTCTCACTTTCTTGCCTGATGACAAATTATCTGTTGAGATTGTCAGAGGGAGATAATACAATTTCTGTTGCGTTATGCTCTCCCACTTCACTACCCCCTTTCGACATTTTGAAGAGATAATTATTTAGTTTTACAATAAAATTAGAGAATATCTTAGAAGAGGATAAAAGCTGAGAGCAATCACATGAAGGAAACAGAGAGAAAAGAAGAAAGAAGAAGAGAGGAAAAGAAATTAAGTCAACGACGATGAAAAGGGAAGTAATCCTTTGTTAATAATAAAGACAGCATTGACTAGAGGTTGAACTGTTTCTTTTTTCAAGAGGTTGAAGAAAGAGAATGAGGAGGTTGATGAAGAATTACTTCACGTGCACGTAAATCCTCAACAAGACATGAGTACATACTTTACGAGAGAGTGAAAAGATAAAAACAGCTTGAGTAATTTTTTGTTGTTGTGATGGCGTCAGCTTAAATGGAAAAAAAATATGTGAAGTGTTTCACGTAAGGTAAATGTGGGGCATATGCCTTATCGTAACTTGTAATGTTGCTAGTTTTTGGTTTTACAGAACATATGGTTTGTTAGGTCATCGACATACTGTGTTTCTACTGCCAGGTAAGCAGATGTGTGAATGTGTGTATCTGGCAACTGTGGTAGTTACTACTACAATACAGCTTATTCATCTTTTTCGAACACTCCATATCGACCACTTGTTAACCACTCTGTGTGGTTTGTATGTCATCTGAGTCTAAGAGCGATTTTACGTTGTACCAGTTATGAGTCAACACGTAGGCCAAAAACATCCGATTTCTGCGATGTTTTTTTATTTACTAGGATCGCCCGTGTCGTTCCGGTGCCCGTAAGGAAAGCAAATAATAGTACCACTGCGACCTGCAAGGCCCCTCAACTTCCACATCTACAGTTTAATACTTGTTAACTTGTCCCCTCAACTTCCACATCTACAGTTTAAAACTTGTCCCCTCACCTTCCACATCTATAGTTTAAAACTTGTTAACTTGTTCCCTCACCTTCCACATCTACAGTTTAAAACTTGTTAACTTGTTCCCTCACCTTCCACATCTACAGTTTAAAACGTGTTAACTTGTTCCCTCACCTTCCACATCTACAGTTTAAAACTTGTTCCCTCACCTTCCACATCTACAGTTTAAAACTTGTTCCCTCACCTTCCACATCTACAGTTTAAAACGTGTTCCCTCACCTTCCACATCTACAGTTTAAAACTTGTTCCCTCACCTTCCACATCTACAGTTTAAATTGTCTAATGGAGAAATAGGGACTTCATTGAACCGGTTTGTTTCCCCATATAGCTCCGTTCTTGTGGACATAAATGACATACCATCTGCTGAAAGTGTTGTACAAAGCACAAACTCCATAGCTCCAGGAGCAATCCTAGAGATCTCAGAAAAAGATTTCAGCTGCGACTTGGTCTGGATTCGAAACCACAAACTACAGAACGACTGACATAACGTCTTCAATACTTCACCATAGAGTTGCCCTAATCTTCAATACTTCACCATAGAGTTGCCCTAATCTTCAATACTTCACCATAGAGTTGCCCTAATCTTCAATACTTCACCATAGAGTTGCCCTAATCTTCAATACTTCACCATAGAGTTGCCCTAATCTTCAATACTTCACCATAGAGTTGCCCTAATCTTCAATACTTCACCATAGAGTTGCCCTAATCTTAAATACTTCACCATAGAGTTGCCCTAATCTTCAATACTTCACCATAGAGTTGCCTATCTTAATACTTCCATAAGTTATTACTTCACCATAGAGTTGCCCTAATCTTCAAATACTTCCCATAGAGTTGCCCTAATCTTAAATACTTCACCATAGAGTTGCCCTAATCTTAAATACTTCACCATAGAGTTGCCCTAATCTTAAATACTTCACCATAGAGTTGCCCTAATCTTCAATACTTCACCATAGAGTTGCCCTAATCTTCAATACTTCACCATAGAGTTGCCCTAATCTTCAATACTTCACCATAGAGTTGCCCTAATCTTCAATACTTCACCATAGAGTTGCCTAATCTTCAATATTCACCATAGAGTTGCCCTAATCTTCAATACTTCACCATAGAGTTGCCCTAATCTTAAATACTTCACCATAGAGTTGCCCTAATCTTAAATACTTCACCATAGAGTTGCCCTAATCTTCAATACTTCGCCATAGAGTTGCCCTAATCTTCAATACTTCACCATAGAGTTGCCCTAATCTTCAATACTTCACCATAGAGTTGCCCTAATCTTCAATACTTCACCATAGAGTTGCCCTAATTCTAAATACTTCACCATAGAGTTGCCCTAATTCTAAATACTTCGCCATAGAGTTGCCCTAATTCTAAATACTTCGCCATAGAGTTGCCCTAATTCTAAATACTTCGCCATAGAGTTGCCCTAATTCTAAATACTTCGCCATAGAGTTGCCTAAATTCTAAATACTTCGCCATAGAGTTGCCCTAATTCTAAATACTTCGCCATAGAGTTGCCCTAATTCTAAATACTTCGCCATAGAGTTGCCCTAATTCTAAATACTTCGCCATAGAGTTGCCCTAATTCTAAATACTTCGCCATAGAGTTGCCCTAATTCTAAATACTTCGCCATAGAGTTGCCCTAATTCTAAATACTTCGCCATAGAGTTGCCCTAATTCTAAATACTTCGCCATAGAGTTGCCCTAATTCTAAATACTTCGCCATAGAGTTGCCCTAATTCTAAATACTTCATAGATGCCTAATTTAAATACTGCCAAGAGTTGCCTAATTCTAAATACTTCGCCATAGAGTCCCTAATTCTAAATACTTCTAGAGTTCCCAATTCTAAATACTTCATAGAGTTCCCTAATTCTAAATACTTCGCCATAGAGCTCCCCTAATTGTAAATACTTAGCCATAGAGCTCCCCTAATTCTAAATACTTCGCCATAGAGCTCCCCTAATTCTAAATACTTCGCCATAGAGTTGCCCTAATTCTAAATACTTCGCCATAGAGCTCCCCTAATTCTAAATACTTCGCCATAGAGCTCCCCTAATTCTGCCGTTTCTTACGATTTTGAGTTGTATTCCTCCTGGTAAATTATCAAATACTGTCTCTGCTACTAGCAACCTACCATTTCTTTTTCCTTGCTCGAAACTTGTTTTATTAACCACTCTACATCTTAATTAATATATCCATGCTGTACTTCAGCGCGCCTGTCTTGTTTCTTGTCGATGTGAAAGGAAGACTCAGGGGCTGTAACTCAGGAATATATTGTTGTCTAAGTGAGGTCGGCCAAGAGTTGTCGAAATTCAGCGATTTTGAAAATTATCTCAGACGTTTTTTTTTTCTTTTTCTTCTGCCTTACCATTGATTCGATAGAGTAGCTTGTGTATTACCCTGATTTCAAGAACTAATATATGGCTATCTAACGTCCATTGGTTTCACTACGACCGCCTGTTGGAGGAAGACACTAAAATTAATATTTGGAGTTTGAAATTCCACATTGTGTAAGCAGCGCTGTAGGTCTGAGTGGAAGAATGAGGATTGTGATTAACCAGTGAGTCACGGGAACCATCATTAATACTTTCTGGTAAGACCTTAGCACATATTGGTCTGCGCGAAGATTTATGACATCATTTTAGTTAACAATGACCAATTAAGGTCAGATCAGATGTTTCATCTGCTACCGTATGACAGTAGACGGTACCATCTGAAACTGTTAACTTTACGTGTCAGATCAGATGTTTCATCTGCTACCGTATTACAGTAGACGGTACCATCTGAAACTGTTAACTTTACGTGTCTGATCAGATGTTTCATCTGCTACCGTATGACAGTAGACGGTACCGTCTGAAACTGTTAACTTTACGTGTCAGATCAGATGTTTCATCTGCTACCGTATGACAGTAGACGGTACCATCTGAAACTGTTAACTTTACGTGTCAGATCAGATGTTTCATCTGCTACCGTATGACAGTAGACGGTACCATCTGAAACTGTTAACTTTACGTGTCAGATCAGATGTTTCATCTGCTACCGTATTACAGTAGACGGTACCGTCTGAAACTGTTTAACTTACGTGTCAGATCAGATGTTTCATCTGCTACCGTATGACAGTAGACGGTACCGTCTGAAACTGTTAACTTTACGTGTCAGATCAGATGTTTCATCTGCTACCGTATGACAGTAGACGGTACCATCTGAAACTGTTAACTTTACGTGTCAGATCAGATGTTTCATCTGCTACCGTATGACAGTAGACGGTACCATCTGAAACTGTTAACTTTACGTGTCAGATCAGATGTTTCATCTGCTACCGTATGACAGTAGACGGTACCGTCTGAAACTGTTTAACTTTACGTGTCAGATCAGATGTTTCATCTGCTAACGTATGACAGTAGACGGTACCATCTGAAACTGTTAACTTTACGTGTCAGATCAGATGTTTCATCTGCTACCGTATGACAGTAGACGGTACCGTCTGAAACTGTTTAACTTTACGTGTCAGATCAGATGTTTCATCTGCTAACGTATGACAGTAGACGGTACCATCTGAAACTGTTTAACTTTACGTGTCAGATCAGATGTTTCATCTGCTACCGTATGACAGTAGACGACCGTCTGAAACTGTTTAACTTTACGTGTCAGATCAGATGTTTCATCTGCTACCGTATGACAGTAGACGGATACCATCGAAACTGTTAACTTTACGTGTCAGATCAGATGTTTCATCTGCTAACGTATGACAGTAGACGGTACCGTCTGAAACTGTTTAACTTTACGTGTCTGATCAGATGTTTCATCTGCTAACGTATGACAGTAGACGGTACCGTCTGAAACTGTTAACTTTACGTGTCAGATCAGATGTTTCATCTGCTACCGTATAACAGTAGACGGTACCGTCTGAAACTGTTTAACTTTACGTGTCTGATCAGATGTTTCATCTGCTACCGTATGACAGTAGACGGTACCGTCTGAAACTGTTTAACTTTACGTGTCTGATCAGATGTTTCATCTGCTACCGTATGACAGTAGACGGTACCGTCTGAAACTGTTTAACTTTACGTGTCTGATCAGATGTTTCATCTGCTACCGTATGACAGTAGACGGTACCGTCTGAAACTGTTTAACTTTACGTGTCTGATCAGATGTTTCATCTGCTACCGTATGACAGTAGACGGTACCGTCTGAAACTGTTAATTCCACTGCCTTGTGAAGGGGGCTCAAGAGAGCTGATGACTAGAGAAGTCAACCCTGATATAAAATCCTCACTGCCTTGTGGGCTAGCAGAATTATGCGGATGACTAGAGAAGTCAACCCTGATATAAAATCCTCACTGCCTTGTGGGCTAGCAGAATTATGCGGATGACTAGAGAAGTCAACCCTGATATAAAATCCTCACTGCCTTGTGGGCTAGCAGAATTATGCGGATGACTAGAGAAGTCAACCCTGATATAAAATCCTCACTGCCTTGTGGGCTAGCAGAATTATGCGGATGACTAGAGAAGTCAACCCTGATATAAAATCCTCACTGCCTTGTGGGCTAGCAGAATTATGCAGATGACTAGAGAAGTCAACCCTGATATAAAATCCTCACTGCCTTGTGGGCTAGCAGAATTATGCGGATGACTAGAGAAGTCAACCCTGATATAAAATCCTCACTGCCTTGTGGGCTAGCAGGATTATGCAGATGACTAGAGAAGTCAACCCTGATATAAAATCCTCACTGCCTTGTGGGCTAGCAGGATTATGCGGATGACTAGAGAAGTCAACCCTGATATAAAATCCTCACTGCCTTGTGGGCTAGCAGAATTATGCGGATGACTAGAGAAGTCAACCCTGATATAAAATCCTCACTGCCTTGTGGGCTAGCAGAATTATGCAGATGACTAGAGAGTAAACTGATAAATCCTCGAATGGTGGCCTAAGAATTAAAGCAGATGACTGAGAATTCAAGTCCATTAAAAAATTCAATTTCCTTTAAGCTAGCACATTCATGCTAATTGATTATAAAAGTCAACATTAAAACTCAATTGCAAACTTAAATTGGATACATAATATATGAGTATACTAAGAAGTCAACCTATTATAAAATCACTCTGCCTTTTTTGTCTCAGATAATGAGTTGACTAGAGAAGATGAGTCATGATTAAAATATTTCATGCCTTGGGGGCTAGATAATTGATACATTTTGACTAAAGAGTTTTCCTGAAAAAAAATCCCAACATTATTTGCCTTGTGGAGCTGCAGATAACTCACATGCGCTAGAGCAACCTAATCAGTTGCTCCCATCTGCCCTTTTTAAAGACGATTCAAAATTACAGATGACTTAGTCAGCTTTTCCTGATTTTAATCCTTTACAATGCAAAATTTTCTTTTTGCGAGAAGATTTATCTTATGTGATCATGATGTGTCAATCTCTTTAAAATCCTCACTGTTGTTTTGGGTGAGTATTTTGACGCGATGATTTCCAGAATCTCCTGATAAAACACATCTCACTTCAGCCTTATGATGTTGTCTATCCATTGATGGATGACTAAATACCAAGCCCTGATTGGCGAATCTCACTGTCCTGATTGGCTGCAATACGCAATCATTGCAGATTGGCTAGTAAGTCAACCCTGATTAAAATCTTCACTGCCTTGTGGCTAGCAGATTTGTCGGATGACTAAGAAGTCAACCCTGATATAAAATCCTCACTGCCTTGTGGGCTAGCAGGATTATGCAGATGACTAGAGAAGTCAACCCTGATATAAAATCCTCACTGCCTTGTGGGCTAGCAGGATTATGCGGATGACTAGAAGTCAACCTGATATAAAATCCTCACTGCCTTGTGGGCTAGCAGAATTATGCGGATGACTAGAAGTCAACCTGATATAAAATCCTCACTGCCTTGTGGGCTAGCAGAATTATGCAGTGACTGAGAAGTCAACCCTGATATAAAATCCTCACTGCCTTGTGGGCTAGCAGAATTATGCGGATGACTAGAGAAGTCAACCCTGATATAAAATCCTCACTGCCTTGTGGGCTAGCAGGATTATGCAGATGACTAGAGAAGTCAACCCTGATATAAAATCCTCACTGCCTTGTGGGCTAGCAGGATTATGCAGATGACTAGAGAAGTCAACCCTGATATAAAATCCTCACTGCCTTGTGGGCTAGCAGAATTATGCGGATGACTAGAGAAGTCAACCCTGATATAAAATCCTCACTGCCTTGTGGGCTAGCAGAATTATGCGGATGACTAGAGAAGTCAACCCTGATATAAAATCCTCACCTTGTGGCCGGATTATGCGGGTGACTAAAATCAACCTGATATAAAATCCTCACTGCCTTGTGTAGAGGTTAGGATGACTAGAGAAGTCAACCCTGATATAAAATCCTCACTGCCTTGTGGGCTAGCAGGATTATGCGATGACAAAAAGTCACCTGATATAAATCCTCACTGCCTTGTGGGCTAGATTATGCGAATGACTAGTAAACATAGACCCTAAATCCGAATGGATGGAACCTAAGGCAGTTAATGGTTATGTGTGTATTCCATTCCGTCTTCTAGCAATTGCAAAGTCACATTAAAACAATTGCTAATTTACCATCTATAAATATGTCACATTAAAACAATTGCTAATTTACCGTCTATAAATATGAAAAATACCATATATATATATTGAGTATATATCTCTCATTTAAAGTATACCTTTTTTATTTTTATAATAAATTTGTTTTGTTGTTTTCTCAGATAAATGAGTTTTACTAGATAAATGATGAGTTTTCATAGTTAAATGATGAGTTTTCATAGATAAATGGTGAGTTTTCATAGATAATTGATACATTCTTCTACATAAATGAGTTTTCGTGAATAAAAGATACAACCAACATTATTAAGTGCCATTCCAGTCGGAGCATATGATAACTCTCCACAACTCTCGCCGTCTTTAGAGAGCAGCTAATCAGTTTGCTGCCCATCTCTTGTTAAACGACGATCTCAAACATTACAAGATAGTACTCTTCTCAGCTTTCTTCAATGTATTTTAATCGTCTTCACCAAATGTTCAAAATCTCCTCTTTTCTTTATGTGTCCGAAGAACATTGATTATTTCATTCTTTTTTTTTTATTGTGATCAGGTTTTGATGTGTGCAATCTTCTTTCAAAACCTCATCATTTGTTGCTTTTGGTTTTTGGGGTTTTTATTTTGACCGTCGATAGGATTTTCCACAAATTCTCTGTAAAACGACATCTCTTTATCTTCCAGAAATCTTATTGATTGTTTGTTCTTATCCATGATTGGCTGCAATACGCAAGTCTGTCCATGATTGGCTGCAATACGCAAGTCTGTCCATGATTGGCTGCAATACGCAGATTGCTGAATACGCAAGTCTGTCCATGATTGGCTGTAATACGCAGTCTGTCCATGATTGGCTGCAATACGCAAGTCTGTCCATGATTGGCTGCAATACGCAAGTCTGTCCATGATTGGCTGCAATACGCAAGTCTGTCTCATGATTGGCTGCAATACGCAAGTCTGTCTTTTTCTGTCTTTTCTCTAATTATGTTTTGCCTCACAATGTCATGATAAAAAAAGATTTATAGAACGTGTTTTTGTATGCGCTTCATAAACAGTGCCTTTCGTTGCCCCTGTTATCTATGAGGTCCACCTTTTGCATGACCAGCCTTTTGCTTTGTATCCACTGTATCGGAGTAACAGCGTGCTCTTGAAGACACTGTCTGTTGGTAATCTGTTATGTCACAAACGTTTTCTATATTTCAAATCATTATACTTTGCTACTTTATAATTATATCTCATTTGTCACTTCTTCTTCTTCTTCGGTTCATCACTCTTTTGCTACTTTTATCTCTCACCTCTCCTCTCACCTTCCTCCTCTCTCACTCCTCTACCTCTCACGTCATTCTCACTCTCTCTCCCCTTCTCTACTCTCTCTCACACCTTCGTCCCTCTCACTCCCTCTCACACTTCTCCTCTCTCACACATTCGTCATCTCTCACTCCCACTCTACCTCTCACACCTTCGTCCTCTCTCACTCACACTCTATCTCTCACACCTTCGTCCTCTCTCACTCACCTTCGTCACCTTCCCTCTCTCACCACTCTCTCTCTCACCTCTCATCCTCTCTCTCACTCACTTACTGCTCGTCACGCTCTCTCTCTCACTCACTTACTGCTGTCACCTCTCTCTCTCCACTCACTATACTGCTCGTCACGCTCTCTCTCTCACTCACTATACTGCTCGTCCACCTCTCTCTCTCACTCACTACTGCTCGTCACCCTCTCTCTCACTCACTATACTGCTCGTCACACCTCTCTCTCTCACTCACTATACTGCTCGTCACACTTCTCCCCTCCTAACGTCACTTCTCTCACTCACTACTGCTTCAACTCTCTCACTCACTATACTGCTAGTCACACTATCTCTCACTCACTATACTGCTAGTCACACTATCTCTCACTCACTATACTGCTAGTCACACTATCTCTCACTCACTATACTGCTAGCCTCACTCACTATCTGCTAGTCCACTTCTCTCACTCACTATACTGCTAGTCACACTATCTCTCTCTCACTATACTGCTAGTCACTCACTCATACTGCTAGTCACACTATCTCTCACTCACTATACTGCTAGTCACACTCTCTCTCTCACTCACTATACTGCTAGTCACACTATCTCTCACTCACTATACTGCTAGTCACACTCTCTCTTCTCCCACATCTGAGTCACACTATTCTCACTCACTATACTGCTACTCTCTCATCACTATCTCTGTCCATCACTTCTCTCCTCACTATACTGCTAGTCACACTATCTCTCACTCACTATACTGCTAGTCATACTCTCTCTCTCACTTAGTCACACTATATATCTCACTCACTATACTGCTCGTCACACTATCTCACCCTCTCTCTCTCACTCACTATACTGCTAGTCACACTCTCTCTCTCACTCACTATACTGCTAGTCACTTACTATACTGCTAGTCACACTATCTCTCACACACTCACTCTACTGCTAGTCACACACTATATATATCTCTCTCTCACTCTGTTCTACCATTCTCCTGTCTTCTTATTCGAACGCTACATATCGACAACTTGTTAAACCACTTTTGGTGATTTGTATATGATTTGAGCCTAAGAGCGATTGTACGTTGTGCCAATTATGCCCCTACAAGTAGGCCATTACATCGGATTTCTGTGACGCTTTTCATTAACTACTGTAGCTTCCCTAAGCCCCTACCTCAGTTGCGTCTTACGACATGCCTTGTAGGTCGCACTGTAACTATTCTTTGTCCCCTTGCTGGTCCTGACAACACATGGGAGGTTATAACATTTCATTATCACTCTTTCACTTGACCTCCCTCTCAATCTGTCACTTCATTTTCTCCCACTCACTCACGATACTTTCCTCTCACTGTCTTGTTGTTTGTTTCCCTTTTTCCCCATCCTTTTTTCCTCTGTGACTTTTCCTCCCTCTCGCAAACACTCTACCGACTTCCCTTCTACTTCCTCATTCTCCTTCCTCTCTCACACACTTCTCCTCTTTCACTTTGTCACTTTTATTTTTTCTACCACACACTCTACTCCCTCACTCTCACTGGTAGCTCGCCCCCTCTCTCTCTCACTGTGTAAGCTCTCGCCCCCTTCTCTCTCTCACTGTGTAAGTCTCGCCCCCTTCTCTCTCTCACTGTAGCTCCCCTTTTCTCTCTCTACTGTGTAAGCTCTGCCCCACCTTCTCTCTCTCACTGTGTAAGCTCTCGCCCCCACCCTCTCTCTCTCTCACTGTGTAAGCCTCGCCCTCTCTCTTCTCTCACTATCTTTTCCACTCTATAACTCCTACTCTCTGATGCCTCTTCTGTCGACTTAACTTCACAAACACTGAGAAAATGAGACAAATAACTGTCTTGAGATGTTTCCGTCTTGTGATGTTTCTGTCTTGAGATGTTTCTGTCTTGTGATGTTTCCGTCTTGAGATGTTTCCGTCTTGAGATGTTTCCGTCTTGAGATGTTTCCTTCTTGAGATGTTTCTGTCTTGAGATGTTTCTGTCTTGTGATGTTTCCGTCTTGAGATGTTTCCTTCTTGAGATGTTTCTGTCTTGTGATGTTTCCGTCTTGAGATGTTTCCGTCTTGAGATGTTTCCTTCTTGAGATGTTTCTGTCTTGAGATGTTTCCTTCTTGAGATGTTTCCTTCTTGAGATGTTTCCGTCTTGAGATGTTTCCGTCTTGAGATGTTTCCTTCTTGAGATGTTTCTGTCTTGTGATGTTTCCGTCTTGAGATGTTTCCGTCTTGAGATGTTTCCGTCTTGAGATGTTTCCTTCTTGAGATGTTTCTGTCTTGAGATGTTTCCGTCTTGAGATGTTTCTGTCTTGTGATGTTTCCGCCTTGAGATATTTCCTTCTTGAGATGTTTCCGTCTTGAGATGTTTCCTTCTTGAGATGTTTCCTTCTTGAGATGTTTCCTTCTTGAGATGTTTCTGTCTTGTGATGTTTCCGCCTTGAGATGTTTCCTTCTTGAGATGTTTCTGTCTTGTGATGTTTCTTTCTTGAGATGTTTCCTTCTTGAGATGTTTCCTTCTTGAGATGTTTCCTTCTGAGATGTTTCTTCTTGAGATGTTTCCGTCTTGAGATGTTTCCGTCTTGAGATGTTTCCGTCTTGTGATGAAGTCTTGCTATATCTCTAATTAGGTTCTCTAATCTGGCCAATCAATCGTCACGATGGCCTGGAAAGAACAATATTAGAGGGCAGGGTCCCAGGACGCAGAGGCAGACCAAGAAGAAGATGACTACAAGATATTAAAGAAACCATGAACATGACCATCGACGAAGTGGGTGAACTGTCAAGAGACAGAGTGAATTTCAGATGTGCTGCAAAGAAAGCAACGTCCTATAAAGGATACGCACCTTGATGATGATGAATCTGGCCAAATGAATTAGAACGCGACTCCCATCCTGTAGACCCGTGTTCAATTCACGGTAAGGCCAAGGATTTGTTTCTGTTCTGGGCATAAATGAAAAATCCGAACTTGAACAGCTTTGCGGCGACAGCACACGCCGTGCGGCCATTAAATTATTTAGGCTCTCGTCCCCACCTGTCCTACACCGCCCTAAAACGCCGTACTACAGGCAGTAACGACAGGTTTGTTTTTTTTTAAATCTAGCTTTTCTTTGTTTAATAACAAGAAAAAAGATATGGACGAAGAACCGAGACCTTGGAATCTACAATGTAATTTTCACATCAGATATTCTCAGTTATTTCCCTTTGTAATCTGAATTGTTCCGAAAAGCTATTACATTTTATATAATTCCCCAGAACGTGGGCTACATACATAAAATAAAACAACCCAGAGATATCTCATCGAAATGATGAAAGAGAATCATAATTGACTTGTACTTTTCTCTTACAATTTTCTCTTTTCTTCTTTTTTCTCGGAGATTGATATCTCAATAAAACAAATATACGGTTTCTCTGCAGATCTCTGAATATATGTTTGGTGGTTATCTGTTTCTGACTTGATCCAGATCTGACGATATTGTTGAATACTGTTATCGGAAATTTAGGAATAGAAATAGACAATATGTCGTGAGATATAGATAGATGGATGGACGGATGGATGGATGGGTGGATGTATAGATAGATAAGTGAGTGGGTGGCAAACTGACTGGAGGGAGGGAGGAAGGGAGGGATGAATGGATGGAGGGATGGATGGATGTATGGAGGATGAATGACTGAATGGATAGATGGATGGAGGTAGGGATGGAGGGAGAGAGGATGGATGGATGGAGTGGTAGGTAGGTGGATAGATATATATATGGGTGAGTGTATGGATGGATGGATAGATGGATGGATGAAGAGAGAGGAAGGGAAGGACGGGTGCATGAATGGATGGTTGGATGGGGGTGGGTGGGTGGGGAGGTTGGGGGTGTGGGATGAGATTTGAAGGGATACAATGCAATGAAAAAAATGAAAATCGTGGCATATCCCTTACAGGACGTAGTCATCAACCAGAGTAAACGAGTCGTTGATTTTCTAGGCACCACTTATACATTCAGCAGTTTGCCATTGCTTTCTGAACGGTAACGTCTATATTTACCTTTCGTAAAAATTCCCGGAAACGAATTTGCTTCCAAACTTGTCTACCACAGGGTTTGAACCAGGTACACTTGGGTATGTGATCAAGCTCACTACCACTTAAGCTACAAACACTCACATACAATGCAATACGATACAATATTATATCACATTTGGTGGAAACGTTGCTGTGTATTGTTATTGTTTGTTTTTGTATTTGGTAAAACTACAGTACTTGGTTTTTACATATTCCGTCATGACAATATGATATATTATAAGAGATAGTAAAATAAGTCGTTCTGTGATCATAACATGCATACGAAGAAATGAATAAAATGTGTATATGGCAGATATGAACACGCATGTATATGTGTAGTATCATGCTTGTGTTTGAGCTGCGCTGACAGGTCTAGTGTGTGCAGACGTGTGTGTATGTGCGCACGGCGCTAAGTTCGTGTATGTATCTGTATATGACCATGCTTGTGTATGTGCTCATGGCGCTAAGTTCGTAGATTCACCTCTATATGCCCGTGCTTGTGTATGTGCTCACGGCCTAAGTTGGATTTCGTATGATTCACCCGCTATATGCCTGCTGTGGCTGTGTGGTATGATTTTGCACTGGCGCTAAGTTGGTGTATGTATCTGTATATGCCCATGCTTGTGTATGTGCTCACGGCACTAAGTTGGTGTATGTATTTATCTGTATATGACCATGCTTGTGTATGTCTATACCGATGTGTATGTGTTTTTAAGTGGTTTTAAGCTGAAGGATTGTGCCGCCTGTCCAACGTGTTCATAGTACGTTGGATGACGGGTGACAAGCCCCCTGTCAGTGTGGTTTAATTCCGCGGGCTGACAGAAAAGCCACAGATTTTCCAGATCTACGGTGTTTGTGATACCGAACCGAAGGTTTACGATGTACATTGCACCGAACCGAAGAGCTGAAAGCTCAAGTGCTTCTGAATGGGAAAAAAAGACAGTCGCGACTTCATTGCACCGAGTTTTAGTCCATATGGTTCGGTCCCTCTCCGCGGAAATGGCAAGCCATCTGCTGAGAGTATTGCACAAATCACGAACTCCGTACCTCCTGCAACAATACTAGAGGTCTCTGGGGAACCAAAAGAATGCATTCCGGAACCGAACGTCATGGTTAAGATTTAATCACTTAGCCACAGAGACCCCGGTACGTGTGTCCGTGTGTATCCGTGTCCGTGTATACGTGTGTGTCCGTGTATACGTGTGTGTCCGTGTATACGTGTGTCCGTGTATACATGTGTGTCCGTGTATACGTGTGTGTCCGTGTATACGTGTGTGTCCGTGTATACGTGTGTCCGTGTATACATGTGTCCGTGGTATCCGTGTCTGTATACGTGTGTCCATGTGTAAAACAAAACATTTTCATGAATCTAAGAGACACATTAATCTAATCAAGGAAACTAAAATTCTAACTTCCGACAGAGACATCAATAACTACTGCTTCCCTTTACTACATGCTTCCCATATTGAACCTTGACAACGGAACCATCCTTCTATATTATTTAGAAAATGTGAACGGTAGCTTATTTTCGCTCTTAAGTTGTGTCATCTTTCTCTCCGAAGATTCATTAGTGTCAGTGCCTGTCGCCCCAAGCGCGGTCCGTCGACCTAGCAACCACTCCTCGTCTTGTGCAGTAGCTTTATTTCTTGCTGTAAACACTCTTAAATGTCATGCCTCATTTGTTGGCAGACACAATTTCTCGCTGTATGTAGGTAAATACATCACACATCTATTTCACTTAGGACACTCGATTATTTATTTGTTTTTATAATTGCTATACTGTTTATGCAAAAGAAATCAAGTTGAATGTATTTGATAATAGATGTGTGCGAAAAATAGTGAACATGAAATGGGACAAATTCAGTAATGAAATCAGAGAAATGTCAGGTCAACCACTAGTAACATCTGTTATAAGAAGGAGAAGATAGAGATATGTTGGACACACCTTGAGAAGAAATGATCAACGAATATCAAAGCATGCATTGAAGTGGAAGATATGTTGGACACACCTTGAGAAGAAATGATCAACGAATATCAAAGCATGCATTGAAGTGGGATGCAAAGGGTTCAAGAAAGAGTGGACATCATAAGGAGACCATGAAACGAAGTTTGCTGAGAGTGGCAATAAATATCAGTCTCAATTCCATGGAGGAGATTGAGCGAGTTGCTCTGGATAAAGCGGTATGGAGAAAATGCTTGCAGGTTCTAGAATTAATAGCCGTCCATCGCAAGCGATGATGACAACAATCTCAGACGTGTACTGTTGCACCTCTCTGGTGTGTGCGGAGGTGACTGTAGAGTCAAATCCTAGAACAGAATCCCGACCACAGGTGGGGCATACATGATCAAGGTTAGACATGTGCGTGTTGTGTGCTCTGTCTTTTCGCGCTGCTCGTTTTCTCGCGCTGCTCGTTGACTCAACAATACGATGATTCTCAGCTATTCGGGTTCCTCTTTGTTGTTACAGCGCCACATTTGGCGATCTTGCGCAAGGATTCCCAGCACGTATTGTCTATATCGAAGCATTTCAGAGACACTTTAAGAGTGTCTTTAAAGCGTTTTTCTGTCCACCTGCTAAACGTCTGCCCCTTCAAGCTCGCCATACATCAACTGTTTTGGGATGCGTTTATCAGGCATTCGAGCAACGTGACCGACCCATCTCAGTTGGGCCTTCTGCAACAGGGTGTTGACGCTTGGGATCTTTGCTCTTGTGAGGACTTCGCTGTCTGGAATTTTGTCCTGCCAGTTTATTTTTAGTATTCTGCGTAGACAGCTTGTGTGGAAATGGTTTAATTTTCTTGCGTGTCTGCTATACACTGTCCATGTCTCGCTTGCGTACAGCAGCGTTGTTAGCACTATGGCCTGGTAAACTTTCAGCTTTGTGACTATGCTTATCCCCTTCCGTTCCCACACAGTGACACGTAACCTTCCGAACGCAGCACTAGCTTTGGATATCCTATTGTGGACCTCAGAATCTATGTTTGCCGATCTGGATAGGAGGCTGCCAAGATAAGCAAAGTTGTCCGTTGACTGGAGACGCTGGTGTTTAATGTTGATGATTGGATCGTAATACTGTTCTCTAGGGGCGGGCTGGAACATGACCTCTGTTTTTTGGTGTTAATGGTGAGGCCAAACCTATCACAGGCCATTGAGAACTTGTCCATGTAAGTCTGCATTTCTTCCTCAGAGTTGGTAGCGAGGGCACAGTCGTCAGCAAACAACAGGTTGGAGATATTTGATTCTTTTACCTTGGTGGAGGATTTTAACCTCCGAAGATTGAATAGGTTACCGTCTGTCCTGTATCTAATCTTTACCCCATGTTCGTCGCCTTCCCAAAAGACATCCGTGAGCATGGCAGCAAACATCATGCTGAAGAGTGTTGGGGCCAGTACACAGCCCTGTTTGACGCCGTTGGTGACATGGAAGGCTTCCGACAGCTCCTCTTCGTCAAGTACACGTGCCATCATGCCCTCGTGAAACTGTTGGACGATCTTGATGAATTTCCTTGGGCATCCAAATTTTTCCATGATCTTCCATAGACCCTCCCTGTTAACCGTGTCGAAAGCCTTTGTCAGATCGACAAAGACCATATAGAGGTTACGGTGCTGCTCTTGGCATTTCTCCTGTAGTTGGCGAGCAGCAAATATCATGTCTGCTGTTCCACGACCTGCTCTGAAGCCACATTGCAGGTTCTATGTAACGTATAACGGTACGACAGGAATTAGTATTATTATTTTACTGCTTTTTAAGTTGCCATTTTTGTTTAGTAATGTCTCTCTTCTTCTCATCCACGATTTACTTTTTGTGTGGGCTTGTGTCGCTACATCTTTTTCGTGGTCGTTTTCTTGCTCTGTATATACGTAATACTTTTTCAGTGTAGCTCTGGTAGATTATACCTGGGCATTCTTGTCATGTGTTCAAACCATTTAATCTGATGTTCTTTTATGAATTGCATGATTGGTTTGAAATTCAGTCTTCTGATTTTCTTATTTCTAAGTGTGTCTTGTTGTCACACCTGCAGCTCTTCTAAGACACATTATCTCTGTCGTTATGATTTTCCGCTCATTAGCTGCTGTTATTGGCCATGTTTGACACTGGTAACATTGTGTTGGCTAGAAAATCGTTCTTATAAGATTTGCTTAAGTTTTTAGCTATATTTCTTTAAATGACAACAGTGGTTTTAACTGCCCCAGTACCTGGTTAGCGATCTTTCTTTAAATGACAACAGTGGTTTTAATTGCCCCAGTACCTGGTTAGCGATCTTTCTTTAAATGACAACAGTGGTTTTAACTGCACCAGTACCTGGTTAGCGATATTTCTTTAAATGACAACAGTGGTTTTAATTGCCCCAGTACCTGGTTAGCGATATTTCTTTAAATGACAACAGTGGTTTTAACTGCCCCAGTACCTGGTTAGCGATATTTCTTTAAATGACAACAGTGGTTTTAACTGCCCCAGTACCTGGTTAGCGATATTTCTTTAAATGACAACAGTGGTTTTAATTGCCCCAGTACCTGGTTAGCGATATTTCTTTAAATGACAACAGTGGTTTTAACTGCCCCAGTAACTGGTTAGCGATATTTCTTTACATGACAACAGTGGTTTTAACTGTCTCAGTACCTGGTTAGCGATATCATTTTACGTGATAGCAATGGTTTTAACTGCCCCAGTACCTGGTTAGCGATATTTCTTTAAATGACAACAGTGGTTTTAACTGCCCCAGTACCTGGTTAGCGATATTTCTTTACGTGACAACAATGGTTTTAACTGCCCCAGTACCTGGTTAGCGATATTTCTTTATGTGACAACAGTGGTTTTAACTGCCCCAGTACCTGGTTAGCGATATTTCTTTACGTGACAACAATGGTTTTAACTGCCCCAGTACCTGGTTAGCGATATCTCTGTACATGACAACAGTGGTTTTAACTGCCCCAGTACCTGGCTAGCGATATTTCTTTACATGACAACAATGGTTTTAACTGCCCCAGTACCTGGTTAGCGATATCTCTGTACATGACAACAGTGGTTTTAACTGCCCCAGTACCTGGCTAGCGATATTTCTTTACGTGACAACAATGGTTTTAACTGCCCCAGTACCTGGTTAGCGATATCTCTGTACATGACAACAGTGGTTTTAACTGCCCCAGTACCTGGCTAGCGATATTTCTTTACGTGACAACAATGGTTTTAACTGCCCCAGTACCTGGTTAGCGATATTTCTTTACGTGACAACAATGGTTTTAACTGCCCCAGTACCTGGTTAGCGATATTTCTTTACATGACAACAGTGGTTTTAACTGCCCCAGTACCTGGTTAGCGATATTTCTTTACATGACAACAGTGGTTTTAACTGTCCCAGTACCGGCTAGCGATATTCTGTACGTGACAACAGTGGTTTTAATGCCCCAGTACCTGGCTAGCGATATCTCTGTACGTGACAACAGTGGTTTTAACTGCCCCAGTACCTGGTTAGAGAAGCGTCTGGTCGAATGGATTAGACCGCGGTTCCCATGCGGCACACCCGTGTTCAATTCACGATAAGGTCAATGATTTTTTTCTTTCTGGGTCATCAATGAAAATCAGAACCTGACAACAGTGGTTTTAACTGCCCCAGTACCTGGTTAGCGATATTTCTTTATGTGACAACAGTGGTTTTAACTGCCCCAGTACCTGGTTAGCGATATTTCTTTACGTGACAACAATGGTTTTAACTGCCCCAGTACCTGGTTAGCGATATCTCTGTACATGACAACAGTGGTTTTAACTGCCCCAGTACCTGGCTAGCGATATTTCTTTACGTGACAACAATGGTTTTAACTGCCCCAGTACCTGGTTAGCGATATCTCTGTACATGACAACAGTGGTTTTAACTGCCCCAGTACCTGGCTATCGATATTTCTTTACGTGACAACAATGGTTTTAACTGCCCCAGTACCTGGTTAGCGATATTCTGTACATGACAACAGTGGTTTTAACTGCCCCAGTACCTGGCTAGCGATATTTCTTTACGTGACAACAATGGTTTTAACTGCCCCAGTACCTGGTTAGCGATATTTCTTTACATGACAACAGTGGTTTTAACTGCCCCAGTACCTGGTTAGCGATATTTCTTTACATGACAACAGTGGTTTTAACTGCCCCAGTACCTGGCTAGCGATATCTCTGTACGTGACAACAGTGGTTTTAACTGCCCCAGTACCTGGCTAGCGATATCTCTGTACGTGACAACAGTGGTTTTAACTGCCCCAGTACCTGGTTAGAGAAGCGTCTGGTCGAATGGATTAGACCGCGGTTCCCATGCGGCACACCCGTGTTCAATTCACGATAAGGTCAATGATTTTTTTTCTGTTGTGGGCATAATGAAAAATCAGAACCTGAACAGCTTCGTGGCGACTGCACTAGTTATGCAGCCATTCAATTCCTCAGGCTCACGTCCACCTGTCCTACACTGCCCTAAAAAGTGGTGCTACACACAATAACGAGGTTTTTTGTTTTTGCACCTGGTTAGCTTTTGTGCATTGATTTCTGATTTGCTTAGTAATGTTTGTCTGTTGCAAAAACACACATAATGAGATAAACTGATCAAACAAGCATGACCAAGAACTGTTTATTTATCAAGAGAGATCAAATAGAAAATGGGAGCAGTTTTAAATATCTCGCCTCACTGCTCATACAAGATGGAAATTAGATGAAGGAACCGGTTTTTTTTTTAAACACAGCCTTACAAAAACTTCATTAAAAAAAATATCAAATGCAATTTTTAGGAAAAACAGATCAGAATCATAAAAGCGGGTTTATTTCCAGTGGCAACGTATTGATGGGAAACATGGACAATTAAAACGGCAGGGAAAAACCGTGTCTTTTCGGTATAAGTGTCTCGGAACAGTCCTACGTGTACCATACACTGAGAATAGAACAAATAGATATATCCAGAAAGAACTCAAAATCCATGAAAAATGGCTGATGCTATAAATAGGAATGAAAAATTGCTAAGTATTTTGGACATATAAAAACACATGAAAGTTGGAAAATACCGTTATGAAGACAGGCATCCCAGCAAAGCTGTGAAGAGGAAGACCGCGGAAAAGATGGATCAGGATGTGACTGCTTATTTCTCATTGACAACATCTCTAACAGCGGTCAGTGACTAACTGTACAATTTAGATGTTGATTCGCCCGTGTAGTGCCGGAGCCCGCAAGGAAAGCAAAGAATAGTACCACTGCGACCTACAATGCATGACGTAAGAGGCGACTAATGTAGGCACTAGAGATGCTACCCTAGTAAATAAAAAGCAGCGCAGAAATCGGATATGCTTGCCTATTTGTAGGCGCATAACTGGCACAACATACAATCGCTATTAGGCTCAGATCACATACAAATCATACAGAGTGGTTGACAGGTGGTCGATATGGAGCGTTGGAAGAAGAATCTATCAATATCCTCTTCGTGTCCTGTTTAACACATACAGCTTCCACAAGAGATTTCCATTGTTGTCATACTGCCGCCTTTCTACCAACTATTCCAGTAGAAACAAGGCCAGCACATTCGATTTCTACGACGCTTTTTATTTACTAAGGTAGCTTCCTAGGCCCCTACCTCAGTCGCCTCTTACAACATATCTTGCAGGTCGCAGTGTTACTATTCTTTGCTTTCCTTAAGAACCTCGGCAACACACGGGCGAGATAGATTCAAACGTAATACTGCTGTAATCCTTAGGAATATCATCCTTGTGATCGATGTTTATATTTGGTCCCCCAAAAACAGCAAGTGTACATTTCTTGCATATCATATTTGAATATTTATCTTTGATTGACAAATGTATATATCTCAACTAAAGTGATAAATAAATGCTGACGTTCTGGTCTGACATCCCTGTCCTGCGAAATGAGTAGTTTTGCATTCAGAATGCGAGCGATGAAGACATTTTTTGGCAGGTTGTAAATCAGAGTTTTTACCGCTCATAGCGTCTTGGCATCAGCGGGCTCTTATCTGGCACTAAATCAATATTAAGTGTCTGAGATCGATAATGTGTTCGTTCGTGTTTCATGTTCTTCTTTTCTTCTCCTATCGCTCTCTCGCTCTCTCTCTCTCTCTCTCTCTCTGGCGGTGTCATACACACTTGCAAGCACTGTTTAGCATATTTTCTCACGAAGGAGCGTCTGTTTGAATATATTAGAGCGTGGCTCCCATGCAGGAGACCCGTGTCCACGGTAAGGTCAAAGATATTTTCTCCATATTATATCGATAGTCAAAGAAACATACGGGGGCCTAACATGGTCAACCTTAACATATATCTTGATACGACCACTAGTTTTCAAGATGACAGAGACATACATACTGCAGAATGTCAATATTTACATGCAAGAATGTCCAACATACTGCAAGAATGTCCAACATACTGCAGAATGTCAACTATCAATGCAAAAGAATGTCAAATATTGCAGAATGTCAACATACTGCAAGAATTTGTCCAATCACTATAGATGTCAACAATGCAGAATGTCCAACATAGTGCAAGAATGTCACATATTGCATGTCAACATTGCAAGAATGTCAATTGCAGATGTCAACATATCGATGTCAACAAGAATGTCACTACTGCAGAATGTCAACATATTGCAAGAATGTCAACATACTGAAAGAATGTCAACATATGCAGAATGTCAACATACTGCAGAATGTCCAACATATGCAAGAATGTCAACATATGCAAGAATGTCAACATATGCAAGAATGTCCAACATACTGCAAGAATGTCAACATATTGCAAGAATGTCCAACATACTGCAAGAATGTCCAACATAGTGCAAGAATGTCAACATACTGAAAGAATGTCCAACATACTGCAAGAATGTCCAACATACTGCAAGAATGTCCAACATACTGCAAGAATGTCCAACATAGTGCAAGAATGTCCAACATACTGCAAAGAATGTCAACATACTGCAAGAATGTCCAACATACTGCAAGAATGTCCAACATACTGCAAGAATGTCCAACATAGTGCAAGAATGTCCAACATACTGCAAGAATGTCAACATATTGAGAATGTCCAACATACTGCAGGAATGTCCAACATACTGCAAGAATGACCAATCATATCTGCAAGAATGTTAAGATAATGACTGGAATGTAACTAAAAGAATTCAACATATTGCAAGAATGATTCAACATATATGCAAGAATGTCAACATGAGTGCAAGAATGTCCATCTGAAGAATGTCCAAACATAAGCAGAATGTCAACTATTCAGAATGTCAACATCTCAAGAATGTCCTTTATGTAACATATAGAATGCAACTGAGATTCATATTAGAACAACATGCAGAATGTCAATATGCAGAATAACATATTAAGTCAACATATGCAGAATCAAATACCAGATTCAACATATGAGAATGTCAACATCGGAATGTCAACATATGCGATTCACTATTGCAGAATGTCAACATAGCATGTCAAATGTGCAGAATGTCACATCGAGAATGTCAATGCAGAATGTAACATATCAGAATGTCATACTAGAATGTCAAATAGAAGTCAACATATGCAGAAAACATACCAATGTCAACTAGGATTCAATCTGAAAAATAAATAAATCATTCGTCCAAGACACTATGGAGATTCATGACTCGGTTAACTAACTATTTAATATAAAACGATGTCTCAGACACTAAGAGATGTACATGGATTCGTTGTCACTAACTTAAGTATAAATATGTCGTCAAGAATATGATTCGATGGTTGTCACTAACTATTTAAGTATAATCATTAGTCAAGACTGGGATTACATGGATATGATCACTAACTACTTAATATCAATTGTTGAACGTTGGAAGATGAAGAAGAGAAAGACATTCATTAAAAAATTCACAAGGTTATTGATTTCATTATTTCTTAGCACTGTCTTTAAAAAACTAAATATGTCGTATTATCGTCATCAAGGTGCGTATCCTTTATAGAACGTTTCTCTCTTTGCAGCACATCTGAAATTCATCTCTAGCCAGTTCACCCACTTTGTCGATGGTCATATTCATGGTTTCTTTAATATCTTGTCGCCATCTTCTTCTTGGTCAGCTTCTGCCTCTGCATCCTGGAACTTTGCCCTCTAATATTCTTCTTTCCAGGCTATCGTGACGCTTGATGTGACCAAAGTATCTACTTTTGCTGTATGGTATGTTGTTTATAAGCCAATTCTCTTTAACATTTAGTTCTTTAAGGACATCAGTGTTCTTTCTTTTTCTGTCCATGGTATTCGTAGGATCTTTCTGTAGCATTTAGTTTCGAAGGACTGGATTTTCGTTCTTGTTGTTTTGTGTAATGGTCCATGATTCACAACCATAAGTAGCCACTGGGAAAATGCATATTCTCAATATTTCTAATTTTACCATTTTGCTGATGATTTGCCACATGTTCTTCATTGTGTTTAACTTCTTGATTGCTATTGCCAATCTTCTTGAAATCTCTTTGGAGCAGTCACCGTTATTGGTAATTATTGAGCCCAGGTATTCGTAGCTATCTACACATTGTTGTTCTACCCTACATTATATACACTGTCGTATTACTTTACATTATATACACTGTCGTATTACTTTACATTATATACACTGTTGTATTATTTACTTATATACACTTGATTACTATATACACTGTTGTATTACTTTACATTATATACACTGTCGTATTACTTTACATTATATACACTGTCATTACTTACATTATATACATGTCTATTACTTACATTATATACACTGTCGTATTACTTTACATTATATACACTGTCGTATTACTTTACATTATATACACTGTCGTATTCTTAATATATACATGTCGTATTTTACATATACACTGTTGTATTACTACATTATATACACTGTTACATTTACATTATTTCTTCAAATATACCTCTCTCTTTCATCTCTCTCTCTTTCTTCTTCTTCTGCGTTTGCCCGCTGTGAATTCTAGCGTTAGTCATGACACCTGGTATAGCGCTTCTGACTGATTTTTGCGTGTAAGCATGCTTTACCATTTGACTGGTGTCACCCGCCATATCTCTCTCTCTCTAAGTCTCTCTCAATTATTCTTCTCACTTTCTCTCTCTCTCTGGTTACCTCTCCATCTCTGTATTACACTCTGCCCCCTCCACTTCCTCTTGCTCTCTGCTGTTCTCACTCTCCCTTTCTATCTTTAACTTTCTTTTACTCTGTCTTGAATTCTCTGTCCTTTTGTTTCTTGTTTTCTGCATGCCTGTCTTTCTATATCTATAAATCTTTCTATCGATCTGTCTGTCTGTCTGTCTGTCTGGCTGCCCTGTCTGTCTACATGTATTTTTATATCTTTCCATTCATTTATTCATCCTTCATATCAATCTATCACTCTATCTATCCATCCATCTTCTATCTATCTATCCATCCATCCTTCTATCTATCCATCCATCCATCCTTCTATCTATCCATCCATCCTTCTATCTATCCATTCGTCCATCCTTCTATCTATCCATCCACCCATCCATCTATCAATTAATCCATCCATCCATCCATCGATACATCCATCCATCCATCGATCCATCCATCCATCCATAGATCCATCCATCCATCCATACATCCATCCATCCATCTATCCATACATCCATCCATCCATCTATCCATCTATCATCCTTCATATCAATATATCTATAAATATGTCTGTCTTCGTCTGTCTGTCCGTGCTGTCAAATAATAATACTAATGTCATATTAACCATAAAAGCCATACAATCCAGCTATAACAACTGTAAAATACATAGCCTTTTACTTCTCCCACCTCTATAGAAGACAGAAAACTATTTGTTGGTATGCTAAACAAGTCACAAACAGAGGAGGACGTCAGACAACTATTTCATTCATACGGCACCATTGAGGAGTGCACCATTTTAAGAGACCAGAGCGGTAACAGCAAAGGTAGGAATGTCCATGTGTTTATGTTGCTGTTGTTGTACACAGAAGTCCATGAGGTGCTGAAAATGGATTTCAATATATTTCCTATAATTTCCTTCAGCAGGTATCATCATCAAATAACTTGTCCTAAGCAGAACTTTGCCACCTTAACGGTCCTTCGGAATTTCTCTCTCTCATAGTACAGATGTCTTGCCTCTATAGTGGCCATGTTCACACCATCAGTTACATCCTGAATTCATCTTCTCCGTGGTCTTCATCTTCTCCTCTTTGCCGGGATGAGACCTTCCATGATGATCTTCTCCAGCCGATCGTGTCTCTTTATATGTCCAAAGTACTTTAATTTTCTCATTTTTATTTGTAACATCAGCCAGTTTTTTTTTTAATTTTGAGTTTTTTCTAGATATATCTATTTGTTCTCTTCTCTGTCCATGATATACGGAGGACTCTTCTGTGACACTTATATTCAAAAGCACATATATATATGTTTTTCCACTGTCTTGTTAAATGTCCTTGCTTCACACCCATATTTTGATACTGGGAATATGCATGCAGGTTTTAACAATCAACAAATTATATTTGAAACCGCAGTTTATTTTTATTGATTTGATTATCAAAAAACATGTTTGAAGTTGAAAGTTTATTTTTGTAACTACTACTAACGAGAAATCATATTTGAAGTCAATGTGCTGTATCAAATGATGTGCATAGTTGCTTAATAATGATCGCTGTAGTACCATTCATTAAATGGACATTACCATCAGATTTATCATCCACATCATCTTAATACTCGGTCTTAGTAATTTCTTATGATTAAACGACATCAAACGACATGAGTGCCTAGAGAAGATAATTCTGGAGGAATGGTGCCTGGAAGACGAATGAAGGTTGACTTAGAAGACGATGGGTGCAAGATGTCATTGGGTGCAGGATGTCATCTGCACAGAAAAGAGAGTGTTTCAAGGTTGATGTCATGTGAGCCACGTTCAGGAAGGGACATGTTACTTGATGATGATGATGATGATTGATTAATAGCGCCATCCTTATTCTTTCAATGTCTGCTTCCACATTCCCTCATGCAACATTAGCAATTGAACGCCATCCTTATTCTTTCAATGTCTGCTTCCACATTCCCTCATGCAACATTAGCAATTGAACGCCATGTCATTCAAATCATTAACGCTATTACCATCAGTCATACATAAACATCAGATCCTTATTTTTACGATGTCATATGTCATATAAATGCCTTCGTCGTGGTCATTAATATTAATCAATGGTTCCTACACGATTGCATGTCACACTCCCCTCAATGTTCATTCACGACTCCATTATTAGTTGGCCCATCATAGTGTCCCCCAACACACTAACTTAATAATTCATAATTTAATCAGTTATAACGTTATGCCCACTCGACTTCTAATGTCCTCGTATAGTGGTCTATCTTTCCTGGTGACCACCAACCGCCTTCCTCAAGCATTTCATTTCACACTTAGTAAGCTTTCTGTGGTGAGTTGCTGTCAGAGACCAAGTTTGACACTGGTAACAAATTGTTGGTAGAAAAATACTTTTTATCATCTGTCTTTTTACATCCATATTGATCTTTTGGGTATTTTAGTAACGGTGTTAGCTGGTAGGTCACTTCATTCACTTTTTGGCATCAAGCTATCGCTGTTTCTAAATAGACTACATTTATCTTCCGGTTACTTTCTTATTTGTCTCCCCTCTATTTCTATAACTTCTCATCGTCCTTCACTACTATTGTTAATTAACTCCCCTTTTCACTTAGTTACAATCAAGTTTAGTTACCTCCCATCTTATCCATATGTTTCTATTTTAATTATCAAATCTTCAGTCGTCCTTCTTATTAGATCTATGTTTTAGTTTATTTTGTGTTTATTGCGTCTATGCGTTCCTTGAAAAAGACCTATGGTCGAAACGTGGGATTGTCGTTAGTTTTATATTTAATTTAATTCTTGCTTACTTCTGTGATACTATACACACGTGTCTTTGTCCTTAAACGCCAGTTTACTTAGTATCACCGTAGCCTATCCACGGTTGTCTCCAGAGTTGGTCTGATCTGACCACCTCAGATTTATAGATCTCCGTACAACACCTAATGACCTACTAAAGACCCGTCTTTTCAACTTTACTCTAAGCATACAACTTAATTTCCTTTATCGCCATTACGGAGAGACTTGCTTAAAGTTCTCTCTCGCTCACAGAACATGTTCTCTTTCGCTCACAGAACATGTTCTCTTTTCATCTTATTAGCTTGCTTTGAGTAATATTTTCTCTCCTTATCTAATTTCTTCTTAAATCATCTATTTCCTTGTATATACTTTCTTTATCCCTTCCGTGTTTTCATTCATTTCACCGTGTCACTTACTTTCCCCTCTCACATTGACATTAACGCCATGTCATGTTTTGCTTCATCCCTCCCTCTTAATCACTCACTCACGACACCTTTGTCACTGCCACATTTCCCTCATTCTTAACCGCGACACTATGTCAATCATTTCAATTTGGACCTCATTCTGTGAACCGCTCTTAAGTCACATTCCCTTGGTGTCGAATGCCCTCATACGTCTCTGCGCCAGACAGCTCGTTACAAAATAGGACAAAACTAGCACCCTTATAATCAAGCCTCAATGTAAATGAAGTCTTGCTGTCTCCATACAACTTAAGAAAAACACTGGTTCTGATGTTTCTCTACCTGCCAAGTCTACCCGCATATGCAAGTATCTTCTGTTGTCCTGCTGAAACATACGACTTTTACTTGCCATGAATTGGCTTGCTTTGTACTACGTTTCTTCATATGTCTACAACTCCACTCAGCAGAAACTTCACGTCATCTGCCGAAAGTGTTAAATAAAGCACGAACTCTGTGACTCCTGCAAAAATACTAGAAAACTTCTCAAAACTTTAACTCGTAAACCGAACGACGCGATCCAGATTGAAAGTTACGATCTCCGGAACGCAAGGTAAACAGTTTAACCACTTCACCACAGAGAAACCCCTCTTGTCATAGTGTTCATGTTCTCTCAATAACGAAGTACACAAGAGCGACGCATTCGTCTATCGACTTGGGACACAAGAGCGACGATTTCGTCTGTCGACTCGGGGCACATCAGCGACACATTCGTCTATCGACTCGGGGCACATCAGTGACGCATTCGTCTATCGACTCGGGGCACAACAGTGACGCATTCGTTTATCGACTCAGGACACAAGAGTGACGCATTCGTCTATCGACTCAGGGCACAAGAGCGACGCATTCGTCTATCGACTCGGGGCACAAGAGCGACGCATTCGTCTATCGATCGGGATACAAGAGGGACGTAATCGTCTATTGACTTGGGACACAAGAGGGTTGTAGGTCCAATCCAACACTTGGCGTGAGAAAAGGAATTGGCCCTTCTATCTTCTGCACACTTGGTTGGTCTAGAAATGGAAAGTGGCAAGCATTTCATACCCTAAGATCTAAAAATGCTACGGAAAATTGTATTTTATAACCAGTTCTCCCACCTCCATCATCGTCATGTTGAATGTGGTAAGAAGGAAACAAGAAACCCTTGTTCCAACATTGAACTATATAGTAGAATATATATGGAAGTCTGCGCGTGGAATGGGTGTACAGCATTCGGAGATGACATCTCAAGAAAAGGACTTGACTGTACACACCTGGACTTGCTGTAGTGCAGGATAACGAGCGTGCAGACTTTCTTGTAAAGAATACCCGATTCAAGCGGGCAGAAGTATGGACAGAGCCGATGTCATAAATGCGGCACGTTCTCATTGATGTGATATGGGTGAGTATCAGACAATGGAACGAGTCTGAACGTTAGAAGTTGGATATGCCAGACTGTGTTGTCTTCGTGGTAGAGAGAGAATATACTAACCAACTTCTCGTGGGTACGGTGAGCGAATGGACTTTGGGATGGCTGCTGCAGCGGTGGACAGAGCACGCATGGGAATCCTCAATGTGCTATGAGGTCGATCGCATAACATAACATAACATAATATATAGTGTAATATGGTGTTCGGCCCGTAATTTTGTTGACCACCATCACACAATGGACGATGTGATCGGCATCACGTCGGTCGCCTTTACTTTCCATTTCTCTTTCCGGTACCCAAATGAGGCTGTGACTACCTGAGAGCCGTTACAGTCGGAAAATATTCCACACCCACTGTAGAATTGACCCCGGCCCACACGCCTTAAAAACAAGTTCACTAACAACTACGCGAGTCCAGCTCTCAGAATGTAGTAAACAATAACAAATATCATCATCATCAAGTTGCGTATCCTTTATAGGACGTTGCCTTCTTTGCAGCGCATCTGAAATTCACTGTATCTAGACAGTTCACCCACTTCGTCGATGGTTATATTCATGGTTTATTTAATATCTTGTAGCTATCGTCTTCTTGGTCTGCCTCTGCCCAAATATCAAAAATATACAAATATAAATAATAGCAGTTGCACGTATTTTCATTCATGAAAAGGTTAATGGTTCAATAAGAACAGAAAAGAACAAACAGCGTCGTCTCAGTCGAAATATTACAACAAAATGGCTGACATTTGCTCCAGAAGAACTTTGTCATTTTTTGTACTTTCAACAATTTAATCATTTCCCATTTTGTCATTTCATGTCCTGCATTGATTTATCTTACTTCAGAAACTCATTTTTAAAGATGTTTGCTCTTTACGAGGATTATGGGATGTTAATTATATTTGGTTAGATAGTTGAATAGCTAGTTAGTTCGTTCGTTCTTCTTCTTCTTCTTCTTCTTCTTCTTTGAACGCACCATATCGATCACTTGTTAAACCACCTTTTATGATTTATATGGGATCTGAGCCTAAGAACGATTGTACGTTGTGCTAGTTATGCGCCTACAAGTACGCCAGCACATCCTATTTCTGCGACGCTTTTTATTTATTAGGGTAGCTTCCCTAGGCCCCTACCTCAGCCGCCTCTTACGGCATGCCTTGTAGGTCGCAGTGTTACTATTCTTTGCTCCCTTGCGAGCCCCGACAATACACGGAAGAGTTAGTTAGTTAATTAGATAATTTGTTAGTTAGTTGTTAGTTAGTTAGTTTGTTAGTTAATTAGATAGTTTGTTAGTTAGTTAGTTAATTAGATAGTTTGATAGTAAAGATTTTAGTTAGTTGTTAGTTAGTTAGTTAGTTGTTAGTTAGTTTGTTAGTTAGTTAATTAGATAGTTTGATAGTAAAGATTTTAGTTAGTTGTTAGTTAGTTAGTTAGTTAATTGTTAGTTAGATAGTTTGTTAGTTAGTTGTTAGTTAGTTGCTAGTTGTTAGTTAGATAGTTTGTTAGTTAGTTGTTAGTTAGGTAGTTTGTTAGTTAGTTGAATAGTAGTTTCGAAGACATAAAGAAGAAACGAAAGTTCAGTTTGATAATATTTACATTGTTAGCACTACAATAGCTACATTCTTGCCAAATGTACATTGTTAGCACTACAGTAGCTACATTCTTGCCAAATGTACATTGTTAGCACTACAATAGCTACATTCTTGCCAAATGTACATTGTTAGCACTACAATAGCTACATTATTGCCAAATGTACATTGTTAGCACTACAATAGCTACATTCTTGCCAAATGTACATTGTTAGCACTACAATAGCTACATTCTTGCCATATTTTACATTGTTAGCACTTCAATAGCTACATTCTTCCAAATGTACATTGTTAGCACTACAATAGCTACATTCTTGCCAAATGTACATTGTTACACTCAATAGCTACATTATTGCCATATTTACATTGTTAGCACTACAATAGCTACATTCTTGCCAAATGTACAGGTCGTTGTTGCATGTCTAAAAGTAGGTTAAACAGAGGGTTGAGACGCACATACATCATGGGAACGACTTTGTTTTATTCCTATTATATATATATATATATACACACAATAAAGACTGCTCGCAAATATGCTACCATAGGCGTTCACACGTCGAGGTAAATGTGACGGAGACGCAAGTGCCCCGTCCCTCATCTCTCTGATTAATGTGACGAAGACGCAAGCGCCCCGTCCCTTACCTGTCTGATAAATGGTTTTCTTGATAAAACGGGATTTGCTGTTGCAAACTGTCTATAATTTAAAAATTTGCAAAAGGTTTATAGATTTGTACATGGAGCACACAATCAAAATATGATCTCCATTTCTCCAATCTATCTTCTCCATTTCTCCAATCTATCTTCTCCATTTCTCCAAATCTATCTTCTTCATTTCTGCCATCTATCTTCTCCATTTCTCCAATCTTATCTTCTCCATTTCTCTAATCTATCTTCTCCATATCTCCAATCTTATCTTCTCCATTTCTCCATAATCTATCTTCTCCATTTCTCCATAATCTATCTTCTCCATTTCGTAATTTGTCTTCTCCATTTCCGTAATCTAACGTCTCCATTTCCGTAATCTAACGTCTCCATGCCGCTCCCATGCGGGAGGCGCGTGTTCATTTCACGGTAAGGCCAGGGATATTATTTTGTTGTGGGCATAAATGCTATTTCCTAACCTGAACAGCTTTGCGGCGACTGCACTAGCCATGCGACCATTAAATTGTTACATGCTCTCGTCCCATACGTCCTACACCGCCCTGTCAAGCGATACTACATGCAGTAACGACAGCTACATTTTGTTTATTCATTTTATCCCCGCCCCCATTTCCATCCTGGACAAAGTTTTGTATACCATCATTTTATAAGACATCCAAATATTGAGATTCAGTGCATCAATTTGTCAAGTTGAAGACGATAATGTTCTGATCTAGAAATTATTCAAGTAGTTCCTCTCATATCAATCTATTATGTCGTGATTGTATTGTTGGGATTCATATATATATATATACAGTTATCTGCCAGCCGCTCTGTCGGTGCCTTCATGTGGCTGTCAATATTTACACATTGCCTACGTGACAGGAATATGGGCAAAATGTCATATGTACACTTTTGATTAGAGGTTGGTTGTTTGATTGATTGATTGATAGGACCATCATCATTGCACTTCGATGAGTAATCATGTGTGCTCAGATATCTTTCTTACACATGAAGATCTCAGCAGACAACCGCCAGCGAGAGTCCCTATGTAATTTAGATGATGGTAAAGATATTTGGTAGGAATGTTATAGTTAATCTTTTTCTAATGAATGTTGCCCGGTAAGCGGCTTTCCAGCCTGCTCTTTTCCATTGTGAACTGCCAAGGGTTCATTTACGTGCTCAACTTGAACACTGGATCTACGTTTTATCGCCCCTCTCCGATAGGGTTAGGAACTCGATCTCACCTACACTGAGATCAAGGATCTTTGAAAAAATATTCAGATGTCTCCACGAAGAAGCTAATCGAGTAACTTTGGAACACGAGACGAGCACCTAGCATGTACGTCACAGATACTCCCTTGATTAGAGAGATAAGGGCATCACATCCACACACCTCGGGACGGATTACCATAATGCTATTGACTCGGTCTCAAAGGGGTTGTAGGTTCAAACCCACACTCGACGTTCCAAATGTGAGGAAAGGAACTGACCCCCTAACTCCTGCACACTAGGAACTAGAAATATACAGTGACAGGCACTTTGTACATTAAGGTCTTAAAAGGCTACGGGAAAATGTATTGTATTTATTATCAATACACCCACCCACATGTGTGCAACTCACATCCACATGCCCACTTTGCACCCACCCACTTGTGCCCAACTCACATCTATACTCACTTGTCCGTTGTGCACCCTCACATAAAGATAATACGCTTCACACACTCGCACAACATATCTATGCACACGTGTCCATTTCACATACAACCAGCTCACTCACAGTGCTCTATTCACACACAACGCCATCTCACATTCACAAACAGCAACAGCACTTAAAACCACTCTCACCCAACCACATACAAAAACATAACACACACATACAACACACACATAGTCCCACACAACAAGGAAAAAAAGCACAAATCACTACATTTATGACAAAGAGAACTCACATTTCATAAAACAAAACTGACTGTATCCATGAAATTGGTAAGTTCTATTGTATACAACATAAGTCAAGAAAGATTCATGACTTTCAGAAGTTAAGTCGTGTACAACATATGTCAATAATTCAGTCATATCGTCAAGTAGAAGCATGTCTCTTGCGGAACGTCGCATTCATCACAGCCCACCTGAAAAGCTCTATGTCTGTTGCAAGTTCTCCTGCCCCTTCAAGCGTCATGTTCAAGGCTTCTTTCATGTCCTGCTGCCACCTTCGTCTTGGTCGTCCCATGTCTCGTTTTCCAGGAACCATGCCTCATTACCTTTCTGTCCAGGCCACTGTGGCGTATAATGTGGCCAAAATAGCTCATCTTCCAGGACATGATGTTATTTATGTACCAATGCTTCCCGATATGAAGGTCTTGTAGGATGTCTTTGTTTCTTCTCTTATCTGTCCAGGATGTTTTAAGAACTTTTCTATAGCAACTTGTTTCAAAAGCTTCAATTTTGTTTTTTATTGTTTGTGTTATGGTCCACGATTTGCATCCATAATTTGCCACAGGGAATATGCATGTTCTCATAAGTTTTCTTTGTCATATCTTATAGAAGTTAAATTGCATACAACATGTCTTACTTTTGTCATATCTTATAGAAGTTAAATTGCATACAACATGTCTTACTTTTGTCATATCTTATAGAAGTTAAATTGCATACAACATGTCTTACTTTTGTCATATCTTATAGAAGTTAAATTGCATACAACATGTCTTACTTTTGTCATATCTTATAGAAGTTAAATTGCATACAACATGTCTTACTTTTGTCATATCTTATAGAAGTTAAATTGCATACAACATGTCTTACTTTTGTCATATCTTATAGAAGTTAAATTGCATACAACATGTCTTACTTTTGTCATATCTTATAGAAGTTAAATTGCATACAACATGTCTTACTTTTGTCATATCTTATAGAAGTTAAATTGCATACAACATGTCTTACTTTTGTCATATCTTATAGAAGTTAAATTGCATACAACATGTCTTACTTTTGTCATATCTTATAGAAGTTAAATTGCATACAACATGTCTTACTTTTGTCATATCTTATAGAAGTTAAATTGCATACAACATGTCTTACTTTTGTCATATCTTATAGAAGTTAAATTGCATACAACATGTCTTACTTTTGTCATATCTTATAGAAGTTAAATTGCATACAACATGTCTTACTTTTGTCATATCTTATAGAAGTTAAATTGCATACAACATGTCTTACTTTTGTCATATCTTATAGAAGTTAAATTGCATACAACATGTCTTACTTTTGTCATATCTTATAGAAGTTAAATTGCATACAACATGTCTTACTTTTGTCATATCTTATAGAAGTTAAATTGCATACAACATGTCTTACTTTTGTCATATCTTATAGAAGTTAAATTGCATACAACATGTCTTACTTTTGTCATATCTTATAGAAGTTAAATTGCATACAACATGTCTTACTTTTGTCATATCTTATAGAAGTTAAATTGCATACAACATGTCTTACTTTTGTCATATCTTATAGAAGTTAAATTGCATACAACATGTCTTACTTTTGTCATATCTTATAGAAGTTAAATTGCATACAACATGTCACTTCAGTCATGGATTAGAGAAGTTAACTTGTATACAACATAAGTCACTTCAGTCATGCCTTAGAGAAGTTAAATTGTATACAACATAAGTCACTTCAGTCCTGGCGTGTCCGTTTTGTGCTGTGTCTCGAAATGGAAGCAAATAATAGTAACACTGTGACCTACAAGGCATGTCGTAAGAGGCGACTGAGGTAAGGGGACTATGGAAGCAACCATAGTAAATAAAAATAATCGTAGAAATCAGAAAACAAGTAGGCCATACTTGTATGCGTTCAATTGCAATAGGCACAACGTTCAATCGCTCTTAATCTCAAATCACATACAGATGACAAAGAGTGGTTTAACAAAGAGTGGTTTAACAAAGAGTGGTTTAACAAAGAGTGGTTTAACAAGTGGTGGATATGAAGCGTTCGAAGAAGCTGAAGTCATGATATTAAGATGTTGAATTGAATAAGAGATAAGTCACTTGAATCAAGGTATAGAAAATGTGAATTACATACAACATAAGTCACTTCGATTCCGAACAAAGAGAATTCACATTCCATAAGACGTCTAAAAGAATCATCAACCTTTAACACCCTCCTCCACCCTTTTATTAGCTTCCGACTACAAATCTCACATCTTTCTATTGCTATTCCCACTTCACCCTTAGCGGCAGAAGACTCTATATTGTGCATTCTGCAGACAATGTTTAGGTATTGTTTGACAAATCCTAGTTGTAAACATTGATTTGTGCAGCGTCTGGTTTCTACTTATCGATTTCTAAGGTTGAATTATTGCTCCTTAAAACTTCATTCTAAGCTATCTACTTTTGTCTTTTATGTAGGGGATAATAGAAGACGTTTAGTTATGTTTGCATTCATTGTTGTAACATTCTATGTAGCGAGATAATAGAAGACGTTTGCCTTCTTTGTTGTAACATTCTATGTAGCGAGATAATAGAAGACGTTTGCCTTCTTTGTTGTAACATTCTATGTAGCGAGATAATAGAAGACGTTTGCCTTCTTTGTTGTAACATTCTATGTAGCGAGATAATAGAAGACGTTTGCCTTCTTTGTTGTAACATTCTATGTAGCGAGAGAATAGAAGACGTTTAGTTATGTTTGCATTCATTGTTGTAACATTCTATGTAGCGAGATAATAGAAGACGTTTAGTTCTGTTTGCCTTCTTTGTTGTAACATTCTATGTAGCGAGATAATAGAAGACGTTTGCCTTCTTTGTTGTAACATTCTATGTAGCGAGATAATAGAAGACGTTTGCCTTCTTTGTTGTAACATTCTATGTAGCGAGATAATAGAAGACGTTTGCCTTCTTTGTTGTAACATTCTATGTAGCGAGATAATGGAAGACGTTTGCCTTCTTTGTTGTAACATTCTATGTAGCGAGATAATAGAAGACGTTTGCCTTCTTTGTTGTAACATTCTATGTAGCGAGATAATAGAAGACGTTTGCCTTCTTTGTTGTAACATTCCATGTAGCGAGATAATAGAAGACGTTTGCCTTCTTTGTTGTAACATTCTATGTAGCGAGATAATAGAAGACGTTTGCCTTCTTTGTTGTAACATTCTATGTAGCGAGAGAATAGAAGACGTTTAGTTCTGTTTGCCTTCCTTGTTGTAACATTCTATGTAGCGAGATAATAGAAGACGTTTGCCTTCTTTGTTGTAACATTCTCATTTATATAAAACATGAAGGAGTCTCTGTGGCGTAGATGTTAAGTGCTCGTCTCTCGTGACAAAGGTACCAGGTTCGCTCCCTCGTGGAGCTATCTGGATATTTTTCCAGAGATCCATGATCTCAGTGTAGGTGAGATCGAGTTCCTAGTCCTCTCGGAGACGGACGATAAAATGTAGGTCCTGCGTTCAATTTGTGGACGTAAAAGAACCCTCGGCAGTTTAAAATCAAGAAGAGCAGGCTGGAAAGCCGCTGCCCGGGGAAAATTAATTAGAAAAGATTAAAAATAAAATTCCTACATAAATATTTCACCCTCTTCAAAATTACATCGGACACCCTCGCCGGTGCTACGGAGTTCGTGTAATGCAGCTGAGATCTTCCTGTGTAAGAATGAGATCGGAGCACACATGGTCACTCACCGAAGTGCAATGATGATGGCCCTATCAATCAATCAAATATTCTTTGTAATTCTTGATGTCTCCTCCTCAAATGTGTATGAAAAAATTTGAAATCATGGCACATCCGTTATAGGACGTAGCCCTCAACTACAGTAAACGAGTCCTCGAATTTCTTGGCACTACTTATACGTTCAGTAGTTTGCTATTGCTTTCTAAACGGTGAGGTTTATTTTTACCTTTCGTAAAAATTCCACAGAACGAATTTGCTTTACAACTGCCTGCCGTAGAGTTTGAACCAGATATGCTTGGGTTGTGATTGAGCTCACTATCACTTAACCTACAGACGCTGACTGTGTGTACTCTTGTTAATAAATGTACTAGTCTTATCATAGCAAGCTTCTTCTTCCAATGATCCATATCGAACATTTGTTAACCACTCTTTATGATGTTTATGTTATCTGCGCATGAGAGCGATTATACGCGGTGCTAGTTAAGCGTCTATAAGTAAGCCAGCACATTAGATTTATGTGACGCTTTTTATTTACTGCGGTAGCTTCCTAGGCCCTACGTCAGTCGTATCTTACGATATGCCTCGTAGTTGACAGTGTTACTAATCGTTTGTCCCCTTGCAAGCCTCGGCAACACAGGGGCGGTAAGCAAGCTTTAAATGATAACGGTTGTGCGTTATTAACTACCATGCCAAGAATAATCATTGTTTCTGTCCAAATCTGCACTATACGGTTACAAGCTGACGCATTTCGTTTTGGGGGTCTATGTGGCTAAACCTTTGCAATACGTTCCGATGGTTGTGGGTTCAATCCCAACCTCACTGTTCTGGTCACGAGTTCCAGAGACCCCTAGGTGTGTCGCCGGAACTACGGGTTGCGCTTTGTGCAATACTCTCGGCAAGTGGCGTACCATTTCTACAGAGGGACCGAGCCATATGGGGTCAAACTCGGCGCCAAGAAGTCAATCATTTGGCTTTAGAACCTTCAGACATTTTGTTTAGGAGTGGTGAAACTATTATATGTGGCGTAGCTTTATTTTGTTTAGGAGTGCTGAAACTATTATATGTGGCTTAGCTTTATTTTGTTTAGGAGTGCTGAAACTATTATATGTGGCGTAGTTTTATTTTGTTTAGGAGTGCTGAAACTATTATATGTGGCTTAGCTTTATTTTGTTTAGGAGTGCTGAAACTATTATATGTGGTGTAACTTTATTTTGTTTAGGAGTGCTGAAACTATTATATGTGGCCTGGTTTTATTTTGAAAATATTTTAGACATCATGGCACTGGCACTAAAATCAAAGTGCAAGAATTCAAACAGGAAGCTTATTATTAAGACGGAAGACTAAGCAGAGAGATATAGGCTAGGTGCAAAGCAAATGTAACCTACCAGCTAGCCCCAATGTTAAGATTCATACAAATCAGTGACGAAACATATTGTCAAACAATCAAATACTTTGTGTTACCAAAGCCAAACAAAGCACAGTTGCAAAAAATATGAAATGCAGTGCCTGCGAAAAGCTACCAACAACACCAGAAAAAAACGAGTCACCAACATCAGCAGAAGAAAGAAAGTTGACATAATCTTGCTTGAATTGCAATGGGAAACAAAGAATGAAGTGGTGTGGCCACTTAATAAGAATACATCCAAACTCCACAGTATACAATCTTCTACAACAGAATATCAGGAAAGAAGGCAAGAGGAAGACCACGAAAAAGATGGTTAGATGGCGTAGCAGAATCCTGTGAAAGAGCAAAAATAACAATCACACAAACCACCAGAACAGCACAAGACAAAAACAGAAAACCGCGGCACTGGACAACAACCCGTTAGCAATGTGCGACAAAAGAAGAAGAAGAAGATCTAACGACAAGCTTGAACAAAGACATAACAGCAACAGATGAAGAATATTTATAGCTAATAAGGCTATAAGCCTTGGAGCTTAAAGGATAGTAGTACTGCTATTAGTGGTCAACTGGTTAAAGCTTCAGCTTAGTAATCTAACGAGACTAGAATTTCGCGTGCGTGGCTGCTTGCGTGTGTATGTGTGTATCTGTTCCTGCAGGCGTAGTTCCGGTTACGAATGTGTAACATTATATTAGTAATTCTCAACCTTTTCGAGACATGCCCCTTCTAAATGCCCCAAGCCTGCTGCCTTGTATGTTGGTTGGGGACAGCAAAAAGCTAACGGAGAGCGAACCCAGTAAACGCTGGTTGAAATCGGACACTTCACTGAAGGATAAGCACTAGAGCTCAAAATGGTACTGAACAATGTGACGTAAAATTGCGTTCTCGGCAAAGGCTGTGTATATATCACAATGAGAATGATAAACATGGCGAAAGAACGAACGCGAAGAAGAGAAGAGGAGAGAGAGGAAGAGAAAGAGAGAAATGCCCCAGATCTTACAGATCATAATCGCCTCCTCGACCAAATCCCTAGCATAATAACCAACTACATACTGCAAAAAGTATCAATTCAATAATTACTTCAAATAAAAAAGAAACATACGTCATTTCTTACAATGTTACATCTTTTTGTTTTAAATTGTGACATATCCTTTACAGGCGGTAGCCACAACCTTGAAGATTTTTGTAGGCACCACTTATACGTTCAGTAGTTTGTCATTGCTTTCTGAACGGTTACACCTTTTAATGGCATATCCTACAAGATTGTCCTCTCCGTGTGAGCTGAAAAGCAACATGTGGCCACCCAGTCGACCTGAAAACTAGCTTGGAACCTGATGACCTGAAACTGACTGCCCAGTTTTGGTCCACCGTAAATTAAGTGCATGGCCAGAGATCGCTGAAGAAGAAGTAATAATGAGCATAATTAAATATTACACTTTGTGTACTGATCATCAAATAGTTTGTCGTGTGCAGAACTTTACCACCCTAACAGTTTAATGTAATTTTCTCGTTCTAGCGATTTCCGTCCTCAATCATCATTACATCATGAATCCATCTACTTCGTAGTCCTTCACTTTCTTTGCCCGGGGTGTCTACTTTAACAATGTTCGTTCCAACGCTTGGACAGAAACATAAATCAAACTGAACTGTAAAGTACAATACAATGTAATGGCATTCTTAATCTTAATGTCTTTTGGAAAGTGTTTTTATTGCAGGTACTCGTTTAGTCAATGTCAGTCCCAAATGATCACTGTTTGTAATGTCCAGCAGATATCTCTTTGAGTTAAATTATTTGCTTTTGTTTTCAAGTACCAAATATTTATGTTTCTGTTTATTAGTCTTAGGCAGATTTTGTTTTCAGAAATTAAGATTGCAACATCTGTATTTATCTGTTGCAAAATTATTTTGTTCTAGAAAGTTAAGATTGCCATATCTGTAATTTATCTGTTGGAACAATTATTTGTTTTAACCCCCACCACCACACACGTTATTCAAATTTGTTTTCATCCAATACCTTTGAGTTCACGCTCTACTTTGTGAGACATTGTAATATATCCTTGTACAAGAGGGACTGAACACCTGATGAACCTAGAAAATAGTGTTAAACCAAATAAGTCTATCGACTGAAAACCCAATTTGCCAAACACTGGATTCATGGATAGAAAAACAGACAAAAAAACAAGATTTAGGAAAACTATGCATGTAGAAACAATTATTAAGAGAAATAAAATTCAGACAAATAAAGTATTTTGGGCACATAAAAGACATGACACCATGATAAAATCTTTACTAGAGGGGAAGTTGAGGGGCGAAGAGCAAGAGGAAGACCGAGAGATAAGTGGGAGGAAACTTTAAGAAATGGACAGGTTACAGTCTGGCAGTGTGCAACACCAAGGCGAAAGACAGAGGATGCTGGAGATTCATTGCAGTCAACCTTCGATTGGAGACGGCACCTGATGATGATGATGAGATTCGAACCACAAACTTTTATTTTTACATTTGTAAAAAAATAAAATGTCTAGTATGTGTGCTGTTTTTAAAAAAACTCAGATATAGAAACACAGCAAACGTATCGCATCTGTTTGTGCTAGTAGTGTTCGATCGAATTTGGTCTGATTTATCTGTGTTCTGTAGTCGACGCTGCTTAATAAAAACACAACTAAGTAAAGCTATTTTTTTGGAAAGCTTGCTAGTTGTGCTTTGTTGAAAAACGCTCATCTGTAAAACTAATGTAAGAAATGGGTGCCGTAAAAATAAAAGTTTCGGTTCGAATCTAACGTTTGGTAAATTGTTTACTGTCTATTTTTATTTACTAGGGTAGCTTCCTAGGCCCCTACCTCAGTCGCCTCTTACGACATGCCTTATAAGTCGCATATTATATTCTTTGCTACCCGTGCGAGCCCCGGCGGGAACACACGATAAACAAGCATAACTAATGCCTTTGAGACGTGGATACACAGAAGAATTACTATTATATTTTTTTCTTATGTACAAGGCAGATAGAAATAGAATGACAAATACGAAGACTGGGAGAAGGGATAACATACATCAAGAGAGACAGCAGACAGAATGCAGGCAGACAGAAAGATAGACAGACATAAAGAATGATGAACACAAAATCAGGATGAAGGGCTGGCATACATAAAGACTGACAGATCACGCAGACCTGAATGCAGACAGACAGAGACAACAATAAAAAAAAAGAAAATCGAGAAGATTGCATAAAAGCAGACAGAAGTACAGATTTAGAATCAGAACGAAAAACTGCAGAACTGACAGACAAGTAGACAGACAACATAACTACAGACGTGCACATTTAGTAATCTGTGGTTGTTGATACCGCCATTTTCTTCCATAGCCATCGCGCGTTCACATTTTAAGACGCCTCCCCCTCACCCCATCTCCCCACCCATAAAAAACAATACACAGAAATCGATCGTTCAACAGGAAGATTCCATTGCGCCAAGTCCCTCGGGACGCTAGGGGGTTTAAGATTATCAACAGTGTCAATGTCATGATGCTGTAAACATTCGAAAATTTGCAAGCGTTTCTCTCCCACCCTCCTATTTCCTCCCCATTTTTTTTAAAATGAGGGCAAGTAAAAATAAAATTCAAGAATGATTTCACAAAATGTTTGTTTCAAAAATAAAAGGTGGTCTGGAAATTGTATCATTCAACCCCTGTAGCTATCAGGAAAAATTGTATCATTCAACCCCTGTAGCTATCAGGAAAAATTGTATCATTCAACCCTGTAGCTATCAGGAAAAATTGTATCATTCAACCCTGTAGCTATCAGGAAAAATTGTATCATTCAACCCCTCTAGCTATCAGGAAAAATTGTATCATTCAACCCCTCTAGCTATCAGGAAAAATTGTATATTCAACAGTATCGGAATTTTCATTTGATCTCTAAACATTCAGGAAAATTGTATCATTCACCCACCCTCCTATTCAGGAAAAATTGAGTCATTTAACTCACATCAGAAAAATTTTATACAATGATTTCAGAAAAATGTTGATCATTCAACCTAGCTTCAGGAAAATTGTATCATTCAACCCCTGTAGCTATCAGGAAAAATTGTATCATTCAACCCCTGTAGCTATCAGGAAAAATTGTATCATTCAACCCTGTAGCTATCAGGAAAAATTGTATCATTCAACCCCTGTAGCTATCAGGAAAAATTGTATCATTCAACCCTGTAGCTATCAGGAAAAATTGTATCATTCAACCCTCTGAGCTATCAGAAAAATTGTATCATTCAACCCTGTAGCTATCAGGAAAAATTGTATCATTCAACCCTGTAGCTATCAGGAAAAATTGTATCATTCAACCCCTGTAGCTATCAGGAAAATTGATATTCAACCTTAGCTATCAGGAAAAACGAGGACAAGCTTAGCATAACGGATAGAATAGATTGAACTGAAAATGAAAAACGGGTCATATCCTTACAGGACTTTATATTCTCTTCTTCCAACCACAGGAATTATGAGTTTCACCCTTTCCTATAGTACATCGGGGTTGGCGGGGGGGGGATGACTACTAGGCTTTCTAATCAGAAACCTCCAACAGATCCAGGGGTGTAGTGCTATGCTTAGTTCTGCGGAGACTCCTACTCAGGTAGGGTTCCTAACTTCCCCATAAACCACAGTAAACGAGTCGTTGATTTTATAGGCACCACTTATGCGTTCAGTAGTTTGTCATTGCTTACTGAGGGAAAAGAATAGATAAGCAAAATGAATTTGAGGAGACGGTTTTGAATAACACAAGTCTACAAAAGTTCTTAATGTTTAGAAAATGGAAACCTAGAGTTTAGCTTAGCTCTAGATGGAATATGTTGAATACTTCACATACAAGGATTTGAGGGCTCGAGACTAGGAAGTGTTCTGCTATAATAAAAACCTTCAATGCTTACGTTTTTACGCATTATGCATACATTACTTAGTATATTATAATGGAACTTAAACATGTGTATATATATATATATAACAGACGGAGAAATAGACATATCAATTTAGAGGTATATCTAAGAGAAACTGGCATAACACAAGCAAGGAAACAAAAGTATAAATTCTGAGCATATGCATTTTTCCTTTGGTAACATATGAATGGGAATCATGGACATTAACACAAACATTCAAAATAAAATCGAATATTTTGAAACAAATTGCAATAGAAAATTGTTAGATCCCCCATAGCAGAATAAAGAAAAAAATACAGACCTGAATATTAAGAAATATTTGCTCATAAACATCATGTCTCAAGAAATGAGATATTGTTGTCACATTGAACATTACAGTGGTTTAGAGAAGAAGTAAGTTAGAGCAAGATTTCTAGACGACGAGGCGAGGGTTGATCAAAACGACGGTGGCACCGGTTGGATAAAAACAGAGGAGAGAGCAGGAGTTTAAATTAATATTGAGCATGACGGGCTCGGAAACATGGCGAATCACCAAATTAAATACAAATAAGATTCAGACCTTTGTCAACGGATGTCTTCGGCGAATTCTCAGACTGAGATGGTATGACACAGCTATACACAGAGCTATGGATAAGAACAGGACAAGAACCAATGATGACCAAGGTTAAGAGGAGAAAATGGTGGTAGGTTGGGCATGTCCTATTGAAGACACAGTCGAGTGTCACTAGACAAGCGCGTGAGTTGAGCACGCATTAGAGACGGAACGTACTAAACAGACTTGGAGACGAACTGTTCTTGAAGAAGTGAAAGGTGCTCCTCTATCCTGGAAGACTATAGGGAAAACAGACAGAGAAAAGCGAGGAAAAACTCTTGAGGCCCTATACTTCCCGAAGAGCGGTTTCCTACAGTTTCTGTCCTTCTTCATGGTGTTAGAAATGGTTCAACTGTTCTTTGTCAATCTCGGGAGGTCTCTGTTGACAAGTCGTTAAGCCGTTGCTTAGCGTTACAAAGGTCGTGGGTTTGAATCCGGATCACGCCGTTCTGTTCACTAGTGCATTTTTTCTGGAGATCTCTAGGACTGTTACCATAGCTACAGAGTTGGTGCTGTATGCAATATTCTCGGATCATGGTTTGCTGGAGTTCCTGCAATGCCACTGAGATCTTCACCTGAACGAGAAAGATGGGAGTACACATGGTTATTCACATAATTGAAATGATGATGGTCCTTTTATTCAATCAATCAAGCAACCAGTCAAACCATCAAATACGCTTATTCTTTCTATAAATCCATACCACAAAGTCTGTACACTTTTCTCTTCTGCTACTTGTTTATGTCTGTCTAAGTCACTATCACCGACTGTCTTATTTTCTATATGTACTTACCTTGTTAGTCTCTCTAATGTTCTCCTTCTATTTTTAGATTCACAGATTCTCTCCCTCGCTGTCTACCGAGCTTTGGTCACCTGGTTAGAATGGTCTGTCTCGTTAGCTGATTTACTACGTATCTCCAAATGTCTTGTCTCTCTCACGTTGTCTGCCTAATCCACTATATGTCTGTATATGTTACACAAGACTTCTCCTTTTTCTCCATTTATATCTCATTCAATATTTGTCTTCATATATCTCCATATGTCTGTCTTTCTCACTTTGGTTATCCGTCTCATTTACCATGTGCTCCTGTTTTCATTCATATGTCTGTCTTTCTCACTTTTGGTCTTTCGTTCTTACTAGAAACACTTCCTATGTGCACCCGTGTACCTATATCCTTTTGTTCATCATGTCCCTATATCCTTTTGTTCAGCACGTCCCTATCTACTTTCGTTTATCCGTGTCTCTATCTTATTTTGTTCATCCATGTCCCTATCTACCTTCATTCATCCGTGTCCCTATTTTCCCCTTGCTTTCACCATTTCCGATGTTTATCCGTGTCCCTTTCTCCCTTTGTTCATCCGTGTCTCCCTATCTCCCTTTGTTCATCCGTGTCTCCCTATCTCCCTTTGTTCATCCGTTTCTCCTATCTCCCTTTGTTCATGCTTACCTAATTTCCTATGTTCATCTATGCCCCTCTCAGACATATAATAACTATATATTCTGTTGCTATCCAGTTTTTCCTGTTACATATTCCCAGTTTCCCCTCTGTCTCCCAGTTTTAATTATCCATTTCTTCGCGTTGAAGACGAAGATCTTGGAAGAGAGACAAACACAACCACACTGAGAGCATTGATTAGATAAGGGCAGTCCATTATGTGCACGGGTGACAGGGGTGGAAGACTGATGAGTAAGACTAGGTAGGGAGACGAGATTGTTCCAGAACCGAGCATATCGATTTTTGTGTTGGAGATTTGGTTTTGTGTGGAAAGTTGGCGTTTTAGAGTAGGGAGAATATTATAAGACTGCCGGAGGTTGGTAACAGAAGTCGATGTGAGAAGTAGAAGATTGTAGTAGGGTGAGTGAGATAGTATGTTAGTTAGTGACTGACTCGGTGAGTCTGGGAGTTAGTAAGTGGGTGACTGAATAAGTGTGTGAGTCAGTGAGTGTGTTAGGGTGTAGGGAAATGAGTGTGTGAGTCAATGAGTGTGTTAGTGAGTGAATGAATCTGTGAGTTAGTGACTGACAATGTGAGTGTGTTGGTGAGTAAGGGAATGGCTGTATGAATGTGTGAGTGAACAAATGTGTGAGTCAGTGAGTGTTTTGATGAATAGGTGAATGACTGAATGACTGTGTGAGTAAATGAGTGTGTTAGTGAGTGAGTGAATGACTGTGTGAGTAAATGAGTGTGTTAGTGAGTGAGTGAATGACTGTGTGAGCCCATAAGTGTGTTAGTGAGTGAGTGAATGCATGTGTGAGTCAATGAGTGTGTTAGTGAGTGAGTGAATGACTGTGTGAGTCAATGAGCCTATAGTAAGGAAATGACGACTGAATGATATATTTGGGAGTGAATGCTCAAGTTTAAAAAAGTGTATAATATGTCAGTGGGCCAGTGAGTGTGCAGATCAGTGACTGAGTGACTACCTAAATTGTCAGCCAGTGACTAAACGGGGGCAAGTGAGCGACCATTAGAGAAATGAAGCGATATTACGTGTCTTGACGTTAGCTAGGCTGTTTGTTAGTATGTAATCACTTGTTATCTCCCCCTAGGCCTGAAAAGTTATAAATGTCAGTTCAATGTTACTGTCATGTTCCAGTAAAATTTGGTAATCATCAAATCAATATATTCAAAAACAAAACTAGTCCACCTACTATTGTTGAAGTGGTTGGTAATTAGTTATAACAGGTGTCAAATTTATGTAGTACTATACAATTATAATAACCATTGTCAACGGATGTCTTCAACTTATTATCAGACTGAGGTGGTATGACACAGTTGCATACACGACATGTGGATAAGAATAGGAAAGGTACCCATGATGACCCAGTTTAAGGGGAGAAAATGATGATGGGTCGGTCATACTCTATGGAAGACACAGTGTCACAAACAAGAGTTTGAGTGAAACCCGCAAGGGAAACGGAAAAGGAGACATCGTAAACAGACTTGTAGACGAAGTCTTCTTGAGGTACCAAGGAATGCTGACTATCCTGGGAGGAAATAAATAAAGCAGTCAGATACTGAGAAAGGTGGCGAACAAATGTTAAGGTCATATGCTCCACGAGGAGCGGAGAGGAATAAGTCAAATAACTAATAAAAATTAAAACAAGTTGTGAAGGAAATTTAAAGCGCCACGTGAATCACACACGAAGTATTTTTAACAAGCAAACAAGTGATGTAATCACAAATTGTCACGAACATGGCGCGGATCGTACGTCACCCGGACTTGACCACAGTATCCTAGAGTTCAAGATAACTGTGTAATAATAAATATCACTACATAAAATAGGTGAGCTTTGCAGTTGTGTTGTGTAGTGCAGATTTGGACCAGTTTGTATTCTAGGCATGGGAGGCTGATTATACGTCCTGGGTGACAGGAAACCGGGTGATCGTAAGGTTAAATGCGGGCGTTTTGTCCTGACGAAAACACTCCGCGCTCGACTCCTTGGTAGGTCAAAATGTTTGTTTATTTTGGGAATAAAACTGCAAGTCCGCGTACAATATCTTTCGGAATAGAAAGAAGACTGTGCATGCTAATAGTTCCTGTCACTCCCCGATTCCCCACATTTTATCAGTAGAGTTCCTACGCTAACAACTGATACCATGTTTTAGTGAAGAACTTCTTGTTAATAATTATATGGTTGTGTTAAACGTTATATTTGCTAAATGTATATCTATAAATAAACAAATCGTTTCCCTTGATATCCGCCATTTATTTCGGATCAATTTCCCATTATCTGCAAGCAGTATGCCCGTAATCGGAAGTCGCGCTGCTCAGAAGACTTAATATCGCATTAACTACAAACGGTATAAAATATCACTGACTGTGCTCACTATGTCGCAGTTGTAACGTGGTTAGCACACTTGCTTCCTAGACGGGTGGTCTGGATTCAATTCCCATTTATAGTGTAGTGTTTTGTTTCCTAACCACAAAAGTCTTTCAAGTGAATTTATGATACTAAAGACAATTTAGTATAATAAATCACAAACGAAAACAGCTTTTATGAAAATGAAAAACACATTATGCGTGAATTCACTACCAATGACACTGTGGAAACGAGTACTCCAGAGCTATATTGAGCCAATATGTATATATGGCAGCGAATCATGGACAATGAACAAGCAATCGATAAGATCGTTGGAAGCCACAGAGATGTGGTTTTACAGAAGAATGCTGAAAATTACAAGGACAGCAAAGAAAATAAATGTTGAGGTTTTAAAACAGGACTTAACGTAGAGATGTTAAATCTTTAACGTAGAGATGTTAAATTCTTAACTTAGAGATGTTAAATTCTTAACTTAGAGATGTTAAATTCTTAACTTAGAGATGTTAAATCCTCAACGAAGAGATGTTAAATCTTTAACGTAGAGATATTTTATCAGGAAAGGATAACTATCGAGAGACAACAAATACAGTGGTTTGGACATTTAATGAGAATGAAATACAATCAACCAACAATAACAGCATTCAATAAAAAGAGATCGGGTACTAGAGCTAAGGGAAGACCAAGAAAAGATGGATAGACAATATCAAGACTACACTACATAAACACGGATATAACACAACAAGGGCGACTTATCTGGCCCTAGAACGCAAGTTAAAGCTCCCATCCCTACGCATAACGACAAGAGTGGGCAGCCAACTACATCTTCCACCTGGGAATAGACAATAGATAGGATAACTACAAATATTGCTGATATTTCTAGAAAAATAAGCAAGTGAAAATATGTCTGAAAGAACTTGTTTCAAACCAAGCATGAGAGATGAATATCGTAATGTATAAGTCATTCAAACAATATGGTAGGCATAGTCTAAGAAGATGTTCTTAGATCAGACGAAAAGAGAATACATCCAGAAGTCCTTATGTGGTCACCAGTTGGGAAAAGAAAACGTGGAAGACCTAAGATCACTCTTCGAAGGACAATCCAACAAGAAAGTAAACTATTGGGATGTAAAACCATACAAGATCTCCAACTGCTAGCAACGAACCGCATCACATGGAGATCTGAAACCTCTGCCCTATGTGCCGTCTTTGGCACGAAAGGAACAAACTAACTAAGTCTGAAAGAAATGCTCAAAGAATAACAATGCAGGCAATGAAGTGGTAGGGATATGTTGGGCATAGTCTGAGAAGAAATGATCAAAGAATCATAAAGCAGGCATTGAAGTGGTAGAGATATGTTGGGCATAGTCTGAGAAGAAATGATCAAAGAATCACAAAGCAGGCATTGAAGTGGTAGGGATATGTTGGGCATAGTCTGAGAAGAAATGATCAAAGAATCACAAAGCAGGCATTGAAGTGGGAGGCAATGGGTTCAAGAAAGAAAGGACAAAATATGAACATTACTGAGAGTGGCGAGAAATATCATACTAAATTTTATAGAAGAGATTTAACGAGACGCCCAGAGTAGAACGATATGGAGAAATTGCTTGCATGCTATGTAACGTGGTACACGAGGAGTATAATAAAGAAAACAAAATACAAAGTAGAACATTCATGATTGCAGGTCTCAGATGATCTACCCAGCCTTATTTGAGTACCATGGAAAGCACTGAAAAGTAAAGTCGGCCGACCATTTAACTCCTCGTGTGCGGATATTCAATGAAAAGTAGGAACCTAACACTTTACTCCCCATTATACCCCATGACAGTGCTATATATATTGGGGCGCATTTGACTAGTGACTGTGCGTGCGTCATGTGACAATTACGATAACAATACTTCAAAACTAATCAAGTAATATAAATAGTAACATGAAGAACAAATAATAACAGATGAGAAAATTTCATCCTGTCTACAAGTGTTTTGTTTTTTTAGATACTGTTTACTGAAGAAAATCACGGAATCATACTGTTTACTGAAGAAAATCACGGAATCATACTGTTTACTAAAGAAAATCACGGAATCATACTGTTTACTAAAGAAAATCACGGAATCATACTGTTTACTAAAGAAAATCACGGAATCATACTGTTTACTGAAGAAAATCAAGGAATCATACTGTTTACTGAAGAAAATCACGGAATCATACTGTTTACTGAAGAAAATCACGGAATCATACTGTATTTCAAAAAACACATTTGTTGTCTTTAATTTCTGTTTAACTTCAAAGCCGGATTAAACAGAATTAAATAGGACCACAGGTATGTGTCACACGGGCGCTATGGTGTACTCAGGCACCGCTCTGAACAACGCTGCCCATGGTATGAAAATGGGCTACTTTATGTTCTTATTGTGACTATATGGAGCATGCATTATTCGAATCAAAACAAGACCTGTGGGTTAAATTCATGCAGCTAACTTTCTACAAGTGATGAAAAAACATACCCAGCCTGCCTCCTGCATTCTTTGGTTTAATAATATGATATGACAGTTATTTCACGTTCTACGATCTCGAACTACTACAGAACACCTTCATTTCTGTTTTCTAAACCTGAAATATACCACGATCTCCATACGCCATTACTCAACAAGAACAGAGAATTAATTTCACGTCAATTGGAAGAATTTCCAAGAAAATAATGACCGCAATATAATTAGAGTTCCATTCTTAGAATGAATCAATGGTTACTGCCTGTAATGTCTGACCACATTGAAGACCACTTGTTTTGTTCTGATGGTCTGTATTCTGGGACAGTTAATTGTTAAATGTGAAGCAGAGTGAGAGATACATCAATAGATAGTGCGGGAGCGATAGATAGACAGACAGACAGGCAGGCAAGCAGGCAGATAGGCAGACAGACAGAGAGACAGACCGACAGACAGACCGACAGACAGACAGACAGACAGACAGACAGACAGACAGACAGATGGGTTGGTGGGTATGCGGTGGACGGATGGATGGATGAGAGATAGATAGATACATATCTTTTTTTTAAAGATATTACTTCATGACTAGAGGATTTTCCTAGAATAATGCGTCTCAAATCTTGCTTGGCGAGATATTTTAGGGCAATGTGTCTCTATTGTTCTGGTCAAGAAAGTGGAATGTGTCTCTACTGTTCTGGTCAAGAATGTGCAATGTGTCTCTACTGTACTGGTTAAGAAAATGCAATCTGTCTCTACATTGCTGGTCAAGAAAGTGGAATGTGTCTCTACTGTTCTGGTCAAGAATGTGCAATGTGTCTCTACTGTACTGGTTAAGAAAGTGCAATCTGTCTCTACATTGCTGGTCAAGAAAGTGGAATGTGTCTCTACTGTTCTGGTTAAGAAAATGCAATCTGTCTCTACATTGCTGGTCAAGAATGTGCAATCTGTCTCTACATTGCTGGTCAAGAATGTGCAATGTGTCTCTACATTGCTGGTCAAGAAAGTGCAATGCAGCTCACCCTCTTACTTTCACCACATACAAAAGGAATGAGACGTCCTTTTTCTTCTTAGATCTGACTAATTATGTGCCCAGTGTTAATGTAACTTTCTTGACTCCATAATTTCTCCACGCAAACTCACCCCCTTTCCACCAACACCCCTACTCCAAATCTAAATAATATCTTATTCCCTAACCCCAAAACACTTCAATCCAATAGGAGGCTTTAATAATATTGCGTGGACTGTCACACAAGGGTCGATGAGCCACCACTAATGCAAGATTCACTCGTAGAGAAAGACTATGCTAAACCAACTTTGGAGTCTTTGTGTCAGCCTAGAATGCAGTGAAATCTGAGAACAATTACTGGTTTCTCTTATATAGAATTCACTCTGGTTCTCTGATTTGTATGGTCAATAAATTCTGATATAGCTATGACCATACTCGTTCCCAGATTGATTGATTGATTGATTGGATCGTCATAATTGCAATTCGATGAGTAACCATGTATGCTCATATTTCTTCAACAGAAAGATATCAATGATAGTTCACAAACACATATCATAGGCCAGGGAGTTTTCGGATGTCATTTTATATAAGATCTTCTTCTTCGAACGCTCCATATCGACTACTTGTTAACCACTCTGTGTGATTTGTATGTGATCTGAGCCTAAGAGCGATTGTACGTTGTGCCAGTTATACGCTTATAAGTAGGCCAGCACATCCGATTTCTGCGATGCTTTTTATTTACTAGGTAGCTTCCTAGGCCCCTACCTTAATCGCCTCTTATGACATGCCTTGTAGGTCGCAGTGATACTATTCTTTGCTCCCCTTGCGAGCCCCGGCACCACACAGGCGGTTTAAGTAAGAGAAAAACTTGTTGAGCTTTTTTTTTACTAGTGATTTTAACCATGACGTGTGTTTTGTAGTTTACTCTTATCGATATCAAATTGTTCCTTTTACGTGCTCAGACGTTTTATCTTAGTCTCTGTTAGGACTAGGAACTAGATCTCACCTACGTTGAGATCAGGGAACGTTTTAAAAAATTGTCCTCTATCTTCACATGGTACGCGAGCCAAATACTGTTGAAGCGTGAGACGAACACACTACCTCGACACCATATAAGTTCCCGTTCTTACGTTGAAAGATCGTACCTTAGCTTAAAGAGACATTAATATTCTAGAAATGCCCGCCTGCCCAGCGTGTTCGTGGCGCGTTGGACGACAGGTGACAAGCCCCCTGGGAGTGCGGTTCAATTCCGCGGGCTGGCAGAAAAGCCATAGGTTTTCCAGATTTACGATGTCCATGGCACCGAACCGAAGAGTTACGATGTCCATGCCACCGAGCCGAAGAGCTGAAAGCTCAAATGCTTCTGTATTTAAAAAACAAAAATCTTCTAAAATCATATAAAAATTAACTTGGTTTTATTAATAGTTTGATATAGTCTGTGTATGTTTTTTTGTTTAGTGTGTACTGCGGAAGAAAAAACATCTGTTGTTCAAGTTTATAAAAAGAGTTAAAGAATTGAACACAATCAACATAAAAGACTTTTTGGTTAAAAATTGTCAACAGATCAGAATTTTTAAAAGTCAATTCTCCAAAATGTCATGAAACTCAATGAGAAATATAAACTTCCCGACAACTGCTGAAAGTTATACGAATCTTGCCACACCGTACACTCTTGAAGACATCAGAAATCCAGACAACTGCTGAAAGTTATACGAATCTTGCCACACCGTACACTCTTGAAGACATCAGAAATCCAGACAACTGCTGAAAGTTATACGAATCTTGCCACACCGTACACTCTTGAAGACATCAGAAATCCAGACAACTGCTGAAAGTTATACGAATCTTGCCACACCGTACACTCTTGAAGACTTCAGAAATCCAGACAACTGCTGAAAGTTATACGAATCTTGCCACACCGTACACTCCTGAAGACATCAGAAATCCAGACAACTGCTGAAAGTTATACGAATCTTGCCACATCGTACACTCCTGAAGACATCAGAAATCCAGACAACTGCTGAAAGTTATACGAATCTTGCCACACCGTACACTCTTGAAGACTTCAGAAATCCAGACAACTGCTGAAAGTTATACGAATCTTGCCACACCGTACACTCTTGAAGACATCAGAAATCCAGACAACTGCTGAAAGTTGTACGAATCTTGCCACACCGTACACTCTTGAAGACATCAGAAATCCAAACAAAATTGATAGCTGAAATAATCAAAATCTCAGATCCAGTCAACCTAATGAAAGTTCTCAAAGAACTATTGATGCCTATTATCAAGAAATGACACATGTCTATACATACAGATACTGAAGGGGACCCTCGCCGGTGATACGGATTTCGTGCACTGTAGCTGAGATCTTCCTGTGTAAGAAAGAGATCGGAGCACACATGGTTATTCACTAAAGTACATTAATGATGGTCCTATCAATCAATCAATACAGATCTGTATTTAAAGCAATCATTCAAGCAGATCACGCAAGTATATATACATCATCCAGACAAGTCAACCGACGAGATTCTTGGCTCGTGCGGGAGGCATGCTCTAACTATAAAGCTGAAATGTATGCGCTAGGAGCAGCTGGAAGAGATGTCTACAAATACATGGTCAATCCAAACCCCAATGGCACCATTAACCACCTAACAAGGAGAGATCAGAGCACTATTTTGTGAACATACTCTGAACCCAACATATATCACTTATTATTCACAAGAAGGCAGAACTCAACCACAACCACACTCCTGAATTGGGTACACATAATCAGGAAACCGATCACCACCTCCTCTTCAGGTGACAATCGCTGGATAATGTCAGGAAGATTTCCCTACCTATAAATTATAGACAATCTTCTTCTTCTTTTGTCGTCACACTGCTACCGGATTGTTGCCCAGTGTCGTCACACTGCTACCGGGTTGCTACCCAGTGTCGTCACACTGCTACCGGGTTGTTGCCCAGTGTCGTGGTTTCTGTTTTTGTCTTGCGCTGTTCTGATGGCTTCGGTGTTTGTTATTTTTGCTCTTTCGTAGGATTCTGCTATGTCATCTAACCATCTTTTTCGTGGTCTTCCTCTAGCCTTCTTTTCAGATCTTCTGTTGTAGAAGACGCTGTATACTATAGACTTTGGATGCATTCTTATTAAGTGGCCAAACCACTTCATTCTTTGTTTCTCAATGTAATTCGAACAAATATATGGAACAAAAGAACAACTTACAAATATATGCAGATATCATTACATCGCAGGGGGGTAATAATCAAAGAGTCCAAGCGCCACTTGATCATTAAAGAAGAAGACTAAGTGTACACATCTTGTATTTCTGTGCTAGTTTATGTGCGCGTGTGCGCTATATTTGCCGCACTCAACCTCTATCCCAAACCAAAGCTTCTCACTTCAATCTATAGTGCTTTGCTACGTCATCAATGACCTGCATTTCTTTTTGGTTATAATCGCAAATCTCTGAGGCTCTTATTGATTTTCTGGTCTCCATGCCCATCGTGGAAAGGAAGGGGAAATAGAATTTGAGATTCTTGAACTGTCTTTCGTTCCTTCCTCTCCTGGAACTGTCTTTCGTTCTCTACTCTCCTGGAACTGTCTTTCGTTTCTTCCTCTCCTGGAACTGTCATTCGTTCCTTCCTATCCTGGAACTGTCTTTCGTTCCTTCCTCTCCTGGAACTGTCATTACTTCCTTCCTCTCCTGGAACGTATTTAAGATTTTTGGAATCATTGTTCAGTTTTCCCTCTGTCCTCATTTTCTACATTCTTGGTCGTGTTACTTTTGGATCCTGTGATTGATTTTTGGTTAATATTTTTTTTTTTTTGGACACTTTTATTTTTTAAATTTTTATTTTGATTGAAAGTTATTTGTTAAGTCTTTGTTTCAAAAAAGCCATTGATTTCATTGCTTCGGGTTTCTCCATATGGCTCAGTCCCCCTCTGGTTCAGTAGCTCTCTGACTCAGTCCCTCTCTGGCTCAGTCCTTTTCTGGAGAAATGGCATTCCACTTGCTGAGAGTATTGAACAATGCACGATCTCAGTAGCTCCTACGGACTTCTGGAAAAAATGCACCCGCGAATCAAATTAAGCAGCTTGGATTCGAACCCAGGATCATAGAAACGCATGACAGCTTAATCACTTAGTCCCAACATATACATTTTCATTATATTTATTGATATACAATGATTTGATATAAACTGGAAATGCAAGCTCATGTGGCAGAATGGTCCAGGAAGCCAGTGGTGTATTTCGTATGACAACAAGCAGCATGACAATGGAGGTACTGGCGGTGACCAATGCACTACTCTGGCTAGAGTCACAAAACTACACTCATGCGTGCATTCTGAGTGATTCATCGAGTATGATCCGAAAGGTGAATGCTGGCTCGGTGCGCAGGCAATGGACTGAATCACTACAAGCGTCAACAATTTGCAGAATTACACTTATCTTCGTTCCGTGGCACTTTTCTGTCCTTGGCAATGAGAGAGCAGACAGGCTGGCTGGCTCTGCCACCATATCAGAGGGCCAGCCAATGGATAGAGCTGATATTTTTAACGCCCTCATAAAGTGTGGCCGTAAAGAAGATATTCATTTAAGATAATCCACGTCAACTACTAGATTGCAGGAGCTGGGTAAGATTGGAGTAGCAAGAAAAGAACAGCATAACATGTACGTGAGTAGGCTCATCAATCAAAATCGAACTGGTACGGTCAGTCACTGGACGCTGTTGGAGATACTACAAAGGAGATTGGAGCACCTATGGACATGTCCGGAGTGCAATGATGATATCCCAAACTGATACTGAAATTTGCATTCAAAACATTACTAATTTGTCTTGTTTCTTCTTTTCTTTTTTTTCTGTGTTCCGGTCATTTTAGTACGATACCATTAAGCGTGTGGTTATGCGGTGCTACGCAGTTTTGTTTAGGTCCAAAGGACACCTTTGAAATGGCCAGACTTTGGACATTTCTGATCGTATAAGAATATTGCGATGACAATAAATCAAAATGTCGCATGTCCATATTTCTAAACAATAATATAAAAAAGGTAAAATAAATAAAAATAATACAAAATAGTGGGGAAAACACTATTTATAAAGCGCACACAAACACCCATTCTATAAATCTCTTCTTATCCTGACGCTGTGACACAAAACAGGATTATAGAAAGAAAATAAAAAGAAGTAGAACATTTTGATCAATGTGTTATGTGCCCGAAATATTTCATTTTGTTTCAATTGTATCTACTCAAATAATTCCTTCTTCATTAGTAGTTTTTCTATTACTTCTTTATTTGTCTGGTGTTTTTTCTTGACTTGAAATACCACATATTCTTTTGTATATCCACATGACAAATGCATTCATTCTCTTCCAAATGTGTGTTCATTGTCAATAATTCTGAACTGTAAAAACTATAGAATAAATATAGCAGTAACGATATAAGGGAAGACTGCAGTTAAAAAAAAAAGAAAGTAGCAATAGTGATACACTTAAAAAACTAAGTCTCTCTTCTCTTCACCTTTCAACTCCCAGCGGAGCACTGGTTTCAACAAACATATTCCAGCTCTTCCTCTCTCCTGCCATCCCTTCCAATGCTATCCCTGTTTCACCTATCCTTTTCATATCAGTCTCTAGATCTTTTCTCCAGGTATGTCTAGGCCTTCCCCTACTTCTCTTTCCCTGCGGGTTCCAAAACACTGCCAAAAAAATCAACAAAACCAACTAAGTACTGTAGTAAATATAAAACTTGATAATCCTTATCTTTAGCTTATTTGTTATTTATTTAAATGTTATTAATTTGCTGATGCCATTGTATGTACGTCTGTATGTATGTACGTCTGGATGTCCATTCCTATTCTATTCCTAATCTCTTTTTAACATTGAATGTACTTGTTAAAAGTATGTATATAAATCTATATATATAAAGACTTCTATTCTCAGAGCTACTTCAAGTGGTATTCTCATGTGTCACCGTCTTCGTGTTACGTAACGTCTCACAAAATGTCCGCTCGTTATGTAGTTGAAATATCAGCACATATTTGAACAGACACCGTAAGTTATATATATCCTCTTACAAAATATAACTTTGATATCTTGGATATTCTATCCTTGCATTTCTCGTTCTCATCTGACATTATCCGGTGCTACACCACTCTGCTCATCATTGTCACTATCTCCATTCTAGCCAGTGTTTAGTTTCAGCATTTCGTTTAGCAATGGATATAATTTCAATTACCGGTTCTTTTAGTCCAGTGGTTCTCAATGCTTTTCAGCTAATGTCCCTTTGATGCACGCCTTCTTGATACAAGACTCGCACGCTCTTCCCATATTTCTCCTCATTTTACCCGCCGAAATAGCTGTAATTTTCAAATAAAAATGTAAAAAGTTCCTCTGGGTTTTATAACAGCATTGTCCTCTAAACACGATAGCATTTTCAGTGAAAAAAAAATATGTTGGCAAGAAATTTGAGAAATATGACATGGGTCAAAATAAAAAATGACCTGTTTTGTTAAAAGAAATTTTTAACTTGCAGTTTTTCTGAAAAAAAACCCGTATTTTAACTGAAAAACAAGCTGGTATTAAAATTTTAAAATCACTAAATTCTCATAGCATTTCACTTCCCCTGATACAGTCACATGCCTCCCCTGATACAGTCACATGCCTCCCTGATACAGTCACATGCTTCCCTGATACAGTCACATGCCTCCCTGATACAGTCACATGCCTCCCTGATACAGTCACATGCCTCCCTGATACAGTCACATGCCTCCCTGATCAGTCACATGCCTCCCTGATACAGTCACATGCCCCTGATACTGCCTAACGCCCCTGATACTGCCTAACGCCCCTGATACTGCCTAACGCACCCCCATGATACTGCCTAACGCCAACCTTCAGAAATCGCACCTCCAGTTTGAGAGCCACTGTACTACCCCCATCCCTATTTCCACTCCACCTCTCCACCTCCTCTATTCCACCATTTTTTCTTTCACATTTCTAGTCCCACTGGGAGCAGATTCAAGTATTAGCCACGCCACCCATGATGGATCGGATACCAATTTGTATTCTCATTAGTTCCAACAGAAAATTGACTGAACCCTGTACTAGAACCGGACAGAAACATCCCACATCTACTCCTTCCGTCTGTTTGTGTGAAAGTGATTTTCGGTAACAAATATGTCTAGAGCAACGACCACCTGGGATTCATATATTACTACCATAATTGAAAGTTTTCTGTATAACATAGTCCGTCTCAATGGGACCTTACTGAGACAGTCTGACACGCATCATCATCATCATCATGAGGTGCCGTGCCGGCTGGTGTTGGCGATAGTAGATCTCCACAAATCTCTGTCTCTGTTGTTTGCTATCATCTCAGGTGTTGGCGCTATTCAGTGTCATAAAGTCGGGCTGTCCCGCTATTCAGTGCCATGAAGTCGGGCTGTCCCGCTATTCAGTGCTATGAAGTCGGGCTGTCCCACTATTCAGTGTCATGAAGTCGGGCTGTCCCGCTATTCTGTGCCATGAAGTCAGACTATCAAAATTTTCACTCTCTGTCTTCCTTTGTCTCGTCTCCCCTCGACATTACGATTTGTTACATTGGGTTTTAATTTAGACATATAAAAAGACATGAAGGACTGCAGAAGACCATCATGGAAGGAGGCAAAGAGAAGAAGAGGAAGACCGCGGAGAAGATGGATTCGGGATGTAACTGATGAAGGCTGCAAAGGCGGGACATCTGGCTTATGAGAGAGAGACATTCCGGAGGACTGTTGGGGTGCAAAATTCTGCTCAGGACAAGCTATTTGATGATGATACAATGTGTTTTAAACATCCTTTTCTCATCACATGCCCGACAAAATAATTACTACCAGTTTCTTATATTGATGATAAGCTCTCTCTGTGTCATGACCTCATTGCACACCTCCACATTAGCCATTTTAGCAGTCCATGGGATTCTCATCATTCTTCAGTAAAACCACATCTCTGTGGCCCTCAGAGGTTTTACCATCTGTTTCTTTATTGTCCATGACTTATCTGTCAGTACTCGTTCTATGTAGCATTGATTCTATGTAGCACTGTATATCTCTCAGTCTGACCTCAGTTGACAATGAATTTTTCTGGAGCGCTCATTTTTTAACACCATCATTTTAATATATCCGCAAGAGCAACGGTATTTAACGCGAGGCCTGTGGGTGGCATGGCGCCCGTGTCATGCATTCATGATGCCATATTTCACTGTTCCCGTCTTAGCGCTAATCAGTTTTCAAGAAATCAAAATATTATTTCACTTTTCTATTAGCCATAAGAAGATGGCTACAAGATATTAAAGAAACTATGAATATGACCATCGACGAAGTGGGTGAACTGGCTAGAGACAGAGTAAATTTCAGATGTGCTGCAAAGAGAGCAACGTCCTATAAAGGATATCCACCTTGATGATGATGATTAGCCATACGATGACTCGATCTTCCTGTTTTTGAAGTCCTGTTTTATTTTGTAACTATTCTATTGCCCCACTAACTACCGCCCTTGTTTTTCAGTGGAGAAAAGCATCGGCATCTTAACCGTACTATTAATATTAGTATTAATATCACTATTATTAGTATTAGTAGTAGTTGTAGTACTGTAGTTGTCGCATGGTCACCACGCCTCTACAACTATCAGTTAGATGCGCACCAATATATTCTTCTTCTTCGAAGCCTCCACATCGACCACTTGTGTGATTTGTATGTGATCGGAGTCTAAGAGCGATTTACGTTGTGCCAGTTATGCGCCTACAAGTAGGCCAGCCCATCCAATTTCTGCGATGCTTTTTATTTACTAGGGTAGCTTACCTAGTCCTATAAATCAGTCGCATCTTACATCTTTTGAAGGTCGCAGTATTACTATTCTTTGCTCCCCTTGTGAGTCCCGGCGACAGACGGGCGGCACCAATATACAATGTACAGTGCGCTACAGTGCACTACAGTGCGCTACAGTGTCATGTTACGAGTACATTTATCATCTAACGTTCCGATGTGGAATGTCGCTCTTATCACAACCTATATTTTTTTTATTTTGAAAAAGTGAAAGGACATTTACAGTGGATTTTTGTCTTCCTGTAATATATATGCAAATGACAAAGAAGACTTGCAAAAGAAGGACGAAGCAAAACTCAAAGAGAAGGTGACAACCATAATAATAAATCGAAAATAGTTTATAGGACAGCCGGCCATTATAACGCCCATAACGGTAGTATAGTACTTACTTATTTACTTATTCTACTAAATGATGTTCCCTTCGACATGAATTGTAATTCAAGTGATGAACAATTTTGTGTTGTCACTTTAGCGACGGCCATATGCATTTATGCGGTGCAGGTTGCTTTTTGTGGCGGTAAAACTTTTCATTCTGGAATTAGCTCACACTAGACAGTTCACAGTTGTTAGCATTTCTTGTGATTTTTGTTGGCACAGGAACGGAGCAATTATGGGGTGACCCGTTGCAGTGAAGTTGGAACCGTACATATGAACTATGAGCTTATTCTACTCTGCGCCTCGTGGAGCATATACTCAACAGTTGTTGACCACTATTCACAGTCTCTGGCTGCTTCCATAATGACTTTATATGACAGTCCTGCATCCTTCATTTCATTAAGAAGACTACGTCTCTAGTTCTGTTTAGAACGTCGCCTTTTCCCTTTTTTGCCATTTCCACTCAAGTGTCTAGCAACATTCCACCTGAGAGCCATTTCCACTCAAGTGTCTAGCAACATTCCACCTGAGAGCTTTTACGGCCGGAAAAATAGTCCTTTTTTTACTGTTAAATTGAACCCGGACCACGCGCTTAAAAAATCAAGTTGGCTAACAACTACACTACTGCGGCTCTCATTTTGATATTTTCTCATTCTTCTTCTTCACCTTTCAACTCCCAACGGAGCACAGGTCTGCAAAAAACTTCTTCCAGCTCCACCTCTCTCCTGCCATCTCTTCCAATTTTTTTCATAGCACGATTGCTGGCAAGCCTCCTGTGAGTGCGGCTCAATTGCGCTGACTCACAGAAAAGTCAAAGATTTACGGTATTCGTGGCACCGAACCGAAGGGTTACGATGTCCATGGCATCGAGCCGAAGAGCTGAAAGCTCAAGTGCTTCTGGATCGGAAAAATAAATAAAAAATATATATACAATTAGAAAGTGCTAACACTCATGCTACACAATGTGTCCTGCAAGCAGAAAGTACTAACACTGGTGCTGACAAACTATTATCCAATATGCAGAAAGTACTAACACTGGTGCTGACAAACTATTATCCAATATGCAGAAAGTACTAACACTGGTGCTGACAAACTATTATCCAATATGCAGAAAGTACTAACACTGGTGCTGACAAACTATTGTCCAATATGCAGAAAGTACTAACACTGGTGCTGACAAACTATTATCAATATGCAGAAAGTACTAACACTGGTGCTGACAAACTATTATCCAATATGCAGAAAGTACTAACACTGGTGTGACAACTATTGTCAATATGCAGAAAGTACTAACACTGTGCTGACAACATTATCAATATGCAGAAAGTACTAACACTGGTGCTGACAAACTATTATCAATATGCAGAAAGTACTAACACTGGTGCTGACAAACTATTGTCCAATATGCAGAAAGTACTAACACTGGTGCTGACAAACTATTGTCCAATATGCAGAAAGTACTAACACTGGTGCTGACAAACTATTATCAATATGCAGAAAGTACTAACACTGGTGCTGACAAACTATTATCAATATGCAGAAAGTACTAACACTGGTGCTGACAAACTATTATCAATATGCAGAAAGTACTAACACTGGTGCTGACAAACTATTAATCAATGAGCAAGAAAGTACTAACACTGGTGCTGACAAACTATTATCCCAAAATGCAGAAAGTACTAACACTGGTGCTGACAAACTATTATCAATATGCAGAAAGTACTAACACTGGTGCTGACAAACTATTATCCAATATGCAGAAAGTACTAACACTGGTGCTGACAAACTATTATCCAATATGCAGAAAGTACTAACACTGGTGCTGACAAACTATTATCAATATGCAGAAAGTACTAACACTGGTGCTGACAAACTATTATCCAATATGCAGAAAGTACTAACACTGGTGCTGACAAACTATTATCAATATGCAGAAAGTACTAACACTGGTGCTGACAAACTATTATCAATATGCAGAAAGTACTAACACTGGTGCTGACAAACTATTATCAATATGCAGAAGTACTAACACTGGTGCTGACAAACTATTATCCAATATGCAGAAAGTACTAACACTGGTGCTGACATCAATTCATTACCTTAAATACAAGAAAGTACTAACACTGGTGCTGACAAACTATTATCCAATATGCAGAAAGTACTAACACTGGTGCTGACAAACTATTATCAATATGCAGAAAGTACTAACACTGGTGCTGACAAACTGTTATCCAATATGCAGAAAGTACTAACACTGGTGCTGACAAACTATTATCCAATATGCAGAAAGTACTAACACTGGTGCTGACAAACTATTATCAATATGCAGAAAGTACTAACATGGTGCTGACAAACTATTATCCAATATGCAGAAAGTACTAACACTGGTGCTGACAAACTATTATCAATATGCAGAAAGTACTAACACTGGTGCTGACAAACTATTATCAATATGCAGAAGTACTAACACTGGTGCTGACAAACTATTATCAATATGCAGAAAGTACTAACACTGGTGCTGACAAACTATTATCAATATGCAGAAAGTACTAACACTGGTGCTGACAAACTATTATCAATATGCAGAAAGTACTAACACTGGTGCTGACAAACTATTATCAATATGCAGAAAGTACTAACACTGGTGCTGACAAACTATTATCAATATGCAGAAAGTACTAACACTGGTGCTGACAAACTATTATCAATATGCAGAAAGTACTAACACTGGTGCTGACAAACTATTATCATATGCAGAAGTACTAACACTGGTGCTGACAAACTATTATCCAATATGCAGAAAGTACTAACACTGGTGCTGACAAACTATTATCAATATGCAGAAAGTACTAACACTGGTGCTGACAAACTATTAACCAATATGCAGAAAGTACTAACACTGGTGCTGACAAACTATTATCAATATGCAGAAAGTACTAACACTGGTGCTGACAAACTATTATCCAATATGCAGAAAGTACTAACACTGGTGCTGACAAATATTATCAATATGCAGAAAGTACTAACACTGGTGCTGACAAACTATTATCAATATGCAGAAAGTACTAACACTGGTGCTGACAAACTATTATCAATATGCAGAAAGTACTAACACTGGTCTGACAAACTATTTCCAATATGCAGAAAGTACTAACACTGGTGCTGACAAACTATTATCAATATGCAGAAAGTACTAACACTGGTGCTGACAAACTATTATCAATATGCAGAAAGTACTAACACTGGTGCTGACAAACTATTATCTAATATGCAGAAAGTACTAACACTGGTTCTGACAAACTATTGTCCAATATGCAGAAACTACTAACAGCGGAGTCGAAAAAATGTTTACTATAAGCAGAAAGTGCTAAAATCGGGGGCAGATAAATGGTATTATATAAGCAGAAAGTGCTAAAATCGGGGGCAGATAAATGGTATTATATAAGCAGAAAGTGCTAAAATCGGGGGCAGATAAATGGTATTATATAAGCAGAAAGTGCTAAAATCGGGGGCAGATAAATGGTATTATATAAACAGAAAGTGCTAAAATCGGGGGCAGATAAATGGTACCTAATTTTAACCTATTCTTTTAATATCAGTCTCCAGCTCTCTTCTCCAGCTCTCTTCTCCAGCTCTCTTCTCCAGCTCTCTTCTCCAGCTCTCTTCTCCAGCTCTCTTCTCCAGCTCTCTTCTCCAGCTCTCTTCTCCAGCTCTCTTCTCCAGCTCTCTTCTCCGGCTCTATTCTCCGGCTCTCTTCTCCAGCTCTCTTCTCCAGCTCTCTTCTCCAGCTCTCTTCTCAGCTCTCTTCTCCAGCTCTCTTCTCCAGCTCTCTTCTCCAGCTCTCTTCTCCAGCTCTCTTCTCCAGCTCTCTTCTCCAGCTCTCTTCTCCAGCTCTCTTCTCCAGTTCTCTTCTCCAGCTCTCTTCTCCAGCTCTCTTCTCCAGCTCTCTTCTCCAGCTCTCTTCTCCAGCTCTCTTCTCCAGGTATGTCTAGGCTTTCCTCTACTCCTCTTTCCCTGCGGGTTCCAAAACAGTGTCTGTCTTGCAATGCTTTTGGTCGGTCTTCACCGTGTGTGTCCTATCCACCGCCAGCGTCTCTTCCTTAGTTCTTTCTCTACTGGTGTCTGCTTAGTTCTTTCTCTGTGTTCCTCGTTTGTAATCCTATCATACCATCTCAGTCCCTCTATTCTACGTAAACATTTTGATACTTTATTTGAGCATAAACATTGTAGTATTCAAGCCAACGTGAGGAATGAAATATGAACAGACTGTAAATATCTTTCTTAGAAGGTCTTAGATAAACAGCCAATTTTCTGCATGAAATCGATGTGACTATAGGAGGAGCGGACGGACAAGTTTAGCACATTACTCGAGATACCATAACTTACGTTCATATGAAACATCTGTAACGTTGTGAGTGTGTTTACTTGCGTGTGTTTACGTGCGTGTGAGTGGGTGAGTGGCTAGTATCTCCCATCCTACTTCTCTTGATCTGGCGCCAAGAAAATCCATTTGACCAGCGTAGTCTGTCTGAAAAATGACGGCAGAGAAGAAATGGTAACACGTGTTTTGGGGCCTTTCTATTTATGAAAGACAATTTGTCTGCCTTGATTTTAGTACTTTCTGATTATAGAAGACAAGTTGTTGCCCCAGATTGTAGTACTTCTGATTATATAAGACAATTTTCAGCTCGGTTTTAGCACTTTCTGCTTACAGAAGACAAGTTTATCTGCCCCGGTTTTAGCACTTTCTGCTTAGAGAAGATAAGTTTCTCTGCCCCCGATCATAGCACTTTCTGTTTATATAATACCATTTATCTGCCCTGATTTTAGCACTTTCTGCTTATAGTAACATGTTTTCTGACTCCCTGTTAGTAGTTTCCTGCATATTGACATAGTTGATCAGAACTCATGTTTAGCTGACTTTCGCATATTGGACAATAGTTTGCAGCACCATTTATACTTTCTGCATATTGATAATAGTTGTCAGCACAGTGTTGCTTTCTGCATATTGGATAATAGTTTGTCAGCACCAGGTTAGATTCTCATATTGAAATATTGTCAGCACCAGTGTTAGTACTTTCTGCATATTGATAATAGTTTGTCAGACCAGTGTTATACTTTCTGCATATTGAAATAGTTTGTCGCACCAGTGTTAGTACTTTCGCATATTGATAATAGTTTGTCAGCACCAGTGTTAGTACTTTCTGCATATTGGATAATAGTTTGTCAGCACCAGTGTTAGTACTTTCTGCATATTGAAATGTTGTCAGCACCAGTGTTAGTACTTTCTGCATATTGATAATAGTTTGTCAGCACCAGTGTTAGTACTTTCTGCATATTGGATAATAGTTTGTCAGCACCAGTGTTAGTACTTTCTGCATATTGGATAATAGTTTGTCAGCACCAGTGTTAGTACTTTCTGCATATTGGATAATAGTTTGTCAGCACCAGTGTTAGTACTTTCTGCATATTGATAATATTTGTCGCACCAGTGTTAGTACTTTCTGCATATTGATAATAGTTTGTCAGCACCAGTGTTAGTACTTTCTGCATATTGGATAATAGTTTGTCAGCACCAGTGTTAGTACTTTCTGCATATTGGATAATAGTTTGTCAGCACCAGTGTTAGTACTTTCTGCATATTGGATAATAGTTTGTCAGCACCAGTGTTAGTACTTTCTGCATATTGGATAATAGTTTGTCAGCACTAGTGATATATAGTTGTCCACATTGTACTTCATTGATAATAGTTTGTCAGCACCAGTGTTAGTACTTTCTGCATATTGGATAATAGTTTGTCAGCACCAGTGTTAGTACTTCAAGTAATATTTGTCAATGTTGACTTATATTGATAATAGTTTGTCAGCACCTAGTTTGTAAAGTTTACTTTCTGCATATTGATAATAGTTTGTCAGCACCAGTGTTAGTACTTTCTGCATATTGGATAATAGTTTGTCAGCACCAGTGTTAGTACTTTCTGCATATTGGATAATAGTTTGTCAGCACCAGTGTTAGTACTTTCTGCATATTGGATAATAGTTTGTCAGCACCAGTGTTAGTACTTTCTGCATATTGGATAATAGTTTGTCAGCACCAGGTGATTCTTTGTATTTTCAGCACATGTTGTACTTTCGCATATTGAATAGTTTAGTATACTTTGCATATTACATTGCCCAGTGTTAGTACTTTCTGCATATTGACAATAGTTTGTCAGCACCAGTGTTAGTACTTTCTGCATTCCAGTGTAGCCATGTAGACTTTCTGCATATTGACAATGTTTGTCAGCACAGTGTTAGTACTTTCTGCATATTGGATAATAGTTTGTCAGCACCAGTGTTAGTACTTTCTGCATATTGGATAATAGTTTGTCAGCACCAGTGTTAGTACTTTCTGCATATTGGATAATAGTTTGTCAGCACCAGTGTTAGTACTTTCTGCATATTGGATAATAGTTTGTCAGCACCAGTGTTAGTACTTTCTGCATATTGGATAATAGTTTGTCAGCACCAGTGTTAGTACTTTCTGCATATTGGATAATAGTTTGTCAGCACCAGTGTTAGTACTTTCTGCATATTGGATAATAGTTTGTCACACCAGTGTTAGTACTTTCTGCATATTGGATAATAGTTTGTCAGCACCAGTGTTAGTACTTTCTGCATATTGGATAATAGTTTGTCAGCACCAGTGTTAGTACTTTCTGCATATTGGATAATAGTTTGTCAGCACCAGTGTTAGTACTTTCTGCATTTTGGGATAATAGTTTGTCAGCACCAGTGTTAGTACTTTCTGCATATTGGATAATAGTTTGTCAGCACCAGTGTTAGTACTTTCTGCATATTGGATAATAGTTTGTCAGCACCAGTGTTAGTACTTTCTGCATATTGGATAATAGTTTGTCAGCACCAGTGTTAGTACTTTCTGCATATTGGATAATAGTTTGTCAGCACCAGTGTTAGTACTTTCTGCATATTGGATAATAGTTTGTCAGCACCAGTGTTAGTACTTTCTGCATATTGGATAATAGTTTGTCAGCACCAGTGTTAGTACTTTCTGCATTTTGGGATAATAGTTTGTCAGCACCAGTGTTAGTACTTTCTGCATATTGGATAATAGTTTGTCAGCACAAGTGTTAGTACTTTCTATATTGATAATAGTTTGTCAGCACAGTGTTAGTACTTCGCATATGATAATAGTTGTCAGCAGTGTTATACTTTCCATTTTGATTAGTACTTTCTACCAGTGTTAGTACTTTCTAGACCCAGTGTTAGTACTTTCTACCAGTGTTAGTACTTTCTACCAGTGTTAGTACTTTCTGCAGTTAGTACTTTATTGGATAATAGTTTGTCAGCACCAGTGTTAGTACTTTCTGCATATTGGATAATAGTTTGTCAGCACCAGTGTTAGTACTTTCTGCATATTGGATAATAGTTTGTCAGCACCAGTGTTAGTACTTTCTACCAGTGTTAGTACTTTCTACCAGTGTTAGTACTTTCTACCAGTGTTAGTACTTTCTACCAGTGTTAGTACTTTCTCTATCAGTGTTAGTACTTTCTGCATATTGATAATAGTTTGTCAGCACCAGTGTTAGTACTTTCTGCATATTGGATAATAGTTTGTCAGCACCAGTGTTAGTACTTTCTGCATATTGGACAATAGTTTGTCAGCACCAGAGTTAGTACTTTCTGCATATTGGATAATAGTTTGTCAGCACTAGTGTTAGTACTTTCTGCATATTGGATAATAGTTTGTCAGCACCAGTGTTAGTACTTTCTGCATATTGGATAATAGTTTGTCAGCACCAGTGTTAGTACTTTCTGCATATTGGATAATAGTTTGTCAGCACCAGTGTTAGTACTTTCTGCATATTGGATAATAGTTTGTCAGCACCAGTGTTAGTACTTTCTCATATGATTGTTTTCCAGTGAGTACTTTCTACCAGTGTTAGTACTTTCTACCAGTGTTAGTACTTTCTACCAGTGTTAGTACTTTCTACCAGTGTTAGTACTTTCTGCTTGTAGGAGACATTGTGTAGCATGAGTGTTAGCACTTTCTAATTGTATATATATATTTTATTTATTTTTTTCCGATCCAGAAGCACTTGAGCTTTCAGCTCTTCGGCTCGATGCCATGGACATCGTAACCCTTCGGTTCGGTGCCACGAATACCGTAAATCTTTGACTTTTCTGTGAGTCAGCGCAATTGAGCCGCACTCACAGGAGGCTTGCCAGCAATCGTCCAGTGCGCTACGAACACGTTGAATAAACAACTAGATTCAGTGAGAAAAGAACTTCAGCGTTGCATATAGATTTATGGAAACAGTCAACTCCTTAAGACTATCTTGCTAACTAAGGGCAAACTGAGGAGATCGGAGTACTTATGAACAATTTGGTTCGATGTGCAGTAATGATGATCTGTCGACTCACACTGAAATATTAAACACTGTACCACTTTCGATAAGAAACTATATGGGGAACTAAAACCCTGAAATAGACATCAGACAGTACCAGAGAATGCGTTATATTAAACTAAACAAATAAATGATGATCACATCCGAGAAATGTTACAATTCTACCGTCAACAAATGAAATACGCGTAAATATTTTGTTTTTAATTTCTGTTACAATGTTACAGCGGTTAGTCACACAGTCGAACTGACTAATGAGGTGGGTTGTTTCTCTTCATAGATTTCTCACTCAGACTTTCTCATATGTTCATTCACTCACTTTCTCTTTCATCAAATGTATCTCTCGGAATTCTTCTGTTACTCTTTCACTATTTCCTTAACTCAGATTCGTTCCTATCAACTTTCTCTCTCATCAACTTTCTTTCTTATCAACTTTCACTCTTATCAACTTTCTCTCTCATCATCTTTCTTACACCAACTTTTCATTTCTTTCATCAACTTTCTCTCATCAACTTTCTCTCTATCAACTTTCTCTCTCATCAACTTTCTCTCTCATCAATTTTCTCTCTCATCAATTTTCTCTCTCATCAACTTTCTCTCTCATCAACTTTCTCTCTCATCAACTTTCTCTCTCATCAACTTTCTTCTATCAACTTTCTCTCTCATCAACTTTCTCTCTCATCAACTTTCTCTCTTATCAACTTTCTCTCTCATCTTTCTAACTTTCATCTTTCTTCTCATCAACTTTCTCTCTCATCATCTTTCTCTCATCAACTTTCTCTCTCATCAACTTTCTCTCTCATCAACTTTCTCTCTCATCAACTTTCTCTCTCATCTTTCTCTCTCATCAACTTTCTCTCATCATCACTTTTCTCTCTCATCAACTTTCTCTCTCATCATCTTTCTTTACTCTCTCATCACTTCTCTCTATCTTTTCTTCATCACTTTCTCTCTATCATCTTTCTCTCATCATCTTTCTCTCTATCATCTTTCTCTCTCATCAGCTTTCTCTCTATCACTTTCTCTCTCATCAATCTTTCTCATCTTTCTTCTCATCATCTTCTCTCATCTTCTCTCCATCACTTTCTACTCTCATCATTTTCTCTATCATCTTTCTCTTATCAATTTTCTCTCTCATCACTTTCATTCTTATCAACTTTCTCTCATCAACTTTCTTTCATCAACTTCATAACTTTGACTCTTCACTATCTCATTAGCATGTTCTCTTATCAACTTTCTCATCAACTTTCATTCTATCAACTTTCATCAACGTTACCTTTCACTATTTCATTGTTATGTTCTTTCATAAATCATTCTTATCAACTTCTCTCCATCAACTATTGTTACTCTTTCACTATCTCATTAAGTCATGTTTTCTCTCATCAACTTTTTTTTTCATCAACTTTCTTTCTCATCAACTTTCTCTCTCATCAACATTCTTTCTCATCAACTTTCTGTCCTATCAACTTTTGTTACTCTTTCACTATCTCATTAACTCAGGTTCTCTCTCATTAACTTTCTCTCCCATCAACTTACCCATACACATAGTTGTATTTACTAACTGTCTCAATCGCTCGTCCAATAACTCAATTTTTCAAACGCTTACACACTAAGTACACACTTGTTCACGTTCTCACTCCTTCACACGTTTACACTCTTTCTCACTTATATAAACACTTACTTTGTCAATTTATCTTACGTGTACACTCTGTTTGATTCACATACACACTTTCTCTCTCATACCAAAACTCTTTGCAGCATTGATAACCAACCGTGCTGGTGTGACCACCTAGATCAGTGGTTCTCAATCTTCCTAATGCCGCGACCCTTTAACCATAAAATTATGTAACAATCGTTATTTCTAATTATGATAAATATGTGTTTTCCGATGGTCTTAGGCGACCCTGTGAAATGTTCGCTCGATCCCCAAAGGGTCACGAACCACAGTTTGACAACCACTGCCCTAGATAAAGTAGTGACTTGGTACATGTGATTGGATAATGTGCCTAAACTTTTTCATAGATTCCTAAACTTTTTCGACCCACCGCCCCCTTTGCACAACATAAACTTTGAAACGCCCCCTCCACATTATAACAGTTGGCTAACGCTTCCCCACATATATACATGCTCTATTTTCTCTTTGACATAGAAAATTGATATATGTTTCTGCCATGCATGGTCAATTTTCAAATGATTATATACATGAAATAGACAATTGATTAAAAAATGAATCGTGTAAGATAGTCATAAGATCAATTGACATGCATAATTCAAATTTTAAATGATTATTCAATGACAAAATCAGGAAAATAATTTGCTTTAAAATATATATTATTAATTTCTTCTGTAAGGAGCCAACGACCCCTAGTCGCCTGAACGCCGCCCAAATGCTTCTGAACCCACTATCGCCCCCATCCCCACCCCAAAGGCATCAGCGACCACTGGGGGTGGTGCCTCCACTTTGGGAACCCATGAGCTAAATGGAAATCAAAATCAAATGTCAGGTTCACTTAGAAGAAGACCGTGAATGAGATGCAAATTGATGAGACGAAAAGCGTACCAATATTTAAAGCGCTAGTGAAATAAAAGCGTTGTTATCATCACCATCAAATAGCTAGTCCTGAGTAGAACTTTACCACACTATCAGTCCTTCGAAATTTCTCTCATAGGCCAGATATTCCACCTCTGCAGAGGACATGCTCAAATAAAGTATTGCATCCTGAATCCGTCTTCTCAGAGGTCTTCCTCTTTTCCTATTTGCCGTGATGCCTCCTTCCATAATGGGATGCCTCCAACCCTTCGTGTTTCTTTATATGTCCAAAATAGTTTAATTTTCTCATTCTTATTTGTAGCATCAGCGAGTTTTATTTTAGTTTGAGTTCTTTCTGTATAGATCTATTGATTCTCATCTCTGTCCATAATATACGGAGGACTCTTCTGTAACACTTATATTCAAAAGCACTTATACGTTTTTCCACTGCCTTGTTAAATGTTCATGCTTCACACCCATACGTTGCCACTAGGGATATGCATGTTCTTAGTATTCAGATCTTTGTAACTTTCAGAATTGTGTACATGCGTAACCAACTATAAACTCATATGATCTGCGGTAAAAATTATGGAAAATCAGACTACAACCAGTCACGTGACCTCGCATTTCAGTATTCTTGTATATAGACGAATTTAATTTAAAATCAACACAAAATGTTAAATCAAAGTTATATTATCCAACAAGTTAAGTTTAACAATAAGGAATATCAATATTATGAATATTTTTCATCAATAAATAACCATAGACTCACATAATTGTGTATAATTGCGAAAAATCTTGCAGTGTTCTATCAAACATATATAAATTCCAGCCCCTCAACTGAAACTAGGTCAGTGGTTTTCCCGTCAGCTATCATGCCCAGTATTTAGAGTTGGCTGTGGTACACGAGTGTGAATGAAACCATGCGTAAAATATATTCTTTTAAACGAGCACACAAACATCACCACCACCACGCACACAAATGTGAGAAAATTATGTCATTCTCAACTCATTTATAGAAAAGTGGAAAGTGGGCATTTGTTTCGCATCAAGGTAGTCATGGATACAAAAGTTGAAAACTACTGACACTAATCAGAAGTGACATGCTACGCAGTGCTGCACGTATATCAGGTCAGAATTACGTCATCAGAAGCGGTGTCACGCGAATTATACACACATATCACGAGATACGCACTGCTGTTACGTCAGACACACGACACAGGTGTCATGACACTAACGAACATTGATCACATCAAACACATTGGTATCTCACAAGACACATTGCTGTCACGGCGTCCAGACACGTATGACACGCCCAGACAGCATCCATTTTAAAGTACAGATACAGCTAGCCTTTTCGGTATCCACTTTGAAAAATAAAAAAATGTATAAAAGTTCGACACAGATAAGGAACAGAAACGCGCATGGACACGAGGATTTGGTGAGGAAAAGTGGTGAGGGAAGATTGATTGATTGATAGGACCATCATCAATTGCCCTTTGGTAAGCAATCAAGTGTGCTTCGGTTCCTTTCTTACACATGAAGATTTCAGAAGCAATGCACGAACTCCGTAGCACCGGCGAGGGTACTTGGTGTAATTTTGAAAATGATAGATGTTTTGTAAGAATTTTATTTTTTAAAATCCTTTCTAATTAATTTTGCCCAGAGAGCGTCCTTCCTGACTGCTCTTCTTTGATTTTGAACTGCCAAGGGTTCTTTTACGTGCTCAAATTGAACACGGAACTTACATTTTACCATCCGTCTCGGATAGGACTAGACACTCAATCTCACCTACACTGAGATCAGGGATCTTTAAAAAAAATATACGGATGGCTCCACAAGGGAGCGAACCGATTACCTTTGGAACGAGAGACGAGCACCTAACCTCTACACCAAGAAAGATAGAGACAGATAGAGACATATAGAGATAGATAGAGAAAGATAGAGACAGATTGAATTCTTAAACAGCTCTAACCTAATTTTCTTCGTTAATGTCTGAAAGCGTGTCATGTAATCAATGCAGAGAGTGAGAACAAGAGAGGAAGCGTCAGAAAGAGAAAGAGAGAGAGAGATAGTTTGAGATTGAACAAAGGGGAAACTTGTCTGGCTGCACAAGAAAGGTTTCAACTACGGTGATCGACTGAGTGTCAATGATTTTACAGTAAATAGAATTGAAGTAGAACCAGCGCCTGATTGTATGAACTGCGGTGTTGGCAACTACAAAAGAAACCAGTTGAGAAGTAATGTCTAATCTTGACCTATTCGGTTGGGGAATTATTTGATTGGCAGCATCAATTTCAGTTGGACAGACAGGCACCATAACACTTGGCCACGAATATCTACAAGATAGCTATTGTGGGTGGTAAATGAATTAATAATAAAACAAGGAAAGGAACTGAATAAGAAAACATTTACTGCAGTGTGGAGTATTTTTCAGCTTGTTAAAAGTACCTGAATCAGATCACTTGCACTGTAGTTTCAGCCACGATTATGAATGTTTAGAAAATCGGAAACCCACTTTCAGTCGGGTTTTTAGGGGACTGGTCGAACGACCGGACATAAGACAAAAGGGCACACAGTGTAGACATACCTTAGTTGAAGATTATAAAACCCAAATTTACGGTAAACATGATCGTTAAAGAGCAATGAATGCAAGACGGAAGAGAAAATATGGGGGACTGACTGTCAGCGAGACAGACTCAAAACACTTTCCGTAGGATAAAAACTGAAACCCTGACCTACCAGAGTCAACTATAAACTTATAAGTTATCTAGAGTTGGCTGTGGGCCCACACGTCTATGGTATCATACACAAGTAGGGAACTACGAACCGGGGTTTAACATTAGTTGTTATTGTCAAAGATCAATTATATATATAACAATAAGAATGATTAAATTGGTATCATATGAAGAGCAAACGCGAAAAAAGGAGGGGTGGGAATCGACACTACCGGGAAAGGAGATATATACAAGTGTTGCTTGGATTCATCGCACTCTTATTAACTAAAGTTTCCCAACATCTCCCAATAAGTTATAATGCAAACAAGTATATCATCGCACTCTTATTAACTAAAGTTTCCCAACATCTCCCAATAAGTTATATGCACAAGAACAGACTCTATAACATTTCAACATCAATAAGTTAAATGAAACCAAGTATACAAGTCATCTTATAACTTAAAGTTTCTAGATTCTCCCAAGTCTATGGTATCAAACAAGTAGGGAACATCGAACTCGTTTTAACTAAAGTTTAATCTCACCAATAAGTTATAATGCAAACAAGTATATCATGACTCTATAACTAAGAGTTTCCCACATTCCCAATAAGTTATAATGCAAACAAGTATATCATCGACTCTTATTAACTAAAGCAAATCTTCAATAGTTAATGCAAGATTCATCGCACTCTTATTAACTAAAGTTTCCCAACATCTCCCAATAAGTTATAATGCAAACAAGTATATCATCGCACTCTTATTAACTAAAGTTTCCCAACATCTTCCAATAAGTTATAATGCAAACAAGTATATTATATTATTCACAAAAAGTTAATTGCATATCCTTTACATGACTTTACGAATCAACCACAGCATTTTAACGCTGTTTGTGACTTTTCTAGGCATTATTACGTTCAGTAGTTTGCCATTGCTTTCTGAACGGGTGGTGCCATCGTCCTTTGTAAAATTCCACGCGAAACAATTTGCAACCAAACTGTCCGCAACGTGATTCGAACTCAGAACGTCGGGGTTAATAGACCGAGTCACTATTCCCTAAGCCACAGAGGCCACCATATTATTCAAACATCAGGATAATTGATTCCCTTTTCTGGTTCTTCTTGTGATCTCTATTTGGATGACTATACTGTCCGATATGTGTTCTCATGATGACGTCGACTGTTACTTGGGGTTCTTCTTGGTGCCGTGTAGCTTTGAGAATCAAATGCATCTTGCAAGACATCTGTGGCTCAGTCTAGCTCAGAAATCACAAGATATACTACATAACCCAAGCTAGCCTGCTAGCGAGTGAATATATTTATCTCCAAATAACGGTGTTACTAGACAATATATATCAACACTAACGTGCTAGCTAGAGAATATATATATATATATATATATATATCCACATTAACGTGCTAGATTAAGTTAATTGAATATCCTTTACAGGACTTTGCGAATCAACCCCAGCTTTTAACGCTGTTTTGATTTTTCTAGGCATTATTATGTTCAGTAGTTTGCCATTGCTATCTGAACGGGTGGTGCCATCGTTCTTTTATTAAAATCCACGCAAACAATTTGCAACCAAACTGTCCGCAGCGTGATTCGAACTCAGAACGTTGGGGTTAATAGACCGAGACCCTAAGCCACAGACGCCACAACGTGCTAGATAGAGAATATATACATATATATACTCACATTAACATTAACGTGCTAGCTAGAGTATATATATAAATATCCACATTAACGTGCTAGCTAGAGAATTGCCTCATTAAGTCACTGATACTTTCAGCTATCTGTAAGGGACCTAGCACTCGTTGGTGCATACGCGTTGATTATCCACACTTGCAGGGTGTTCCTAAACAAACAGATACCATTTACCTGTAAACAAACAATACCATTACTGTAATTCCATATTGATATCAACACTTTTTGAACATTTACAACATTCATAATTCTCTATAGTTATCTGCCGGTGTCTTGTCAAAAATGCACTCGGATGAAAGATGTCTAAAATGTTTCCCGCATTTTTAAAAACGCTGCATACATACATACACAAACACACACTCACGCACGCACACATCTGCACACGAGTGCACTCGCACTTCCACTCACACGGACATTTAAAAATAAAAAGACACACATACTAACACACGTATACATACACACACGCGAGTACGTACGCACGCACACACACACACACACACACACACACACACACCCACATCTATACACAAGTGTGCTCGCAATCACACAGGCATTGAAAAAGGAAGGAAAAAACACACGCTAATCTGCACACGAGTGCACTCACACACACTCATACATTTTTTTTTTAAAAAAGGAAAAAATGTAAAAATACTACTCGGAAATTGTGCAGAAAATCAAAGTTAAAAATAAAGAAAACACAAAGAGAAGGGACAGAACAAGAGCAGCCACAGATTGGGGCGGGGTTTAGACTTAACAACGTTCGATATCGGAAAAAGGAAACCCAAGGCAAAATCCCTTCACGCGTACACACTTTACTTCACATTAAGAACCATACTTTGTTTCCGGTACCAGACCAAAAAAAAAAGAGAGGCACGGAAAAAGAGAGAATAATAATAATTTTAAAAAAAGAACAGAGAAAGATGGACAAATGAGTATTCTTTCGATCCACGTCCATTCATTGGATGATTGGGATGCCCGCAATCCGTATGACGGAGCAGACAGTTGGTTTGAAAACGAGGTCGGTGACAATGTTTGCCTACGGACTGTGGTTTTGTGAAGCCAACGGGTGTTGATTCCTGGAAGGCGCAAGATTACCTGCTCCTTGAGAACATTTTCGCAAGATGTTTCTACTTCTGCCATGTTTACAATTTCTTCTTCTTCGAACGCTCCATATCGACTACTTGTTAACCACTTTTACTTGTATGTGATCCGAGCCTAAGAGCGATTGTACGTTGTGCCAGTTATGAGCCTACAATTAGACCAGCAGATCCGATTTCTGCGCCTGTTTTTATTTTCTACAGTAGCTTCCCTAGGCCCCTACCTCAGTCGCCTCTTACGACATGCCTTGTAGGTCGTGGTGTTACTATTATTTGCTCCCCTTGTCAACCTTGGCACACACGGGCGATATCTTCAATTAATAAATATCATTTTTGGGGGGATTTTTGTCTCTTTTTCTTTTTGATTGATTGATTGATCGGACCATCGTCATTGCACTTCAGTGAGTAACCATGTGTGCCCCGATCTCTGTTTATTATACTGAGAGGTCTCAGCAGCAGTGCACTAACTCCGTAGCACCGACAAGGGTCCCAGATGTAATTTAGAAAATGGTGAAAATATTTTGTAGGAATTTTATGTTGTTAAACATTTCTAATGAAGTTACTCTTCAAGATTTAGAAATGTCAAGTTAATGTTGTTAAACCTTTCTAATGAAGTTACTCTTCAAGATTTAGAAATGTCAAGTTAATGTTGTTAAACCTTTCTAATGAAGTTTCTCTTCAAGATTTAGAAATGTCAAATTAATGTTGTTAAACCTTTCTAATGAAGTTACTCTTCAAGATTTAGAAATGTCAAGTTAATGTTGTTAAACCTTTCTAATGAAGTTTCTCTTCAAGATTTAGAAATGTCAAGTTAATGTTGTTAAACCTTTCTAATGAAGTTACTCTTCAAGATTTAGAAATGTCAAGTTAATGTTGTTAAACCTCTATGAGTTATCTTCAAGATTTACAATGCAGTTATGTTGTTAAACCTTTCTAATGAAGTTCTCTCAAGATTTAGAAATGTCAAGTTAATGTTGTTAAACCTTTCTAATGAAGTTTCTCTTAGTTAGAAATGTCAGTTAATGTTGTCAAACTTTCTATGATTACTCTTCAGATTTAAAATGTCATTAATGTTGTTAACCTTTCAATGAGTTTCTCAGATTAGAAGTCAAGTTAATGTTGTTAAACCTTTCTAATGAAGTTTCTCTTCAAGATTTAGAAATGTCAAGTTAATGTTGTTAAACCTTTCTAATGAAGTTTATCTTCAAGATTTAGAAATGTCAAGTTAATGTTGTTAAACCTTTCTAATGAAGTTTATCTTCAAGATTTAGCAATGTCAAGTTAATGTTGTTAAACCTTTCTAATGAAGTTTCTCTTCAAGATTTAGAAATGTCAAGTTAATGTTGTTAAACCTTTCTAATGAAGTTTCTCTTCAAGATTTAGAAATGTCAAGTTAATGTTGTTAAACCTGTCTAATGAAGTTTCTCTTCAAGATTTAGAAATGTCAAGTTAATGTTGTTAAACCTTTCTAATGAAGTTTCTCTTCAAGATTTAGAAATGTCAAGTTAATGTTGTTAAACCTTTCTAATGAAGTTTCTCTTCAAGACTTAGAAAGGCCAAGGGTTTATTTGCGTGTTCAACTTTAGCACGGGACCTACGTTTTATCGTCTGTATCCGATAGGACTAGGTACCTGATATCACCTACACTGAGATCATGGTTATCTGGAGAAATATCCCGATGGCTTCACTAGGGAGCGAACCGAGTAGCTTTGAAACAGAGGCCAGCAGAACATACACCTTCTACTACTTTAGTGAGTCATCATTGCTCAGATTTGTTGCTCTTCGGCTCAATGTCATTATTTGTTTTATACAGAGCATGGAAGGAGCATCACGGCAAATGGGAGAAGAGGAAGATCACGGAGAAGATGAATTCAGGATGTAATTGATGATTTGAGCATGACGGGATACAGATGCGGTACATCTGGTCTATGAGAGAGAAATTCCGAAGGACTGTTGAGAGTTTCAAAGTTGTGCTCAGGACAAGGTATGTGATGGTGATACAGAGCATTGAAGAGCTGGGATGTTGGACAAGGTATGGGATGGTGATACAGGCTGAAGAGCTGGGATGTTGGACAGGATAGGTGATCAGAGAGAAGAGCTGATGTTGACAAGGTATGTAATGATGATTGAGCATTGAAGAGGGTATGTTGGACAGGTATGTGGTGATGCAGAGCATTGAAGAGCTGATGTTGGAAAGGATGTGATGGTGATGCAGAGCATTGCAGGCTGATGTTGACAAGGTATGTGATGGTGATGCAGAGCATTGAAGAGCTGGGATGTTGGACAAGGTATGTGATGGTGATGCAGAGCATTGCAGAGCTGGGATGTTGGACAAGGTATGTGATGGTGATGCAGAGCATTGAAGAGCTGGGATGTTTGTGAATTTTTAACACCCCACGGACAAGAAACATAATGGACTAGAGGAGTAGGGGGGATTCTCTACTGTTCAATAATACAGCAGCAAGGTACGGTTCGTTGTGCTCATTCCCCGTCAACAGATTGCCTTCTGGTCATGCCGACCTATTCTATACTACGTGGTTCTCGTACTAAGTGGTTAAACCCTTGCCTTGCAAGTCGAAGGTCCTGGGTTCGATTTCTGACCGCACCATTCTGTTCACGAGTGCATTTCTTTCCAGACACTCTTGGGAGTTCTGCAGGAGCTAGGGAGTTCGTGCTTTGTGCAATACTCTCGGGAGGTGGCGTGCCATTTCTATGGATAGGGACCGGCCATATGGGTACAACCGGTGCAATGAATCAATCCTTCAGTTTTTTTACACTCCAGGCATATGTCCAAATGTACTACACAAGAGATTACCATGCCATGTGTCATCGCGCCTTCACATGTGTGCCAGTAATCAGAAAGCTGCATATATTGGCTCTCTTCAGATCTAGTCAGTATGATTTTGACGTCTTTCCAACCACATAGTGTTTATGCGTATTGTTCAACACGATACATATGTGTACATATGCACCACGTGTAAGATAGAAGAAAACTCCAATTTATAGTCATACATCTACTGGGTTACTGTGATCTGGAAAAAGTTGCACTATTTGTAGTATCACGATCTGGGATAAGTTGCACTATTTGCAGTATCACGATATGGGATAAGTTGCACTATTTGCAGTATCACGATCTGGGATAAGTTGCACTATTTGCAGTATCACGATCTGGAGAACTGAAGTTCTGCCACATAAGTTGCAGTATCATGATCTGGGAAAAGTTGCACCATTTTTGCAGTATCACGAACTGGGATAAGTTGCACTATTTGTTATATCACATTCTTTAATAAGCTTCACTAATCGCAGATTCGTGATCTCGTAGAAATTGCAAGATTTACCATGTCGCCATCTTGATGTTGCATCAAGTTGCAAATTTGAAAATAAAAGCGCTTCCAGAAATGTTTTCTCAAGATTTAAATATGGAAAACGAAGTGGTTTTATCAGATGCTCATCACAATATAAGTGTAGATATACAATGTAGATTAACAGTTTGAATAGATGACAGAAATATTGGATATGTCGAACAACGCTTGGTAAAGTATCGCTGAAGATTGCTTCTAGAGAAGTCCGATTTCAATGAGCTTAACTCAAGAACTTAGCTTCTTACACCAATTGTTCAGTCATTCGCCTTTCACCAGTATGTTGCTGGGGCTCTCAAGGAGGGGGGGGGGCAAGGAAACGTAACAATGCGACCTACAAGGCATGTCGTAAGAGGTGACTAAGGTAGGGGCATAGGGAAGCTACCGTAGTAAATAAAAAACGTAGTAGAAATCGGATGTGCTGGCCTGCGTGTAGACGCATAACTGGCACAACGTACAATCGCTCTTAGGCTCAGATCACTTACAAATCACAAATAATGGTTTAACACAGACAAGCTATAACAGAGAGCGTTGGAAGACGAAGACAGTCATTTGCCTACAACGAGGTGCGTGGGCATTTTCGACACGCTCAGTGGGAAAATAATAAGAGAGGCCAGTGAGGTCTACTCGACAAACACAAGTAGTTTGACAATGAAGGTGCGGGTGGTCTCAGAGGCGTTGGCGTGGTTGGTGTCTCATAACTACTCGCGTGTTTGCATACTAAGTGATTCCCTTAGTATGGTCTTGAAGTAGAAGCAGGAATGGGGAAACGAAGCTAAGTGGAAGTACTGATACAGACGGTGATCAGAGAAATCACATTCATTGTCGTCCCTGGGCACACCGAAGTCAGGGCTAATGAACAAGAAGATAGATTGACTGGCACGGATACGATATCAGGTGTCACTGCAATGTACCAAAATGACATTCTTAACACATTGAGAGAGTCTTTCTGAACAGAATAGTTTAAAGATTGTGAATCCTAGTCTCTATCCAGATTGAGAGAGATGTGTCGGTATTGGTTCAGTCTGAAAAGAACGACATTCCACATATGCAAAAAGATTGATTAATCAACATCGAACTGGCCAGTTGGGCTGCTGGATTTATTGAGATGGGGATCGGAGAACTCATAGACATGTCTGGCGTGATATGTTGGTAGTCTTCATATAACAGATAACTCAAGAACTCGTCAACTTTCGAAAGTCTAAATAAAATATGAAACTTCAAGTTATATAGTTTTAAAACTAAATTATCGATATAAGGGAACACAGCAGTAAAACTATGTAGCAATGTCGATATAAGGGAAGCCAGTAGTAAAACTATGTAGCAATGTCGATATAAGGGAAGACAGTAGTAAAACTATGTAGCAATGTCGATATAAGGAAGCCAGTAGTAAAACTATGTAGCAATGTCGATATAAGGGAAGACAGTAATAAAACTATGTAGCAATGTCGATATAAGGGAAGACAGTAGTAAAACTATGTAGCAATGTCGATATAAGGAAAGACAGCAGTAAAACTATGTAGCAATGTCGATATAAGGGAAGACAGCAGTAAAACTATGTAGCAATGTCGATATATGGGAAGACAGCGGTAAAACTATGTAGCAATGTCGATATATGGGAAGACAGCGGTAAAACTATGTAGCAATGTCGATATAAGGGAAGACAGCAGTAAAACTATGTAGCAATGTCGATATATGGGAAGACAGCGGTAAAACTATGTAGCAATGTCGATATAAGGGAAGACAGTAGTAAAACTATGTAGCAATGTCGATATATGGGAAGACAGCAGTAAAACTATGTAGCAATGGCAAAACATGTAAAAACAAAATATTGTAGTTTTACAAAATACAAAAACAATACACAACAACGTTTCGATCAAAAGGTCTTTATCAAGCAAATGTGTCAATAATGGCACATAATACGGCGCCTCTGACTGATTTATGCGTGAATTCTTGCTGGCCTTATCAACAGTATAATTCACTATTAAAACGAGTCTTACTGCGATAACAGAGGCATTTGTAATTTAAATCTCCAAGTAAAGTATCAGGAAATCTTTGTCATCCTGCCACGGATATACTGATTATTGTTGTCATCCTGCCACGGATATACTGATTATTGTTATCATCCTGCCACGGATATACTGATTATTGTTATCCCAAACTGGCACGAACCTCGGAATGTCCACGGCACATGTTCACTAGTACCAAGTGTTATCAATATTCATAAAATAGATGAGACTGCAGTAAACTATTTGATTGGCAAAACACGTAATCACAAAGTACTGTAGTTTTACAAATTACAAAAACAATGACAAAATACAACAACGTTTCGACCAACAAGGCCTTTATCAAGTAAACGAACAACAGGAGTAACAAATTTAAAAAAACAAATGGACGACCAAATAGAAACGTTTCTAATGAAAATCTGGGAATAAAAACGAATAACGAAATAAATGTAACACAAAACACACATAAAAACTAGAAATAGAAAGGAATATTCTATTCCGTTCTATTTCTAGTTTTTATGTGTTTTTTTGTGTGTTACATTTATTTCGTTATTCTGAGTGTAAAACTACAGTACTTTGTGATTACGTGTTGTGCTTGTGTTATCAACTATGATATGGTCAACCCTTTACGTAACCGTCATTCTGACAGTTACTTGAATAAAGCGACAGGCAGAAGAAAGTCAATTGCATGTGATTGTGACATATTGGAGAGCTGATGTCAAATGAACGGTGCTGTCAGCGTGCTTTTATATTCAATAACGTCGACTAGAAGGAAGTGCATTCAAGTGTAACCGGGTAATTAAACATGCATTTTGTTTAGCAAAGTTTATGATAGCAATAAATACAGTTGATATAAGAGAATATATTTTCTCAAATACATGATTATACACGTTTGTCTCAAGGAAAGATGTATGTAAATGTGGCACAGTTGGTTTCATAATATAGATTTTATATTGTGATCTTTTTGATAAGTTTGTTAAAATAGTTTTTAATTAGTTGGAGCATTAGTTAGCTAGTTATTTAGTTAGGTAGTTGGTTAGTTAGTTAGTTGGTTGGTTGGTTGGTTGGTTGGTTGGTTGGCTGGTTGGTTGGTTAGTTAGTTGACTGTTTGGTTAGTTATCTGGTTGGTTATTTACTTGGATAGATATCTGGTTGGTTTGTAGGTTCGTTAGTTAGTTGACCGGTTGGTTGATGCGTTAGTTAGCTAGTTACTTGGCTACTTAGTTGTTTATTATGTGCTGTTTTTTTTTTTATTAATTAGCTATCTGGTATGTTGGTTGTTGGTCGATTGGTTAGTTAGGTACTTAGTTGGTTGTTTGGTTAGTTAGCTATTTGGTTTTTTTTTGGTTTGTTAGCTATTTGGTTTATTTGTTCGTTGGTTGGTTAGTTAGCTATTTGTTGTTTTATTTTTGGTTGGTTAGCTATTTGGTTTACTTGTTGGCTGGTTGGTTAGTTAGGTATTTGGTTGACTGGTTCTTGGTTGGTTTGTTGGTTGGTAAACTATGTGTTTTTTGGTTTGTTAGCTATTTGGTTTATTTGTTCGTTGGTTGGTTAGTTAGCTATTTGTTGTTTTATTTTTGGTTGGTTAGCTATTTGGTTTACTTGTTGGTTAGTTAGGTATTTGGTTGACTGGTTCTTGGTTGGTTTGTTGGTTGGTTGGTTGGTTGGTTAGTTAGTTATGTATTTGGTTGGTTGGTTAGCTATTTGGTTTATTTGTTGGTTGGTTAGTTGGTTAGATACTTGGTTGGCTGGCTCTTGGTTGGTTGGTTAGTTAAAGATTAGTTTGACTATGCTTTACTAAATTAGTTAAAGTTTAGTTTAGTTATTTAACAAAGCCACCTACGACGAACTACCGGCTACATACTAGAAACAGTAAGCTGCTGTACTATCTGTTTAACTAGTACAAGATAGGCACTACTAACGTATACACATGTGGCACAAACAAGATGAGGGAAACACAATCTGGGTGTCCTACACAGCAAAGTAAATCCTAACGACAATAAATAAATAAATTTGGTTGAACAGATGGGATATGGGAGACACGGAAAGAGAAGACATATGGCCAGCCCTAATCTTAATGACAACATCAACTACCTTACAAGAAGAGACCAGAGAAATATTTTGAGACTACGAACCCAACAAATAACACTTAATAATCACTTGAACAGAATTCAACCACAACACACTCTAGAGTGCCAGCTGTGTGCATATCATCATGAAACCGTTCACCGCCACATCTTCATGTGCTAAGCACTAGATGACATCAGGAAGACCCTCCTTCCTACAAGGCCAGATAAATGGAATACATTATACGGAACACAAGAACAACATACAAACACATGCAGACACCAATACAGGGTCGAAGGGCAAGGGTTCAAGTGCCACTGGATTATTGAAGAGGTGTGTCCTACATATAATACATGGAAAAAACACACATGCCCAACCCTCATATGTTAGTCCAAGGTATATGGAGATGTTCACAGTCTCTCAGTAAACCATTAACTACTTGAGAAGTGTATACTAGTCGATGTCTAAATACCTTGAAAAAAGAATGTATATATAAAAAGGGCCTAAAAACGAAGAATTGACTTCATTGCACCGCGTTTTATGCCATATGACTCGGTCCCTCTCCGCAGAAATGGCACGCCACCTGCCAACACTATTGCACAAAGCACGAACTCATCAGCTTCGGGAACAATCCTAAGTGTCTCTAGAAAATAATGCACTCGTGAACAGAACGTGGAAGTTCAGATTCGAACAAACGACTTTCGGAATGCAAAGCAAAGGCTCAACTTTAGCTACAGAAATTCACATACTATTTGAATATATATAGATATAATATAACATACTATTTGAATATATATAGATATAATATAACATACTATTTGAATATATAGATATAATATAACATACTATTTGAATATATAGATATAATATAACATACTATTTGAATATATAGATATAATATCACATACTATTTGAATATATATAGATATAATATAACATACTATTTGAATATATAGATATAATATAACATACTATTTGAATATATATAGATATAATATAACATACTATTTGAATATATATAGATATAATATAACATACTATTTGAATATATATAGATATAATATAACATACTATTTGAATATATATAGATATAATATAACATACTATTTGAATATATATATAGATATAATATAACATACTATTTGAATATATATATAGATATAATATAACATACTATTTGAATATATATAGATATAATATAACATACTATTTGAATATATATAGATATAATATAACATACTATTTGAATATATATATAGATATAATATAACATACTATTTGAATATATAGATATAATATAACATACTATTTGAATATATATAGATATAATATAACATACTATTTGAATATATATAGATATAATATAACATACTATTTGAATATATAGATATAATATAACATACTATTTGAATATATAGATATAATATAACATACTATTTGAATATATAGATATAATATAACATACTATTTGAATATATATAGATATAATATAACATACTATTTGAATATATAGATATAATATAACATACTATTTGAATATATATAGATATAATATAACATACTATTTGAATATATATAGATATAATATAACATACTATTTGAATATATATAGATATAATATAACATACTATTTGAATATATATAGATATAATATAACATACTATTTGAATATATAGATATAATATAACATACTATTTGAATATATATAGATATAATATAACATACTATTTGAATATATAGATATAATATAACATACTATTTGAATATATAGATATAATATAACATACTATTTGAATATATATAGATATAATATAACATACTATTTGAATATATATAGATATAATATAACATACTATTTGAATATATAGATATAATATAACATACTATTTGAATATATAGATATAATATAACATACTATTTGAATATATAGATATAATATAACATACTATTTGAATATATATAGATATAATATAACATACTATTTGAATATATATAGATATAATATAACATACTATTTGAATATATATAGATATAATATAACATACTATTTGAATATATATAGATATAATATAACATACTATTTGAATATATATATAGATATAATATAACATACTATTTGAATATATATAGATATAATATAACATACTATTTGAATATATATAGATATAATATAACATACTATTTGAATATATATATAGATATAATATAACATACTATTTGAATATATAGATATAATATAACATACTATTTGAATATATATAGATATAATATAACATACTATTTGAATATATATAGATATAATATAACATACTATTTGAATATATAGATATAATATAACATACTATTTGAATATATAGATATAATATAACATACTATTTGAATATATAGATATAATATAACATACTATTTGAATATATATAGATATAATATAACATACTCTTTGAATATATAGATATAATATAACATACTATTTGAATATATAGATATAATATAACATACTATTTGAATATATATAGATATAATATAACATACTATTTGAATATATATAGATATAATATAACATACTATTTGAATATATATAGATATAATATAACATACTATTTGAATATATAGATATAATATAACATACTATTTGAATATATATAGATATAATATAACATACTATTTGAATATATAGATATAATATAACATACTATTTGAATATATATAGATATAATATAACATACTATTTGAATATATATAGATATAATATAACATACTATTTGAATATATAGATATAATATAACATACTATTTGAATATATAGATATAATATAACATACTATTTGAATATATAGATATAATATAACATACTATTTGAATATATATAGATATAATATAACATACTATTTGAATATATATAGATATACATTTTAAAATAACACCAACAATATATAGATATATATATACACACACAATACAAAATGTATATATATACACACACACAATACAAAATGTATATATATATATATGAAGATGGAGATATGTTGGAAACACCTTGAGAAGAAATGATCAACGAATATCAAAGCATACACTGAAGTGGGATGCAAAGGGTTCAAGAAAGAGAGGACGACCTAAGGAGACCCTGTAAAGAACGTTGCTGAGAGAGGCAATAAATATCAATCTCAGTTCCATGGAGGAGATTGAGTGAGTTACCCAGGATAGAGCGGTATAGAGAAATTGCTTGCAGGCCCTATGTAAAGTATAACGGTACGAGAGAACGTATTATTATTATTATATACATATATATATATATATATATATATATATATATATATATAGTGTTTTGTGGGTGCGGTGCGTATGGTTGTGCGTGAGATTGAGTAAGTAATTATAAATGGTTAAAATTACAGCTTTTCAGGATTTATTCAAATACAGCGCAAAAATGGAAACATGTCTAACACTCGTATTTGAATGATCTTCTATTGTTATGCCTATCCGACTCGGGCGCTATACAACCAACACAATAACAACACATTGTATCTGCTACAGCTGTTAAATAAATCCTCAACTCAATATCACCGTCCAACAAAACACAAGTTACAATTCCCAGCACCGACACCTATTTTATTGATTGATTTTGTGTGTTGCCAACACTAGCGCCAGCCAATAGTTGTATTGATGAGATGCAGGTGTCTTACTGACATTCAGAGCCAACGTATTCTTTAGGGAGAGACCTTTTTTTTAAATACGAACATCTCCCGTGTGGTGCCGGCGCCTACATGGGAAGCAAAGAATAGTACCAATGCGACCTACTTAAGAGGTGACTGATGCAGGACCTAGGAATCTACCTAGTAAATAAAAGCATTGTAGAAATCGGATGTGCAATGCCTACATGTAGACGCAAAACTGGCACAACGTACAGTCGCTCTTAGGCTCAGATCACATACAAATTACACAGAGTGGTTAACAAGTGGTCGAGATGGAATGTTCGCAGAAGAAGTAGAAGAATACGAACACCTCTCTCTGTCTCTGTCTCTGTCTCTGTCTCTGCCTCTGTCTCTGCCTTTTTAACCTGGATTGGGGCCTGGCCTCAACCAACTCATGCCAAGTCTTCCTATCTCTAGCTATCCCTTCCAGCTCCTTCCAGCTCTGTTTAATATTATTGATCTCAATATGAACATAGAAGTCATCAAATCTGACACCAAGTAACAGTATATTTCAGTAGATGGTGTACTATACAGTGGGGTTTTATATTTGTATAATTTTACTAATAGCCTATTTGTGTAACTACGTATTATATATGAGTTTATGCATGCATCATTTGTGTTTGGAAAGAGTTCAGAATTATAGTGAGTAGACTTGGTGATAGACAATCAATAAGTTGAACTATCTGACGACTAACATCAGGCGAGATGATTCATAGCAGAAGTCTATGACCCATCCTCTTCATTCTTTTACATTTCTTGTATCACTAACTCGTCCTCTTCATCTTTATCTTTTACATTTCTTGTATCACTAACTCGTCCTCTTCATTCTTTTACATTTCTTGTATCACTAACCCGTCCTCTTCATTCTTTTACATTTCTTGTATCACTAACTCGTCCTCTTCATCTTTATCTTTTACATTTCTTGTATCACTAACCCGTCCTCTTCATTCTTTTACATTTCTTGTATCACTAACCCGTCCTCTTCATTCTTTTACATTTCTTGTATCACTAACTCGTCCTCTTCATCTTTATCTTTTACATTTCTTGTATCACTAACTCGTCCTCTTCATTCTTTTACATTTCTTGTATCACTAACCCGTCCTCTTCATCTTTATCTTTTACATTTCTTGTATCACTGATACTAACCCGTCCTCTTCATCTTTATCTTTTACATTTCTTGTATCACTAACCCGTCCTCTTCATCTTTATCTTTTACATTTCTTGTATCACTGATACTAACCCGTCCTCTTCATCTTTATCTTTTACATTTCTTGTATCACTGATACTAACCCGTCCTCTTCATCTTTATCTTTTACATTTCTTGTATCACTGATACTAACCCGTCCTCTTCATCTTTATCTTTTACATTTCTTGTATCACTGATACTAACCCGTCCTCTTCATCTTTATCTTTTACATTTCTTGTATCACTAACCCGTCCTCTTCATTCTTTTACATTTCTTGTATCACTAACCCGTCCTCTTCATCTTTATCTTTTACATTTCTTGTATCACTAACTCGTCCTCTTCATCTTTATCTTTTACATTTCTTGTATCACTAACTCGTCCTTTTCAGCTTTTTATTTTTGCTTGCTCTACTTCTCTGTCCACCACAATTTGTTTTAAATCTTTTGTTCTAATCTACGATCTGTACCCTTTTCTACATTATCTATCCTTACTTCATTTTCATGATCGTCTATCTGTTTGTCGTCATTTTGATCTACTTTTATGTTCTCCTCATCTTAAGATTTGTTGACATCCTATTCTTTTCTCTCCTTCGCATCGTTCTCTTTATCATCATCTTCTCTGTTCTGCTCATCTTTTTCTTCATTTTGATGTTGTTTCACATCGTAGTCCTGATAATATTGTTTTCTTTATCCTCTTGAGTCCTTCCTTATAGTAAATTTAATAGTAAGACAGGGATGTTTGCTTTCCTTACTGCTGTTTATAACATGCATGGACAACACAAGCAGAGAAGCAGGAAAAGGGGAAGAAAATAAGATTTCAGAACTTTTATTCGCAGACGACCAAGTACTGATTGCAGAAAACGAAGAATCTCTCAAGAACCATTTGAACTTATTTAACATCAAGGGTGAGGAGTACAACATGAAAATAAATATAATAAAGACAGAGACAATGGCAATAAGTAGACAACCAGAAAACCTTGCAATAAAATCACAGAACATGTAAATTAAACTAACCAATGTCCAAATACTTAGGGAGCAATTGTCACCGCAGACGGAAGTATCGATAAGGAAATCAGAAATCGATGCACAAAAACTAACCAGGTACTGGGACAGTTAACACCACCACTGTTGTCACATAAATAGATGCCGCTAAAAACTAAAGCAAATCTAATAAGAACGAGTTTCTGGCCAACATTATGTTACCAGTGTCAAACATGGCCAATAACAGCAGCTAATGAGCGGAAAATTATAACGACAGAGATGAGATGTCTTAGAAGAGCTGCAGGTGTGACAATAAGAGACAAAATAAGAAATGAAGAAATCAGAATAAGACTGGATGTAAAACTAGTCATGCAATTCATAAAAGAACAACAGATTAAATGGTTTGGACACCTTACAAGAATGCCCTGGTATCGTCTACCACAGAGAGCCACACAGAAAAAGTATAACAAGTACAGAGCAAGAAGAAGACCACCCAAAAGATGGAGCGACGGCATCACGGGCAGCCTTAAGAAAATGAATAACAGCTTACAGGGTGCATTATAACAAGGACATACAAGATCACTACATTCCCACCCCGTCTCTCCAAACACTTCTATAAAGAAAGAAATGGTGGAAGATAAGAACAAATACTTTCTTTTCTTTTAGGTTTTTTTCTCCACTCGCTTTGAGCGTATGTTTGTTCTCATAGTTGTGCATCAACCTCTTTAGTACCTTCTCAAACACATCCGTTATGATTTGACTTCATCTTTCTTTCCTTCTCTTTCTTTTTTTTTCTAATCTTGTTTTGCCTCACAGCGTCAGGAGAACTAAGAGATTTCTAGGACGAGCCATGTGTGCGCTTCATAGATAGGGTCTTTCGTCGCTTCTGTTATTTCGTAGATCCACCTTTTGCGTGGACGACATTTTGCTTTGTATCTATCCAGTGTATCAGAGCAGCATTGCTCTTTGATGTGCACTTAGTCTGTTGGTAATCTGCTTATGTGGACGAACCATTTAATTTGTTGTTTCTTGGAGAAATTCAGTACTGATGTTGGTAATCTGCTTATGTGAACGAACCATTTATTGTACCATCTTCATCTGTTCATTATTGTATCGAGAATTCCATTTTGTCTATTTGCTTCTACTACTTCTTCTTCTACTCCTACTGTGAGAGCAATTTCTAGTACTCAGACATCTATTACTTCTTCTTCTACTCCTACTGTGAGAGCAATTTCTAGTACTCAGACATCTATTAAGAGAACTCTTTGAATTCAATCGTCAATTGAAGAAGGTCCTCATGGTATCCCACTATATCAAATACTTTGATATCTAAACAGAGAAATGAGTTGCTTTCATGAATCCAGTCGCTTCATGTGGTCTTCATATATCCCAAATTACAAATTACAAATGCCCAAAGATCTAAACAGTGAGATCTGCTGTCTTCATGAGTTCAGTCGTCAGTAGTATATCCTCGCTGACTCCGCAAACACCCCCTTCCCCAGGACCGTGCCGTGCTATGATAGAGAGAGGCGGCCGCATCAGGCGGTACCGTAAGGGGCGGCATAAGCAGCAAAATCAAAATTACAATTGAAGGTTATTTTAAGAAAAAACATTTAAGGGGCGGCATTTCCAAGACTTGTATCATACTGAGAAAATATACCGCATGCTCCTGCCCTTCCCCTTCAATTTACTCCCAACACCAACAATTCCCCCCTCAATTTACTCCTCCCACCCGTCCTCCAACCACCCTAGCTAGGTTTGACACCCCCTTCCCCAGTCATGAGGGAGAAAACTCCATAATTCAAGTCACAAATTTCTGATTATAATGAATTCTTCATCCATTGAATCGCTGTTATCTTCTGTTAGAAATATTACTCACTCTGTCGTGACCTTGACCTGCAGAAATCATTGAACAGCTCATGTGTGCAGCAGACATACAGGTTGTCACTGTGTTTGATTCAGCAATCCATCAACACTAGTCTCAACGACCAGGCACCACTGTTAAAATGCCACGTAGTAATGCCATGTGCACGAGCGACAACACTTTTTCTTTTGTTTTATTCACACTAGTTACTTCTTTGAATTTTTTTCTTTCTTTAAGTCAGTGGTTCTCAGCCTGTGAGTCGCGACCCCTTTGGTCTAGCCACAATTTCACAAGGTCGCATAAGATCATCGGAAAACACATATTTATCATAATTAGAAATAAATATTTCACAATATATAATTACATATTGTTTTTGTGATTAATCAATATACTTTAATTATGTTCAGTTTGTAACAATAAAAATACATTCTGCATATCAGATATTTACATTACGATTCATAACAGTAGCAAAATTACAGTTATGAAGTAGCAACGATAATAATTTTATGGTTGGGGGTCACCACAACATGAGAAACTGTATTAAAGAGTCGCGCATTAGGAAGGTTGAGAGCCACTGCTCTAAGTGATGGATTTTTTTAATAATTGAGGGAAGGGGGCAGTCTAAGAGAAAAGAGAAAGTGTGCCAGGATTTGAACTGTGCTTTACACACGTCAGTCTAACTATTCAATACAGATACCAGAATTGGCTCTCGGGTATCTGAGTCACTGATTATCAATACAAGCTGGGGCGGGAAAGGTGGTCGGTCTCTCGGTTGCGTTCGTCAGAAATTAAAATGTCCTTCCTCCCATTAAGAATGACAGAAGGAAGAGATTTTTTTCCTCAATATTATTCTCTCTCTCTCTCTCTCTCTCTCTCTCTCTCTCTCTACCTTTTTCCTACTTTTCATGTGGGGTTTTTCTTTTTTAGCCTTGCTATCTCTTTATTCTCCTGGCGTGGTCATCGATTTTCGTCCCGGCAACGTCGTTCCAGCCAAAACGCGCGACTCTTGCATGCGCGGGTCCGGACCGATAGACCTGACGAGCCGACAGTCAGCCGGTGATGAGGGAATTTTTACCCTGCGGCATTTTATCGCATCTCTGTGAACTTGGGGAGAAACTAGCTCTGTCGCAAGTTGTTGCTATTCCACAAACTGGATCACTTTAACGTTAAGAACCGGGAGGGACATTTTGGGCGTGAAACTTTAACTTATAAACGACGCAATTCGTAAGGATTTGTGTGTGACCACAAATATGTTGTGCATGTTTCTATATAATACTTATTTATATATCCGTCTTACACGGTTACTTGTTTAAATATGTTATTTTCATTATAAATTAACCAATATTTCTTTGTTTCATTGAAGGTTTGTTCCGTGTGTTCTCTTTGGACTTAGTTTTTTTTTCAAAATGTTGTAAAGATTCGCTTGTGTGATGCCAGGGCCCGCAAGGAAGCAAAAATAGTAAGACTTCGACTTACAAGGACTTTCGTATGAGACAACTGAGGTAGGGGCCTAGGGAAACTACCCTAATAAATAAAAAGCGTCGCAGAAATCGGATGTGCTGTCCTACTTGTATGCACAAAAACTGACATGCGTACAATCGCGCGTATGCTCAAATTACATACATATCACAAAGAGTAGTTTAACAAGTGGTCGATATGGAGCGTTGGAAGAAGAAGAAGAAATATTCCCTGGTAATCCATGTTTTAGTACAAAATTAACAATGTAACAGTATATAAATGTATATCTTTGTTATGTCATAATATTTGTAGTTGTACGGGACGAGTCACCAATTCTAATACAAATAACATGTATTATCAACAAATGTTTGCGGCGGATTCTCAGAATTAGTTAAAAAATCCTTTAAACATCAGAGTGGCAAATACAGACTGAGATGGTACATCAGAGTGACAAATACAGACTGAGATTGTACATCAGAGTGGCAAATACAGACTGAGATGGTACATCAGAATGGCAAATACAGACTGAGATGGTACATCAGGGACAATAAGACTGAGATGGTACATCAGAGTGATAAATACAGACTGAGATGGTACATCAGGTGGCAATACAGACTGAGATGTACATCAGAGTGGCAAATACAGACTGAGATGGTACATCAGAGTGGCAAATACAGACTGAGATGGTACATCAGAGTGGCAAATACAGACTGAGATGGTACATCAGAATGGCAAATACAGACTGAGATGGTACATCAGAATGGCAAATACAGACTGAGATGGTACATCAGAGTGGCAAATACAGACTGAGATGGTACATCAGAGTGGCAAATACAGACTGAGATGGTACATCAGAATGGTAAATACAGACTGAGATGGTACATCAGAATGGCAAATACAGACTGAGATGGTACATCAGAGTGGCAAATACAGACTGAGATGGTACATCAGTGTGGCAAATACAGACTGAGATGGTACATCAGAGTGGCAAACACAGACTGAGATGGTATATCAGAGTGGAAAACACAGATCAGTGTATATAAAGTTGGCAAGAACCGGTGATGACCCAGCTCATGAGAAAAAAATTACGTTAGGTCGGACATACCCTGCGGAACACACAGTCGCGTGTTAGACAAACATTTAAATTTAATCCGTAAAGGGAAAATGAAAAGGGGATGCCTAGATAGATACGGAGACTTGAGTCTTCTTGAGGAATTGAAGCATGTTGGACTTTGTTATGTTATGTTATGCGATCGACGTAATGGCACATTGGGCATTCCCATTCGTGCTCTGTCCTCCGCTGCAGCAGCCATCCCAAAGTCCCAATTTGTTCACCGTACCCATGAGAAGTTGATTACTATATCTTCTCTCTCTACCACGAAGACGACACTGTCTGGCATGTCCAAACTTAACGCCTAATTCTCGAACTCGTTTCAGTGTTTGATACTTGCTCATGTGATATAATTGAGAGCGTACCGCATTGATGATATCGACTCTGTCCATACTTCTGCCAGCTTGAACCAGCATGTCCAGACGTGTACAGCCATGTTGGACTATTTCGGGAAGCCATAAAGAAAAGAGTAATTGACCCGGGAAAAGTGGAAGACAACTGTTGTTGCATCATGCTCCACTTGGATCAGAGAAGAATATTAATCAGAAAAAATTATCAAAATATGTGTTCTTCTGTTGTTCCGAAATGGACACGTCATGATCTGATGACATTTATAAAGTGTTTAAAGCGTTTTTAAGCCGAAGGATTGACTTCATTGCACCGGGTTTTACCCTATATGGCTAGGTCCCTCTCTACAGAAATGACACGTCACCTTTCGAAAGTATTGCACAAAACACGAACACCGTAGCTCCGGCAATAATCCTACGGGGTCACTGGAAAAAATGCACTCGTGAACAGAACGGCATGGTCCAGATTCGAACCACGACCTTGGACTCGCAAAGCAAGGGCTTAACCATTTAGTCACAGAGACTCCCGCATTTATAAAGTGTTACTACCAAAGTTGTTTAATTTGTTTATTATATATATACCGCTAGAATTTAACCCACAGGAAGTTTATGTGTGGTAAGATTGTTGAAGAATATTTCAACAAATTTAACAGTTCATATTGGGAAAATCGAGCCCTACTTTGCTAGAGATTAACGTTTTAGCAGTACATACCATACGTTAATCTTGTCTGTGCAGTTTTACCATCATTAATCTCCATCGTGTGTACATTTTGGCGATCATTAATCTCTGGTGTAGCTTAAAGTTAAACTGTCCACTATCTGCTACTCTTCACTAGTTATCTCCAGTTTATCTTCTACCTATCTCCAGTTTATCATCTATCAATCTCCAGTTTATCTTCTACCAATCTCCAGTTTATCTTCTACCAATCTCCAGTTTATCTTCTACCAATCTCCAGTTTATCTTCTACCTATCTCCAGTTTATCTTCTACCAATCTCCAGTTTATCTTCTACCAATCTCCAGTTTATCTTCTACCAATCTCCAGTTTATCATCTCTACCAATCTCCAGTTTATCATCTCTACCAATCTCCAGTTTATCATCTACCAATCTCCAGTTTCTCCTCTACCAATCTCCAGTTTATCATCTACCTATCTCCAGTTTATCTTCTACCAATCTCCAGTTTATCATCTACCTATCTCCAGTTTATCTTCTACCAATCTCCAGTTTATCTTCTACTGATCTCCAGTTTATCTTCTACCAATCTCCAGTTTATCTTCTACCAATCTCCAGTTTATCTTCTACCAATCTCCAGTTTATCATCTACCAATCTCCAGTTTATCTTCTACTGATCTCCAGTTTATCTTCTACCAATCTCCAGTTTATCTTCTACCAATCTCCAATTTATCATCTACCAATCTCCAGTTTATCTTCTACTGATCTCCAGTTTATCTTCTACCAATCTCCAGTTTATCTTCTACCAATCTCCAGTTTATCCTCTACTGATCTCCAGTTTATCTTCTACCAATCTCCAGTTTATCTTCTACCAATCTCCAGTTTATCTTCTACCAATCTCCAGTTTATCTTCTACCAATCTCCAGTTTATCTTCTACCAATCTCCAGTTTATCTTCTACCAATCTCCAGTTTATCCTCTACTGATCTCCAGTTTATCTTCTACCAATCTCCAGTTTATCTTCTACCAATCTCCAGTTTATCTTCTACCAATCTCCAGTTTATCTTCTACAAATCTCCAGTTTATCTTCTACCAATCTCCAGTTTATCTTCTACCAATCTCCAGTTTATCATCTACCAATCTCCAGTTTATCTTCTACCAATCTCCAGTTTATCTTCTACCAATCTCCAGTTTATCTTCTACCAATCTCCAGTTTATCATCTACCAATCTCCAGTTTATCTTCTACCAATCTCCAGTTTATCATCTACCAATCTCCAGTTTATCTTCTACCAGTCTCCAGTTTATCATCTACCAATCTCCAGTTTATCTTCTACCAATCTCCAGTTTATCATCTACCAATCTCCAGTTTATCTTCTACCAATCTCCAGTTTATCTTCTACCAATCTCCAGTTTATCTTCTACCAATCTCCTGTTTATCATCTACCAATCTCCAGTTTATCTTCTACCAATCTCCAGTTTATCTTCTACCAATCTCCAGTTTATCATCTACCAATCTCCAGTTTATCATCTACCTATCTCCAGTTTATCCTCTACTGATCTCCAGTTTATCATCTACCAATCTCCAGTTTATCATCTACCAATCTCTAGTTTATCCTCTACTGATCTCCAGTTTATCATCTACCAATCTCCAGTTTATCTTCTACCAATCTCCAGTTTATCTTCTACCAATCTCCAGTTTATCTTCTACCAATCTCCAGTTTATCTTCTACCAATCTCCAGTTTATCTTCTACCAATCTCCAGTTTATCATCTACCAATCTCCAGTTTATCATCTACCAATCTCCATTTTATCTTCTACCAATCTCCAGTTTATCTTCTACCAATCTCCAGTTTATCTTCTACCAATCTCCAGTTTATCTTCTACCAATCTCCAGTTTATCTTCTACCAATCTCCAGTTTATCATCTACCAATCTCCAGTTTATCATCTACCTATCTCCAGTTTATCCTCTACTGATCTCCAGTTTATCATCTACCAATCTCCAGTTTATCTTCTACCAATCTCCAGTTTATCTTCTACCAATCTCCAGTTTATCATCTACCAATCTCCAGTTTATCATCTACCTATCTCCAGTTTATCCTCTACTGATCTCCAGTTTATCTTCTATCAATCTCCAGTTTATCTTCTACCAATCTCCAGTTTATCATCTACCAATCTCCAGTTTATCATCTACCAATCTCCAGTTTATCTTCTACCAATCTCCAGTTTATCTTCTACCAATCTCCAGTTTATCCTCTACTGATCTCCAGTTTATCATCTACCAATCTCCAGTTTATCATCTACCAATCTCCAGTTTATCATCTACCTATCTCCAGTTTATCCTCTAAAAAGTATACTGATTCCAGTTTAGTTTCTACTTATCTTTTGTTCAGTTTGTAATTATCTCCACTTTAGTTTATAATTATCTCCACTTTAGTTTATAATTATCTCCACTTTAGTTTATAATTATCTCCACTTTAGTTTATAATTATCTCCACTTTCGTTATAATTATTTCCTGTTTAGTATCTACTCATGTCCATTTTAGTTTCCACGTATCTCCAGTTTATCCTCTGCCTTCGTTTAATTTCTAATTATCTCCAGTTTTGTTTCTACTTTTCTCCAGTTTATCCTCTGCCTATCCTCAGTTTCATTCCTAATTATCTCTAGTTTAGCTTCTACTGAAATTGTCCTTATCTCCATATATTTCAACCTACCTATCACCTTTATAAGTCAAACTTCGTATGCTCTCATTCTGAGACCTTTATAAGTCAATCTTCGTATGCTCTCATTCTGAGACCTTTATAAGTCAATCTTCATATGCTCTCATTCTGAGACCTTTATAAGTCAATCTTCATATGCTCTCATTCTGAGACCTTTATAAGTCAATCTTCGTATGCTCTCATTCTGAGACCTTTATAAGTCAATCTTCGTATGCTCTCATTCTGAGACCTTTATAAGTCAATCTTCGTATGCTCTCATTCTGAGACCTTTATAAGTCAATCTTCGTATGCTCTCATTCTGAGACCTTTATAAGTCAATCTTCGTATGCTCTCATTCTGAGACCTTTATAAGTCAATCTTCGTATGCTCTCATTCTGAGACCTTTATAAGTAAATCTTCGTATGCTCTCATTCTGAGACCTTTATAAGTCAATCTTCGTATGCTCTCATTCTGAGACCTTTATAAGTCAATCTTCGTATGCTCTCATTCTGAGACCTTTATAAGTCAATCTTCGTATGCTCTCATTCTGAGACCTTTATAAGTCAATCTTCGTATGCTCTCATTCTGAGACCTTTATAAGTCAATCTTCGTATGCTCTCATTCTGTCAACTTTCATTTTCTCATTGTATGTGAAAATCGTTGATCATCTCTGTCCACGTTGTTATCTTGCATATATGTCAAGATATCTTCATCATTATGTCAACATACGTGACCTCTCTATCAAAAGCTTTCATATCTTCACTGTATGATCTCCCTATGCCACATTTTCTATCCTCTTTAAATGTCGACCTTCGTTCCATTTCTATCTTAATTTTCTTACTTTCTCTACACTTTCTCTATACTTTCTCTATACTTTCTCTATACTTTCTCTATACTTTCTCTACACTTTCTCTATACTTTCTCTATACTTTCTCTATACTTTCTCTATACTTTCTCTACACTTTCTCTATACTTTCTCTATACTTTCTCTATACTTTCTCTATACTTTCTCTACACTTTCTCTATACTTTCTCTATACTTTCTCTATACTTTCTCTACACTTTCTCTATACTTTCTCTATACTTTCTCTATACTTTCTCTACACTTTCTCTATACTTTCTCTACACTTTCTCTATACTTTCTCTATACTTTCTCTATACTTTTCTACACTTTCTTATACTTTCTCTATACTTTCTCTATACTTTCTCTATACTTTCTTTATACTTTCTCAATACTTTCTCTACACTTTCTCTATACTTTCTCAATACTTTATACTTTATACTTTCTCTATACTTTCTATGTACTTTCCAACTTTCTCTGTATGTTCCTACTTGTTCTATACGTTCCTACTTTCTCTATATATTCAAACCCTGATCCCTTCTCGATATATTACCTGTTCTTATTTCTCTTGATATGAAAGTTAATACTTTCTATATATGCCAACCTCCAGATGATCTCTCTATATCAACCTTACTACCCTCTCCTTCTGTCAACCTTCCTCTCGAGTATACATATTTGCTAATCCTCTTTGTCTCAATCAGGCAACGACAGTGTACCTGGAGGAAAAAATCAATATCTAGTTGGACATTTTCTGTTGTCCTGTTCTATAATTATTAACATTTCTTTATTGACTTGTCATTTGTGTCAGCAGTAATTGTATTTTTATAACCCAATTTCGCAATTATGTTACCAGTGTTTTGAATCTATTTTGAATTATTATTAGTTTTCTTAGTTGTGTTACGCAGCAGTGTAAGCCGCCCTTTTATATTCACCCTCGGCTTACTCTTACTTTCTTGATTGAATGATTGATTGATTGATTGAATGATTGATTGATTGATTGATTGACTATCATCATTGCACTTCGGTGAATTACCATATGTGTTCCGATCTCCTTCTTACAGAAGAAGATCTCAGTGGCTTGCAAGAATTCCATAGCACCGGCGAGGGTCCTGGTGTAGTTTTGAATGATGGTGAAGATATATTGTAACAATTTATTTTTAAAAAACTTTTTCTAATGAATTTTGCACGCGCAGCGTTTTCCAGCCTGTTCTAGATTTTGAACTGTCACTGGTTCTTGTACGTGCTCAACTTGAACACCGGACACGAATATGCCTCCGATAGGACTAGGAACTCAATCTCACTTACTCTGAGATCAGGAATATGTTGAAAAATATATCGATGGCTCTGCGAAGGTGTAAACCGAGTACCCTTGAGACGAAAGGCAAGCACCAAACCTCATGCGGCTAGAGAGAGAGAAAATAGCTACTGACCACCACACTTGTGTTACCACTCAACACACTTGTGTTACTACTCAACACACTTGTGTTACTACTCAACACACTTGTGTTACTACTCAACACACTTGTGTAACTACTTAACACACTTGCTATATCTTTAGCCATTTTCCAACGTTGGAATATGTTTCATGTTATTGAATGGTCCACATTTCTCATTAATGAGTCCTTGTTCATATATATATGATTCGCAACGCTTGTAGAAGTATCAGCTTAGATTGCTCAAATATTCTTCACAATCGTTGCTGTTTTACAAGTCCAGTTTAAGTGTTGTTTTACAAGTTTATTGTTTAAGTGTTGTTTTAGAAGTTTATTGTTTAAGTGTTGTTTTAGAAGTGTATTGTTTAAGTGTTGTTTGAGAAGTTTATTGTTTAAGTGTTGTCTTACAAGTTTATTGTTTAAGTGTTGTTTTAGAAGTTTATTGTTTAAGTGTTGTTTTACAAGTTTATTGTTTAAATGTTGTTTTACAAGTTTATTGTTTAAGTGTTGTTTTACAAGTTTATTGTTTAAGTGTTGTTTTACAAGTTTATTGTTTAAGTGTTGTTTTAGAAGTTTATTGTTTAAGTGTTGTTTTACAAGTTTATTGTTTAAGTGTTGTTTTAGAAGTTTATTGTTTAAGTGTTGTTTTAGAAGTTTATTGTTTAAGTGTTGTTTTAGAAGTTTATTGTTTAAGTGTTGTTTTAGAAGTTTATTGTTTAAGTGTTGTTTTAGAAGTTTATTGTTTAAGTGTTGTTTTACAAGTTTATTGTTTATTGTTTAACAACAAACCTTCAGCGGTAGTGAGCTCGATCACAACCAAAGTGTACAAGGCTCAAACTTCGCGGCGGCCAATTTGGAAGCAAATTTATTCCGTGTAACGAACGGTAAAATAGACACTACCGTTCAGAAAGCAATGACAAACTACTGAACGTTTAAGTGGTGACTGGAAAATAAACGACTCGTTTACTGTGGTTGATGGCTCCGTCCTGTACAGGATAAGCCACGATTTTCATTTATAAAGTCTTTATACAAGTAAATTCTTTCATTGTTTAGGTTCATGTCAAGTGGATATACTATAAATACATTCTGCCGCTGTTTAGGTTCATGTCAAGTGGATATACTATAAATACATTCCGCCGCTGTTTAGGCTCATGTCAAGTGGATATACTATAAATACATTCTGCCGCTGTTTAGGCTCAAATAACAAAGTAGATACGAATTGTCAAAGTGACATCAGCTTTTAAAAGTCTAAATAAAATATAGAACTCCAGGTTATAAAATAAATGTAGTTGTAAACACTAAATTACGAATTTTCAGTGTTGTATCAATCTTAACATATGCCAGCGGAAGTTGTTGTATCAATCTTAACAGTGGCGGCTCGTGGTCATTTTCTTGGTGGCGCCAGGCACAAATTTTCGGAAAAATCGTGGTTTTGGAGTATTTACTATTATTTGTCTATTCCGGGAAGTTATCCTTTTCGATTTTGGTGGGCGAGCCCCACTGGCCCTTAATGACGAGCCGCCCTGAATCTTAACATATGCCAGCGGAGATGGAAAATTTATCAACATAGAGAAAAATGTTAATCATTTGAAAATAGATGTCTGCTAAAAATAGTGAACGTAAAATGGGATGAATTCAGAAGAGATGAAATCATAGAAATGTATGTTCAACCACTAGTAACAACTATTATTTTTGTAAAAGAAGTTAGAGATATGTTGAACAAATTCTGAGAAGAAAAATCACAAAGCAAGCTTGAATACTATGAGCAAGTTCTGTCACTGTTTCTTCCTCTTCTTCTTTTGTCGTCACACTGCTACTGGGTTGTTGTCCAGTGTCGTGGTTTTCTGTTTTTATTTTGCGCTGTTCTGGTGGCTTGGGTGATTATTTTGCTCTTTGACAGGATTCTGCTATGCCATCTAACAATCTTTTTGTCATCTTCCTCTCGTCATCTTTCTTGATATTCTATTTGGATGCATTCTTTGATCAAACCACTTAATTCTTTGTTTCTCAATGTAATTCAAGCAAGGTTCTGTGCCAACTTTCTTTCTTATGCTGATGTTGGGGACTGTTTTTTCTTGTGTTGTTGGTAACTTTTTGCAGGCAGCGCATTTCACGTGTATTTATTTTTTGCAACTGTGCTTTGCTCATTGTCCATGTTTGTCTCTGGTAACATAAAGTAGGTATGAAAATGCTGTTGATCATTTGTTGTTTAGCTGTCTGTGAGATTTTTGGGTGCCTTAACCTTGGTTGTCACTGTTTAGGCTCATATAAAGACGTTAGACAATCCAAGTTTTTGCGGTGTTTAGACTCCGATAAAGACGTTAGACAATCCAAGTTCTTGCGTTGTTTAGGCTCATATAAAGACGTTAGACAATCCAAGTTTTTGCGGTGTTTAGACTCCGATAAAGACGTTAGACAAGCCATGTTCTTGCGTTGTTTAGACTCCGATAAAGACGTTAGACAATCCAAGTTCTTGCGTTGTTAGAGCTCTATATAAAGACGTTAGACAAGCCATGTTCTAACGTTGTTTAGACTCCGATAAAGACGTTAGACAAGCCATGTTCTTGCGTTGTTTAGGCTCATATAAAGACGTTAGACAAGCCATGTTCTTGCGTTGTTTAGACTCCGATAAAGACGTTAGACAAGCCATGTTCTTGCGTTGTTTAGACTCCGATAAAGACGTTAGACAAACCAAGTTCTTGCGTTGTTTAGACTCCGATAAAGACGTTAGACAAACCAAGTTCTTGCGTTGTTTAGACTCCGATAAAGACGTTAGACAAACCAAGTTCTTGCGTTGTTTAGACTCCGATAAAGACGTTAGACAAGCCATGTTCTTGCGTTGTTTAGACTCCGATAAAGACGTTAAACAAACCAAGTTCTTGCGTTGTTTAGACTCCGATAAAGACGTTAGACAAGCCATGTTCTTGCGTTGTTTAGACTCCGATAAAGACGTTAGACAAACCAAGTTCTTGCGTTGTTTAGACTCCGATAAAGACGTTAGACAAGCCAAGTTCTTGCGTTGTTTAGACTCCGATAAAGACGTTAGACAAGCCATGTTCTTGCGTTGTTTAGCTCATAAAGACGTTAGACAAGCCATGTTCTTGCGTTGTTTAGACTCCGATAAAGACGTTAGACAAGCCATGTTCTTGCGTTGTTTAGGCTCATATAAAGACGTTAGACAAGCCATGTTCTTGCGTTGTTTAGACTCCGATAAAGACGTTAGACAAGCCATATTCTTGCGTTGTTTAGGCTCATATAAAGACGTTAGACAAACCAAGTTCTTGCGTTGTTTAGGCTCATATAAAAACGTTAGACAAGCCATGTTCTTGCGTTGTTTAGGCTCATATAAAGACGTTAGACAAGAAAGTTCGAAATAGGGGGAAAACGTTGCTGTTTATCGTCACTGTTTCTGTATTTTGTAAAACTATAGTACTTTGTTTGTACGTGTTTCACTATAGACAAGAAAGTTCTACTGTTGTTTAGACTATTCTTATTTTTGTGTACACGTTTCTAATCATATTGGACGGAACAACGGTGATGATTAACATATTTTGCACATAACATAATGTTTATTAACAACTTATAGTTGTATCCAGATGTCAAACATCACAACACAAAGTAACACAATTGTACATAGAGCAGTGATTAAATCGTTGTTTCGATAAATATGTTTTTATCAAGCAGTCATCATCATCATTCAGTAGCTTGCACTCTGTAAAACGTTGCCACTACTACAGTCATTCATGATTTATCATGATAAGATGTCCTACAGCTGCCGTTGTTATGTTCAAGTTACCTATCACGTACCTATTTTCTCTTTGATCTTTGTCCTCTTCGCGTTCACGAAATGTCTCCTTAATTACCTTTACCTACCTTTATGTTTTTGATGTTTCCAAAGTGTTCCATTTGTTTTACAATCTCGTTGTTATTGGCAAATATTTATTTTCAATTTTCAAACCGAGTTCTTGTTGAATAAATCTGTTTGTTCTTTCCCTGTTTCATGGAGTTATGGAAACTTTTAAGTATTAAACTGGTATTTCTTCCTTCGTTTTGTTCGCTTGAAATATTGTTTCTTGTATAAACTTTTAATCAGGAATAAGTCAAACAGCTCTCTGCCAGTGTCAGCAGGCTGAACAGATACCGGTTAGTCACCGAGGTGCAATGATGATGGTTTTAGTTTCAGTATGGAATATCTTCATTGCACTCCGGACATGTCCATAGGTGCTCCGATCTCCTTTGCAATACCCCCAGCAGCTTCCAGTGACTGACCGCACCAGTTCAATTTGACTGATGATAGTCCTATTAATAACTCAATCTTTTATGTGACTTACGTGAGTATCTTAGATTCCTACTAAAAATCAAAATTTACTTGCATTATTGTTCATGTCTTTATATATTTTGCCCTTGTGTCTTGTTATCTGATGATTCTCTTATTTATCTTATCATCATTACTTTTTACTATATTTTATTTTATTCATTACAAAACTCAACTTAGTTCATTACATTAAGCTTCTCGTTTCTTTTTTCTGGATTATATTACACATGATTTCTTGCAAGATTTGACGTATATTTTGAGTGATTGACAGTAATAAAGTTCCATCCCATGCTATTTTTTGTCAACGTATTAAAAACTGACATTTCTCTTATTAGATAGATATATATGTATGTAACATTTTGGAAAATTAGAATATTATTTTTCTTTATAATATTAGATTGAATTAGAGAATAATCTGGATAATGCTACATTCTTTTTCTTGTATACTTTCTTGTTGTCGTCATACTGCTATCGGGTTGTAGCATGGTGTCATGTTTTCTGTGTTCAGTTTGAATGTCTCGAGTAGCTTGAGTGATGAGTTTCTTCATTTGTTGACATGATTTTAGCTCAGAATCTATACATCGTTTTCTTGGAACTCTTTCTCACCTTTTCACCCTTTTTTGTGTGTGTTTGTTATGTTGGAATTTAATCCTCTTTAAGATGAGGCACGTACTTTCAACCAAAAGATTAGTGTTTTGGTTATATCAGAGCGTGTAGGACAACAAACATGAAAAATAAGAATTAACTTATTTGCGGAGAATCCAAGTGTATTTATATTCAATGTTTTTTGTTTTGTTTGTTCTGTAGAGGACTCAATCCTCTTTAAGCCGAGGCACGCACTTTCAACCAAATGATGAGTTTTTTTAAAGTTATAGAGCGTGTAGGCCAACAAACATTAGAGGGCAGGGTCCCAGGACGCAGAGGCAGACCAAGAAGAAGATGGATATTAAAAAAACCATGAATATGACCATTGACGAAGTGGGTGAACTGGCTAGAGACCGAGTGAATTTCAGATGCGATGCACAGAGAGCAACGTCCTATAAAGGATACGCACCTTGATGATGAGGCCAACAAACATGAAAAATAAAAATTAACTATTTCCCAGAATCCAAGTATATTCATATTCAAAATGCTCTACTGTAGAAAGCTTTATATCGTGTGGTATGGTTGCATTCTTACATTGCGGCTAAACAATTTCATTCTCTATTTTTCGATGTAATTCAAGCAGAAAGTTTATCAAACCTTCTATCTGAAATATAAATTATGATACAAATTGTCAAAGTAACATCAGTTTTTTAAAGTCTCAATAAAATATGGAGCTCCAGGCTATATATATATATATACATGTAGTTTTAAAAACTAAATTACGAATTTTCAATTACAATGTTGTATCAATCTTAACATATGCCAGCGGTTGACAATTGCGAAACATATAGAAAGCAAGTTGAAATCATTTGAAAATAGATGTCTGCGAAAAATAACGAACGTAAAATTGGATGAATTCAGGAGAAGCGATGAAATCAGAGAAATGTATGTTCAGCCACTAGTAGCAACTGTTATTTTTTTTTTAAAGAGAAGTTAGAGATATGTTGGGCATATTCTGAGAAGAAATTAATAAAAAAATTACAAAGTAATCTTTGAAGGGGGAGACAGAGAGCTAGATAGGACGCCTTAGGGAAACCCTGAAACGAACTTTTCTGAGAGAGACGAATAAAAATGGACTCAATTCCATAGAAGAGATGGATCGAATTGCCCAGGATAAAACAGTATGGAGAAATTGCTAACGTATAACGCTACGAAAGAATTATAATATGTGTTGTTCCTGTGCTTTACCTTGTTCATGATTAGCCTAATTGCAAACTATGGGGAAACGGTGAAGACATCAAGCGCACCGCCCTGTTTATGACACATACCGGAGTAGTCGCATAGCAGAAGTTGATCGCAGAAGAAGAAGAAGAAGAAGCCTAATAGCATAAAGTAGAAATGAATATGTTTGTGATCATTTGTTACTTAGCTGATCATTAGAGTAAAACAGTTAATTTTTGGAAATAAAATTACATTGAAACAGTAAGGTGACGTCTGTGGCTTATGGGATAATGACTTGGTCTTATTGACCCCGACGTTTTGAGTTCGATCACGCTGCGGATACTTTGGTTGCAAATTGTTTCTCGCGGATTTTTACTAAAGGAAGATGGCACCACCCGTTCAGAAAGCATTGGCAAACTACTGAACGTAATAATGCCTAGAAAAATCACAAACAGCGTTAAAAAGCGGGGATTGATTCGCAAAGTCCTGTAAAGGATATGCAATTAACTTTTGAAACAGTAAATATCTTATGATACTAATACATTAAAATTTGATATTTTTCCTGACTTGGTTATTTGATAGCTTTAAATGTATTGAAACGACATTATTGAAATATTGTTCTTAATACGACTAAATGTCCCTATTATTTTTATTGATAAGAATTAGATGTTTTATTTTGGCTTCTTTTATTGCCTACACTGAGTTCAGACTAAGTCATTGCGTCTAATATTGTTGAATCTGACTGATTTGTGCTTAGTCTTGCTTCTCTAATTACCTACTTGCCATTCGGGCGAAATCTTAATAAGGCTTCAAATGTACTTGTTAATTAGATCACCAAGTAAAGGATATAAGAAGTAATAAAGGCGGGGGGTGGGGGTCGAAAGTGAGTTCAGAAAAATTGGGGGTGTTCATGCGATTAGGGGTCGTTGGCTCCTTAAAGAAAAAATTAATAATAAATATTTTTAAATAAATTATTTTTGTGATTTTGCGATTAAATAATATTTAAAATTTGAATTTTGCATTTAAATTTATCCTATGCTCGTCTTATAGGATCCATTTTTTTCTATTTCATGCATATAGTCATTTGAAAATTGACCATGTATGACAGAAATATATATCATTGTTCTATGTCAAAAAGAAAATAGAGCATATATATATATATATATGTTAGAAAATGACTAAAGATATAGAAAGCAAGTTGAATGCATTTGAAAATAGATGTCTGCGTAAAATAATGGATATAAAATGGAACGAATTCAGAAGAAGTGATGAAATCAGAGACATGTCTGGTCAACCACTAGTGACAACTGTTATAAGAAAGAGAAGATGGAGATATGTTGGCACACCTTGAGGAGAAATGATCAACGAATATCAAAGCATGCATTGTAGTGGGATGCAAAGGGTTCAAGAAAGAGAGTCGACCTAAGGAGACCCTGAAACGAACTTTGCTGAGAGAGGCAGGAAATATCGGTCTCAGTTCCATGGAGGAGATTGTGCGAGTCTGCCCAGGATTGAGCGGTATGGAGAAATTACTTGCAGACTCTATGTAACGTTTAACGGTACGAGAGGAATTATATATATATATATATATAGGGGAGGGCGTTGGCAAACTGTTATATTGTGGAGGGTAAAGCGTTACAAAAGTATTATGTTAGTAAAGTGGGTTGGCTGAAAAAGTTTGGGAATCATGCCTATCAGTTTATTGCTGTACACTCTAATATATCAGTCAGTTTATTTCCATTTGTCCTTAGATTCAGTGTAAATTAGTTCTTCAGTTCTAATAGTGTATTCTAGTTTTCTGTACGATTTTATGTTTGTCTGCATTAGTCTTGCATCATAGTAGAAAAAGTCTGACACTAAAGTAGATATAGTAAGTAAGTCTGACATAAGTAGTATATAGTAAGTAAAGTCTGACACTAAAGTAGTATATAGTAAGTAAAGTAAAGTCTGACACTAAAGTAGTATATAGTAAGTAAAGTAAAGTCTGACACTAAAGTAGATATAGTAAGTATATCTGACTAAAGTATATATGTAGTAAAGTAACGTCTGACACTAAAGTAGTATATAGTAAGTAAAGTATCTGACACTAAAGTAGTATATAGTAAGTAAAGTAAAGTCTGACACTAAAGTAGTATATAGTAAGTAAGAAGAACTATTTCGATGCATCGAGTATATGTGTAAAGTAACTGACATTAACGTGGCACTATGTAGATAAGTAATCTGACCCTAGCAGTGCTTCTAGTACTAAAGCTAGGACTATTTTTGATCGAAGAATTACTGCATGATAATGAATGACCACTACTGCATTAACGTCACATATGATTATAACAAAATGAGAACTTTCTTCCAATTGTTTGAGATATCTGACATCTACGTATTTGAAATTTGGCAAGAAGGTGGCTTTCATGGATATGAAAAGGGGAAAATTATAAAACTAGACTTTTTATACGTTTCTATAACTATATTCTTAACTTCAACTAGCCATGGTCTTTCTGCATAGAAATCACCGAAAGTGTCTTTCCATGCTTTCACGACGTTTCTGGTCACGTGATCATGTTGTTACTTTCTGAAACCCCTAATCACAAAGTACGGTTGTTTTACAAAATAAAAAAAAAATGACAATACACAGCAACGTTTCAACTAACAATGCCTTTATGAAGCAAACAATACAACAAAGTGACGAATTTCACAGCACACTACATACAGACTTTAACAAAGATTATTTCTTTCCGCTCAAGTCCTGTGGTCATATAATGCGATGATAACGGCACTATTATTATAACAACGTATTTTAAAAACATTTATTTATAATTATCCACAGGGTAGTTGATAGCGTGCTTACCTAGATAGCAATAGACATGCGCTCGATTCACAATCGGATCAAATTTTTATTTTTTTATTTTTAGACACGTCGATAAATTAATAATCTGAATAAAATTAATTTGCCAATTGTTATTTTTCAACTTTCACGGGAATTCAATTGTATCAGGTTTTACTGGCAATCGAAATGATGGACACTTTAAATTGTTATTTGTCAACTTTCACGGAACGGAATTCAGTTTATCAGGTATTACTGCCGAAGCATGGAGAGAAAACGTATTGTTTTGGGGGAAGAAGCCGATTTTGAAGCAACGGGCATGTTTCTTTAAGGGACTTTACAAATAGATTTAAACTAAATTCCCGTGCGAAGAACGGGTAAACTGCTAGTATGTTATATAATGTTGTTCTTTCTTGGTGTATGTTTAAAACTCCATGCTCTATAAAGTGTTTGCATTGCTCAATAGAACACTAAGTTAAACAAACTATTAAACATTTGGTGTCAGGTAACTTTTGGTCTACAAATGACAATTTGGCAATTGCAAATAGATTATTTTAGAGTATTTGAGACTCAAAAATATATTTTAATCGATTACCTTGATGTTGGAATCGGAGACATACAATAGTTAGTAATCGATTACATTGATGCTGGAATCAGAGACACACAAGACGTAATAATCGATTACATTGATGCTGGGATCAACGACACACAAGACTTAATAATCGATTACATTGATGCTGGAATCAAAGATCTTTATTCTTAAACACGGTTACGATTCTTGGAACGACAGCCAGCATTGAAATCAAGTCAGGTAAGATAGTGGATGCTTGTCATTTTGTCTGTCTGTGTGTGTGTCTGTATATGTTGATCTGCTTGTCTGTTTGAGTGTCTCGGTGGAATTGTTTCATTGTCTTTGTTCGTTCATTCAGCCACCTCTGCTGTAGTTTATTGCAACTTGTATGTATTGAAAACGAGGAAATAAAGAGACAATTAATATAACATAATGCTGTGGATATAAAGGACTTGATTTATTGATTAACTGATCGATTAATATGAACTTCGGTGGATAGTAATTTGTGCTTCGATTTCTTTCTTACAATGGAGATCTCACCGGTAGGTTTTCTTAATTTGTTGTATCCAACTTCTTCATGTATCTTTTTGGGACGTCTTTATAGCGAACCAAGGATCATCTGAAAGCAAGGATAAACTATTGGATGATGGTGATCCTACTTGAAATGTCCTCTTTTCTCTCTCTCTCTATATATATATATATATATATATATATATATATATAACGAATCGCGTATTTTTTCCTGTTTATTTCTTGTTAATCGTGTGAGTCTCGCTAAGAAATTCTCAGTATTTCTCTAGTTTTACAAATTACAAAAACAATGACAACATACAGCAACGTTTCGACTAACAAGGCCTTTATCAAGAAACGAACACAGGGTGACACATTTGAAAAAAACATATGGCGACTACATACAAACGTTTCTAATGAAAATTAGGATTTTCATTAGAAACATTTGTATGTAGTCGTCCATATGTTTTTTAAATTGTCACTCCTTGTTCGTTTGCTTGATAAAGCCTGTTGTCGAAACGTTGCTGTATTTTCTTATTGTTTTTGTAATTTGTAAAACTACAGTACTTTGTGATTACGTGTTTTGCCAATCAAATAGTTTTACTGCAGTCTCATCTATTTTGTCAGTATTTCTCTCGTCTTTGGCCTATCTAAGAAATCACATATATGTATCTCTTGTCATTCGTCTATGTCTGTCTAAAAATCAGACACGCTTCTCTTTGTTCCTCGCTTGTTATTTTCTGTCTCTCTAAGAAGCCTCTTATATTTGTTCCTATTTCCCACTTGTCATATGTATGTCTGGCCGTCTTCTAAGAAGCCTCTATATTTGTTCCTATTTCCCACTTGTCATATGTATGTCTGGCCGTCTTTCTAAGAAGTCTCCTGTGTTTGTCCATATTTCCTACTCGTAACATGTCTGTCTCTCTCTCTCTCTCTCTCTCTCTCTCTTTCTCTCTCTCTCTCTCTCTCTCTCTCTAAGAAGTCTCCGACGTCTTATCTCATTAAACATCATCTTCTTGTGTTCATTATTCAGAGTGTGTATAATGCAGAGATCCTACCACAGAACGTCCCAGAATTTTAAATTAAATTAACTGATGTCATGTGCATGTCTTTTCTCATGGGATGATGAAACGTCACAAATTACTGGCTTCCTGATGACTTAATTGTACATTAAGGTCCATTCATATCCCCCGCATACATTTCCTGATAAAGAAGCAGAGAAACATGTGTGTTCCTGCTGGTATTATCTTCAGTGCTTCTTTTCTATATTTACATAGAGTTTCTTTCTATTCGTGACGTATGTGGCTTAGGGGATAGTGACTCGGTCTATTAACCCCGACGTTCTGAGTTCGAATCACGCTGCCGATAGTTGTTGCAAATTGTTTTACGTGGATTTTTACAAAAAGGACCCGTTCAGAAAGCAATGACAAACTACTGAACGTAATAATGCCTAGAAAAATCACAACAGCGTTAAAAGCTGGGGTTGATTAGCAAAGTCATGTAAAGGATATGCAATTAAATTTAACTTTCTTTCTATTGGTAAATATTTTTATTTTCATGGAAAACTGTTTAATGGATAAATATAGAATAGTAAATTCGTATCTTCTTCTTCTTTTGTCTTCACACTGCTACCGGGTTGTTGCCCAGTGTCGTGGTTTTCTGTTTTTGTCTTGCGCTGTTCTGGTGGCTTGGATGATTGTTATTTTTGCTCTTTGACAGGATTCTAAAATGCCATCTAACCATCTAACTTTGTGTGGTCTTCCTCTCGCCTTCTTTCCTGATCTTCTGTTGTAGAAGACTATGTATACTGTGGAGTTTGGATGCATTCTCATTAAGTGGCCAAACCACTTCATTCTTTGTTTCTCAATGTAACCCAAGCAAGGTTATGTGCCAACGTTTTTACTTATGCTGATGTTGGTGACTCTGTCTTTTCTGGTGTTGTTGGTAACTTTTCACAGGCAGCGCATTTCACATGTAATTTTTTGTGACTGCGCTTTGCGTTGTCCACGTTTGTCCATGTTTGTTCATATGTGACTCTGGTAACACAAAGTTTTTTTATGAAAATGTGTATAGTAAATACTAATATGAAGGCGATGTTGGATGAATGTATACGAACTCCGTAGCACCAGCGAGGACCCTATGTAATTTAGAAGATAGTGAAAGTATTTTATAGGAATTTTATTATTTAATATTTTTCCAATGCATTTTGCCCGGGCAGTGACTTTCCAGCCTTCTCTTCTCGATTTGAACTGCCAAGGTTTCTTTTACGCTCTCAGCTTGAACACGGGACCTATGTTTTATCGTCCGTCCCCAATAGGACTATGAACTCGATCTCAGCTACACTGAGGACAGATTTTTGGGAAAATATCACAATGACTGCACGATAGAACCGGACAGGAACCCATGATGACCCAGGTTAAGAGAAGAAAATGATAATGGGTCGGGCATACCCTACGAAAGACACAATCACTAGACAAGCACTTGAGTGGAACCCGCAAGGAAAACGAAAAGAGGACGCCCTAAACAGATCTGGACGAAGAAGTCTTCTTGAGGAACTGAAGAGTGCTGGACTATCCTGGGAGACCATACAGAAAACAGCCAGAGACGGAGAAGAGTGGCGAACAACTGTTGAGGCTCTATGCTCTACGAGTAGCGGAGAGGAATACGTCAAATCAGTCCACGATAGAGTGAACCGAGTACCTTTATAACGAAAGGCGAGCCCCTAATCGCTACGCCACAGAGACTGCTAACATTAGTCATTGCACGGGACATGTCACAAAGAGAAATGCATAGTTGTGTGAGTGGCTCTATATAACAGGTAACATACAAACATGAAGTATGAAAACGTCGATCTGTGTAATATATATATCGGAAATTTATCATGAATATGTGAGCGGCCTTCTTTGTAATAGGTATCACACAGGTAATATATGTATGAGTCAGTTCTACGTGACAGGTAAGACAGAGGTGTCATTGTTGTGTATTAGTCATTCTTGGAGACACGCGTAAGAGAGTGCGATCGAAGGACAGTGAGAGAGAGAGAGAGGGAGAGAGGTAACAGTGAACTGGTTGGATGTTATCAGTTTCTGTTTTGCTTTGTTGTTTTTTCCATTGACTAGTTGATCGAAAGTATGGTTCTATACGTGAGTCACACACTATAAGAGTCATGCATGGAAACGGCAGTAGTGTATGTGCTTGTTGTTTTTTCCTATGTGACAAATATGTATGAAACATGGATCTGTATTGGTTATTAGTTACTGAACTGATGTCATTGCACTCAGGGCAGACCTATAGGTGCTCAGTCTCCCGTAACATATGTCGAAGGTTATGCATAGTGATGTTTCCCGTGGCTCGCTGATAAAGATGGGTTTCTTCTGCAAATCTACTAAAGGTCTTCTTTTAACTACCTGATATAGAAAAATATTTATCATCGCTTCAGCTTCCTTATAGGTTTGACCTGCTATGTGTCAACTATCTCCGAGGTGAAGTTCGAGATCTTTATCATCGTTTCAGCTTCCTTATAGATTTGACCTGCTATGTGTCAACTATCTCCGAGGTGAAGTTCGAGATCTTTATCATCGTTTCAGCTTCCTTATAGGTTTGACCTGCTATGTGTCAACTATCTCCGAGGTGAAGTTCGAGATCTTTATCATCGTTTCAGCTTCCTTATAGATTTGACCTGCTATGTGTCAACTATCTCCGAGGTGAAGTTCGAGATCTTTATCATCGTCTCAGCCTCCTTATAGATTTGACCTGCTATGTGTCAACTATCTCCGAGGTGAAGTTCGAGATCTTTATCATCGTTTCAGCTTCCTTATAGATTTGACCTGCTATGTGTCAACTATCTCCGAGGTGAAGTTAGAGATCACCTGAGACTCCAGTTATTTGTTAAATATGCACATGTATTATTTGTTAAAATGTATTATTTTCAAGCAACATATCTCTACCAAATGCCATCTCTACCATATGTCATCTCTCTACCATATGCCATCTCTCTACCATATGTCATCTCTCTACCATATGCCATCTCTACCATATGTCATCCCTCTACTACATATCATCTCTCTACCATATGTCATATCTCTACCATATACCATCTCTCTACAATATGTCATCTCTCTACCACATACCGTTTCTCTACCATATGTCATCTCTCTACCATATACACTCTCTACCATATGTCATTCTCTACCATATGTCATCTCTCTACCATATGTCATCTCTCTACATATGTCACTCTCTACCACATCTCTCTACCATATCTCATCTCTCTACCATATACCATCTCTCTACCATATGTCATCTCTCTACCATATGTCATCTCTACCATATGTCATCTCTCTACCATTCTCACATACCATCTCTACCACATGTCATCTCTCTACCATATCATCTCTCTACCATATGTCATCTCTCTACCATATGTCATCTCTCTACCATATGTCATCTCTACCATATACCATCTCTCTACCATATACCATCTCTACCATATTCATCTCTCTACCATATGTCATCTCTCTACCATATGTCATCTCTCTACCATATGTCATCTCTCTACCATATGTCATCTCTCTACCACATGTCATCTCTCTACCATATACCATCTCTACCACATACCATCTCTCTACCATATGTCATCTCTCTACCATATGTCATCTCTCTACCATATGTCATCTCTCTACCATATGCATCTCTCTACCAATAGCCATCTCTCTACCAATGTCATCTCTCTACCATATGCCATCTCTCTACCAATGGCATCTCTCTACCATATACCATCTCTACCACATTCCATCTCTCTACCATATGTCATATCTCTACCATATGTCATCTCTCTACATATGCCATCTCTCTCTGATTCTGTACAATGTCATCTCTGTTGCATATCATCTCTCTACACATTCATATCTCTACCCTATGTCATCTCTACATCTGTCATCTCCTCTGCACTCTCCTTATAATATCTTCTTTTGTAAAATATCATTATCTTTGTGATTCATACTCACCTATCTGCACTTCATATCTGCTTGTCTCACATCTCATCTTTGTTTCTTATAATATCATCTATCTTTGTATATATCATCTATCTTTGTATAATATCATCTATCTTGGTCTCTCACATCTCATTGCCTCTCACCATCTCTCTTTGTTATAATATCATCTATCTTGGTCTCTCCACATATCTCTTTGTCTCTGTTAATCTTGCTTTCTCTTTCTGCATCTCTCGTTACAGCATAACATATATAATTGTCATGACATCTTTCTTTGTCTCCTGTCATTGATATCTACTTCAAGTTGACCAATATTTCCTTATTCGTGATCACTACTTTCAATGATAACACAATGAGACGACCGGTTACTATTGATCTTGAATAAGAGTTGCAGACAGACACCAAACACGTAGTGCTTTTAGTTAGATGGTTTAGTTCACTAATTGAATGAGTTTGAATGAGTAAATGGCCCATCTTAACTTTCAGCCTGGACAGAGTTAGACTAACTTCGATGTCTGGAAGACCATTTTCTCTTAAGTTTAGCAAAATCGCCTGTGGATTAATGTTTCCAATCGAACTTTAAACTTGTTTCTAATAGAATATCTAGTTAAACTCTTTAGACTTTCATATGATCAACAAATGAACAGATACAGGTATTAAGAGCTTCCGAAAAACAAGTAGACAAACACGGGACTCGAACCACTTACCCTAGTCCTTACGACACCAATCGCCTAGCCTAGCAATACGAGCGTCCTTACGTACACAACCAATGAGCCATTCTAAAAAATGACTCACGGGGAGTGTCTTTCTCAGACGCTTGTTATTACCAGACACAGAAACAATCAGGTAGGGTTCGTTAATAGTGTTTGCACAGGCACATGCTATGAGCTTGTTGTGCCTGTATATATTAGATACGACACAATATCACACATATATACACATATAACAAACATGTACACATCATTCAAAGTAGCTTCAAATTAATTCTAAGATGAGCACAAGGAGTTTTTACAAAAACCCAGAGAAGCACAGAAGTAACGAATATGATCAACAAATGAACAGATACAGGTATTAAGAGCTTCCGAAAAACAAGTAGAAAAAACACGGGACTCGAACCACTTACCCTAGTCCTTACGACACCAATCGCCTAGCCTAGCAATACGAGCGTCCTTACGTACACAACCAATGAGCCATTCTAAAAAAATGACTCACGGGGAGTGTCTTTCTCAGACGCTTGTTATTACCAGACACAGAAACAATCAGGTAGGTACGTATTGCTAGGCTAGGCGATTGGTGTCGTAAGGACTAGGTAAGTGGTTCGAGTCCGTGTTTGTTACTTGTTTTCGGAAGCTCTTAATACCTGTATCTGTTCATTTGTTGATCATATTCGTACTTCGTTGCTTCCTTGGGTTCTTGTAAAAAACTCCTTGTCTCATCTTAGACTTTCATACGAATATCTAGTTAAACTCTTTAGACTTTCATACGAATACCTAGTTGAACACTTTAGACTTTCATGTGAATATCTAGTTGAACACTTTAGCTTGGAACTAGTTCACTTTCATACGAATATCTAGTTCAACGCTTTAGACGTTCATGGGCGTATTGAACTATTTACTTCTTAAAAAGGGTTTAAAGACAAATAACTGACTTCATTAGACCGGGTTTCCCCGTTTGGCATGGTTCCTTTCAAGAAAAAATGCAACCGTAAACCGAAGAATGGGGGCATGGAACCCACAACCTGCAGAATGCAAGGTTACGGTTTGAACTCTTCGCCACAGAGATTCCATAAGAAGCACTTGTTAGTTTTAGAAATAGTCGTAGTCTCCGAAAGTTCGACACCACAAAACCTTATTTGCAACCGTCATGTTCAAATCATCAGTTACATACTGAATCCATATTTTCTATGGTCTTCCTTTTTCTTTCTTTGTTGGGATGACTCTTTCTGTAATGGCCAGTCTCCAAAAGTGATATACCACAAAAGTGATATACCACAAAAGTGATATACCACAAAAGTGATATACCACAAAAAGTGATATACCACAAAGTGATATACCACAAAGTGATATACCACAAAAGTGATATACCACAAAAATGATATACCACAAAAGTGATATACCACAAAGTGATTTACCACACAAATGATATACCACACACAATGATATACCACAAATGATATACCACAAAAGTGTATACACAAGTATACCACAAAAACATCTTATCGTCTAAACCGTTTCAGTATTCAATACATGACTTCGTGACCAATTTCAATAAGCAACGATATTAAAATAGAGCAAAGCTGTGAATATATTCAATGATTATATTAAATTTATTGCAAAGTATGTATGTTATAAACACTTGTTTCGTTCATCGGAAACGGAAAATGTTGTAGTTTTCGCATACCGTAGGGTAGCGCTGTCCAACACGGTACACGCGTGCGTCCTGACGCCCGTGGTATACATCACTGGCGCCCTAGTTCACTTGCCAGTTTTAACGCTAATAAAATTTCAGAAAAAACACATATTTCTGAATCACTATGTTTTAATTTTGTTCGTAAGCACGATATTATATAAGATATAATTAAACGTTTCATTTAAGTTTATTGCATATCCTTTAAATGACTTTGCGAACCAAGCCCAGCTTTTCAACGCTGTTTGTGATTTTTCTAATATTATTACGTTCAGTAGTTTGCCATTGCTTTCTGAACGGGTGGTGCCATCGTCCTTTGTAAAAATCCACGCGAAAAAATTTGCAACCAAATTGTCCGTATCGTGATTCGAACTCAGAACGTCGGTTTTAATAGACTGAGTCACTATCACCTAAAACCACAGACGCCACCATTAAACGTTTAATCGTGATTAATTTTTCCTCTGCTATTATTGTTATTAATGCTATTTTTAGTATTAATTTATTACTATTATTTTTATTAAAATTAAATTTGCAATTGCCACAGGCGTCCATGCCTCCACAGTAATTAGTAAAATGCGCCCCAATATATAAAAACATTCGACAGCACTGCCGTAGGGTGTAAAGTTCCTCTCATTTCACATTTAAATACCGAAGTATACAGGAAATGTTATGGTTACTCATTTGTGAAACTTCATGTCCGGAGAAATAAACTCACACCCATTTTTATGTCCAATTCGAATAAGTGAACGTTCTGCGCATTTCGCTAATCCGTCTATTCTCTTATTATCCAGTGCTCTTCTAATATTGTTTCGTTTAATCACAAGTTCTTGATCCGAGCTTTTGCCCAGTCGCGAACAATAATATCACACAATTTATAGAATCAAACAAGGATGAAGACAATAAAGCTTTCGGTTTCATTGATTCATTTCTTTATTCAATCAATCAAGTGCCGTGCCTGCCGGCGTAGGCGATCATGTCTCTCCACAACTATCTCTTATTCGTGCAGGTAATCAGTTCTGACGTCAATCTTTTGTCGAACCAAGATATCAGACCATCAACATCCCTCTTTTTCCCCATATCAGACCATCAACATTTATTCCTCTGTCTTCCACGATCTCTCCTACCTTGAATTTTACCTGTTGTCACCAAATATTCTAAAATTTTCTCTTTGCATTATATACCCGAAGAACCTTGATTGTCTGATTCTTATTCAGTTGATAAGGTTTCTTTGTGTGCAGACCTGATTTAAAACAGCACCATATTTCTTTACTACTTCTTTCTTAATCTATTATTCTTTTTATTTTGTATATAAACTCATTATTTTTTAATAAATCCATTATAATTAATTTTGTTCAATTCATATTCAATTTGTTTGTTTTGGCTTCATTGTTATTCATCATATTTCTCGTCTAGTAGTTTCCATAATGACATTTTAATACTTAAACATAAACAGATGCAATGATCAGAGAAGTCAATAAATAGATCTAGACAGAAATAACTAGCGAAACACATAGAAACAAAGTAATGTAGTTTTACAAAAACAATAACAATACGCAGCAACGTTTCGACAAAAAGGCCTTATATCGATAATACAGAAAGAATTCAGCATCAAAGAAAATTGGCTGCTACTACAAATAAGAATGAGAAAGTTGAAGTATTTTGTATATATTAAGAAACACGAAGGGCTGAGGAGAATACCATTATAGAAATAGGCATCCCAGCAAAGAGAAGAAAAGGAAGACCACGGAAAGATGGATTCAGGATGTAACTGATAATTTCTCTTGCGATCACCGCCCAGATCGTTGTACCGGATCTCCCCATAAATCTAATTTATGTGAAAATCTGATTCACGCAGCCTTAGCATTTGTGTGTTTAGTCACATCTTTAGCGCCATTTGGAGCTCTTGTGCTTATCCTTTGGCGATGTGTCCTGTTTTAGCCAGCGTTTCTGGGTTCGCTCTCCGTCCATCTTTGGCTGTCCCCAGCCGACCTACAAGGCAGCAGGTTGCTATATTCGTTTAGAGTAGCTACCCTTAGACAACTTCCCTCACGGGTTGTTGAGCGTCATCTGCCCAGGTTATCAGTCTTTTTTTTGGACTACTTGGTGTGCCTGCCGTCCAGTTTTGCGTACGGTCTGCTCCGCTAGGCTTTGATTGTCCCTACTGTCCATTCGACCGCTTATTGTTGGCTACGCAATTGACTAAGCAAAGTTTACTATGCAATGGGGAATACGCAGTTGACTATGCAATGTGGACCATGCAATGTGGACCATGTAATATGGACCATGCAATGTTGACTACGCAATGTTGACTACGCAAAGTTGATAAAGATATGTTGACTATTCAATGTACAGACGACTGTGTAATAAAGTACCTTCTACGAAGATTATGAAAGCACTTTATTTCTAGCTTCCACGTCAGCCCTCTATCTCATCCCCAACCCCTCCCTCATTGGCTCATGTTTTAGTAATGGGACATTTACAGCGGTCGATCTCATGACATACCCGATGAAAGCCGTATCTCTGGATGTCAAGCATAGGTTAATTATGTGGACAGACGCTATGGAGACCTTTCAATAGCAACCAAAAATTCCATGCTTCTTCAACCATACTAACTGCCACTCGCTACTCTTCATTTGTAACTTTCCCAACACGTATACCACGCCCAGAGCGCAGTATCTGTCCCATAGAGCTCGTCCCATAGAGAGTTGGTAATATTCACAATCCCACTCAGTTTACCAAATGAGTGGCGTACGAAATCGCTTCGAACAGATATCTGGCACTCTGAGCATTCTCAAATTATTCCATGCATTAGTAATGCTATCCATCCACTATAACATTATACAAGATCATGTCCGCTCCTCTACCCTGTCCTCAGTTCCATGCGAAATTTGGCTGTCGATGGCATTAGTTGCTGTTTAAAATTAATGAGATATATGTCTCTGTTATATAAACACCCACATATTATCCTTTTGGGTAAGAGTGTTCGTATCATGTGTTTTCTCATTGAGATGTAGTGTCGTATTGCTATAGTGTAATTGTAGTTTACTCTTGAGTGTTAAGTATGTGTTCATATAGTGTGTAGTTTACTCTTTAGTGTAAGAGTATTCGTACGTATGTGGCTTTCTCTTTAGTGTAAGGGTGTGTTACTATTTGTGGTTTACTCTTTAGTGTAAGAGTATTCGTGTGTGTAGTTTATTATTTAGTGTAATGGTATTCATATGTGTTATATACATATAAATATAATGCCCGCAGACATGTGTATGCAGTTCGTGTACCACCGTCTGTTCTAACACACCAACTACATAATGCAGCAACCGTTGCATGTTTGCCTGTCTCATTTGACCACGTCTCGCACATGATTTGTTGCATTGTTAAATTAACTACAAAGTTACGTTACGGAATTCTGTTGGTGTGTTTTAACTATTTCTTAATTAATTCTTTCAATTTCTGTTAACTTAATAATTTGGGGGACTATTCATTTATCTACACAGCTAAATGTTCTTCATCAAATTTAGAGCACAAAACAAAAACGTTATTCATATATGCTCATGAAGAGTTACATTGATGAGAAAATTTAATCGGCTACATCGTGTTTGTCAGTGCTTTAGTCTTCTTCTTTTGTCGTCACACTGTTACCGGGTTGTTGCCCAGTGTCGTGGGTTTTCTGTTTTTGTCTTGCGCTGTTCTGATGGTTGGGGTGATTATTATTTTTGCCCTTTGACAGGATTCTGCTATGCCATCTAACCATCTTTTTCGTAGTCTTCCTTTTTCCTTCTTTCCTGATGTTGCTATTCTGGCGGCTTGTGTGATTGTTATTTTTGCTCTTTTTACAGGATTCTGCTATGCCATCTAACCATCTTTATTCCTGGTCTTCCTCTCGCCTTCTTTCCTGATGTTCTTTTGTAGAAGACTTTGTATAGTGTGGAGTTTTGATGTATTCTTATTAAGTGGCCAAACCGCATCATTCTTTGTTTCTCAATGTAATTCAAGCTAGGTTCTGTGCTAACTTTCTTTCTTATGTTGATGTTGATGACTGTCTTTTCTCATTTTGTTATTTTATGTGTCTGCGATTTGCTCATTGTCCATGTCTGGCTCTGGTAACACAAAGTAAGTATGAAAATGCTGTTGATCATCTGTTGTTTTGCTGTCAGTGAGATTTTAGGATGCCTTAACAATGGGGCTAGCTGGTAGGCTACAGCATTTGCTTTTTGCACTCTAGTCTTTATTTCTCTGTCTAATGCGGTAATAAGTTTGTGAAATAAAAGGAAATTAAATGATCACAACTTTATAACTCTCACAGTCTCATAAGATGAGAACCGTTGAATCGGTGAGAATCCAAGTCTGGCGGTTTGTGCATTAGATCTGGCCTTTCGCTATCAAATCACAGAACCCTACCCTGAGGATTATTTTTCACTTTCCCCTGGTTCCTTCTTTCATTCTATTTTATCTTTTTTTCATGAGTGCGTCTTCTGTTGAGCAGGAGAAGTGCGGCAAATGAAATTGGCAGTCACGCAAGTTTATTGATTGAACCCCGACGCCATTTTGGCGTGGGTTATTCAAGGGAAAGGGATGACCCCGTTGAAATAGTTTGTTGTTCTGGGACACGAAGAGCAAGTTGTATGATGAAAAATAACACTCCCACGACAGTTGGAGAGAACTCATTATCGTTATTAAAGCTTTTTTTATGTGTGTGTTTGTATGTCCACTACTGTGCCGTGAATCGTAAACCTATTGTTTGCAACTTGTCCTATGCTGTATGATCGTAAACCTAATGTTTGCAACTTGTCCTATGCTGTATGATCGTAAACCTATTGTTTGCAACTTGTCCTATGCTGTATGATCGTAAACCTAATGTTTGCAACTTGTCCTATGCTGTATGATCGTAAACCTAATGTTTGCAACTTGTCCTATGCTGTATGATCGTAAACCTATTGTTTGCAACTTGTCCCATGATGTATGATCGTAAACCTAATGTTTGCAACTTGTCCCATGCTGTATGATCGTAAACCTAATGTTTGCAACTTGTCCCATGCTGTATGATCGTAAACCTAATGTTTGCAACTTGTCCCATGCTGTATGATCGTAAACCTAATGTTTGCAACTTGTCCCATGCTGTTTGATGTATGATCGTAAACCTAATGTTTGCAACTTGTCCCATGCTGTATGATCGTAAACCTAATGTTTGCAACCTGTCCCATGATGCATGATCGTAAACCTAATGTTTGCAACTTGTCCTATGCTGTATGATCGTAAACCTATTGTTTGCAACTTGTCCCATGATGTATGATCGTAAACCTAATGTTTGCAACTTGTCCCATGCTGTATGATCGTAAACCTAATGTTTGCAACCTGTCCCATGCTGTATGATCGTAAACCTATTGTTTGCAGCTTGTACCGTGATGTATGATCATAAACATAATGTTTGCAACTTGTCCCATGCTGTGTGATCATAAACCTATTGTTTGCAACTTGTCCTTAAGTAACACTATTCTGGACTGCAGATCGCCTGTGTGTTGCCGTGGCCATCAAGAGGAGCAAAGAATAGCAACACTGTGACCTACAAGGCACTTGTGTAAGAGGCGACTGATGTAGGTGTCATGGGAAACTAATCTGGTATTTAAAAAAAAGTGTCTCAGAAATCGGACGTGCTGGCCTACTTGTAATCTCATAACTGGCACCACGTACAATCGATCTTGGTCTCAGATCACATACAAATCACAATGAGTGGTTTAACAAGTCGATATGGAGCGTTGAAAGAAGAAGATAATGTGAATGCAAAAATTCTATTTGCAGACGAAGTCTTATCTTTCCTGATTATGTTCTATATTCGCCATTGATGTCATTTGATTGTATATTTAATGATATTTCTTGCCAGTGTCTATAAATACAACTCCTTATGATATCATATTCTAACGATACTAACACTCTGGTCGGGTAATAAATGGATAGTATAGCATTTCTAATAGGATGTCTCGACACAACTGGTAGTAAGTGATATTCCAGTTATAGCGGAAATGGCAGCAATATGGAGAGAATAATTTGTGTGATTTCCAACTTCTCCTTCTTTTTCAAACGCTCCGTATCGACCACTTGTTAAACACTCTTTGTGATTTGGATGTGATCTGAGCCTAAGAGCGATTGTACGTTGTGCCAGTTATACACCTACAAGTAGGCCAGCAATCCGATGTCTGTGACGCTTTTTATTACTAGGGTAGCTTCCCTAGACCCCTATCTCAGTCGCCTCTTACGATATGCCTTGTAGGTCGCAGTGTTACTATTATCTATTCCCCTTACAATCCCCGGCAACAGACGAGCAATGTGATTTCCAACAATATTCTTGCTACAATGAAAATGGAAAAAAAAAAACAATGATCAACTGCAGGATGTTACCGAAAAAGGTGTACTGCCATTTATGAAAATTCATTTTTTTTCCAGTTCGCTCACTATGAATTCAAGCACAGTCATGTCGCCTGGTTTTGCGCGTATGCCTACTTTCCTTATTACCAGTGTCCATGGCTTAGTCCAGCGAGCTTTACTCTTACTTCACATACTTGTAATTGAGATACTCAAGTATAGAATCAGTTTCTCCTGTAGTTCTGCCATGTACCATGTACTCACCGAGCATGTACCGTGTACTCACCGAGCATGTACCGTGTACTCGACGAGAATAGTGACAAACAGCTGGACTTGTACTTCATTGAACAGTATTTGTTAAAGCATATGTTAAAACTTGCCTTTAGCCCAGTATAAACCGATGGGAACACACCCCTACTCTTGTGTATAGACGTTGATAAGATTACACGTTAAGTTAATACAACGTATGTGCTTCAAGGAAATGACTTATGTTGCTCTTATGTCTGGCTGCTGTTCGTTCCATTCAAAGTGTTGTTTACAGTCAATGAAAATATCGATATTAGGTCGCCTGCTATTTATTTAATCAAACTGGTATTTCCCTGTCTGTTTGTTTGTTTCTTTGTCTGTCTTTTTTGTTGTTGTTTGTAGCAAATGAAATTAGGTATGAAATTAGGCATGGATGCTGTTTATTTATTCAAAATTTTGTTTCCTTCTCTCTTTGTATCTTTTTTTGTTGTCTCTTTGTTTGTTTCCTTGTGTGTCTGTTTCTTTGTCCGTTTGTTTGTTTGTTTGTTTGTTTGTAGCAAACGACAATGTTTATATTAACTCTGGCTGATTGTTTTTATAACTCAAATTTTCGTTTGTTTGTTTGTTTGTTTGTTAGTTAGTTTGTCTGTTTGTAGTAAATGTTGAATTTAAGTGTGGCTGCTGTTCATTCAATCAACCTTTTGTTTGCAGTAATTGAAAATGCTGCTATAAGACCACGCTTTTGATCATTGTTTCCTCAGTGAGAGCAATCTCATTTGATTTGAGTGTAAATAGATCGATGTTAAAATCCGCGATTATTTGCGTAGTCTGTGTGTTTGCAATTTCATTGTTTTTTATCCTATTCTCACTTTCAAAAGCTTAACTTAAACTCTTAACTCCAGGCTCAATAACATCCAACTTAACATAAGAAGTAATAGCAAAAAAAATGTAACATTTTGCGCGCTGAAATGAATAACTACATGTGAAATGCGCTGCCTGCGAAAAGTTACCAACAACACCAGAAAAGACAGAGTCACCAACATCAGCATAAGAAATAAAGTTGACACAGAACCTTGCTTGAATTACATTTAGAAACAAAGAATGAAGTGGTTTGGCCACTTAATAAGAATGCAAACAAACTCCACAGTATACAGCGTCTTCTACAACAGAAGATCTGAAAAGAAGGCTAGAGGAAGACCACGAAAAAGATGGTTAGATGGCATAGCAGAATCCTGTGAAACAGCAAAAATAACAATCACCCAAGCCACCAGAACAGCGCAAGACAAAAAAAGAAAACCACAACACTGAGCAACAACTCGGTAGTAGTGTGACGACAAAAGAAGAAGATGAAGAATGAATGGGGTGGATAGCAATGATCAAACTGTCTTTATAACATTTCCGTTTGCTTGTTATCAATGAACCTACATATTCAAAACTAACAAAAATCCAACATTTCGACCACAAGTCTTTGTCAAGGAAACATACAGACTTATAGTCGAAACGTTGGATTTTGTTAGTTTATGATTTGATTATTCATTTTGCTTGTTTATGTTATACCATACAAACGTTTATGTTATACCATACAAACGTTTATGTTATACCATACAAACGTTTCTTTGTTCTAAAACGCCAATTTATTAACTATCACCGCAACCCTCTCTAGTTTCTCAGATCTGATCTGATACGCTCCTGACCGCCTCAGATTTGTAGGTTTCCGTACATTGCCTTATTCAAAACTATCAACTCTTTCCAGTTGATGTCCATTGATGCATCTTCCCAGTTGATGTCCTTTGATACATCTCCCAGATGATGTCCATTGATGCATCTTTCCAGTTGATGTCCATTGATGCATCTTCCCAGTTGATGTCCACTGATGCATCTTCCCAGTTGATGTCCTTTGATACATTTTCCCAGTTGATGTCCATTGATGCATCTTACCAGTTGATATCCATTGATGAATCTTCCCAGTTGATGTCCACTGATGCATCTTCCCATTTGATGTCCTTTGATACATCTTCCCAGTTGATGTCCATTGATACATCTTTCCAGTTGATATCCATTGATGCATTTTCCATTGATGTCCATTGATGCATCTTCCATTGATATCCATTGATGAATCTTCCCAGTTGATGTCCACTGATGCATCTTCCCATTTGATGTCCTTTGATACATCTTCCCAGTTGATGTCCGTTGATACATCTTTCCAGTTGATATCCATTGATGCATTTTCCCATTTGATGTCCTTTGATACATCTTCCCAGTTGATGTCCATTGATACATCTTTCCAGTTGATATCCATTGATGCATTTTCCCAGTTGATGTCCACTGATGCAACTTCCCAGTTGATGTCCACTTATGCATCTTCCCAGTTGATGTCCATTGATGCATCTTACCAGTTGATATCCATTGATGAATCTTCCAGTTGATGCCATAGCATCTTCCCAGTTGATGTCCATTGATGCATCTTACCAGTTGATATCCATTGATGCATCTTCCAAGATGATGTCCACTGATACATCTTCCAAGATGATGTCCACTGATGCATCTTCCAAGATGATGTCCATTGATGCATATATCACCTGTTATATCTATTTTATCCGTTGTCAACATTGTTGATTCTGCTCCATTGAGATGTAAGTTGCGTTCTCTGCTGTTTCTTTGAATGGACATGACTAATTTCTCAAAACTATTTGTTGAGATCAGTGGCGGCTGGTCATTAAGGGCCAGTGGGGCCGGGCCCACCAAAAATAATGTATAATGTGTATTTATTTTTATAAATTAAAATATAACAACCCAAAACCTTGATTTTTCCGAACATATTTTCTGGCCCCACCAACAAAAATAATCACGAGCTGCCACTGGTTGAGATAGACAAAAGCACTGTATTATCAGCATATGTGATACATGTCCTCCAATAACTAGAGAATCTTACTGTTCGTTATCTTCTACTTTATCTTCTCTTTTGGTCCCTGTGACTTAAGAAGCCACCCCTACGCTTAACGGCAAGATTGGACAACCAAATCTATCATCCACCTGGGGGAACAACAATATACAATTAATAATTCGTTTTATGCGTGTCGTTTCTCCTTTGATATCTTCGTGTGAAGCTGTTTATATACATTTCGTCCTTTGCTGGATAAAGATCTAGTTACTAATAGCTCAAACGTTCGTATTGTATGCTGTTTATTTAGAAACTAACTTACATTGTGTTGGAACATTTCCCTGTTTGGCATATCGTTTTTTTTGGCATATAGTTTTTGTTTTTTTCTTTATTATCATTATCTTTTAGTTTTCCAATTTTCCTCATCTCTCTCTTTCTCTCGCTCTTTCTCTCTCTATCTCTCTTTTTCTCTCCTTCTCTCTCCTTCTCTTTTTCTATCTCTTTCTCTCTCTCTCTTTTCTCTCTCTCTTTCTCTTTCTCATTTCTCTCCTTTTCTCTCTTTCTCTCTCTCTCTTTTCTCTCTTTCTTTCCTCTCTCTCTCACTCTCTTTCTCTCTCTCTCTTTCTCTCTCTCTTTCTTTCTCTCTCTTTCTCTCTCTCTCTTTTCTCTCCGTCTCACTTTCTCTCTCACTCTTTCTCTCACTCTCTTTCTCTCTCCTCTCTCTCTCTTTCTGCTTCACTCTTTCTCTCTCTCTCTCTTCTTTTCTCTCTGTCTCACTTTCTCTCTCGCTCTCTCTCTCTCTCTCTAGCGAATGGTGCCTTCTTCTTCTTCATCTGCTTTCGACCACTATGAATTCAGGCGTAGTCGGTGCCTCTGGTATGACGCATCTGACTGATGTTTGCGTAAAGGCCTTCTTTCCTTATTATTAGTGTCCCCTACCATACAGGCGTACTTTTTCCCACTTGAGAGGTACCCCGATGCTTAAGACAGTAACAAATACACATCATTGTTCTATGTTCTTAAGACAGTAACAAATACACATCATTGTTCTATGTTCTTAAGACAGTAACAAATACACATCATTGTTTTCTGTTCTTAAGACAGTAACAAATACACATCATTGTTCTCTTAAGACAGTAACAAATACACATCATTGTTTTCTGTTCTTAAGACAGTAACAAATACACATCATTGTTCTCTTAAGACAGTAACAAATACACATCATTGTTTTCTGTTCTTAAGACAGTAACAAATACACATCATTGTTCTCTTAAGACAGTAACAAATACACATCATTGTTCTCTTAAGACAGTAACAAATACACATCATTGTTCTCTTAAGACAGTAACAAATACACATCATTGTTCTCTTAAGACAGTAACAAATACACATCATTGTTCTCTTAAGACAGTAACAAATAAACATCATTGTTCTCTGTTCTTCCTCATTCACTGTATTGCGTTCCAGCTGTGATTATTTTTATTTAGTTTCTGCTCTTTTCCATGACGTTTTGAGTCTACCGTGTTTTCTGTTATTCTCAAATGTTTATGTCAGTGCAGTTTTCGTGACCAGAGTTTGACTCCATACGCAACACGTCTGATCCCTCTTCAACGTCTCTATTGGATAATGGTGCTTATATTCTCTTTTTTGATTGTAGACAGTGTCGTCGTTGCTGCTTCCGTAACAAAGTAATTTACATGATGGGATTATTAGTTCCATGAAAAACCCTCAACCTGGAGAACCAGAAAGACATTTAATATGTCCCACTCCTCACTGACCTGTCCGACCTTGGTGACCCTGCCATTAACATAAGTTCCGCCGTCATAGCCCACTGTATCATTAGAGCATACACATCTCTCCATAACTACAATGTAATGGTCTCATGGGCAGACCATATAAATATGTTCATATATAAAACATAATACTGCTGAGCTTTCCATCGGGTACTCATCTACCATACTCGCTTCATTTATGTATTTTCTGATCCATTCTACAGTACGGTTTAATTAATGGAACAGCCAACAATACACAAAATGGAAGCTTGTTTTTATTAATAGAACAGCCAACAATGGCACAATGAAACTTGTTTTATTAATAGAACAGCCAACAATATACAAAATGGAAACTTGTTTTTATTAATAGAACAGCCAACAATGGCACACAATGGAAACTTGTTTTTATTAATAGAACAGCCAACAATATACAAAATGGAAGCTTGTTTTTATTAATAGAACAGCCAACAATGGCACACAATGAAAACTTGTTTTTATTAATAGAACAGCCAACAATGGCACACAATGGAAACTTGTTTTTATTAATAGAACAGCCAACAATGGCACACAATGAAAACTTGTTTTTATTAATAGAACAGCCAACAATATACAAAATGGAAGCTTGTTTTTATTAATAGAACAGCCAACAATGGCACACAATGAAACTTGTTTTATTAATAGAACAGCCAACAATAACACAAATGGAAGCTTGTTTTTATTAATAGAACAGCCAACAATGGCACACAATGAAAACTTGTTTTATTAATAGAACACAACAATACAAAATGGAAGCTTGTTTTTATTAATGAGCAACAATGCACACAATGAAAACTTGTTTTATTATAGAACAACAACAATACAAAATGGAATCTTGTTTTTATTAATAGAACAGCCAACAATATACAAAATGGAAGCTACGAAGCTTGAACAGCCAACAATCTACAAAAGGGACCAGCACTAGTTTATCCTATCAGCCCTTTTCTATATTGCTAAGTTATCCTCGTTTTAGCTCTACATTTCTTTTTTACATAGTGAAGCTCACTTACTCATTATCTATTCCGCGCCATTTCGTTGAGTATAGAGTCGACGGTTCAAATTACAAAGAGAACGTGATATTGCCCTATAATCCCCAGTGAACCCCAATCATTTTCCTTAAAACTCGAATCAGAATCGTTCTGATTGTTCCGCCTACATTTGCAAGCTGAATGTTAAAGTGATGTGCCCTTATTCCCTGGCCTTGGGTATAAAGAAAGAAAAGAAAGATAAATGACAAATCCCCTGGCATAAGACCTCATGTAAATTCATGAACGTTGCATCGTAAAGATCCGCTTTTCACCAACGACTGGGGTGAACTTCCCAGCGAGAGACACTTCAAATATTATGTGGAATGGAGACCTCTGTATGAGTTGAGTTGTAGCGATAAATATTTGTGATATATATGCAGCAGACAGCAATCATCTTTAAACTTGCTTTTGTTTGACTTCTCTTACGGGGTGAGATGGTGCAGACAAACCTTTTTATTCAGTGATCCAGCGACCTTTGGGATTCTTGCCATTCTGCTCAATGGCATAACATTGAAGAACTGTGGTTTTTTGTGATTTTCTACCAACCGCGGACAAGAGCCAGAAATCGACTCTGTAACACTTGGAGACGAACGAGTAAACTCTCTGTGCTGTTCAATAATACCGAAGTCAATGCAGGGTTCGCTGTGCTGATTCCTCGCCACCAGATTGTCGAATGTTTATTCTGAGTTTTAATATACGCCAGATATGTGTCCAAATGGTTAAGGAGAGAATCTAACGACATGAGTTCTTATAATGATTATCACTGGTCAGAAAGCTATACGTATATCCTAGGTCTTTCCGTTTTGTTCTGGCTTTTTTCCAACCACAGACATGCATGCATAATTGTTGACGATGATAGACTTGCATAGAGGATGATGTACTAGTAGACGACCACAGACATGCATGCATAATAGTTGACGATGATAGACTTGCATAGAGGATGATGTACTAGTAGACAACCACAGACATGCATGCATAATTGTTGACGATGATAGACTTGCATAGAGCATGATGTACTAGTAGACGACCACAGATTTGCAAATATTATGATGTACTAGTAGACGACCACAGATTTGCAAATATTATGATGTACTAGTTGACGACCACAGATTTGCAAATATTATGATGTACTAGTAGACGACCACAGATTTGCAAATATTATGATGTACTAGTCGAAGACAGACTCGCGAAGATGACGATGTACTTATCGGTGACGGACTCACAAAGATGATAATCTATTAGTTTGAGAGCACAGACTAGCAAAGATAACATTATTATGTTTCCGACAAAAATTACATACAATTGAAAGTAAACAATGCCTTGTAATTTACAGCAGATAATGCAAGAGATATTGCCCTGTATTTGACTACAGACATGGATTAGACCAGAGTAAATCATGTATATTTAGCACAATATATTTCATTTATTCTCTGCGCCCACTGATTGTTTCAAGTCCAGGATTAGATTAAGTAGTGTTTGCGATCAAATTGTCTTTGAACTAGGAACTTATTTACAAACGTTCAATTAGCTTCCTTTGTGTATTACGTCTTGCACGAACATGTGTGTGTATATACGTCGCTCTTCGTACATTCTATAATAGTATCAGTGGTTGAACGATTATTTATCTTCATAGTCGTCAATGTGGCGATGTGGTCAAGACATTTGTCTTGCATTTTGAAGTTTAGTGGTTCCAACTCAGACCACGTCCTCGGTTTACAGATGCATTTTTCGGAGATCCTAGGATTCTTGCTAAAGCCGAAGGGTCTGAAGCCGAAGGATTGACTTCATTGAGCCGGGTTTGACCCCATGTGGCTCAGTCCTTCTCCGCAGAAATGGCAGAGAGTGTTGACAAACACGAACTTCATACTCCGAAATAATCTAGGAATCTCAGAAACAAATGTACTCGTGAAAAGACGCTTTCTGGATTTGAATCCACGACTTTCAGAACCAGGCATCTGCTTAACCACTACACAAGAGACCTCTATCAGCAGCTCCTGCTACTGGAGAACAGTTCCTTTCCTTTTCCTTTATCAATTTGTCAGCTTCTCTGTATTCTCTTGTCATATATGTCAGCTTCTCTGTATTCTCTTGTCATATCTGTCAGCTTCTCTGTATTCTCTTTCTATTTGTCAGCTTCTCTGTATTCTCTTGTCATATCTGTCAGCTTCTCTGCTTCTCTGTATTCTCTTGTCATATATGTCAGCTTCTCTGTATTCTCTTGTCATATTTGTCAGTTCATGGTATATAGACAATATTGTATGATTTATATTGAAATGGGCTTTGTTCTTAAAATTGCATGTGCGTCATGGTGTAAATAGAAAATAGTGTGTGATTTATATGGAAGTGGGCTTTGAGTTATAGTTGCGTCTGTGTCATGATGTATATAGAAAGTATTGTATGATAAATACTTAAGTGTGCTTTGGGTTATAGTTGCATGTGCTTCAGGGTGTATATAGAAAGTAGTGTTTGATTTATATGGAAGTGGACTTTGTGTTGAAGTTATATATGCGTCATGGTATATACAGAAAGTAGTGTATGAATTAAATTGAAGTGAGCTTTATGTTATAGTTGCATGTACCTTATGATTTATATTTGAAGTACAATACGGGCGAGTATTTGATGAATGTTCCAGCCTATATCAAAAGTGTGTTACAAGATCTACTGGTAAAAGCATATTTCTACGAACAAAAACGAGGGATATATTTATAAAGGTGGCTTGAACTAGGGAGAGAATGAAAAGTGGACCCAAAGGAGGAAGAGACATCCAATTAGATTAATTGATTAGCTGAACAGGGGAAACAAACGTTATGATATTGTCGCTAGTCGCAAGGGGCATAATTTAAGGGAGGCAATAATACCTAATCTATTGTTTGTGTTCGTGAAGTTACAAGATAAATTCAGTAATGAGATTTGCCAAGTGGATAGCGTTTGGTATTATCGGTTTCTCTTATCGGTTATTATTGTCGCTGTCGTCGTGGAAGTAATCACAAGTCATCAGGGTCTTTATCAACAGCTGTACTACTACATTCTTGTGTCTTCTTCTTCTCCTGACGCTCCATATCAACAACTTGTTAAACCACTCTTTGTGATTTGTATGTGATCTGTTACTCAGAGTGATTGTACACTGTGCCAGTTATGCACCTACAACTAGGCTAGAACATTCGATTTCTGCGACGCTTTTTTTATTTACTAGGGTAGCTTTCCTAGCCCCCAACCTCAGTCGCTTCTTACGACATGCATTGTAAGTCGCAGTGTTACTGTTCTTAGCTCCCCTTGGACCCGGCAACACACGGGCGGGTCTCTTGTCTTCTTCTTCTCCCAACGCTCCATATCTACCACTTGTTAAACCACTCTTTGTGATATGTATGTGATTTGAGTCTAAGAGCGATTGTACACTGTGCCAGTTATGCACCTACAAGTAGGCCAGCACATCCGATTTCTGCTACGCTTTTTATTTACTAGGGTAGCTTCCTAGGCCCCTACCTCAGTCGTCTCTTACAACATGCCTTGTAGATCGCAGTATTATGTGCGGGTCTCGTGTCTAAATAGTGCCAAGAGTTAGTATACAAACTGTGTTCCTCGTCTTGTCCCAATGGTGGTTCTTTTTTGTAACTCTTTTCATTTCGACGAAATCCGCATTGACATTTTTTAAACTTCCAGTTAGCAAAACTCTTTCCGCTCAGGGACATGTTTCTTTTTAATGCTGGTTTTCCGTTTTCAAACTCTGATTGCTTAATTTTTGTTTGAGTTAACAATTGCCTCTCCTCAATGACAGAGCCCATACTGGCAGACTACACAAGTTTATGTGTACATGAGCCAGATTTAATGACAGTCAAAGAAGCTTAATTGTCTTAAGTTACCTTACCACCTAGAAGAAGCAGACATTTGAAAATGCTACTATTAGATTACGTCCTATCTACTTAGAAATATGTCAGCCAGTTTGCAAGTATGATAGATAACATGTTATGACATACTACTGTAATTTGACTGAAAGTAAAAATCGAAAATTGTTTAAGCAAAAGTGTCTTTAGAAAGAAGAACTAAAGAGCAGAAAATAGTCTAATGCAGCCTCGTACCATAACTTTTGTTTGAAATATAGAATGTTTTTTTTATATTTATAATATAACTTCTTGCTTTTTCGTTATGTATGGTATTAAACCGCCCAGAAAGCAATGACAAACTAATGAACGTATAAGTGCTGCCTACAAAATCAACGACTCGTTTACTGTGGTTGATGGATACGTCCTATAGGATATGCCATGCTTTTCATTTCATAGTATTAGAGCATCTTTCAGCCGAGGTACGGCTCGTTTAACCTAATTACGAACCTTTTATTGGTTATGGCATAACGTTTAGGACAAAAAACATGAAAATATAGGAATTAACTCCTTGCGGATGTTTATTTAGATTTCGAAATAGACGAAAAAAAATATTATATTATTATAAACTGTTTGATGTGTTTTTGCTAAACTTTACATCAAGTCTAAGAATATTATTTCTGATTATTAGTTTTTGTATGTTTGTTTTCTCACTGAAGAATGTATTTCTTGCGGCAATTTCCGTTGTTTTTTTTATGATTTCTTTTACCATGCACTATTTTTGTTATTAAATTGTTGATTACATTTTATGTATTCTTTTCATTGTCAGGTTGTGCATTTGTGAAGTTCTCCAACCATCAGGACGCTGTTGCAGCAATTAACGCTTTACACGGGAGTCAGACGATGTCGGTAAGTGCCTTGGTAGGTCCACATCTAAGATACACTTTTTACCAACTCATGTTTGATGTTTGTTTAGTCCATAATAAGAATGTTAGGAAAAGCTTGCTAGTCGCAGTGGCAGCATATGGGTGTGAAGCATGGACATGTGATAAGGCAGTGGAAAACCCTATAATGTGCTTTTGAATATAAGTGTTACAGAAGAGTTCCTCGTATACCATGGACAGAGAAGAGAACAAATAGCTATATCCAGAAATAACTCAAAATCAAAGAAAGCTAGCTTATGCAACAAATAAGAAAGAGAAAATTTAGATATTTTGGACATATAAAAAGTAATGAAGGGCTGGAGAAGACCATCATGGAAGGAGGCATACCGGCAAAGAGAAGAAGAGGAAGACCACGGAGAAGAGGAATTCAGGATGTAACTGATGGTTTGAACATGGCGGCTGCAGAGGCAGGACATCTAGCCCATGAGAGAGAGAGAAATTCCGGAGGACTGTTGGGGTGGCAAAGTTATGCTCAGGACAAGCTATGTGATGATGATGAAGAAGAACAATAGGAGGGGATTAATAAAATGTACGTATGGTCATCGATATGCGTGATAGCATAGTGGTCAGTGTACTTGCTTCATAAGCATGTGGTCCTGTGATCAAATTTTACAGAGGATGTGAAATATTGAAATGAATGAGCAGATAAATATGTGAGAGCACAACATAGCGTCCGTTTTCTGATACATCAACATAAGCCAAACTCATCATGAACTCATGATGATGGTCCTTTCAATCAAAATTAGTATTTTACTCGCCCGTGTGGTGCCGGGAACCACAAGGAAGCAAAGAATGTACCACTGTGATCTACAGTGCATGTCATAATGACTGATGTAGGCCCTAGGGATACTAGCCTAGTAAATAAAAAACAGCGCAGAAATCAGATGTGCTGGCCTACTTATAGGTGCATAACTGGCACAACGTACACTCGCTCTTAGGCTCAGATGACATACAAATCACACAGAGTGGTTAACAAGTGGTCGATATGGAGTGTTAGAAGAAGAAGAAGTATATTACTTGGGTCTATTTCTCTAGTTGCCAGTTCTTACACCACTGCCAGGAAGCTACCAGAGAATCTGGCTGTTATAAGAATGTTGCTGTCATACGAATATGACAGTTATAAGTGTGGGAATGTAATCAAAATGTGGCCGTTATAAGTGTGAGGCAGTTATAAATATGTGGCTGTTATAAGAATGTATCTATTATAAAAATGTGACTGTAATAAGAATGTGTCTGTTGTAAGAATGTGACTTTAATAAGAATGTGTCTGTTATAAGAATGTGGCTATTATAAGAATGTGTCTGTTATAAGAATGTGATGTTATAAGAATGTGTCTGTTATAAGAATGTGCTGTTATAAGAATGTGTCTGTTATAAGAATGTGCTGTTATAAGAGTGTGCTGTTACCAGTGTGTAGCTGTATAAGAATGTGGCTGTTGTAATAATGTGGCTGTTATAAGTGTGTGGCTGTATAAGAATGTGGCTGCTGTAATAATGTGGCTGTGTAAGAATGTGGCTGTTATAAGTGTGTAGCTGTATAAGAATGTGGCTGTATAAGAATGTGACTGTGTAAGAATGTGGCTGTTATAAGTGTATGTATGTTATAAGACTGTGGCTCTTGTTATAATGTGACTGTTATGTTTAAAATATTTATATTCGATTTTGTTGTTATACTGTTATTGTTACTGTACTCTATTATTTATTTATATTTATTCAAGGGCGCCTCGTCCAGTCTTGTAGTCAAGTTTGCAGATACCGAGAAAGAGAGACAACTTCGTCGCATGCAGCAAATGGCGGGTCCCCTTGGACTCCTCAATCCCTTTGCCCTAAGTGGTTATAGCGCCGCCTATGCTCCGGTAACTGTCTGTGTCTGTTGTCTAATTATGACTTAACTTTTCTCATATATTTAAATTTGAAATTCTACAAGTTGTCATGTTGATCTAAAATATATTTGTAATATATAAATATTGATGCCACATCGGTCTACAATGTGTGTTCTGTGCCTGGCTATGCATACAACAAAGTTGGGATCGTCTAGTTCGGTGGTTCTCAACCTTCCTAATGCCGCGACCCTTTAATACAGTTCCTCATGTTGTGGTGACCCCAACCATAACATTATTTTCGTTGCTACTTCATAATTGTAATTTTGCTACTTTTATGAATCATAATGTAAATATCTGATATGCAGGATGTATTTTTATTGTTACAAACTGAACATAATTAAATCATATTGATTAGTCACAAAAACAATATGTAATTATATATTGTGAAATATTTATTACTAATTATGATAAATATGTGTTTTCCGATGGTCTTAGGCGACCCTGTGAAATGGTCGTTCGACGCCCAAAAGGTTCGCAACCCACAGTTTGAGAACTACTGGTCTAGTCTGTCTTAGAAAGGGTGAAAAGGGAGAATTAGTTGAGTGCTGATGGACCCTTAGAACACACACACCAACCCCACCTTCCACTACTTTAGGCTAGAAAATGTGTGCCGCGAGGTTAAAGGCTAACGGGGCCCTGACTCGTCTAGGAAGATGGATTCCCCTGTATCATTTTTGGTTGGTCCTACGTGGAGAGGTGAACCCGAATTTAAAAAGCATGCAGAAACCTGATGTGCTGTCCTAATGATCTGTAGACGTCTAATTTGCGCAACGAACTCAAGCTCTAGGGTGCAAGTCATTTAGGGAACACACAAAAAGACGTTCAACAAGTGGATGATGTAGAGTAGATCAAACGATTGCGATGATTCCTTTTTATAAATGTGTGAATTTAGTAACAACGACCCAGAAAAAAAGTCTCTGTAGCGTATAGGTTAGGTGCTCGCCTCTCGTGCCAAAGATAACCTGTTCGCTCAGTGTAGATGAGATCGAGTTCTTCTCGTACCAAAGATAACCTGTTTGCTCAGTGTAAATGAGATCGAGTTCTTCTCGTACCAAAGATAACCTGTTCGCTCAGTGTAGATGAGATCGAGTTCTTCTCGTGCCAAAGATAACCTGTTCGCTCAGTGTAGATGAGATCAAGTTCTTCTCGTACCAAAGATAACCTGTTCGCTCAGTGTAGATGAGATCGAGTTCTTCTCGTGCCAAAGATAACCTGTTCGCTCAGTGTAGATGAGATCGAGTTCCAAGTTCTCCATAAAACGTAGGTCATGTGTTCAAGTTGAGTACGTAAAGGAACCCTTGGCAGTTCAAATATAGAAGAGCAGGCTGGAAAGAAGACCCTCGCTGGTGCTACGGAGTTTGTTCAGTGCAGCTAAGATCTTCTTGTGTAAGAAAGAGATCGGAGCACAATGGTTACTCACCGAAGTGCAATGATGATGGTCATATCATCAATCAATCAATCAATCAATCAATCAATTTCTAGATCAACTTCAATGTTATCTCTCCATCGTTTTCTTCGTATGCCTCGTGGTCTCTTTTCCTTCATTAAAGCTTTTTTTTGTATATGTAATTTTAGGCTTTTTGTTCTTTGTCATTCTTTGACTATGACACATCCATCATATTCTATGAAACCTTCATGAAGGTGATAATTAAGTCATTCTTTGACTATGACACATCCATCATATTCTATGAAACCTTCATGAAGGTGATAATTAAAGGGTGATTGAAACAAATCATAACTATCCTTGTTTTACATTATATATGTATTATTATAATTATATTCGTCTTATACCGTTATACGTTACATAGGTCCTACAAGTAATTTCTCCATACCGCCCTATCCTAGGCAACTCGCTCAATCTCTTCCATGGAATTGAGTTCAATATCTATCGATTTTCCAAGTAAAGTACGTTTCAAAGCTGACATATAGTGTCATGTTTTTCTTCAACCCGTTGAATACCACATCATTGCCTGCATTGTGATTGTTTGGTCATTTCTTCTCCGAGTATGCCCAATATAACTTCAGAATAGCTATGTTCTGGCAAAGACAAACTTTAGGATAATGATGATGATGGTGGTGAGGTTTCCTAAGCTTGTTTGCCGTTAGGATGTTGGTGTTGGAATATAATGTTGAAGCAGCCAGGCTAGAATCTGGTTGACGCATATCCATGGAGCAATCAGACGGGTGTTGTGTATTTCAATGTAAAAGGAAAAAAACACGTTTGAAACAATAGAAATGAAAAAAGTAATATTAAAATGGACTTGTATAGTTCATAGTTCATATGTACAGTTCCAACTTCACTGCAACGGGTCACTCCATAATTGCTCCGTTCCTGTCACAAAATCACACAAATGCTAACAACTGTCTCCTATGTGAACTAATTCCAGAATGAAACAGCAGTACGCCACAAGAGCAGCCTATGCGCATAAATGTATATGGCCGTCACTAAAGTGTCAACACAAACTGTTCATCCTGTTGCAATTCATGTCTACGGAACATCAATCACGACAAAATCCAGCTTTCTGCAATGCAAAATCACTGCATACGGCAGATTGAGTCAGTTCGTCATAACCGCTGTCCGCCATTTACTGAATACCCACAACAAACGCACGGTTGACACAGCAAAAACATTCCATGTAACATTCATAGCTCACAGCAATGCTCAAGCACTAACTCAGTAGCTCGGCAAACGAAACCGGAAAATACCCGACCAAACAATGTGGAAATGCACTAGCAAAGTCGTGTCCAGAATCAAACAGTCCTGATTCTGAATGGCCTCCGCATTCTGACATTGCTGGCAAGATGCAAGTGCAATGATCAGGCGGCAATTAAACACAGGTGTATGTAAGAACGAAGGAAGAAGCAGTGAATGCTTTCTGGAGTGATGAAAACACATAACAAATATGTCCTATTATGCCTTTACAATGCTCGTATTCTATACAGATTGATTGAGTGATTGATATGATCATCATCATTGCACTTCGGTGAGTAACCATGAGCGCTCAATCTTTTCTTACATTGAACGATCTCAGCGAAAGTGCACGAACTCCGTAACACCGGTGAGGGCCCCCGATGTGATTTAGAAGATTAGGAAAATATTTTGTACAAATTTATATTTTTTAAATGTTATAGTGAATTTTGTGCCCGTGCAGAAGCTTTCCAGCCTGATCTTCCCGATTTTGAACTGACAAGGTTTATTTTACCTGCGCAACTTCAACACGGGACCTACGTTTTATCGTCCGCCTCCGATGCGACTAGGAACTCGATCTAACTGACATTTAGAACAATGATCTCTGGAAAAAATGCCAATGGTTCCACGAGTGAGCAAACCGAGTACATTTGAAACGAGATTTCAGTGATGTCAATGATATATATATCCTGTTCAAACAAGTGTTATTGTAAGTGTATTTTTATGTTGTTCACTCAACAAGAAACTTGAGATTTCAGTGATGTCAATGATATATATATCCTGTTCAAACAAGTGTTATAGTAAGTGTATATTTTTTGTTCGCTCAACAGAGACTTGAGATTTCAGTGATGTATGATACATATCCTGTTCAAACAAGTGTTATAGTAAGTGTATATTTATGTTGTTCGCTCAACAAGAGACTTGAGATTTCAGTGATGTCAATGACATATATATCCTGTTCAAACAAGTGTTATAGTAAGTGTATATTTATGTTGTTCACTCAACAAGAAACTTGAGACCACCAAGACAGTTAACTTCCCTGTAGAGTAACGGCACCAGAACATTTTATGTTCTTCTTAAGTACTGTTTGTGGATGTGTTGAATGAGGTCAGGACACAGAGGTAAAGGTTATCATCAATATGCAGATATGAGGCAGTGATCTTTTTTCGGACATGTTAGGACAAGAAAATCATCAATATGCGAATGAGGCAGTCATCATTTTTCGGACATGTTAGGACAAGAAAATCATCAATATGCGAATGAGGCAGTCATCATTTTTCGGACATATTAGGACAAGAAAATCACCAATATAAGAAAGAGGCAGTCATCATTTTTCGGACATGTGATGAGGAGGGAGGATTAGAACACATTGTAACAACCCGTAAAATCTAAGGAAGACGAGACAGAGGAAGACAGAGATAATTTTGAATAGCCTGACTTCAAGAGCGTCAACATCTCAGATGATAGCAAACACCATAGACATAGATTTGGGGAGATCCATGATCGCATACGCCAGCTGGCACTGCATCTGATGATGATAAAGTACTTTCTCCTAAGCGATCACATTGCTATGACCGTCTTTAATGACATTTGACGATATGTTTGATAAGATGCTATGAATTTATTTTTCGCCCAAAAATATTGTGTCCAAAATAGCTTTGATGGATAGCCGTACATATACGATCTTATGGTGTTGTACGTTTTAAGAGTGCAGCTAGCTATAACAAGCATTAGCCTTCAACTAGGGACATCAACTTTCATGAGACGCAGATATCTTATTCTGTAGACTTTACATAATTATCACGACTTGACATTCTGAATGTCGTAACTGTCATCGGTTAGGTTTTCTTTTTAGACATCGTGACATTATTCAAGTAAAAGTCATCAAGTGCTTGTACATATGTATCTTGTATGGAGTAGTTCTGAAAGACAAAGAAGAAGCAGCTAGAATGAGATTGAGGCATGCTACATATGGACGATCTTCTGCTTCTTCTTCCAACGCTCCATATCGACCACTTGTTAAACCACTCTTTGTAATTTGTGTGTGATCTGAACCTAAGAGCGATTTTACGTTGTATCAGTTATGCGTCTACAAACAGGTCGGCACATCCGATTTCTGCGATGCTTTTTATTTAATAGAGTATCTTCCCTAGTCACCTACTTCAGTCGCCTCTTACGACATGCTTTGTAGGTCGCAGTGTTTCTATTCTTTGCTTCCCATGCAAGTCCCGGCAAAATACAATGGCGAATTTTGGGCGAATCAAACGCAATGTGTATATTTCAAGATCAAGAAGACTATACAATTGAAACAAAGGGGATGAAATCAGTAATATGCAAATGGATTTTTTGTTTTTAAGGTAAGTAACTGAAATAATTCACCAACATCAGCATAAAAAAAGGAAATTTGGGAGAGAACCTTGCTTGAATTACATTGAAAAAACAAAGAATAATGTGGTTCTGCAACTTACTAAGAATGCAACTAAACTCCACTGTACACAGAATCTTCTACAATAGAACATCAGAAAAGGAAAAAATCTCGGCGAGAGAAAGACCACGAAAAAGATGAATAAATGTAATGGCATGATTGTACTCATGTACAAACTCGAGAACAATCAATTAGAATTCATTTACAAATACGTATTATATCTCACACCTTTTGCTTTCAAGACTGACGTTTCTGTATGCAATATGTCAAACAATAAGATCGAATAGTTTCAACATTTATCTCAGCATTTCATTACAGGTATGAGTTCTTGACACTACCAATCAGATTTCTTTTTTTAGTATGTCAAAATATGTTGCATTTAAAGCTGGCATGGATTCGGTCGAAGTAAGCGCTCCGGTTAATTATTTCGTTTGCGCGGGAACATGTAGAAAATCCATATTTTTAATGACAAAATAGCTTTACGGATAGAATCAACAGACCATTTACTAACTTTGAACAAACGAAGTGAAAGATGAAGGGCAAAAGCGGTTTGGTGGTTTCTTGTGCGTGTGTGTTTGGTTACCCAAGAAAATAGTGTCTTTGTATGTTCGCGCTTATTTTTGTAAGTGTGATTTAGACGAAACGAGAGAGAGAGGGAGAGATTTGAATAGCTGGAGGGAGACACTAAATAGATGGAAGAATGGAGGGTGAAACTAAAGAAATGGAAGAATGGAAGGAAACACTGAATAGATGGAAGAATGGAGGAAGAAACTGAATAGATGAAAATGGAGCAGAAACTGAATAGATGGAAGAATGGAATGGAGACACTGAATAGATGGAATAATTGAGGAGAAACTGAATAGATGGAATAATAGAGCGAGAAACTGAATAGAAAAGGAAGAATGGAAAAGGGAGAAACTAAATAATGGAATAATGTAGGAGAAACTGAATAGATGGAAGAATGGAGGGAGAAACTGAATAGATGGAATAATGGAGAGAGAAACTGAATGAGAAAATAAAAAAAATGGAGGAGAAACTGAATAATGGAAGAATGGATGGAGAAACTAATAGATGGAATAATGAGGAGAAACAAAAGAATAGATGGAATAATAGAGGGAGAAACTAATAGATGGAAGAATGGAGGAGAAACTAAATAAATGGAATAATGTGGGAGAAACTGAATAGATGGAAGAATGGAGGAGAAACTGAATAGATGGAATAATGGAGGAGAAACTAATAGATGGAAAATGGAGGAGAAACTGAATAATGGAATAATGGAGGAGAAACTGAATAAATGGAATAATGGAGGAGAAACTGAATAGATGGAAGAATGGAGGAGAAACTAAATAAATGGAATAATGTAGGAGAAACTGAATAGATGGAATAATGGAGAGAAAACTAAATAGAATGGAAAACGAATCGATGGAGAAACTAAATAAAGAATAATGTTGATGAATATAAGAGAGGAATATATTTCAATGATAATGGATGAACTAAATTTGAAGAATTCATTCGATAAATTGTAGATCAATAGAATAATACAACTTTATGGTGAATATCAAAAGCGAATAACTTCAAATTTAAATGATGCTATTCATTATTTTCTTTTATCATGTAATATTGACTTTTAAGAAATACATGTGAAACTGTCATTCATATGCTGTACATTATTCTTTATCTTTTTATTCAAATACTGTAATTTATTCATATTGAATTTCTTATTATTGTTCCAGAAATACTTGTGAGATGATGGGCGTTGAAGTTCATAAATAATTTCAGAAATGATTTTGTTCTTACTGAACCTGATTATTTTGTAATGTTTATTTCTTAAATGTTAAATTTGATTGAGATTGTGCTTTTCTTTACATAAATCTAGAAAGTGTATTGATTTGCTGAATCAATTGAAACTTATCGATAAGAATGTTGGATTTGTATGCAGCTTTTAGAATGGATCGAGTAGTTTTTAAGTTAGTTTGGTTTATGTCAATATGCCAGTTGGCAAGTTTAGATTATAATCAGTTTTCTGTATCTGGCATTGCGTAAGTTTATATACTTTACGGTATTGTACTTCTTATTCTTTTCTGTAATCCTGTTCGAATTTGAACCGTTAAGGTTGTAAAATTTGAATCGCTGAGGAAAGACAGCTTTATACAATTTAATAGGAAGGAAGATTTAAATTTCTGTGAAAAACAGATTTGGATCGCTAGAGAAGGTAGATTTTGATTATGGAGCGTGGCATATTTATATTTTTGGAGCAGGTATATTTATATTGTTGGAGAAGGCAAATTTGGGTCGTTGAAGAAGGCAGGTTTGGGTCGTTGAAGAAGGCAGGTTTTGGTCGTTGAAGAAGGCAGATTTGGGTCGTTGAAGAAGGCAGATTTTGGTTGTGGATGAAGGCAGATTTGGGTCGTTGAAGAAGGCAGATTTTGGTCGTTGAAGAAGGCAGATTTGGATCGTTGAAGAAGGCAGGTTTGGATCGTTGAAGAAAACAGATTTCGATAGTTCAAGAAGGCCGATTTCTGTGAAAAACAGATTTGAATCGTTAGAGAAGACAAATTTTGATTGTTGTGACAGATTTATATAATTGATGGCAGATTTAGATAGTTGACAACGATTGATTAAGTTGAAAATTAAGTTAAGGTATGGAAACAAATAAACTCGTTACTTCCTGTAATACTACTTTTTAAGCGGTTTTGGACCGGGCGAGGAGGGGGAGGAAGATGTGCCTGTAGAAGATAATAGCCGTATGGCTAGTGAAGTCGTCAGAGCTATTCAGGTTACCAATTTTCTGTATGCCTCCAACAGAAAAATAATCCTTGACCTTACCAATTATTGAGCGTGGGAGCCTGCGCTCTGATCGATTCGAACAGGAGGTCCATAATGCGAAAAGCATATTTTAACCATAAGATGGCAAGATTTGAACTGTTAAGGACGGCAGATTTGAGCCATTGAAGGGACAACATTTGAATCGTTGAGGGAGGCAGTTCTGTATCATAATCGACAGATTTGGGCCATTCAGGACTGTTGAGTGTCAAAAATTTGAACATAACAAACTTAAATCGAAGAAGTAAATTATTGACTGTTTAATTTGAACATCATCATTGAACTTTGATGAGTAACCATGTGTGATCCCATCTCTTTCTTACACAGGAAAATCTCAGCGGCAGTGCACGAACTCCGTAGCACTGACGAGGGTCCCCGGTGTAATTTAGAAGATGTTGAAAATATGACTTTCCATATTGCTCTTCTTGGTTGTGAAGAATTGAATTAAAATATTTGTAAATCATGTTTCCACCTCTCCCCTTCTCAACATAAACAACATCAGAGAAAAACCACACACGTCCCAACCATACAGACGGTGTGAGAAACAAAGTAATGAGTAAATGTATGTATAGTTAGCTTGTTATATATTTTGACGCCTGCGTTGGAATATTATTATATGTTAACATAACATGCAATTCTCGAATCGTTATATATTCCTAAATTTCATATATTAGCTCTAGCGTTCAATTTGCACATGCGAATCTCAAAGGTCGTTTCGTTTAGCATGTCCCTTTGCGTGCATTAATTGATTCTAAGAATGGATTCCTTGGAGAAGCATGGCCTTTATGACGCGTCACAAATTATATGAATCAATTCACTTTCTTGTTTTTAAGGAGAATGGGGAAGATATGGAGAAGGATAATAATTAGTTTTAGTCGTAGTCCTGTATTGATTTGTCCTCTCGTAGTTTCTGCAGCTTTTCATAATTATTTTTCAGATGTTAAAAATATTGTTGCTATTCGTCTATCAAGGACGATGTAGACCTTGTTCATGTAATTGGCTATTGGTTACTAAACTGACGTTATATCACCAAGTGCAGATGTCCTATAGGTGCTTAGTCTTCCCCAACAGGGATGTTGAAGGGTGTGAATATTGCTGGTTTCTTGGGCTCGCCAGTTAAACACATTATTCACTTTGCTCCTCTCGTGCATGTAGTCTTTTTGTCTCAACTACAAAAATGTCTCAAAAGTATGTTTGTGGTTTCTGTATCATACAAGCTTGCTTACGTCGTAGCAGATACGTCACAGAATGACACGTCATCATTGGCCTCTTTGTATCAGGTGACAATAGGTCTTTCGTCACCTAGTATGTTCTGCGCTCAATCACAACGTTTCTTGTGGCTGTAATGGCCTATTTTGGAGTGACACACTTGCCACAGTTGCTGCAGGTGAGGCTGGAGCTGATACATAGGATGTTCTCTCTCCGCTCTCTTTTGTTTCCAAATGTGATGTTGTTCATGCCTACAGACCACACATATACTGGACATATCATAAAGGTTATATTTGTGGTCAGTTAGATATTGCAAGTTAATACAGATGTATGAACCTCTCTAAATAACGTTATGAAGAAATTGTGCTTCTCTTTGGGGCTCTCCATGGCGAAATGGTCGATCCATTTGCTTTGCGTTCTAATGGTCGTTGACTCGATTCCGGAGAATTATTTTGTATTCCTATTATTTATTAAATAATATTATAGAATATATAAATTATAAAATAATAAATTGACTTTTTCTTTACAAATATACAATAGGGATCTCGTCATGTAACATCATCTTTACAGAACATCTTTCTCATTTCTTGCTCTCTTTCTATCTCTATCTATCACTCTCTCTCTCTCTCTCTCTCTCTCTCTCGCCTGTGATACCCTTAGTGCCTAGGACAGAAACAAAAGAACGATATTCTTCTCTGTTCTTGGCCGTTGTCTGTGTTGTGTTACAGCTGTGATTCATTTCTTTCAGTTTCTCTTCTACTGTCTTCTCCATGTGATTCTAGCTCTTCATCGTTTACGTTTACCCTCTGGTATCCATCTCAATGTCATTTTTGCAGCAGAATTAGTTTCCATACGTAACACATGTTCAATCCATCTCACGCTCAATGTCAGTCAGTCTCTTGTTGATGATGGTGTTCATATTCTGTTCCATCTCCAACGTCTCTTGTTGATGATGGTGTCCATATTCTGTTCCATCTCCAACGTCTCTTGTTGATGATGGTGTTCATATTCTGTTCCATCTCCAACGTCTCTTGTTGATGATGGTGTCATATTCTGTCATCTCAGTCTCTTTTGATGATGGTGTTCATATTCTGTTCCATCTCAGCGTCTCTTGTTGATGATGGTGTTCATATTCTGTTCCATCTCCAGCGTCTCTTGTTGATGATGGTGTCCATATTCTGTTCCATCTCCAACGTCTCTTTTTGATGATGGTGTTCATATTCTGTTCCATCTCCAACGTCTCTTGTTGATGATGGTGTTCATATTCTGTTCCATCTCCAGGGTCTCTTGTTGATGATGGTGTTCATATTCTGTTCCATCTCCAGCGTCTCTTGTTGATGATGGTGTCCATATTCTGTTCCATCTCCAACGTCTCTTGTTGATGATGGTGTCCATATTCTGTTCCATCTCCAACGCTCTTTTGATGATGGTGTTCATATTCTGTTCCATCTCCAACGTCTCTTTTTGATGATGGTGTTCATATTCTGTTCCATCTCCAACGTCTCTTGTTGATGATGGTGTTCATATTCTGTTCCATCTCCAGGGTCTCTTGTTGATGATGGTGTTCATATTCTGTTCCATCTCCAGCGTCTCTTGTTGATGATGGTGTTCATATTCTGTTCCATCTCCAGCGTCTCTTTTTGATGATGGTGTTCATATTCTGTTCCATCTCCAGCGTCTCTTGTTGATGATGGTGTTCATATTCTGTTCCATCTCCAGCGTCTCTTGTTGATGATGGTGTTCATATTCTGTTCCATCTCCAGGGTCTCTTGTTGATGATGGTGTTCATATTCTGTTCCATCTCCAGCGTCTCTTGTTGATGATGGTGTTCATATTCTGTTCCATCTCCAGCGTCTCTTTTTGATGATGGTGTTCATATTCTGTTCCATCTCCAGCGTCTCTTGTTGATGATGGTGTTCATATTCTGTTCCATCTCCAGGGTCTCTTGTTGATGATGGTGTTCATATTCTGTTCCATCTCCAGCGTCTCTTGTTGATGATGGTGTTCATATTCTGTTCCATCTCCAGCGTCTCTTGTTGATGATGGTGTTCATATTCTGTTCCATCTCCAACGTCTCTTGTTGATGATGGTGTTCATATTCTGTTGTTGACAATGCATAAACAGTTGTGGGGTGCGGGGTATCACACTAAATATGGCTTCTTGGTCTACCTGGCTGGGAATTTGATTTCGGACAAACAATCGTATTCTGTAAAACTCGTTATGTTACAGAAACAGCGTGCATCACAGCACGCTTAAATGTTCAAGCTAACATCTCAAAGTGAATGGAAAAGAAGAAGTAGTGGAAGAAAAAGAAGAAATTCCAATCATAAATATAATTTGTTATGAAAAACTGATCATGGTCAAGGAACACATAAATGTGTGTTGTATCAAATAAACATAAAAATCAAATATGTGCACACCTTAACCAAAAATAAAATATTACATCATCATCTTTCTCATCAGGTGGAGTCACCCTATGAGTTGGCACGTGTGAGCTCCTTTGAGACCCTGGCACCTCAGGTAAATATTTGCAACATTTTTCATATGATGAACCTTTACAACGTTTCGAGTTCATATTTTAAGACTAGTATAAGAACACAGTATTAAGATAAATATACAATGAAAAAAATCGTGGCATATCCTTTTTACAGGACGTAGTCGTCAACAACAGTAAACGAGTCATTGATTTTCTAGGCACCACTTACACGTTCAGTAGTTTGCCATTGCTTTCTGCCTTGACAGTTCAATCAGTCAATTAGGAAGATCTTACGAGAGGATAACATTAACACTCAGGGATTGAGGAGGGTGCAGGATGATGCTATGATCCATTAACAGCAGGATCAGGAGGTAAAGATGATAACATTAACACCAGGATTAGGAAAGCCTGGCAAGCCTTTGCTCTCCTAGATCCTGCACACAGTGTAGAAATTTACTGCCATCTCCACAAAAACATAGCTCAGTATATTCAGCTCAAATGTGAAATCTCATATTGTCTGACTCAGAAACGGGGCAAGTCTCCAAGTTATCTACAAATAACATTCAGATCTGTAGCAACAAATGTCTTTGGCGTATTCTCAGACTGAGATGGTGTGGCAGAGGGGCAAACACAGACCTGTAGATGTGAACAGTTCAGAAACCCATGATGACGCAGATAAGGAGGAGAAAATGGTGACGGTCAGCCATATCCTTGGAAGACACAGTCAAGTATCACTACACAAAGATTTGAATGGAACCGAAAGAAAAAAGGGACTTCCAAAATCGAACTGGAGGTGAAGTCTGCTTGAGGAGCTGAAGGAGACTGGACTATCCTGTGAAGCCATTAAGAAATGGCTAGATGCTGTGAAAAGTGGAGACCAACTGTTAAAATCCTAAGCTTCATGAGGAATAGAGAGAAATAAGTAAGTAAGGTAAATGACATTGCTGCTAAGTTAGATCTAGTGATCATGAATTGGACATTTGAAGTCTATACATGATCCTACCTCCAATACAGCAGCTATCAGAATATTCCTACGCTCACAGTGCCCGAGTGATGTTTGTTAGCATATCTTTCTTGACACTGCAGATAGCATTTGTGTGTGCTTGTCCGTGCTTAACCTTCATTTCAGTCAGGATGCTTAGTGTCTCACATTCTGTTTCCACATATGTGGAGCAGAAGTGTTTATGATGTCCACCCTGTCTATATGTGATGTCTACCCTGTCTATATGTGAATGGATTCTACTGCAGCTAGTTCATCTGCCCTTTCAGTTCCCTATACCTTTTAATGTTGAGATATGTAAAGCCAAGACAATTTCTTGAAGCAGGACTGCTGAATATTGTTGTTATCTCATTCAGTACTAAGTCAAATTGCTAACAATAGGAGACACAGTGTAGCATAGTGATAATCAGCAAGATTTGTGCACTAACATACAGTATACTAGATGGAGATATGTTGGGCATACTCTGAGAAAAAATAATCAAAGAATAACAAAAAAAGGCATTACGCTCTACAGGAATTATATACTTTTAACCATATGACATATAAGTTTTAAATATCGCCTTTAGAAAATACAACTGATAAGAATCATATATATATATTTATAAATCATATAAATATCTATAAAATCAAATCTTAGTAAGAATACTGTACTAGTAATTTAAATTCAGTTTTATATGTACATATATGTGCATGTGTGTGTGTGTGGGCGCGCACGCACGTGTGTGTGTGTGTGTGTGTGTGTAGAATGTCTTTGGTGTATTCCCAAACTGAGATGGTAGGACACAGTGGCAAACACAGACCTTTGGATAAGAACAGGACAGAAACTCACGATGACACAGGACAGTAGGAGACAATGGCTGTGGGTCAGGCATACCTTGCGGAAGATGCAGTCAAGTGTCACTAGACAAGCACTTGAGTGGAACCTACAACGGAAAGAGGAAGTCCTAAACAGACCTGGAGTCTTCTTGGGAAACTGAAGGATACTGGACTATCCTGGAAGGCTGTACAGAAAGTATCCAGAGACTGGGAAAAGTGGTAGATGAATGTTGAGACACTATGCTCAACGAGAAGCAGAGAGGAATAAACTAAAATGTATATATGAATCTGTTAAAACAATTACTTATTCATGCTATGCTTAACAATAACTTATTTTCTTTCACTTTTCTATTTTCCTTTATCTAGACATTGTACCCACAGGTGAATATAATTTTATGTATTGTTTACCATTTGCATGAATTACAATGGCACTTTATTTGTTCTAAAGTATTTGCTTGAAATAAAGTTTTCTCTAGTAACTGAGAATCAGTTATAGATAATTAAAACTAACACCACACACAGAGATTAATCTAGAAATGTTTTAGTATCTTGCATTTGGAACTCATCTTGTCATTTCATATTTGTGACTTTGTTGAATTGTTTACCTTGTGGTTGAGGTGAGAGTTGATGAACTGGTTTGCAAAAACAGAATGTTAACTTTGCTGATGCTGGGTGTAGTCAATTTATAACTGTTAATTATAACGATTCCATATTGTTGTTACTTGTAACAATTTTACTATTTACTGTTATATATATTGTTGTCTTAGTACAGTTGTCCTTTATAGCTATTTTCTTACTCATTCTATTTTATGTTTAGTTTTATCACATTAGCATAAGATTTTTAGCAAATACATGGCCTTTTAATAATGTTAATTCAATGTTGTTTTTTATGACGATGCGTCTGTTCATCATAGTGAGAGGAGAGGCTAGGGGGCTCTTGCTTAGCGTGCATGGTAGAATTGTTGCAGAGCGAAATGGAGCATACAGGACAACTATTTTCAGTATGAGGATGGAAGTTGTTACTGCTGCCCTCTATTGGTTCTCTGGGACTCTGTTTACTGGGGCTGTTGTTGTTTCTGACTCTCAGTCAATTCTTTGAAAGGTTCAGAATGACTGTTTGCAATATGAGTGGATGTCATCTATAGATGTTTCCAATATCTAGAGGTGTACATGGATCTACTGTCCTGGGCATGCGGGTGTTTGCGGCAATGAGAGACCGGACAGGCTTGCCTCAGCAGCGTTGATTGTTGAGTTTAGGATTTGTAAGGGGGATGTACTTTGGCCTTTTGGTAACCTACTGTTTGATGAAGACACAAAAATTGATGTTGAATCAATCCAGAGATTTAAAGAGTTTAGAGTGTTATATCTTATACAAGTAGAGCTGAATTCTTGAGGAGCAGAGAAAGGAGTGTGTTTAACCAGCAAGCCACAAGAACGATCAGTATGCAGACCATTTGACATCTATTGGAGGAGAATGAACACCTATTGTTGGTCTGCCCAAAATTCTGTGACATCGGTTCAATAACCAGTTTTGTTTTATCTCAACACTGAGGCTTTTATTAATTTACGCCATAACTTAATAATGTTACTTCAGTATTTAGTTGTATTGCAGTGTCTGCAAGATTTTGCAAACAGAATATCACTTTAGTATTTAGTTGTATTGAATCCTGCACATTTTCTGACCAAATACCATAACAAATTAGGAGCTTTTGAAACGAATAGACTGTGCATCCTAGAAGACAATCATTAAGAGACGAAGATGGAGGTGGTTTGGACATGTATGTCGTATGCCAGTGGGGCATTGGCTAGGACAGCTCTCAGATGGATATCAGATGGGAACAGAAGACCTGGATGTCCAAAGGAAACATGGAGAAGAACGGTAGAGAGAGAGTTGAAGGAGTGTGGCTTGACGTGGAGACGGTTGGTAGAAAGGCAGCAGAACGGCAACAGTGGAGGTCTCTTGTGGATGCCGTATGTGTCAATCGAGACACGAAGAGGATACAAATATAGATAGATTTAGTTGTATTGCTGCAGTGCCTGCAGGGTTTTGCATTCAGAATTATACTTCAGTATTTAGTTGTATTCAGTGCCTGCAGGATTTAGCAATCAGAATATGACTTCAGTATTTAGTTGTATTGCAGTGTCTGCAGGATTAAAAAATCAGAATATAGGTTTAGTATTTAGTGTTTTTTCACAGCCTCTCAGATTATTTTAGTAATCAGACTATCAGTTGATATTACTTCAGTATTTACTTTCTAGAAACTGCTTTTCAACACACAAAAATAATAAACAAATTATTCTAAAATATTTTATGTTGTATTCATCCTACTTATCCTCATAGTTTCAGGTAAGTGAACATTGATTCTTTGAACATTTTCAAAAGCTCCCCTACATTTGTGTCTAGAAATTGCTTGTGCAGAAATTATATCAGATCAAATAAACAAAAACATTGACCTGTTGAAGAAACTATAGTTTCAAATAAGCTGTAAATATAGAAAAATAAATACATAATTTGAAAGCATTTTGCTATCATGCAATCAATGAAAGCAGCTTAATAATAAATAGTTGTAGTCACAAGAGCCTATTTGATATATGTTTATGTTAAATGTAAATAAGTTTTGTAGAGTAAGCACAGAACGTTGCTTGGTAGAAGAGTTATAGAATTAAATTATTAGTTACAGAAATGTCAGAGGCTATATAAGTGTTAGTAAATGCTAAATCTGTTAATATTGACATTTTCTCTTTCATTAAGTCATTAACTTTTTAAATACACAAGCTACTTGACATCGTTCTGGTGGTACCAATTTTCTAACAAGCCACCTCACAAATTTAAACAATAAATAAAAACAAAAATTATTCACAAGATCTATTTGATGCTTTGTGTGTATTTTTGTGCTTTGTACAGGGTGTTCAAGATAAAAGTAGCCATGGCAAGTGAACCAATCTAGCATATGTTTATGAAAATGACATGATTCAATTATGACATAGTATAGGTCAAGTGAGCAAGTCATTTTGTGGTGTCTAATTATGATGTGGAAAGGGGCGATGAATAATGGAAGGACGAGATGGTCAGAACCGGTTTAAATAGTAAATAGACAGAATGCAATGCGTACCTGACCACTTATAATTTGTCAATGTCGATGCTTTTATCTTGAACACCCTATAGAATAAGGCAGGTTAATGTATAAAATAGAGTTTTCACTCTACACTTGCTATTGTATGAAACATTGCTCTGGTGTCTATCATAAGATACAACAGATTCTGTTAAAGCACACACACATTATCAAATTTTACTCTGAAAAAGTGGATAAATATATTTTGTTTACTAAGCGTTATAAAAAATGGACATGCTACCTAAACTACCTAATCCTAACCTATTCATGAACATGAAGCATAAAGCTTTTATCAGTGCAATTAACTTCCTTGATAAGATTCTCAGCCAAATTTTGTATTTGCTTGTGCTTTTGCTGTAGTTGTGTTCTGTAGCAGTTTGTTTAGCATTATCACGTCTGCATGCATGACCAACTTGATTACATTTGTCTAATAAGATGCAGTGGCTTAAATCGGCCCCTTCCCAAGATGGATCCCCATAAGAGTGTGATAATTTGCACCCTAATTATAAATATTATATTAATTTGGTATCGGTTGTCTACTTCAAGGTTGTTAGTCAGACAAACATTCTAGCTAACATATAACATGAACTAGATACCAGTGGAGAAAGAGCTACGGAAGAGATACTGGCGATGGATAGGACATACATTGAGAAGACCGACCGAGAAGCATTTCAAAACAGGCACTGTTTTGGAACAAGCAGGGAAAGAGGAGTAGGGAGAGGAGTAGGGAAAGGCCTAGACAGACCCGGAAAAAAGAGCTGGAGACTGATATTAAAAGGATAGGTAAAACATGGAAAGAATTGGAAGGGTGGCAAGAGAGAGGAAGACCTGTGCTCCATTGGGAGTTGAAAGTTGAAGAACGTATAACATATTCAGTTCAATTCTCCCGATCAACATCCTTGAACATTGACCAAGACCATACAAGTGTAATCCTCCTGATGCTTGCTGAGCTAGTTAGACATTCATGAGCTTAGATCTACGACTAAACATTTGATGAATTATTGTTGACAGTTTGCATGATTGTTGTTACCTATTCTCTTTTCCCTTGTTATCAAGCAAAGAGCAAACAATTGAGAAAAATAGAGTTTTGCTTAAGTTGCAAAATGTTGTTAATCTATGACTTTTCTTACTGAAATGGGAATAATTGTTACATTTATATTCTAGTATAATCCCTCAGGAGCCTCTGTGGTGTATCGGTTATATGCTTGCCACTCGTTCCAAAGATACTTAATTCGCTCTCTAGTGTAGCTATTGGTATATTTGTTAAGAGATCCCTGATCCCTGTATAGGTGAGATCGAGTTCCTAGATCTATCGGAGACGGATGATAAAACGTAGGTCCAATTTTCAACTTGAGCCTGTAAAAGAACATTCTTCTTCTTCTTCTCTTCCACCATTTACTTCTTTATAGAAGTATTGGAGGTGAAACGTAGTGATCTTGTGTGTGCTTGTTTTAAGGCATTGTGTAAGCTGATATTCATGTTCGTAAGGCTGTTCTTGATGCCGTCGCTCCATTTTTGCGTGGTCTTCCTCTTGCTTTGTACTCAATATAGTTTTTCTGTGTGGCTCTCTGTGGTAGGCGATACCAGGGCATTCTGGTCAGGTGTACAAACCATTTAATCTGTTGTTCTTTTATGAATTGCATGACTGGTTTTACATCCAGTCTCCTTCTAATTTCTTCATTTCTAATTTTGTCTCTTATTGTCACACCTGCAGCTCTTCTAAGACACCTCATCTCTTCTAAGACACCTCATCTCTGTCATTATGATTTTCCACTCATTAGCTGCTGTTATTGGCCATGTTTGACACTGGTAACATAGTGTTGGCCAGAAAATCTTTCTTATGAGATTTGCTTTAGTTGTTAGCGGTATCTCTTTATGTGACAACAGTGGTGTTAACTGTCCCAGTACTTGGTTAGCTTTTGTGCAACTATTGCTGATTTCGCTATCGATACTTCCATCTACTGTGGAAATTGCTCCTAAGTATTTGGCCTCAATTGTTTGTTTTATGTCTACGTTCTGGAGTTTTATTGTAAGGCTTTCTGGTTGTCTACTTATTGCCATTGTCTCTGTCTTTATTATATTATTTTCATTTTGTACTCCTCACCCTTGATGTTAACTAAGCTCAAATGGTTCTTGGGAGATTCTTCGTTTTCTGCAATCAGTACTTGGTCATCTGCAAATAAAAGTTGTGAAAGATTATTTTCTTCCTCTTTTCCTTTGAAAAGACCATTCAAAATTGAGAATAGTAGGCTGGAAATCTGCTGCTCAACAAAAATAATCATTAGAACGTTTAAAAAATAGAATTTCTCCCAAATATTGTCACCATCTTCTAAGTTACATCTGGGACCCTCGTTGGTGCTACAGAGTTTGTGCACTGTCACTGAGATCTTTGTGTGTAAGAAAGAGATTAGAGCACACATGGTTACTCGCTAAAGTGCAATGGTGATGGTACTATTAATCAAACTAGTGTAATCCCTGTTTCAAGACGAACTAGAAGGATGTTGAGATTGAATATAAATGATAAATTCCAACTGTATTTTATGTATAAGTTTTATGTATTTTATGTAAATTATGTGTTCTGAAGGAAAGGGAATTTTGTAGCAGAGACTGAATATGTGATTGAAAAACTTTAATGCTCCATAGATTTTGCTGAAATTTATTAAATGCCTGTAACTTCAAGTTTCTAAGCTCAAGAGGTCGATGGGTCAGTTCCTTTCCTAATTTATGCAACATTAGTTGAGTAAATTGAAACCACATCCTATTTTGTTTGTTTGATACGATAATTGAATGTTCTATGCTTTCTGCTATTGTTCATTTGTAAAGATGTGGTTATTTAACATATTTTTTTAAATGAAACTCGTGGCATATCCGTTACAGGACTTAGAAATCAACCACAGAAAACAAGTCGTTGATTTTCTAGAAACTTCTTATACGTTCAGTAGTTTGCCATATATTTAACATATAGCTATAATAACTTGTAGCTATTCTCCATTTTAAGCTGTAAAGTGTGTGTCCTGAAGAAGCAAAACTTTTGTAACAAAAACTTAATATAATATATGAGAATTTTAAAAATTTTTTCGATCCAGAAGCACTTGAGCTTTCAGCTCGGTGCCATGGACATCGTAACACTTCGGTTCGGTGATACGAACACTTCTGGATAACTTGTGGCTTTTCTGCCAGCCCGAAATTAATATATAAGAATAAGAATTATATATATATTCATATATTGATTTGTATAAGTAATGGTTGTTAGTGTGCAAAACAAACTTGCAATGTAAAGGCAAAGTTAAGCTGTAACCAATATCAATACAACAATTGTGACACTGAAGTGCCAATTCTATCTTTCTTTTTGTAAATATTATTTCCTATAATTCAACTTATCTCTCAACACTCTTTATTTTGTTGTGTGTTTTACTTGTTCCTTGTTTGTCTCTTGCTTTTGCCCATTTAACAAGTAGCTGTTTTTTTCATCTGTCAAATTTAAAGTATGATATATCTTAAATATATGTATACATTTATGCAAGTGAGTGTCCATACAAAACAGACACAGACTCAAAAATCCTTCTGCTGTGATCACATTCATAATAATACAGAATATCAAGACTGGTTATGTACAAAGGAAGTGGATGCAATTAATACAAAATGCCACAAACCAGACACTTATCTTCATTTTTGTCCCAGGTCATTCTGTGGTGAAGGGCAATGAGAAAGTAGATGCACTAGCGAGCAATGCTGCGATCGAGAATGGGTCTTCTATGGACAAACACGACACCATCAATGCTCTAAGAGAAAACATATGGTCTGAAGATTTCAACAAAGAAGATAAAGGGTATTCTCTATCTTGGTTGCACAAGTTATTCATACCGATAGGTGCAGCAAGAGAGGAAAATTATGAAACCTCTGTAGGGTACATCAACCAACACAGAACTGTAGTTGTTAGTCTTACCACAAATACATGCTTGGCAGGAGATCAGAGAAATTATGGACATGTCCGATGCAGACGATCCTCAAATGGGCAATGAACGCATTCATAATATGACTGTACAAATAGTTTGTGACCATGTGACCAGTCATATAAGCTTTGTACAAATGATATAGACTATGAGTCTCTTTGGCATGAAAATAAGGGGTTAGCATCTTGATCCAAAGGTATTTGGCTAGTTCCCCATGTGGAGCGATTTGGATATTTGTCCAGAGATCCCTGACCTCAATGTAGGTAAGATTGAATTATTAATAATATCGGAAACGAACAATAAAACTATCAAGCCCAATGAAGTGAACTAGATGTTTGCAGTTGTTGATCCATTTAATTTGTGGTACCTCAGTGGAAGCCAGTTAGATTTGCCCACCAGTGTGTTTGTTTTCTGATGCAGTAAATTTTCATGGAATTATCACTGGGGCTGTTGTGTCATTTTTCTGATGGAGATACTTTTAACTAAATGTAAAGGACTGAACAATTATGGTGGAACTCTTGAATGTGGGAAGTTTGATTCTGTTCCTGTTTGCATTGTACGTAGCCCATATATATTGGTCATGGTGTATCTAACCAATATATTTTGTTGTTTCTGACCCATATATGTATTGATTTCAGTGACGCATATATATTGATGTATTTAACCAATAAATGTATGGATTTTACTAAACCACATATATTTCTGTATTTGAGCCATATATATTAATGTTTCTGAATGCTTTATAGTTTAGTATGTCCTGTTGTATTTAAGATTTTCATTAAGTCTCAGAACATGAACCAAACTTATTTAGTTGTACTTAACTGAGAGCAGTTAATTAATACTTATCTGTGATTGAAATATCAATATACATGAAAGAAAACAGTTTGTATACCACAAATTCAGTTATAACTATTGAAAATGGAAGAATGTAGGGCAGTGTTGTCCAGCGTTTTTATATATTGGGACACATCTGACTAATGGTTGTGGAGGTGCGGATGCCATGTCATGATTGCAATATTATTACTAATAATAAAAAAAGTAATGTTAACTCCTTGTAGACCAAATACCACCCTATATGGCTTTGGGTTGGTCGCCATTTTACCAGAAGCCACATTAAAGGCCATTTTTTCATTCTAAAATAAATGGTTTGTAAAAACATAGCTTTTGCCTGGTCCACTAAGAGTTAATAAAAGTTGAAATGCAAACTTGTTCTCCTGTGAAAAAGCAAAGGGTGAGGTTAGGGGGCAGTACAATAGTTACAAAATCAACCAAGATTACAAAAGTTGTAAGATCGTGTTCATGGGAGTGCTAGTAAAAAGCTGAAAAATAGTGGATCTTTTTAATCTGATAAAATGTTGAAGCCGGTGAAGTAAAATATGGCATCATGAATGTATGACTCTGGCATATGTGCACTCCGCGTTAGACATCACTGATGTAGAGAGTGTCTTAGCAATAACATGAACACTGGCTGTTTTAGCAATAACATGAACACTGCTGTTTTAGTACTTACACGAACACTTGGCTGTTTTAACACTAATATGAACATTTGTTATCTTAATTTTATAATATGTATATATTACATTTGCATACATATTCAAATACACACAATTGCTAGCACTCACATATACACATATGTGCAACGTGAAACAGCTGATTACACACTAACACATAAAGGAGACATTAGATTTGTTCCATTGTTTTAACTGGTTGATAAGTTTTTATTTATTTAATTTGAGAGAAACATTTTAATTTTATTCAACTCTGTAGCACAGAAAAGATATTGCACAAATTATTTGTCAAGCTGTTTTAGCTGGTTCTTAATTATTAGTCTGTTTTGACTAAATATCAGACTCAATTCCATAGAAGATATAAAACGAGTTGTCCGGGATAGAGTGATATGGAGAAATTGCTTGCTGGCAGTATGTAACATATAACGGTATGAGAGGAATATTATAAATGATAAGATTTATCTTGAATGACATGCACATACACATATAATTGAAAGATAGGATAATAAAATGGTTATGTGATTTAAAAAAAATTAGTATTTTGTCATGTTTGTAATAAATGTCTACAGCAAGTTTATTCAAACTTGCTTAGTAGTGTAGACCCTGAAACTTTGACCTCATCAATCAACTAGGAGACTGGCTCACTTAGAAGGATGGGCTAATGTGTCCACTGTAGGAAGGCAAAGCCAAATAAAAACACATGAAGAAACCAAATGGGTTTGCCGTACAGGTCTGTCGGACTGTAATTGGCACAACAAATTCACTCTCTAATGGGCAAATCACATACTGACCGCAAAGAATGGTTTAACAAGTAGTTAGCATAGAACAAACGAAGGAGAAGAAGATTCAAAACTTGAAATCATTCCACTTGACCTCTGACCTACTTTGTTTTTCAACAGCAGGTTTACACAAAGCAGTCTGCTGCCTTGCAGTCTCAGCAGTTAATGCAACAACAAGCTGCTCTCATGGCAGCTGCCCAGAGTCCATATTTGACCAACCCTGTCAGCATGTTATCCACTCAAGTCCAGCAACTGACAACTCTACCTACAGCCCAAAATGGTCTAGTTTCCACTGCCATCACACCAACAACAGCCACACTAGGAAGTGGTCAGTACCAAAGTAACTTTTTCTTCACTCTTTCTGAGACAGTAACACTAACAGTCTATCTATCTATTCTCTAATCCTGTCTTTCCTTTCAGTGTCAAATGGAAAAAGGAGACACCTGGAGCGAGCCTCTCTATGCACCTTGTCTTTCTTTCTCTTCTCCAATCCTGATTTGCCTCACAGCTTCAGGGTAAAAAGAGTTTTCAGCACTGGCTTTTGTGTGTGCTTCATAAATAGTGTCTTTCGTCACCTCTGTTATCTCTGAGGTCCATCTTTTGCATTGTTTGCCTTTTCCTTTGTATCCACTTTATCAGAGCATCATTGCTCTCTGTGGTGCACTGTCTGTTGGTAATCTGCTTATGTGGCTGAACCATTTAATTTGTTGCTTCTTGATAAAGTTCAGTACTGATGTTGTACCCACTTTTTCCTGATATCTTCATTTCTAAGCCAGTCTCTTCTTGTTACTCCCAGCATTCAAAGAATAGGAAAAATGACAACTAGGAGTGAACATAAACAGACAAGATCTAAAGACAAAACAACAACTAAAATAAGCACCATCAACAGTAACAGTCTCCTTATCTCTCTGTCACATACTACTCCGGTTAATACAGGTAATCAAGGACTTCTATAACATCTGTCCCTAATTCTGTTTAACTTGTTACATTGGTAACTTTCTTCAGTAATATGAGGTTCTTCTTCGTCTTTTGTCATTACACTGTTACCGGGTTGTTACCAGTTACTAAAATAGATGTTGAATCGATCACCGATTTAAGCAGTTTATGGGTACAAGTATAACTGGATGCTGAGGGACAGAGTGAGGAGTGTGTTTAACCAGTGTGCCACAGGAACCATCAGTATGCATACTCTTCTATATCTGTTGGGGAGACTGAGCACCTATGGGTCTGCCTGAAATGCAATACGTCAGTTTAATAAACAATACCCAGTGTAGTGATTTGCTGTTTTTGTCTTGCGCTGCTCTAGTGGCTTGGGTGATAGTTATTTTTGCTTTTTGACAGGATTCTGCTATGATATCTATCCATGTTTCTCATGGTTTTCCTCTTGTCTTCTTTTTTGATGTTCTGTTGTAGAATGCTCTGTATACAGAGGAGTTTGGTTGCATTCTTTGGTGGCTGAACTACTTCATTCTATGTTGTTGAAGTTAAACTATCAATTTTTATCTCTCTATATTGTCATGTGTTTTCCTTTTCTATTAAATTTTGCCCGTAAATATGATGCTCTGCAGCGCCCACAATTTATTGAACAGATGGATTGCCTGGATTGAAAATATTGATGATTTTTGCTTGAATAGCTACTTTTCCGCCTACACTTAATTTTCAACTGCGAAAAGGTTATTTTCCAAGCTCACTTGAACACAGGACCTATGTTTTATCTTCTCTCTCATTAGGTACTTAATCTCACCTACATTGAGATCAGGGATCACTGAGTTATAGCCCAATATCTATTAGTGTATCCCATATATAATGTGAAATATCGCTTGAAAATATAATATCAGGGAATGGTAGCTATAGCTAAGAAATTTTGGTAGGTCTGAGATTTGTCTATATAGCTGTTTGACTTGGGTAAAACTGTTTCTTTTCAGTTGTCCCATTGCTAGATTTTGGAATCAGTCTTCCATTAGATGATTTAACTTATGCAAGAATGCCAGGATGTCATCATTATCAATGATATTTTCCAGACATGTCATGAAAAAAAGAAAGTTTATAAAAGATTGTGACAACTAACAAAATCATTTTGTGATGAGATAGAATGAGAGAAATGTTATGAATAGCCTAACTTCAATGTCACCATTTCAACTGAGAGCCCATTACTAAAGACAGCATTTTATGGAGATACATGATCTTCTATGCTAATCAGCATGTCACATGATGATGAAGAATAATGGAAATAAAACATGGGATTCTTATTTGAAACCTTTACATATTACTTCCAGGTTATGCCCACTCTACTCCAGGTACACCTACTCCAGCAGCCATCAATGGAGCACCCCCCAGCATGCTGTCACCACCTACTATGGCCTCTTTCTCAGTACCACCTAGTAATGGAGCCACTGAAATATACACCAATGGTATCCCTCATTACACAGGAGTGTATGCCACAGGTAAGCAGTATTAAAATGAATATATTTTTTTTTATATATATATATATATATATATATAGAGTGTTAGTGTAGCATTGAAGGTTCTTGTCCTATCTGTGATTTGATAACATTTGTGACTTCCTATATATGTATAAGGGAGGAACTATACATGTATCATGTATGTAGCTATATATATATTTGATTATTATTGTTTTATCTTCTTTTTTCCATTTGTAATTTTTCAAATTGTTTAGTTTTTAGTCACATACTTTCATTTTAGGGCTGTTAACGATTTATTGTCTAACTGTATATGTTATGTCCGCTGTACAGAAAGTCTAAATTTCTTCGCTTTTTTTGTATACTTTGCTTGATAAAGCCCTTTTGGTCGAAATGTCACTGTAAAACTTCAGTATTCTGTTTTTACATGTTTCACCATTGTAAAAAAATGTATATTGATTTGTACAGTTGTTGTCTTTAATTTGTTAAGATCTTTTGGTTCTGTTTCTAGTTTTTCTTGGATCTGTCCATACATTTCCCATTAAACAAAGTACTACCAGCATCTTTTCTCTTTCCACAGTGACAAATGGAGATCCGTTGCAAGCATATACTGCAATTCCATCCTATGCCGGGATAGGTAAACCTTATATTTGTTTCTTGTATCCTTCGTTTAATGAAGAACTCCAATGTGTAGAGAGCTACGAATATCTGGGCTCAATAATTAACAATAATGGTGACTGCTCCAAAGAGATCTCAAGAAGATTGGCAATAGCAATCAAGAAGTTAAACACAATGAAGAACATGTGGCAAAACACCTGCAAAATACTAAAATTAAAAATATTGAGAGCATGCATTTTCCCAGTGGCTACTCATGGTTGTGAATCATGGACTATTACACAGAAATTAAGAATGAAAATCCAGTCCTTCAAAACTAAATGCTACAGAAAGATCCTACGAATACCATGGACAGAAAAAAGAAAGAACACAGATGTCCTGAAAGAACTAAATGTTAAAGAGAATTGGCTGATAAACAACGTACTATACAGAAAAATTACATACTTTGGTCACATCAAGCGTCACGATGGCCTGGAAAGAACAATACTAGAAGGCAGGGTCCCAGGACGCAGAGGCAGACCAAGAAGAAGATGGCTACAAGATATTAAAGAAACCATGAACATGACCATCGATGAAGTGGGTGAACTGGCAAGAGACAGAGTGAATTTCAGATGTACTGCAAAGAGAGCAACGTCCTATAAAGGATACCTTGATGATGATCCTTTGTTTATTATCTATTTGTATGATTATGATTTCATTAATTTCTTTAACACATGTAAAAGATATAAAATAGGAGATCAGCTCAATGTAATCAGCATTTTCTTTTTTAGTCTGACACAAAAGCATTGTGTGTTCATTTCCAGGAACCGATGTTCCACAAGTGACGAAAGGTTTTCTCCTTACTACAATCTGGTCCTAGATATATGAAATGACAGGCACTTCATGTTCTCTGGTCTACAAAGGCTACCTGACATTTCCATTTAGAAGAGAAAAAATATCAAATGTCTACAAACATAATTTGAAGATGACTGACTTATGATATTTACAGTAAATGATAAACATATTCCCTTTTTTTTTAGTTTTCTGTAGTTGATTTGTCACTTACAATGAACCTCCCACATTCCTCCTTTCTTGCCTTTATGTTACACTCTGCCAGACCATAATTTGTCTTAATATTCTGATGTCTATTATATTGATGTGTTCCTCCCACTTGTGTCTCAATGTTGATATGTAACTGTCTTTTGTTTATGTGCTTTGTAAAGCTACCTTAGATTGTCCTTCTGTATATCAGCTTTGGCACATAATTTTACTATAGTAGTTCCTTGTATTTATAATCTTATCTTCAGAACAGAAACTTCAGTCCAATAATTCTGCTTCTTCTTCTGCATTTGCCCGCTATGAATTCAGGCGTGGTCATGGCACCTGGTGTGGCACTTCTGACTGATTTTTGCGTGAAAGCTTGCTTACCGTTTGATTGGTTTCCTCACCATACAGACGGGCCTTCTCTGACTTCAGAGCTAGTCCAATAATACATTCCCAAACATAGATTTCAAACTCACTGTCACTATATAATCTTCTACCAGAATCTATGTTTTAATAGTAAGTTTGTGAACATTAAAATACATGCAACATAAGATATGGTCTGCTGTGATCTCTTTCAAACCGTAAACCTTTGAGATCACTGTGAGACCTTTGAAGTTTTAACAAGGTTAGGACTACAGTTTCTTACATTTCAGCGGCATACCCTGCAGTATATGGTAGTTTCCAACAGCTCAGCCAGCCAGCAACCCTTGTTCCCACAGCACAGAAGGAAGGTCCTGAGGGTTGTAACTTGTTCATATACCACCTTCCGCAAGAGTTTGGGGATGGAGAACTCGCTCAGATGTTTGTTCCATTTGGGAATGTAATAAGTGCTAAAGTTTATGTGGATAGGGCAACCAACCAGAGCAAGTGTTTCGGTAAGAATTATACATTTTTTGGTAAGAATTATACATTTTTTGTTTACTTCATAATACCATTTTTTAATGTATCAAATTCAATATTACTCTGTTAAGAAGATTATGATTATCAAAATAATACACAAGGTAGTAAACAAACCCCAAAATAGTGTTGCCATAATGTCAAGAACAGATCTAGCATCAAATATCACTATATATGGCAGCACAGCACATGAATAAGCTGCAAGCACCTGCAGACAAGATGGTATTTCTTACAGACTCACTGTCAGCTATACAAGCCCTGGAGGCTAAATCCGCTGACAGCACAAGTACAAAACCTAAAAAGAGAACTTGCTCAGCTTTCAGAAAAGGCAGAAATTCACTCATAATGGATTCCATCTCACTGTGGCATTGCCGGCAATGAGAGTGCCGTTGTCTCAGCTAAGGAGGGCAGTGCCAAAGAGCAAATTTACCAACCCCTGTCTTTTCAAGAGGTCAAAACCCTCATACAGAGTAAATCTGCAGTAGACTGGAAGACAAACACTGGATATGATTATGGAAAAGACTCCCTCAAGAACATAAGAAGAACAGACCAGGTCATTATACTTCGACTACGCATCGGACACTGCAAACTCAAAAAACACTTATATAGACTAGGAATAAGTCAAACAGCTCTCTGCCAGTGTCAGCAGGCGGAAAAGACACCGGAACATATCCTGCAAGACTGTCCACTCCTGGGTGAGCTGAGAAGCAACATGTGGCCACACCCAGTCAACCTGAAAACTAAGGTTTGGGGAAAACCTGACAGACCTGAAGCAGACTGCCCAGTTTGTGGTCCACAGTAAATTAAGTACATGACCAGAGATCGCTGAAGAAGAAGAAGAAAAATAATACAGAAGATAGCAAACAAACCCCAAAATAGAGTTGCCGTAATGTCAAGAACAAATCTAGCATCATATATCATTATATCAATATCACCATGAGACAATCTCTGAGAAAAAAGGGAATACAGGACAATGTGAGTGCAGATCCTCACTTGGCTGCTTCAACAGGGGTCAAGGAAGGACAGTCAATGGATAGTGCAGACGTCATCAGTGCCATGAGAGAAGCATATTGTATAGATGACTTTGAAAACATGTATGAAGCTGCATCTCTATTAAGAGTGAAGAAGATGGAAGTAAAAATGAGAACTGCCAGACATGAACACTTTGTTAGAGACACGAGACATCTTATTAATTTAACACAGACCGCGGTGTGATTAGCAGTTATACAGTATGTGGTAAAGATATTGGAGATGAGATTGGAGCCCCTATGAAATTGTCCAGAGTGTTGTGATGATGATCTTTACTAATCACTTTTTCTTCTTCTGTGGTCAGTCTGTGATCATTCTTGAACTTCTTGGTCGGAGCAGATGCCCCATAGCTTCTACCTCAGTTCTGCATCCTCTGACCATATCTGTCATCTTGAGGCACTGTAGACTAAACAAGACAGTCTTGAAGTTTGTGTTCTGGATTTTGGTTCCACATGGACACTCATTTGTGTATGGAGCCATGAGTCTGTATTAGGGGCCCAGAAGTTTGCAGTGACCGGTTTTCAGACAAAATATGGGGGTATGTTCCTGTCTTTGAAGGTGGTGAATTGGGTAAAATCTGTCTCTCACATCTACATGCATCTTCCTCTTTGAAGTGTAACGGTTGTGGATTCAAGTTTTGGCTTCTCTGTAGGACAGTGGATGACTGAGCTGCTATCTTTGGCATCAGATTCATGTTTTAAAACTGTTGCCATGGTTATTAACAAATTCACCTTTAAATTTTTTATCATTAATATTTTTTTAATTGTTTCATATTCGTGTGTTCACATTTTTACCATAACCATATTTAGGATTTTCTTGTTTAAAGTGTTGATGACAGCATTATATTTAAATTGTTCAGGGTTCGTCAGCTTTGACAACCCCGCCAGTGCTCAGACTGCCATCCAAGCTATGAATGGATTCCAGATTGGCATGAAAAGACTGAAGGTGCAGCTCAAACGTCCTAAAGATGCCAATCGTCCATACTAATGACAGCATGTTCTCATGCTCAATTGTCACCTCAGAACTCCATGGTAAGTGTCACATGGGAGAACATTATGTCAGCTGAGCTTCATGTTTGTTTTGCTTTTGTTTCTTCAAATTTGTTTCTTCTTTGTCTTTTATTTTGTTTTTTTCTTAATTTAATTTTGATTTCAACTTTTTTTTGTTTAGTTAAGTTATATTCTGAAAACATTACAGCAAAGCATATTTAGTAATTAGATGTATAACACAATACAGTAATAATCCCTTATAAGAAAGACATGTGAGGAAATGAAATATAGAATACTTCTTGTAGGACCACTCACAGAAACTTTGGAGTAGCAGCTATGCCCATTGTCATCATCTCTCTTCTTACTGGCTATCCACTGAAATATGATGATATTTCACTGAGATATGTCCACTGAACAGTATTGGACAGCAGGAATATATAATTCATTGGACTATGACAGTCCAGCTAAATGTCCTAGATTTTGCAGGGGATCAGATTAATTCTCTACCATATCCATTCTTAGATTCAGGACGGAACCTGCATGTTAGAGAAAAAGTGGATACAAGGAAGTTTAAACATATATAGAGAAAAGACAAAGACTATGAGAACACATGCAACAGTCACAATACTACACTAGGTAAACACCTCTATATATATGTATATACATACATGCATATCTTGCTAGCAACATCAGGAACAGATAAGAATATTAAAATAAGATTGCAAAAGACAAGGTTTTAATTCTCTGGTAATTAGATGTGCTTTTTTTATAGTTTTTCACAGTTTTCCGGTGAATATTTATATTATTTTATTCTCTATGTGTATCTTGAGACTATGCATATTGGAAATGAAAAGAAATCATCTGGAATCTCTGAAGAAAAATTGTTGCTAAAGATGTTGGAGGAGTATTTATGCTATCAGCAACCAAGTCATACAAAATAAATGATAATCTGATTCACAAAGATCAGAGACCGTACCTGATTCTGCTGAAAAACTAAAGACAACTGGAATAAATATAGAAGAAAAAAATGATGTAAATGGCTGTTTTACTGAGGCAAACACAAGCAAAGTAAATTAACAAAAGCAAATTTGTGGACTAAGTGGCCTTCATCAAGGAAATAAGACAGAATACATAGTAAAACATAAAGGATTCTTAAGTTGTTTTTTTTTTAAATAGAAAACTCATTTCCATGGCATGTGGTATATTGGGTAATACATTGTTAAGCCCATATTTTTCTTGAATAAATGACATAAGATGGATGATGCAACCAACATTATGCCAGCTCTCTTGTACTTTCCCATGTTACGCTGCTATGTAACTGCAGCTAGGTTTGCTTGAGTTGTTTGCATCAAAAGCAAAAAAACTCACTCCAACTGGAGATTGAACTGAGGCCACCTATCTAAACAGCAAGTGCACTAAAAACTATGCTATCATGGTCCTTGAAGGAACACTAAGTTGTTTGATGCAGTCATTCTGCAGGAAATCATCTGCTGTAGTTGATCCATGATACTCAAAATGATACATGAAGTGAAAATGATTATGCCTTTGTTATATAAACAATTGAAATGTGGTGTGTTTTTACAATCTTTACTCCCTTAAATTTAGTAACAAAATTTATTATTTTATTAAAGAGATTCTGGAACCATTTTTTAATGTTATTAGAAATCCATCCAGTGTTACTTCAACTTCAGATACTGAATTTTAATATTCATTGTCTTTAATCTGGAACTATTTCCTGATTGAATATTAATATAATGTGTCATGTCTGTATGTTTGTTTACATCTGTTTATTTGTTTAGATTATCTATTGTTCTCAGTTAACATTTTTTGTTTGTACTTACGACATTTATTATAGGCATTTATGCTTAGTTAGAATATCACTATCACCATTTTATGATCACTTTAAAAAATATACCAGTATACTCCACAGCCAAGGAAGTGAACAAATAATAACATATCTTTTTTTTTTTGAAAGTAATGCTGCTATTCTTCTTCTCCTTTTTTTCTTTCGCCTCGCTCCTGTAGCCCTTACAACACAGGCTTGTAGCTCCACCCTCGGGGGCTTGTGATTGGACAGTGTATGTGCCAATCACTCTGCATAAGCTACTCCTTCTTCATCAGCGTGGTGTAAGTGGGTGGGATTTGTACATATGAAACAACATCTTTGACATTGTCCTATATTTATCTGCCTGTGCTCTTGACAGTCTAGTTTGTTTTGTTTTTAAATATTACAATGTTTTGTTTTTTGTTTATTATTATATTTTGTAACAAGTGTGCTCACTGGCCAGTTTGATTGGTTGTTTTGTTTTCCTTTTGTTCTTGTAATCAGTGCTATCATTGGAGAATTGTACATTCCTTTTGTTAACTTTATTTTCTTACACATTTCATTTGTTTTTATTAGTGTGAAATATTGTGGCTTTTACTAAAATTGTTCATTATCAGGTGATATTGTTACTATTTTATACTGAATTTTTTCTTTGAAATTTAAATATTTTGTTGGTATGTTTATGTCTTGTTTATGTGTTTATTGTGTCCACATGTACTCACCAGTCTCTTGGCATTTTGGGATAATCTAACACCAGGACATTGGCATTTCCTAAAATTATTATTTTCCCATATTTTTTAAAATTACTTTGATGGTATTAAGAGTGTGTTTTTTCCTTCTATTTTTGCTGTAAAATAATGATTAAAGGTTTTGTTTTATTATATCTTGACTTTTTGCCCTTGACCAATGCAGTGTTGTGTTGCATAAATAATTATTACTGGATAGCACACTTGTTTATCAATGTATATACAGAGATGACAATTGTCATACATTTTTAGTTTGCAGAGAGAAGACTTGAAATTTAGATACCTGTTTTGAAAATTGCAGGAATTTAGTTTCAATAGTTAACCCTTTCACATCATAATTTTTTTTAATTGCCGGATGCATTAATATTGTAATGAATACTAAATTAGCCAGTATGCTGGCTTTATGTCAATCTTCAAAATGTGCGAGCCAGTGTATCAGCTCAGAAGTGTGAAAGGGTTAATTTCAACTAGCTTCAAACTTTTTACAAGAAATTTTTTTATTTTAAAGAAATCACTGGTGATTTTTAAAGTCGTATTTATTTTGAAATTCGAGTAAGATTCTCCCGCAAAAAGCAGTCAGAGGTATCATATTAGGCAAAACGACTACTCTTGAATTCATAGTGTGAAATTTTTTTTAATGATCAGACGATTAGAATATTCAGGAACTGAGAATGATATAATTGGCATCTCTGCAATCTTTGTAACGAATTTGTTTAAGAAACTTCATGTAAATCTGTATACTGTAGCACCAGCTGCTGTTTATGTGGGCCTTAACTAGAAACAAGAACTTGTTTGGATTTGTTTTCACGTATCTTGGGAATAACATTCAACTGATCTATGAAGAATAACATCTATAGAGTTTGAACTGAATTAGCCAGGAGTTATAGTTAAATGGCCATATTTAGACAATTTTGCAAACTTTGGGGGTCTCTGTGGTTAAGTGGTTAAGCCCTTTGCCTTGAGAGTCGAAGGTCATGGGTTCGAATCCGGATCGCGCCGTTCTGTTCATGGGTGCAGTTTTTCCAGAGACCCTAGGATTGTTGCTGGAGCTACGGAGTTCATGCTTTGTGCAATACTCTCGGCAAGGGACGTGCCATTTCTGCAGAGAGGAACCGAGCCATATGGGGTAAAACCTGGTGCAATGAAGTCAATCCTTCGGCTTTAAAACCCATTTATTTAGAAAATACTTACATTTTTCACTAGCTCTTTTGACTAATTTGTTCTTTAATTTTTTTATTTTAAAGCAATGACCCTGTAAGAAACTACTGACTTGTTATTATCCTAAGAGTGGTCATCTTTGACATCCTTGCAAGTTGTTGCTGTTGTATAAATGCATAATTGTTGATTTTTGTGTGTTTGGTATAGGAGTCTGTATACTTTTATGTGAATTTTTATATTGTTAACATCTGTGGATGTGGATTTACTGAAGTCTGATCTATTTTATATCATAATAGGGAAGGCACCAGTAAAAATCTATACCAAAGGTAAAATATTAAAACATGAAGTAATATAGTTTTATAAAGCACTCAAACAAAACAATTCTTTTAATAAAAGGATAGCCCATGTGGTGCCGGGGCCCATAAAGGAAGCAAAGAATAGTACCACTGCAACCTACAATGCATGTCGTAAGTTGCGACTGATGTAGGCCCTAGGGATGCTACCTTAGTAAATAAAAAGCAATGCAGAAATCAGATGTGCTGGCCTACAGATAGGCGCATAACTGGCACAATCGCTTTTAGGCTCAGATCACAAACAAATCACACAGAGTGGTTGACAAGTGTTCGATATGAAGCGTTCGAAGAAGGAGAAGAAGAACCAAAAGGCATTTATTTTTTAAATAAAATTGTAGATAAAGACCGCCTTTGTAGTCACAACATTGGGTTGTTTTGTTTATGTGTTTTTTAAAACTACGTAACTTCATGTTTTCATATGTACATTTTTTTGCACAAATTGGTATTCAGTGTGCTGTACAATTGAACAGTTGTTAATTCTTTTGTATGTCAAACAATCTTTCTTTATATAGACATGATCAAACTTTGCTGATAAATTTTACAAGTGAATTTGTTTACTATTGTAAAGTGGTTTTTTTATAACTGTTTAATTTAATTTTTGCCATTTCAGGGGTAGATTTTATTTATAATTAAACAACTAATCTTCTAGTAATTTATATATTTTTTTAATTAAAGAAAGAAATTGAAAGCAAGTTATCAGTAATATAGATGGATATTCTATGTTCCTACTCGTAACCTCGTGAGGCAGACATGAATATCTTACTTGAATCATATTTATTTTGATAATCACAACAGGAAGTGATAAAATCTATGTAGCATTTGTTAAATGTGTCAGCAGTTTGTTGTGACTGATCTGTCTTAAAAAAATATTGCATTTTTGTAAAAACACTTAAACTTCTTGTGAATTATTAATTACTATTTGCAATTTAATGTTGGTTTTCTTAGTTTATTTTACAATCTCAAATGTATTGTAAGATCTGTTAGAGCTTTAACTTATAATTTAGATTGCATATATATGATTAGTAAGTGTATTTTTTTTCTTATGCAGAACTAGAATTGAATCTCAAATAATTTTTTTACCAAATAATTCAATCTAAAATAATTTGTTGGATAAATATATAATTATTTGTCATTTGTTTCTTCTTCTTCTTTGCGTTGTTCTTTACGACCAATTTTAATCACTCTTTGTGATATGTTTGATCATTGCCAAGAACGTGTATACGTTGCACATTGGTTTGGTAGGCCCCTAAACGCATTAGTTAGTCTTTCCTCTTGGGCCTGTGGGCGCGCATAGGGCAGAGGTCATAGCTCTCCATGTCTCGCGGTTCGTTGCTATTTGTTTTAAGTCTTTAATGTTTACTAGGCCCATCGTTGAGCCTTCTCTGGTGATGGTTCTCTGGTGCAGAGTCTCTCTTGGTCTTCCTCGTTTTCTTTTTCCCTCTGGTGTCCATATGAGGGATTGGTAAGGAGTCTTCTCTCATCCATTCTAAACGCATAGACTACTGCAAATTTGTATAAATTTACAATTGCTATATTAAAGTGAGTGTTCAAGATCTTTATCCTGAACAAGGGCAGTAAAACACAGACATAAATATCAAATTTTTGTCTAGCTGTATTCAAAATCATTTTAAGTTTCAAGATATAAAGAACATATAAATTAGTAAATGCTTCCTTTTTAAAAATATTTTACATCATATACTGAGTAATTTTCATCACCCATTGTGTGCTGACGGTCAATGAAAAATACAGGCCTAACACTGTATTTACCTATATACCACGAGGTATGAAAGGGTTCCTTTACTTTTTTTTTTAACTGAGTAATTTTAATTCAAATATTCATGATTAAATTTGGTTGAGGTTTGTGCCATGAAGCATGGCAGTAGTTAATGAAATTTTATATTTTGTTCAATAAAATTGTAATTGTTAATTTACAAAATCAGTAACAACAGAGTATACTTCTGTCTTCCCCAGCGCTGTATGAAATCTAATGATATGGAGATAATTAACACACAGCTTATTTGAATTTTGTTATCTAGATGTTAGATGTTTAGATATAAGAAAGAGGCAGTCATCATTTTTTGGGCATGTGATGAGGAGGGAGGTTTAGAACACATTGTGACAACCTGTAAAATCGAGGGTAGACGAGACAGAGGAAGACAGAGAGAAAAAATTTTGGATAGCCTGACTTCATGACACGGTAGAGCATCAACATCTGGGTTGATAGCATACACCAGTGACAGAGATTTGTGGAGATCCATGATTGCCCACTCCAGCCGACACGGCACTGGATGATGATGATGAGATGTTAAACATTAATACAGATTATGTTGACTGTAGTGTAGTAAGTCCAGCTCAGCCATGGAAGACCTTTAACCCCTTCTCCCTTCTGTGCTGATATTGGCTTGCAGTATTTTTTAAATAGGAGGCAAAGCTGGTATACTGACTACTTCAGTATAAACTGCAATATAAATGTATCCAGAAGTAAACACAAATTACAGAGTGAGATATTTATGACTGTAGTGTAGTCTAGTCCATGTTCTTATTTGCTAGTGCCAGCTAACTGCAATTTGAAAATGGGTAGTAAATCCACCTTTACATGTTCATTTAATATTCAAATTAAAAGTGTTGACATGCATCCTTGGCCTACACCACAGATATATTATCCCTCGCTGGTCCTGAATGCAATTTTCAAAATCTGAAATCAAGTGTAGGAATTCACTAAGACATATGTAGAATTGTCTGCTTAACATATATTTATGTAGATAATAAGATGAAATGGATACAGTATTCTGGACTCATCGGTATGGAGGGTATACTCTTGCCCTCATTTATCTACTTCAAATATCATTGGTTAAATGATATGTTCTAAAGTGATGCTCATGATGAAATGATAAAAAAACATTTCCCCCATCTATGGTTTAAATAGTCAAATAAATTTCCTCTGGAATAGGAAGCTTTTCAATTAGAGGCATATTTCACCTTGCCATTAACACAATTCCTATGACCTTGACGAGCAGACTCCACTGGGTAAAATGCACTGCAACTAATTAGTGTGACCTAATGAGCAGCTGCAGAGTAAGTAAAAGTAAGTAAAGGAACCCTTTAATACCTCGTGGTATATAGGTCAATACAGTGTTAGGCCTGTATTTTCATTGACCGTCGGCACACGATGGGTGATGTGGTCAGCATCACGCCGGCCGCCTTTACTTTCCCAGAGCATGTCTGGTACCCAGTTGAGGCTGGGTCGACCTGAGAGCCGTCGTGGTCGGGAAAAATTCCACGCGCATTGCGGGAGCTGAACCGAGACCACCAGCCTTGAGAAGCGAGTTCACTAACAACTCGCCACCGCGCTCTCCTGCAGAGTAAGGGAGCACCAAATATCCTACAAGTTAATATCTCTCGACTTTGACACAAAAAATTATATGAAACAGAGACAACAGCTTAAAAGATAAAAAATGTTTTACATCTTCTTCTCATTTTCTGATAGTATGCTGGAAGATTCTATAGGGTAATAGAATTAAAATAGCTTGCCTGAGACTGCTAATATGCAGGTCATCGATTTTATTTTCTCCCTAGAAGAAAATAACTTTTCACCTTACTCAGGGGTCAAACACAGGATGTTTTTAACAGGACACACCTTAGTTTTAAACCATTCGACCACCCGCTCTCCTCAACCACATGATCAGCATAATTCACATTGCACTAATACCGGAAATGATCCTAAACACTCACGAACTCTCATTATTAGATTATACTATGTGCGCATGCAAATGTGAAAATTGCAGATGTACCTCGACGAGTCTTGCAGTTGGTTAAAAAATAAAAACTATCTAGTTACTGCCTGTTAATACCACTTTCTCGGGCGGTGTAGGACAGGGGATATTTAATGGCAGCATAGCTAGTGCAGTCACTGCAAAACTGTATAGGTTTGGATTTTTTCTTTATGCACCCGACAAAACAAACTTCATGGCCTTATCGGGGATTTAACCCTGCTCTCCTGAAATGTCCAAAACAAAAAATAACAATGTAAATTATATTTAGAAAATTAACATGTAACATGCTAGATTCTATTGTATTCTCTTCAACATTTACTGCCCTTCAAACTAAGAATGGAGTATTATAATAATATAATAGTAAAAGTAAGTTTAACATATAAAAAGTAAATTGCATATCCTTTACAGGACTTTGCGAATCACAGCTTTTTAACGCAGTTTGTGATTTTTCTAGGCATTTTTATTACATTCAGTAGTTTGCCATTGCTTTCTGAACGAGTGGTGCCATCGTCCTTTTGCAAAAATCCATGTGAAACAATTTGCAACCAAATTGTGCGCAGTGATTCGAACTCAGTGCGTCGGGGTTAATAGACCGAGTCACTATCTCCTAAGCCACAGACGCCACCTAAGATTATATATATAATTACAGCATATGCTTTAGTATAATATAACCATAAATAGCACAGATCTTCTGAAAACGATTAGCTGGAGACTTCAATTCTCATGTCTGCATTAAGATGCAAAGACGAGAACACAGTGGACACCAATAGAATGAAACTATATACATACAAGCTTAAAATTCAATGTGGACTGATGATCATATCCTCATAGACCAAGCAGACTCCATTGACAAATACTGGCGTTTTGGGCCGCTGTACGCTGCTGGATTTGTTGAGGCGGAGATCAGAGCAGCTATGGACATGTCTGGAGTGCTATGATGAAAGTCCTCATATAACAGATAACAAATAATTTGCTGATATAAACAAATCCTCCTACTTGAGCATGCATGGCAAGATGTTTGAAAGGTTTTAAAAATTAATGAACAGACAAAATCTGCAAATCTATCACTCTTTGAAGTGTACACTTTTAGTTTGAAATATCTTCAGACAAAATCTGCAAATCTATCACTCTTTGAAGTGTTCACTTTTAGTTTGAAATATCTTCAGACAAAATCTGCAAATCTATCACTCTTTGAAGTGTTCACTTTTCGTTTGAAATATCTGCATTGCACTCGGGAAATATGCATAGGGTCTCTTATCTCCTTTGCAGTATCTCGAACATCCAGAGACTAACCAATCTAGCTCAATGTTTGTTAGTGAGTCTACTCATATAAAGGGATCTTAACCATCCAGGAATCACAGAGAGCAACGAAGAAAGTGCAGCAAAGGAAATCATCTGAACCAGATAAAGATATCAAATTTAATGACCCAACACTACAGAACCAAGAAAAAAAAACAGAACTACTAAATTTAATTTTTTTAAACTTCATAACATGAGCAACTACCAAAAACCTGGAAAGAACATCTAAAAAAAAGGAATTCCCTAGAATGATACAACAAGTAGTTTCCAACTACTGTTACTAACCTTCAACATCAGTAAACTAGATATAGCTGACATTCTGAACGCTTTCATAGAGATGGCAGCAAAAGGATTTTATTTAAACCAATCCATGTCAACTGCTAGATTCCAAAAGCTGGGATTTGGAGTTTTAAGTGGCCAGAAAAGAAAAGAACAACAGGTATATGAGTAGGCTCATCAATCAACACAGAACAGGTACGGTTAGTCGCTGGATGCTGTTGGAGATGTTGCAAAGGAGATCGGAGCACCTATAGACATGTCCAGAGTGCAATGAAGATATTCCTAACTGAAACTGAATCAGGAACCTAGCAACAAAATCAATGTTTGACAATAAATTGTACTGGTGATTGGAATCCTCAAATCTCTTAACTGCAAGTTAAAATTGAATCTACCACAGACAAAGAACCTTGAGGAATATCTATATTTATTGATGTATGTGATTTTGTTTTTTGTTCTAGTTTTCTAAAATATTTGAATGTGGAAGTTGGAGATTATATTTATTTTCTCAGATCTCATAACTGACACAATATCTTTTAGCTTATTGCATCTCTTGATCGTGGTTTGTCTTCATCCCAATATTTTTATGTAGTATTCTGATCAGTCTTGTAAGGATAAAAAGTTATTTGTGTCTAATTTTTAGTAGCTAATACAAGTGTCCATCACTTCACTAATTAATAAAGATATATATCTGTATATATATTACTCTCGTACCATTATACATTACTTGGGGCATGCAAGTAATTTCTCCATACTGCTCTGTCCTCTGCAACTTGCTCAATCTCTTCCATGAAATTGAGTCTGATATTATTTGCTTCTCTCACCAAAGCTCACTTCAGGGTTTCCCTAGGGCATCCTCTCTTTCTAAACCCTTTACCTCCCACTTCAATGCCTGCTTTTTTATTCTTTGATCATTTCTTCTCAGAGTATGCCTAACATATCTCTATCTTTTCTTTCTTATAACAGTTGTTACTAGTGAGAAGGCAGCATTCACAACCTAGTTCAGACCACTGTGTTTTCTTTCATTGCTTGACCATCATCTTTTGTTCACTAGAAACAATTCAACAGTTTACTTATTAAAAATTAGTGTGAAGGAGATGCTTCCAAATGTAAACTTTTCCTTCCACTTTTCTCTTGAACTTTCGGTTAATAATTTATAAATTCCTATTTGTGATATTGATAATAGCACTGTGTCGTTAGCATATCAAACTTCATGTATTTATTTTCCACCCAAAAAAATGATGAAATAATTGTCACCATCTTCTCTTTCATGCCTTATTATATTTCTGGTTTATATATTACATAGATGTGTGGACAGAATATATATAAGATATATTATTAACTTGATGTAATATTGAGCTATCTGGAGTGTAGAGTAACGAGCTTGCTGACTTTCTTGCAAACAATGCCCCGACTCAAGTGGGCAGAAGTATGTACAGAGCCGATTTCATCAATGTGATGCGCTCTCATTTATTTGATATGGGCGAGACTCAGACACTGGAACAAGTGCAAGAATTAAGAGATAAGTTTGGAGATGCCAGACAGTGTCATCTCTGTGGTAGAGAGAGAAGGTATACTAAGCAACTTCTCATGGGTATGATGAGCAAATGGACTTTAGGATGGCTGCTGTAGCAGAGGACAGAGCATGTATGGGAATGCCCAATCTCCCATGCCATTGATTGCACAACATAACATAACAGATCAATAACACCAACAGACAGTGCATCTCAACGAGCAATGTTACTCCAATACAGTGGATACAAATCAACAAGTCGTCCATGCAAAAGGTGGACCATAGAAATAACAGATGCAGTGAAAGACACTATTCACCCAAGTGGTTACCGGGCCCAAATTTGGGATGTAAAGAATAGAACCACTGTTACCTGCCATGCATGTCGTAAGAAGCGACTACGGAGGTTTGGCTGAAATCGGATGCATGTGCCCTAAGCGTGTAGAAGTCTATGCGTTTAGGGGTCTACCAAACCAATGTGCAACGTATACATGTTCTTGGCAAAGATCAAACATATCACAAAGAGTGATTAAAATTGGTCGTAAGAACAAACGCAAAGAAGAAGAAGAAAAACACTATTTATAAAGAGCACACAAAAGTCTGTTCTAGACATCTCCTGTTATCTTGTTGCTGTGAGGCAAAATAGGATTAGAGAAAAAAGGGGGGGAAAAAGATCATTCAATAACACAATCTGAGATAGTCGGTTATTTTCTGTGTCTCTACACATAAAGTCAATGGACAGATATTCCTTTCTAATACAGTGAAGCTATGACTGGAAGAAACTTCTTTTGATTTGAACATAATGCACCTCCAACATTTATGTTTACAATTCAACCAGTGATTAATCTTGAGACACCGATCAAATGTTTTGTAACGATATTCAACAGTAAGTCATTTGTTCTATCTTTCCTTTGATAATCTCAGCCAATTACTTACCAAGTTTCTTTCTTACAGCAGGATCAATTAGTTTGTTGGTTCCAATTTCTCAGACTGCTGGCAACATCTATCTTTAATTCATTCTGCCCAGTCAAATATTTAGATTGTCTTGTCCATGTCTTTTGATATTCATCAGCTATTTGAGTGGCCAGTTATTTGGTGTTTTCAGAAGACTGAAATCACTGACAACAGTTCTGGTTTAATAAACGCACTTTCACAGACGTCAGTCTAGTTAGATGTTTAGTCCCCTTCCTTATCTTCTGTTCACCTTATCATCTATTTAATCTGCATTATCTAATTGTGTAAACCTTACCTAAATTAAATTGTTCTGTATTTGTCTGCATTTCTTTCTATATTTTTGTATAATTCTATCATTTTTTATTGAAGGTCACTGTCGTCTTGAGAAAATGTCATAATGTTAACATAAGAACATTGTCTTGCTGATTAAATCATTTTTAAATATATATTTTTGTATAAGAACTAAGATATTTCATTCTCTAAAATGTTGATATGTTAGAAATGTTTTCTTCATGTAGAATGTTAAATTAATATTGATACTTAAGCAGGAAGTTTTTCTTTATTCCACTGTCCTGATCTGTGCCCTGAAAAGGCAACTCCAGCATCTTCCTAAATAAAACACAGAGGATTTAACAAGTGCATTCTCATCAAACAAAATCTACAATAATTAATGATAGGTTGCTCATGAGTTTGTGACTCGACTATCTCTGAAAACCTATCACTGGAGACTGAAATCAACGTGAGCATTGACAAGACAACAACTACAATATCCAAACTAACTATAAAAGTTTGGTGGAAAAACAACAAACTAACAGAGCACGCAAAAGTTCCAGGTCTGTAGAGCTTGCATGATAAGCACACTGTTATATGTGTCGTAATCCTGAAACCAGTACACTCAACAGGAGAAGAAGCCCATATAACCAATAAACATTTGCTTGAGAGAGCAGAAATTCCCACCATATACATTCTTCTCAAGCAGAGACGCTTGGAATGGTTATGCCACATCTCCTATCGTGGAAGATGGCCACATTCCAAGGATTTACTTTTTGGGGTCTGGAAAGAGACTGGCTGGAAAACCCTATTTATAATATTAGATGTATGTAGCCCTAGTCATTGTATGAAAGCTCTTGACACATCAGGCAAATTGAAAACAGTTGTTAAGGACAGAAATGTTGGAAGAAAAGAAGTGTGGACTGGGCTACTGTAATTTGAACAGAAGCTGATCAAGCCAGCGAAGGAAAATAGATTTGACTGTAGAATTTGATTATATGTTGAGAAAGCTGCCTCATCTTCTGCGTGTGAATGCTGTGACAGAGACTATCATTCCTGCATCAAACTTTACAGTCACCAATGAATCTACAAAGAACAAAACTACCTGCATATATTTATAGTCTTTCTAAACTAAAAGAGGTCTACTACTGTCGAAACATATTAAACAGAAAGTGTTTGTTTTTTTATAAGTAAAGAGAGACAAATGTTAATACTTTTAACAATATATTTCTGGACTACATTTTAGTTAAAATGATAATAGAAATTTTACAAATTAAAATAATCAAATTTTCACTTATTATAGGTCTCGAGTGTTACTTACACAATATTTCAATTGCAGAACACAAATTTAGTAGATTATGCAAAGTAGTTATAGAATGATCAAATTACATTACAAAATTGCTTCATCCAAAAACACAAATACATCTTTCCATTGTACCCTTGTCTCCATAGTCAATACGTTACATGCACTTCTATTTGCTGAGATACAGGCCAAAATGCTTGCTCTTTCATTGTTGATTAGCTGTTTTTAACCAGACAAATACACTCCAGTTTTCAGCACTCAAGTTCAACCAATTCAGTTCTTCCTATCAATACCTCATACATTGGACAAGTCCATAAGTGTGCTCCTTTCTCCATTGCAGCAGCCATCTCTATGTTCTTACTCTCATTGTGCCCAGGTGATGTTGATTGACATTTCTTCTCTTTTACACCCCCAGACAGCAAATATTTTAAAAATTATATTACAATCTGACATTGTACAAACAATCAGTTTCAAGATTTTAAAATGATTGTATTTCCTTCATTAACAATTGAATTTAGACACAGTTGTACATACTTTGTAAGGTATCAAAATCAGACATATGAAAGATAAATGGATAAACATAATGAAAATCATTGAATGCAATAGAATTTGGTTTTACACAAGAATATTAAGAAACCATGGACTGCTAAAAATATTGATGTGGGTTTACTGATAGAACTAAATGCACAAAACCCTGACTCAAGCTGGAAGAAGTATGGACAGAGTTGATGTCATCAATGCGATGCATGCTCTTTTATGTGATATTGTGAGTTTCAAACAGTGAACTGGTTTGCAAAAAATTTGGAGTTAAGTTTGGACATGCCAGACAGTTTCATCGTTGCGATAAAGAGAGAAGATATACTAATCAACTTCTCATGGGTATGATGCACTTTGGGATGACTGCTGCAGTGTACGACAGAGCATGCTTTGGAATGCCAAATGTGCCATGTCAATCAAATAATATAACATAAATGAATAAAGAAAGCTCATTATTAATATAAGAAAGAAGCAACCATAATTTTTCTGTTATATTCAGAGGAAGACTGGAACTTGTAGGGACAACTGACAAGATCACTGAGAGAAGCAACAAGAGATGACAGTGAGCTAGACAACTAAGCTTGGAACTTGTAGGGAGAAATGAGAAGATCAGAATTAATGGACAATGCTAGATTCTGAAACACTGCTAGATGAGAAGATACATGACCACCAATGAAACAGGAACAAAAATGAAACATGATGATGAAAATATCTCTAACAATTGCAAAATCAGCACTCCAAGCACACCAGTCCTGAAAATTGTCAGTTCCACAGACCATACTGTCTAAATTGCGCAAGCAGCACATGGTCATCTTGCAATGGATACCATCTCGCTGTGGAATACCAGAAAATGAAACAGCAGACCGACTGGCCAAGGAAGGTGCTGCAGGAGAGCAACCGGATGTGCCAGTTACCTACCACCAAAAGAAAAGGATGGTTAAATCACACAGAAAGCCACAAATACCAACACAAGACGACTACTATAATATGAGCAGATTGGAACAAGTTGTCATTCTGCGCCTTAGAACAGAACACAATCGACTCCATAGCCATATGTATACAAAATTCAAGATTGACAATTCAGCCACGTGCGCATGTGGATAGGCACAACAGCATGTAGAGCACATACTTCAAGACTGCCCCGAATATGATATGCTGAGGCAAACTCACTGGCCTAACGAAACAACGCTCGACAGAAAAACTACACGGACCTCTGTGTGAGCTACAAATGACAGTGGAGTTTATACTACAGACAATATTGAATATATAGACAATATTTCAGGCGAACGAAAGAAAGGAATGAAGGATCTCTAAAATAATTTTTTTCTTCCATATTTGTATTTAATTATTTGTGATGTGACTTGGGAAGTGCTGTATTCTTCCCAAATACAGAAATAAAAATTAAGTTTTAAGTTTTTTACTTTTTCCTTGTGATTGTCTGAAATCATTCAAGTGAAAGTAAGACTGATTTTGTGATGGTTTACCGCAGTTGTAGAACATTGTTTTTTTTTAGTAATATTGTGTACAATGGCACCAAATTCAGGAATGTATATATTAAAATTCTTTATATGATTATTTGTTTCTTAAGTGTTTTAACAGATTAGTAAATTTATTAGTTGATGTTTTTTATCAATATTTTTGTGTTTAATATCCTCACTGATGATTTTGTGTTGAGTCTGAAAACTTTAGTGTGTTGTCATTCAGATTGTTTGGTTGACTTGTTAAAACACCTCTTTCTTATTTTAACGGCTTTTTTGTATGTGCATAGGTGTCAACCTCCAAGGACACAATTATGTCCTTTATGCCCCCATAAAAAAAAACTTCTAACATTACCAGTTGTTTGAACTAACATCCTCCTAACTGATACGCATATATCCTAGTCACACATTTATACAATAAATTCCTTCAATTTGGCATATAATGTGTAGAAATAAAGAATTAAAGCAACTTTTACTCAATCTAAAGAACATAATTATTTAAACTTGCATCTTATCATGAACTAGTGTTAGATTGATGCTGTGTCATAGTGTGAGCTTCTAAGATGAAATATGAAAACATGAAGTAATATAGTTTTAAACAGTACAAAATCGATGTTCTGACCAGAAATAATGTATCAAGCAAAAGATACAATACACTTTGCTCACTGTACACTATACATTGTGTACATTGTCAAAAATGAAAACATTGTAAACAAAAAAGTATACATAAAACTGTTGAAACGTTGGGTTTAGTCTGTTTTTGGTTGTTGTAAAACTAACTCACTTTGTGTATTGATTTTTCCACCATTAGTAAATAGTTTAACTGCAGACTTCCCCATTATCAAAATGTGCTCCTAACTAGTTTTTATATAATTAAAATCTATTTTTGGCAGTAAGCCGTACTGCATTATTTGTATTGTTGTTGGACGAAACACAAGCACAGATGGTAATGTCTTAAGACCATCTTGCTAACTAAAAAACTGCTTTGCAAAATGTTGTACCAGGTACAAGAAAGAGAGATCAACTGAATAATGGATGGGATGACAGACAATGTCAGGGAATAAATGGGACAGTATTTAATGAACTTGCAAACTGCTGACAGTACTCTGGACACAAAATGGCTGTTGGCAGTTTAGTTTTTGACACCACAGTGTCCAGCAAGGGGAGATTACAGGACAAATAATGATGATGATAGTGGCAGTAATTGATGCTAGACAACATGAGCAATTCCTGAATCATCAATTCAAGAGTTGGAAAGCAAACGCCTTCAATATTATTTTTTTTTGTAGTAAAACTTATGAAGGGCAATGAGAGAGCGGCTGCACTAGCAAATAATGCTGCGATTGAGAATGGGTCTGCTATGAACAAAAGCGACATCATCAATGCTCGAAGAGAAAACATACGCTCTGAATATTTCAATGAAGATAAAAGGTATTCTCTATATCGGTCGTGCAAGCTATGCATACCAATAAGTGCAGCAAGACAAGAAAACTATGAGAGAAACTGCAGTAGATGCATTAATCAACACAGAACAGGAGTTGTTAGTCTAAACACACTGAAATACATGCTTACGAGGAGATCAGAATAGTTATGGACATATGCGATGAAGATGATCCTTAAATGAACAATGAATTTTTTTAAAAGGCTTTTTTTAAAACCAAGTTTGTTATGAGAGAAACACAACCAAATGCCTCATCAAATACTAGCTATCAAACTCATCTTCTAATCTCATCTCACTAATGGTGCCCAATTTTATATTTCACGACTAAGCTTTCAATTACTTTTTGCAACAAAATACTGTAACATATATTTATTAAAATAAGAGGCATTTTTTATATTATATTTCTTTGAAAAAACTAAAACTACATTTGCAACATAGATTCATTACTAAAACATCCTAACAATTTTTATTTTTGAGAAATAAGAAATTTTGGGTGACATTTAGAATATTCATAGTAAATTGTGCTTGCACTAGGGATAAAATATTTACAAATATAATGTCATTTATATGCACAAAGGAATAAACAGTAACAAAACAGTAAATAATGAAGTATTTGATTTAATTCAGATCATCTGACAAACTGGAAAATTTATTTTCAGAACGTGACTTTAAGAAAGTATTTGAATTAATATCTGAACAAGTATCATTTAGTCAAGTCAAGTACTTTAATATAATGTCAAATTACATGTCTGCCCAGCGTGTTCGTAGTGCGTTGGAATACAGGTGACAAGTTCCCTGTGAGTGCGGTTCAATTCCGCGGGCAGGCAGAAAAGCCACAAGTTCTCCAGATTTATGGTGTTCGTGGCACCAAACCGAAGGGTTACAATTTCCATGGCACCGACTCGAAGAGCTGAAAACTCAAGTGCTTCTGGATGGAAAAAAATAATAAATCACAAGTTAAGATAGTTTGACACCATTTGTCTTGGCATATTACAACACCAATATGTTGCTGGGTCTTGTAAGGGAAGCAAAGAATAATACCACTGTGATCTACAAGGCAACTCATGTAAGACCTACTGAAACTACCTAGTAAAGATCTACAAGGCAACTCATGTAAGACCTACTGAAACTACCTAGTAAAGATCTACAAGGCAACTCATGTAAGACCTACTGAAACTACCTAGTAAAGATCTACAAGGCAACTCATGTAAGACCTACTGAAACTACCTAGTAAAGATCTACAAGGCAACCATGCCCTGTAAGACCTACTGAAACTACCTAGTAAATAAAAAAGCATTGCAGAAATCAGATATGATATCCTACTTGTAGGCACATAACTGACACAACGTACAATCGCTCTTAAGCTCAGATCACATACAAATCATACAGAGTGATTAACAAGTAGTCGATATGAAGCGCCTGAAGACAGAAAAGAAGTATTTTATAAAACAGTGTCTTTATTACTGAGGTTGTCATCAACAGACTAAATGGACACTTTAATAAAATAAAACCATTAGCAGTGTAAAAGTGCTAGATCAATTTCATTTAGACATGTTTAAATTAATTCTTGAAAAGTTGCGCTGATGCAGTTGATCAACAAAAATTATCACAAAAAACATATTTTAGCTGTGTAGAAAAAAGTTATTAAAATAACTGTCATTACTGCCGGTAATACCGTTTTTTAGGCAGTGTAGGACAGGAGGGACATGAGTCTGTGGAATTTAATGGCCACATGGCTAGTGCAGTCGCATACAACTGTTCAGGTTAGGATTTTTATGCCTTCGAGAGAAAAACTCCTTGGCCTTGCCAGGAATTGAACCCGGGTCTACCGCATTAGAGCCGCGCTCTAATCCATTCGGCCAGATACTCCACAGAGAAAAAGTAAATCACTTATAAAACTGTGAACTGTGAAATTCAAAGCTCTGTATATAAGACATTATTGAAACAAATGTGTAGATAATCACACAAAACTATGTGTAAATCGTACAAGTTGACACCTATGTATGTGTGTAAGTTTGTTGTTTACACCATAAGAATAAAATGAAAATAAATGTGTTTTACATTGTTGCCACAGGGAATAAAAATAAAACATAATTTATTTGAACATTTGGCTGAAATATTTGAGGCAACAAATTATGTATTATATTTTGTTTGGCTAGTTGTCTGTTCACCAGTTTGCAAATATGATTGTCTAGTCAGTATACATTCTTGTTTCATGTTTTGTTTTATTATTTTGTCATTGAGTGTTTTTCTTGTTGTTTTCTTAAACATTTTTCCAGAATTAATTCTAATAACCGTGTTATGTGTGTGTTTTTATTATTGCGGATCTGTGGGGCATTGTTCAGTGTTCAGTGTTTGAAGTTGTGTGTAGCTTCTCTGGTACAAATTAACTCATTATCTAAACTTCCCATTGTACCATTGCATCCGAAACTTAAATTCACACCCAGAAGATGCAGTTATATGTTATTAATGGGAAAAGCAAAATCCATCTTTAAGTATGAATTACATTCCTCAATAAATGTTTACACACATCAAAATCTCTTAGGGGTAAACTATAATAAAAGTTGTATAATGTCTTATCAAAAAATTGTGTAATGTTAAATAATTGTTTGTTTCATGATCTCTTTTCAATGAGATAGTTTTGAATGGGCCTTGTTAGTAATTAAACCAATTTGTTGCAACTTATTTTTTTTCATTAAATTTCAAAGCATTAACTGCCTTTACCATATTTCTTAAAATTATTGCCTTGTATTTATTTGATGATTGGACAGAAATTTTGTAACACAGTAGAGATATACATTGACTTTTTGTTAATGCAGTATTTGATTAATATTAGATCAGTCCTGACTACTTATCTTATAATGATTGTAATTTCTTGATTTTTAGTTCTGAACTTATTCAGTTTCATAAACTGTTTTCTGTTTTCTTTCTTTTCAGATAACTGCACTTAAAACTGTTTGCTATGGACCAGTATCTGTAATCTGGATTGTGGAGAGAGAATTAAGAAACAAAAATCACCTCAGATTATGACAACTGTTGACATTGACAGTGACACCAGTGATGATGAATATGATTTGGGCAAGAAATGGCTGTTTATATAAATATCATTTTTCAAGGAAGTAACAAAGGACATCTCTTCATTTATTCTTTTTTCATCTCTGAATTCATGTTTTTAAATTGTTCAGTTTAAAACAAAATGCTGTTGTCAATTTTTATTGTTTACTCATAATTTTTTTTTTGGTGACATGTGCTATACTTGATTAAATTTTACTATTGTTTATCTGAACATTCTTAGCCAGAATGTTTTAACTTCTCTTTAAGCAGTATCCTAACCTACCTTTATTCCACTATATGCTACCATTTTATTTATATTGGTCTTTGGTTAGTGTAACTGATTTTCCAGACTCTCACAAAATACACATAATATAACCTATTTCTCTCAAAACATCGCAAATGTAATAACACAAATTTATAGTAGCAAATATGTGTATCTGGCTCAGAAAGTATACCTCAAAATGCTTGTTATGTAGGGGATTACAGCCTCTTTAACTCTTTCCACGCTGAGCTATTTCCTCAATTTTAAACAGTTAATTCAAGGTAGTTAAAAAAAATTTTGAATTTTAACTACTCGTCAATAAATAAACATATATATATTATTATATGCTAAATTGAAAAAAAACGGGACAACCTAACAGAATAATAACAAGGTTAAAAAGTAGTAGAAGTAAAACAGTAGAAGTAAAACTAGAAAGACTTCTTATAAGGGAAGCAACTCTATGGTGCAGTGTGCGGCTAATGGCATGCAACAGACTTCTGCCATGGTGCAGTGTGCAACGAAAATCGTGGAAGGAGTTACGCCGAGGCACGTCCCTTTGATCATAAAGGCGAGCCTTTAATTGATTATATCAGAGCGTTTAGGCCGACAAACATGAAAAATAAGAATTAACTCTTTTTGGAGAATAGCACAAAATGTTACACTCATTGGTGCAGTTATACAGAGGTGTTCAGAATAGTAATATGTCATGAAAGTGGAAAGTTCTTATTGTTATTTAAAGAAATCCTGATACAAAATTATTAGGTGCTGAAGTTGTTAGCAGTTATAACATTTACTCATTCATTTTGCATCCTCAGATGCATCTATTTTAACAAATGACTTGTGCTGGTATTTTGTAGGTGCAATTTTGATAGATTTTCTGTCCACACACATTAATTTGCAGATCTTGAAACTGTGTTGATTTGGTTATCAATATTTCTTGTATGTCGTCAACTACTAAGTCTGAGTATCAATATATAAAACTTTTACAGAAGTCATTTAAGAAAATATTTAACATAGTAGATATGTATCCTGGGCTGCACTAGAGATGCCCCCATTGTGAAGATAAGATATATGCTTGGCCTTCTGTCACTACGCTCCCGTCATACATTAGCCCAAACCAAGGCATATATGCGGTTTACTGCGGATAAGAGACATCCACTACACAAGAACACTAATGATGTTAAGGGCACGAGAATCGAGCGTGGCATGTTGGGGATGGCCCAGACTGAGAGAGCAATTGGCCAGGTGACTACGGTTGCGAACCTACCAAAAGGGGAAGAATGGATCCCAACAGATGATAGCATGACCATCTCAACGTTATCATTACTCTTGGATGAGAATGTAGAGATTGGGGCAACATGAAGGCTGATCTCGCAGTTAAGAAGCTGATAGAAGATAATGCAAGGGATGATGATGTTGATGTATATACCGATGGGTCGGTTCAACATGGTGAGAAATCCGGCCGGGGTTTCTTGGCTAATGTGCATGGTACGGTTGTTGCAGAGCGAAGTGGGGCATACAGGACAACTACTTCTAGTATGAGGATGGAGGTTGAGGCCGTTACTGCTGCCCTCCATTGGATCTCTGGGACTTCATTTACTGGGGCAGTTGTTGTGTCTGACTCTCAGTCGATGCTTCACAAGATCCAGAAGGGCAAGTTTTGGTATGAGTGGATGTCGTCTATAGAGGTTTCTAACCTCCAGCGGCTTACGTGGATATACTGTCCTGGGCATGCGGGTGTTTACGGTAATGAGAGATCGAACAGGCTTGCATCAACAGCATCGATTATTGGGGAGTTGAAGATGGATAAGGGGATATTCTTCGGTCTCTTCATGACTGTCTGTTGGATGAGGACACTAAAATCGATGTTGATCAAGCGATTTAGGCAGTTTGGAGTTACCCGTTGTTCAAGTCGAACTGGATGCCTGAGAGGCAGAGTGGGAGGTGTGTTTAATCAGCGAGCCACAGGAACCATCAGTATGCATACTCTTCTATATCTGTTGGGGAGACTGAGCACCTATGGGTCTGCCCGAAGTGCAATGACGTCAGTTTATTAACCAGTAACCAATAACACTGATTAGGTTCCAGAAACTTACTGTCACAGCATTATAGGACATAGGCTAACAAATATATGGGGGAAAAGATGTTATTTGCACAGTTGTCTCCAAGATATTATGGTCAAGTGTGAGCTATAGTGACTCAGTGGTTAGTGCACTGGCCTCCTAATTGGCTGGTCTTGATACAAATCCCGGTATGAGATATTATTTTCTCTACCCCAAACGACTGTCAGTTCGATCCTGCCTCATGTGGGTACCAGAACAACTCTCTGAAGTAAAATACAGCTGACATGATGTTGGCCATACCACTCACTCATCATGTATTGCTAGTCAAAGAATAATACAGACCTAACACTGTATTCCATAATTGACATACTTTTCTTGTTCTTTTTGCTAGCCCGATTCCTGTTGTGCATGTTAGCACCAGCGTGTGAAAAGAGTTTTAGCAAGTACCCTCTAGCATGATTTGCATACCATGATTCCTATCGGCTCTGATGGTCCATTGTTTGCAATGGCGATCTTCAACTTTGTAACCATTGTATCTGAATAATACTTTTTATGGGGTACTTTTGCGGCGTGTCATCATGTTAGGTGACTGAACTATTTGATTTGTTGTTTCTCAATATGATTTGGCACTGGTGTTGTTCCTACTAAGTCTGTAATAGTATCTCATTGTTACAACTACTCAGTGGTGGCTCGTGGCCATTTTTGCTGGTGGGGCCAGACAAATATTTTTGGAAAAATCATGAATTTGGGTGGTTATTTTTTAATTTATAAAATAATAAATACACGCTACACATTATGTTTGGTGGGGCTCTGCCCCACTGGCCCTTAATGACGACGCCTCTGCAACTATTATTTTACACAGGCACAATCTCTGTTGTAATTCTTTCCTTTTTCATTTACTGTATGTGTCCGATTTTGGCATTCTACAATATACCACAAGATATATAAATAGAAATTGCTACACAGTATATAAACAGAAATATACCACAAGATATAGAAATTACTACACAGTATATAAACAGAAATATACCACAAGATATATAAATAGAAATTACTACACAGTATATAAACAGAAATATACCACGTAATATATAAATAGAAATTACCATACAGTATATAAACAGAAATATACCACAGGGTATATAAATAGAAATAACTACACAGTATATAAACAGAAATATACAACAGGGTATATAAATAGAAATAACCACACAGTATATAAACAAAAACATGTCACAGGGTATATAAACAGAAATATACCACAAGATATATAAATAGAAATTACTATACAGTATATAAACAGAATTATACCACAGGGTATATAAATAGAAATTACTATACAGTATATAAACAGAAATATACCACAGGGTATATAATCAGTATCTTTTCTTCTACTTTAGTCAAGATGGCTGACAGTGCACATTCCTCATCAACAATTACCTACTAGCAAAGCCAAACATTTATAGAGTTCTAGACATATATCCAAAAGTTCTAGGCAAAAAGATTGTCCCTGTGCCCATACATTTGATTTCATTCATAGAAATACTGTATGATTTATATCTCTGACATTAGTGCTGTGCAGTCAAATTCTGGTTCCTTCCCAACCACAATGGGTGTATGCATATTGTTCTATTGGACACACATTTGTACTGATATGTTAGAAAAAAAGATTTTAAGACCATCAAACCCCACTTTATATTACCACATTTACTGAGTAAAACTTTCTAGTAGTGTCCAATTGATCATAAGAAAGACCTTCAAAGCTGACTCATGACAACTTTATCAATATAAACCAACTTACCCATAAATTTCACAGACTTAAAAACCTATCCATTTTCAGATATCTTCCAATAAAGTATTATACGTATACTGATAATTCTCTATTTGAGAAGAGGATAGGTAGGGACTGAGAAAAGTCTCATCATTCATAATGCTGGCAAGTCAAAAACCGTTATATTATATGCTTTACAACACTAGAAACATGAAATAATAAAAAATCTTCATAATATACTGAAGCACATTAATAACGCACCACCTGTTTAATCCAGGAACAGAGTGTGAAATGTAAATATAAGTGTTTACAAGCTTACATATTTGGAATCCTTATTCATTTTCTTTTCAATGCATGATGGTAATTAATTTGTACATTTGATTGTTATGAAATTAATTGCATTTTGTGCAGGCAAGGAAGAACACCAAAAATGCAACCAATAAAATAAATTCATTCACACTATCCTCAGTATCTGGTATCGTGTGCTTGCAAACAAGCTTGGCAGCGGCTCCACATGGAATGCACAAGTCTGTGAAGGAAATTATGTGGAAATTATGTCCCATTCACGTGTAAGAGCATCTTCCAGCTGTTGCAGATTAGCTGCGAGGCGTGCCTGTAGACTTTGCATCCAAGCTCGTCCAAAGATGTTGTATAGGAACATGTCTGGTGATAGGGCAGGCCAATCAATTGTCATAATGTTCTGCTGCTGTAGATATTGCTGCGTTAAGTGTGCGGTGTGCGCACATGCGTTATCCTGCTGGAGAAGCTGCAAGTCTGGATAATTTCTGAACGCAGGAGCAACCAATGCATCCAGAACCTCATTTCGATATGTCACAGCATTAACATTTGCACGGAAGATGTGAAGAGACAAGCGATGGTGAAAACTGAATCCTCCCCAAATGTGAATACTACCACCTCCAAATCGGTTGCGTTGACGAACACAGCAATCTGCAAAGTTCTCTCCACACCGTCGCCAAATCCGCACACATCCATCAGCAAAGGATAGGTTGAATCTGCTCTCGTCTGTGAATAGGACAGCATTCCACTGAGTCTAGTCCATCTGATATGTTGTTCTGCCCATTGCAGGCGCTGCTGATGATGTATGTGAGTCAAGTTTGGCCCAACATAAGGTCGTCTTGCAGTAAGGCCTGTATCTCTGAGTCGTCGTATGACTGTCATTCGAGAGACTTGCCCACGTCTACCCATTATTGCTGTTGCTGTTTGACTTGCCGGGAGAGAACGATTCCTTAGGTGACTGAGCACAATATGGCGATCTTGCGCAGGGTAGTAACTCGTGGTTGGCCACTCCGAAGTCTATCGCGGGCACTGCCAGTGGCTCCGTCACGTTCATTGAGACGTACAATAGTGCTGTAGTGGCAATTCATCCTTCTGACAATGGCCCTCGAGCTCATTCCGGTAGACAACATACCAATGACTCATTGGTGGTCATTTTCCAATAGTCGGGGCATTGTAAGCACATGTACCGGGTGTTTTGTCTTAACGGCCTTTTATACGAGTATACTGCCACAACGCCTACACACTTTCAAGGTCCTAGCTGTTTGGAATCATGTTGCATGTGTAACTTTCATTGTTTTCTTTAAGTCTGTACACAAACCCGTGGGTTTGAAAATTCACTTTCCATTCCTGTAGCCATTCGCTCTCTACCTCATGACAAACACAGGGAAAATACATTCCCACACTGTTTTTGCTCACCCTCTCAGCAACAGTATTTATCATAGTGGTGCGTTTTTAATGTGCTTCAGTATACATATCATTATCAGTCCATTAAATTTAATGAAATTCTACACATTATCAACGTTTCTTGTTCATCAACAACTACTAAATCTGCGTATGAATAAACAAAATTGATTTGAATTTAATGCAAAAGACATTTAAAACACAAATAACATAGATGATGTTTTAGTTTCAGCTTGGATATTTTTATTCCACTCCGGACATATCCATAGGTGCTCTGATACATAGATGATGTGTACAGATCAAAGAATTATTGTGAACACTTTTATCAAAAGAAATAGGAACTACTTTCATTCACCATTTAAGGGGGGACTCTGGTCTTGAAACTTTTTCGTTGCTTTGGTATTAATGTAGAATTTGTATAACAATTTTGAAAGATTATGACTTAGAATAGTAGAAAAAATTAGTAAAAATAAAAAGTCAGCGTTGCCATGGAAACAATACAAAATGGCAGCTAAGCACAAAATTTCAAATCCTAAGGCTCTGAAGTTAATGAATATAAATGAATTCTGTTTTCACTCTAAGGTGAGCAAGTGTAATATCTACAAAATTACACATTCTTTTTAGGATATATTAAATATTACATTTTTATGAATTTTGTGTAAACACACCCTCCAAAAACAGCTTTTTATGACCAAATTTTGAGGGAATTTTTACCCAAAAATTTATAAAAATTAAATATTTAATATATCCTAAAATCATGTGTAATATTTTAGATATTACAATTGCACACCTTAGAGTGAAAACAGAATTCATTTACATTCATTAGATTCAGAGCCTTAGGATTTGAAATTTTGTTTTTGGCGGCCATTTTGTATTATTTCCATGGCAACACTTTGACATTTTTTTTTTTACTAATTTTTTCTACTATTCTAAGTCATACTCTTTCAAAATGCTTATACAAATTTTATATTAATATGAAAACAACGAAAATAGATTTTTGATTTTCAAGACCGAATCCCCCTTAACACAATTTTGTTAAGCTATTTATGTATGCTTAGTTGTCTTTACAAAACAATATAGCAATGTTGTATGCTGTTTTAACAATTTTTAAACAGTTAATTCAAGGGAGGTAAAAACAATTTTTAACCCCAAAAAATCCAAACTACTCATCAATAAATAAACACATATATATATATTATTATATATTAAATTGAAGAAAACTGGACAACCTAATAGAATTAGTTAGTTTGTTCATTTCTGCAAAGGCGGCACATAGGGCAGAGGTTTTAGATCTCCATGTGATGCGGTTGTTGCTAGCAGTTGGAGATCTTGTATGGTTTACATCCCAATAGTTTACTTTCTTGTTGGATTGTTCTTCGAAGAATAGTCTTAGGTCTTCCACGTTTTCTTTTTCCAACTGGTGACCACATAATGATGCTCGTCCATCACGGGTGATGATGACCACACAAATTTTCATCCAAGGGAATGTAGTTGCGCTATGTTTGTCTGTGGATCACATAAGGACTTAATAGAATAGCAAAGTTAAAAAGTAATATAAGTAAAACAGTAGAAGCAAAACTAGAAAGACTTATTTTAAGGGAAGCAACTCTATGGTGCAGTGTGCGGCTACTGACGTTCAACGGACTTCCGCCGTGGCGCGGTGAAAAGCGTGGAAAGAGTTAAGTTTGATTTAGTTAGTATCTTCAGTAGTTTTCACAATATGCATATTTCATGTTAAACACGTTTAGAAATCTGAAACAAAATATTAATTTGCAGTGTCAAGATGAATATAATATAGATATGCACTGCATATAACTGTGCAAGCAACATCTTAGTCTAGCTGCTTATCAGTTGTATGTGAGTAGAAGGAGCTGTCTGTCAGGAAATTGAACCCCCTGCAGAATGAATGACCTAATGGAGAATTGTGTATCCATTATCTAATCTGTAGAAAATGTTCATTATTTAACATTATATATTGTGTCTGCCTTTTATTAGTTTACTACTCTACTATTATTACTATATTTCTTTCTTTTGTTTACTTTTTATTGCACTGCCTACGAATTGTGTGTTTATAAACATTTATGTCTCACATTTTCAAATTTATTTTGACCCTGAAAAATCTTTGGAGAGTATTTTAGCACTGTTGTTCTATTTTCAGTGAAATCATGAAAAACAAAATCTGTGTGAATTGTAGTATGAATTATTTGACATGTATTGAAACATTGTATTTTCTTGAGACTTTTGAAATTTAAACTCAAAAATTCAGTGCAGGTCAGTGCATTCATTAACTTGTATTTCCTCTTTATATTAAATAAAAGTAATTGACAATTAGTGTGGTTTGCAAGTTGTTTTTAGTGACCTAGAGCTAGCTTTTTATTTATTATAAAATTATTGATTTAGTGTTATCTTTTCCTTTCTAAAATAAATTTTTCAAAATTAGTTTTGCATTTGTTATATAGTACAATGCTTAGATTAGTGATTTTGTTGGGGGAATTTAGTTATTGTTGGATTATGTGATGTAAATTTGAGTTGTCAGAGACGAACAATGAATTCAAATTTGAAGTTTAGGTTGTTTCTTATTTAGGTGATAAATTTTTTGTGACATTTAATCTTTTAAATTTCATTTGTTTATTCATATCTGATATATTGTCTATTGTTCTAGCTGCATTTATATGGGAGAAATTTGTGAAAAAATTTGCTGTTGAAATATTAGGTGCTGTAACTGAGATCATGCATTCAATGTTACTTTTTCTGCAGTCAGTTTGTTTTGCAATCAAAAGAGGCAGTTGCCAGAATCTCTGTTGAGAGTCATTTAATAATAGATATTTGGCTGACTGAGTTAAAAAAAAAGAGACAGTTGCTTGGAAGCTAAATGACTATCTTACTCAAAACTGTTACTGTCTAGTATTGTAAGAAAGAGAACTATCAGTTACATTTCTAACTTTGCAGTCTAGTACTACTAGGAAGAAAAATGTTGATTTCAATTCCAAATTCTGCAATCTAGTATTATGAAGAAGATAACTGTCAATTTCAATTCCAAATTCTGCAATCTAGTATTATGAAGAAGAGACCTGTCGATTTAAATTCCAAATTCTACAGTTTAGTATTGTGAGGAAGATAACAATTGATTTCAAATTCTGCAGTCTAGTACTGTAGTACTTTGAGGATAAAAATTGACAATCTCACTTCTAAATGCTGCATCTAGTACTGTGAGGAAAAGAACTGACCATCTCACTTCTAAATATTGTGGCCTAGTCCTGTAAAATCTTGAACACTTGATACTTCAAGACATTTCATGCTTTGAAATTACCTTTACCTTTCTTTCAACACTCCATTCTTGTGTACACTGTCATTTTATACATCATTGAGTTGCTCTACACAAACATTGTGGGTGAACCAAAACATTTCCATATTTATAATTATTAATAACATGTACTAAACATGGAGTATAACAAGTGTGCAGTAATTTTTTCTGCTGCATCTTGGCTTGTTGCTTCACTGATTTCTTGTTTTCCTTTTTACTGACATACTGAAGGTGGAAAAACTCATCAATTATTATTATATTTCTAACATTTTTCATTCATGAACTCACTCTCCAATTTAAAAATGCTATTCTCCCTACCTCCCTCCCATTCTCCCTAATCCCACCCCACTCATTGCTTGTGTACATAGCACATCACAGCCTGACTAGAACAAAACAGTTCTAGCTAGAACACGACAGTTTTGTTATTAAGTCAATCTAATTTATTTGTGTACTTAAAAGGCTCGTTTGAGCAACAAATATTTTCCCTATGATGTATACACTTATTTCTTAATATGCTATTATCATGACAACATGTTTACTGACTTTATCCATGATTGCTTAATGCTTCATTTACATATATCTAGCAGCCATCTACATGATAATGCTTTTTTTTCTTGTTCATATTTCTCTATTGCTTCTGAACCATTTATTGGCTTCATTCATTGAACTGGGAGTTCATATCATAAAGAAAGCAGCCTGTAACAAATTAGTTAAATGGATGTAATTTAGAACTTTTTCTGCAGTCAGTTTGTTTTGCAATCAAAAGTGGCAGTTGCCAGAATGCAGTTGTCACTAGACAAGCACTTTAGTGGAACCTGCAGGAAAAACGAAAAGGAGGACACCCCAAACAGACCTGGAGACAAAGTCTTCTTGAGGAACTGAAGAGTGCTCAACTGTCCTGGGAGACCATAAAGAGAACAGCCAGAGACCGAGAAAAGTGACGAACACTTGTTGAGGCCCTATGCTCCACAAGGAGCGGAGAGGAATAAGTCAGTTTAGAACACCAAAAAGACTACTTTAGTTACAGAGCTGTTGTATATTTAGTGGACTATTTCTTTTCAAAGTTGCATTACAATTAAGGACAGTAAATTGTCTTTACCAGTACTGAGTTCACATCAGTGACCGTTTGCATTAAGACAACAATATCTGCTTTATATACAAGATGTGAAAACAATCGCATGTCTCAGTATTAAGACCAGTTTTTGCATTCAATAGAAAATGGGAAACATATCTCATTTTCTAGTTTTGAAACCACAATGTCTGCATTAGATAAAAAGAATGTGAAGCAGATCTCATTTTCCAATAATGAAATCACAATGTCTACATTACATTTTTGTTATGTGAAGATTTCATTTTCCAGTATTGACACCACAATGTGTATATTATTAAGTAGACTATGAATAGGAGGACTTCATCATCCAGTATTGAAACCACTTATAATAAGATAGAGAGCATCACTGCTACAGATGCAGTACTTATATAATCAATATGAAATGTTGGAATGTAAAAACCCACTATGTGAACAGAGTAAAACACTTTATCAGAAGTTGAAGTTTAATGTCAAGTATTTCTTGTCATTCAAACGTGAACAAAAATAAGGTAAATGACTGAAAGTAAAGGCAGCTGGTGATGATGTCCACATCACCCATCGTAGTACACAGTCAATAAAAATATTGGCCCTAACACTGTATTAACTCTTCTCTTTGTGTTCGTCTTCACACATTTAATCATCTTTGGATATGTTTGATCTTTGCCAAGAACGTGTATACGTTGCACATTGGTTTGGTAGGCCCCTAAACGCATAGACTTCTACACGCTTAGGACACATGCATCCGATTTCAGCGAAACCTCCTTAGTCGCCTCTTAGACATGCATGGCAGGTAACAGTGGTTCTATTCTTTACACCCCAAATGTGGGCCCGGGTAACCACTCGGGCGACTGTATTACTCAATATACCCCTAGGTATGAAAGGGTTCCCTCCAAAAAAGTTGGTATTGCAAGACAGAGTTAGATATTGAAAAATTATTAGATTTTTAACATTTGACCTATCAAATGTTTGTCACAGTCTGTGTCTGTTTGACTGTCATAGTTAAATTCACAAGATATCAAATTTGTATGCTATGAACTCCCAGTTTCTAATATGAACATGTAATGATGTAATATAATGATACTATGATAATGTAATAATAATGATACTATGAATTAATTTATGATAAAGACTACATTGTGTGTCTATACTGTAATGACTTATTCCCTTGCTGCTCAAAATTCAATAAGTTGTTGTTTATTCTATCATGAACTTACAACTTTGACTTATAATTTGCATACCAGTTTTGCAGTTTTGTCATAATGTCTAACTCAGTGTGTTCACTTTTTAGATTGTACAGATTTGTATGAAGAAAAAAAAAAGTAAGTCAAGGTTTAGGAAAGTTAGAACAAAATAAATTTAGAATATTTCGAAGTAAAATCTTACGACATTGACTTCACAATAACTGTACATATTCAACAAAATTGGGACTAATCAAGTATTGTTCCTTGCATTTTGACCATTCTACACTTCTCCATTTTTTAATGTACCAGATGTATGAAGGATAAGAATTTAACGTCTATAAAATAACTTCACACTTGAATGACGATTTTACTTGATATAATTTCACATATATATTATATATAAATTTTAAAAAAACCTGATTCATATTCTTTGCAAAAAAAGTGAAAATATGTGCATTGTTTCAGAATAATGTCATCCCAAATCCTAGTACAGTTTTCATTTAACTTAAATTTCCATTGAATTTTTGTATGGTTTTTTAATGTTAAAAGTTTATTATTAGGATGGGGTATGGGAGTAATATGGCTCCTTCTGACCCCAGGCACAGAGTTTTTCAGGACTGCTGTCATGGGAGCCAAGTTCCAGAAGGGACAAGCTACTTGATGATGATGATGGGAGTAATCTAATTATCTTACTATTACAGGACATTGCATTTTTTTTAAATGACATGAAATATGTGATGTGTATTAAAAACTTCATGGGCATGTCCGTCATTAATTTGGGATGTTGTTACTTTCTCGGAATACAAAACAGATGTTTTAGGATTGTATTATTTTCATAAAAGTGATAGCAGGAAAATAAGAACTTTTGTTGACTGCATTTACTTTACACAAGAATTGTGTAGCAGTTTGGTGATACGTTACATGTGTTCCCAACCTCAGAGAGATACATTTATTGTGATTCAAACTTTGTTGATATGTAGGGCTGCCATCCTCATGATTTGGTAAATAAGAATATTTTTAACAGATAATTACAATCAGAATCATTGCAAGACGGGAAAGTCATGAAAAAAAAACCAGTAGACACATCAACCAACACAAAACTGGAGTTTTTAGTCTAAAAACACTGAAATACTTGCTTGGGAGGAGATCAGAGAAATTATGGACATGTGCGATGAAGATGATCTTCAAATGAACAATATTAACAAACACATAACAAAAAACTAGTTACAATAATAACAAAGTACACTGTTAGTTCAAAGATAGCTGCAAACTGTTGATAAACAGTCTCAAAAAGATCTACTCGAACAACATTAACTGAAATAAATCAAAGTTAGTCAGTTTTCAAGAGTTAGTTTAATCTGATGTTTGGATAATCAATCTGTGGCTGTTCTATTGCATTGACGGCCTAACCTTTCACATAAATCTTCATGCCTTTTATGTTTGTTTTATGTTATCTTGTTTTAAATGAACATTCGTTTTTCCCAATAAAAACCTCACATTTCAATGCTTGTCCATGGTCTCGCATATCTTAATGACATTTTGCATTCCTTACATATTGCATACAAGTCACTGATATTTATCACAAACCATCCTTTTTTTTTAATCTCCAATATTATTTAATTAACTGATATTCAAATCCATTAAGTTATTCTCTATAGAAAATAATTATTCTTTACATAGATAGTAGTATCAATAAATTCTATCAAGAATTTCTATAAGTCACTTTTATACTAATCCGTTCAGAAAACAATGGCAAACTACTGAGTGTATAAGTGGTGCCTATAAAATTGATGACTCGTTTACTGTGGTTGATGGCAAAGTCCTGTAAAGGATATGCCACGATTATCATAGCATCAATAAATTCTATCAAGAATTTCTATGAGTCACTTTTATACTAATGTACTTCTGGAAGGAAAGTGACAAACTTAGTAGCAGATATACATAACAAATATAACCAAATTGACTTCCAAAGAGATGGATTATCACTAGACATAATGAAAGCTTTTACTGCAGAAGAGCAATCGGCTGTGCCAGTTACCTACCACCAAAAGAAAATGATGATTAAATCAATCAGAAAGCCACAAATACCAGCACAAGATGATTACTATAATATGAACAGATTAGAGCAAGTTGTCTTTCTGCGCCTTAGAACAGGACACAATCAACTCCGCAGCCACATGTATACAAAATTCAAGATTGGCAATTCAGCCATGTGTACATGTGGACAGAGACATAAGACTGCAGAGCACATACTTCAAGATTACCCCGAATATGATACACTGAGGCAAACTCACTGGCCTAACGAAACAACACTCGACAGAAAACTACATGAACCTCTGTGTGAGCTACAAAAACAGTGACGTTTATACAAGAGACAACATTGAATATATAGACAATATTTCAAGCAAATGAAATGAAGGAATGCTTTTAATGCTGACATTACTTACAATGTAATTTTAAAGCAAGAATGAAGAGTAGCATGTTCTACTATAGTTGAGACTTAGTTCAATGTTAACTTTTGTGCCCTAATACTGAAGTCTTATTAGTTCTGAATGTACTGCCTCTACTGTTGTCATGTTCTAGTCAAAGAATCGTAGTCATTGACATGCTTGGTGCAGCAATGACGGGAGCATACATGGGAATGCCCAGTGAGCCATGACCTGTACTTAGAAAAATTCAGACGAATCCTCAAATCACTTGAATTTGATTTGCAAACTTATATATATACTCATCATCATCATCAGGTGCCGTCTCCACATCGAAGGTTGGCTGCAATGAATCTCCAGCATCCTCTGTCTTTCGCCTTGATGTTGCACACTGCCAGACTGTAACCTGTCCATTTCTTAAAGTTTCCTCCCACTTATCTCTCGGTCTTCCTCTTGCTCTTCTCCCTCAACTTTCCCCTCTAGTAAATGTTTTATCATGGTGTCATGCCTTTTATGTGCCCAAAATACTTTACTTGTCTGAATTTTATTTCTCTTAATAATTGTTTCTTCATGTCTAGTTTTCCTAAAACTGGTTTATTTGTCTGTTTTTCTGTCCATGAAACTCTGCTTATTCTTCTATATATCCACATCTCAAATGCATCAATTCTGTCTTCTAACTGCTTGTATATATATACTGCAGGACTATAAATACAGCATTCTTCTTCCTCATGTAGTCATAGTGAAAGTTTGAATAGTTGTTTCTCTAGTCATCTCTCTCTCTCTCTCTCTCTCTCTCTCTCTCTCTCTCGATCCCCATTTCTCTAGTCATCTCTCTCTCTCTCTCTCTCGCGATCACCGTTTCTCTAGTCATCTGTAAATTTGCACTTTCTCAACGGCTGAATGATAAATCTACTTTCATTAAAAAAATTCATGATAGTATTGAATAAATTCATCAAAGTAGGATAAGTCAGTCCAACATAAATTGTTTGTCAAACTACCAATAACACTGGAAATTGGTACTCCAGTGCTATCTTGTACCAATACTTACGTATGGCAGTGAATAATGGACAATGAACAAGCAATCAATAAAATTACAGGAAGCCACAGAGATGTGGTTTTACAGAAGAATGCTGAAAATTATATGAATAACAAAGAAAACAAATGATTAGGCTTTAAAACAGGTCTGCACACAAAGTATTCTTATCAAAAGAATAAGAATCAGACAATCAAGATTTTCGGGCATATAATGCGAAGAAGATGTATAGAACATTTGGTGAGAACAAGTAAAATTCAAGGAAAGAGAGATCGTGAAAGGCAGAAGGAGAAGATGCTGGAGAGTCTAACACCATGGTTTGACAAAAGATCAATGTCATAACTGATTAACTGCACCAAGGTGAGAGTGGGTTGTGGAGACACATTATCGCAGACACCGGCAGACACAACGATTGATTTATAAATATGGTAATATGCTATATTCATCTTATATGTACACAAATTTCAGACATCAATATTTTAGAATTTTTGCTCTGGTGATCCTACCAAGTATAACAATTGTGTATGGTTGGCAGCCCTATTGATATGTATGTTTGTTTAGCACCACATCTACAGACAATAACGTACATTTCTCAACAAACACCATCTTACTTTTGAAATATACTTTTGAAATATAACATAATTTTGATTGGTTTTGCAAAATTGTATTTCTTCTATAACATAGTCTGGTTAAATTCATATGTACTCATCAACTTTATCTGTTTAAAATATAACACAGGGGTCCAATAATACTTTTGTTAACAGTGCAATTTTGAAGCAAAATTAAAGCAGTTAATGTTTTCTCTGTCCAAACTGAACAAATAGTTTTTATTTAATTTTTGTTTTGTAGTTTTTAATTTCAGAAAGCATATCATGTGAATTGACTTTCATTAAATCTGGTTTTTATATTTATTTCTTTTACCCACAAATTTTTACAACTTGTAACATATCTTATTAACTTGATTATCATTTTATTGTTTCAAATTTATTTTCTAATGAAACAAGTTTGATTTTTTAACTATCTCAGTATCCTTAACCCAATCATACAATATGATACTTTACAAATGTATATTATTTAACAACAACTTTCACTACATATTTCATGAGCTTCATTTTAATTACACTTGTAATCAATCCTTCAAGTTTCAGAACAGTATTTAGTTTGCTACTATTAGATATACCAGTTTTTCATTTTATATATACAGAAAACAGGAGTTATTTCCAAAAGATTTGTCTCTTTTAATCAATTTTATGTAATAGTTTAATTGCTGGATTCAGCGTTATTATTGTTTATTTTTTAAAGTTCATTTGTTTTGAGGGAAAGTGCAATAATGTTCAACTGACCTCAGTTCGTTTTTGCCCATTTGTCTTTTCTTTTTGTTACTTTTGTCCACACTGGACTATTATATTCTGATATCTTTCATTTATTGAAAGTTTTAGCATACGTGAAAGTATTTTGATTTTACACACAGTTAACAAATATTTGTTTACAAACTTCTAATTTGGGTTTTTGTAATAGCCCACATGAAATATGAATTTATCTAAAAATTACTTTTACTCAGATTTCTAATAACTCAGCCTGAAAAATTTGTTATGTTGTCTTTGATCCCTGAGGGACTATAAGTTTGAATGTTTATCAGTGAACCAAGCATTGGAGCTTATAATGTCGGCTCATCACAGATATATCTTCTGCAAACACATTTGAACAATGTAGTTTTCTAGAGGATTGTATTAAATTCAAGAGAACCGCTTGAGTCTCAGTGTATCAAGTAGCTTATGTACAATCTTATGTAGAATTCTCACTAGAGGGAAAGTTGATCATGGCTCTAGAAACTCGAAGGGATATTGAAGATGAAAAGATTGATTATGCCTTAGCAGACAGGCATAGGTCCTTAGTAGGTTTCCCTATGACAGTTATATGATTTCAGTCCTTGCTTTGTAAAATAAGTTTGTTACTAGGACTCGTCCCCAAGGAGATTAAATAAGGTCATGGCTAATGTATTTCCTGGCATAAACATTTGGGAGTTTCTGTGGCTAAGTGGTGAAACTATTGCCTTATGTTCTGAAAGTCATGAGTTTGAATCCAGAGTTCATGTTCATGAGTGCATTTTTCCAAAGACCCCTAGGGTTGTTGCTAGAGCTATAGAGTGCATGCATTGTGCAATACTCTCAACATGTGATATGACATTTCTGCAGAGATAGAGATACCAAGCCATATGGGGAAACCCTGTGCAATGAAGTCAATCTTTTATCTTGGAATCCTTTCGACCTAAACATCTCTGCATCCCAAAATTTGTTATCATTACTAAAGTACTTTTGCTCTAAATATCGACTCAGTTTCAAGCTGCTTCTGCAAGTATTTGCAATGATCTGAAAATAATTAATTATTCTATCAAATTCTTCATATCAAAAAAATATGTTTACCTTCTTTTTTTTTACAATTGATTGATTTTGATATGTCAAGAAAATGTTAGCAAACCAAAACCTCATGTTTCATTTTAATGGCATTTTGAGGAATGTATTTATTATTTTTTCTATTAAGCATGAAAAGAACAATTGTACTTATTAAAGCTAAGCCTACAAATTCTATATACCACATCTGTTTTAGTTGTGTTCAATTTCCTGATTTCAGTAAGCTTCATTGTTGTCAATTCTAGCATCCATAAAACTTTCAGAAGCATTACTTTTTTGGTGGCTTCAGAAATGAAACTTTTGTTTGTGAGGTTTGCAAGAAATTAAATTGTCTTTTTCTTTTTGGTAGGAAGTATAAAACATCAAAATGTAATTAGCTCTTTCCGTACGCAGTTATTTCCTCAGTTTTACACAGTTTTACAAGGGAGACAAAAAAATCAATTTACAAAATAAACATATATATATATATATATACCTTATTATAAACTACTTTTAAGAAAACTGGACAACCTATTAAAATAACAAGGTTAAAAAGTAGTAGAAGTAAAATAGAAGTAAAACTAGAAAGACATAGTATAAGAGAAACACGTACAAACAAAGTACTATAGTTTTACAAAATACAGAAATAGTGACGATAAACAGCAACGTTTTGACCAACAAGGCCTTTATCAAGCAACGAACAAACAGGAGTGACAAATTAAAATGAAACATAAATGGACGACCAAATACAAACGTATCTAAGGAAAATCTGGAATAAAAACGAATAACGAAATAAATGTAACACAAAAACACACATAAAAACTAGAAATAGATGGAAAAGAAACAATGAAACATCTAGTAAATATATAACTTGAATACATGCAACATATACCCATATAGATTACAAAGCATGGGAAGAGAAAGTACTAAGAAGCATAAGAATGTAATATGTTGAGCCCGAGTGGTCGCAAGGTACCATACAAAGAAATCAACCGATTCTCCAGAGCAAATCGACTACGATCATCAGAGGAACATGATCGGATGGCTGTGACCTGGACATCGCAAGCTCCTGAATGGCCAGTATCATTGAAATGGGTAGCTACAGGGTCACAGAGCATTGGCGTATATCGCGCAAGTGTTGGGCGAATCGGTCACTGAGTCTCCTGCCGGTTTCCCCAATATAGGCCTTGTTGCACGGCTTGCAGATAATGGCATAGATAATATTACGGGACTCGCACGTGAAACTGTCTTCAACAACGAACGTGGCTTTTGGAAAAGACACCGTGCGGGTCTGTATTACATAAGCACAAGTGTTGCAGCGCCGACGGCCACACTGGATGGTGCCAAAATGACTCTGGATATTAGGCTTGAGGCGACTGTGAACCAACATATCCTTAAGGCTTCTGTCCCGTCTGTACGCCACCAAAGGATAGTGTTGGAAGATTGAACGTGTCTCAGGATCAGACTGAAAAATGGAGAGATGACGGAATAAGACTTTCTTCACAAGGGAACTATGAGGGTGGAAAGTTAAGACAAGTTTCACCCTGTCAGAATTGAAAGTTCTATGCTGGTTAGAGAGAGCCTCCTGGCGAGAAATTTGCTGAACGCGCCGCATAGCAGAAGCAAGCACCTTATCCGGGTATAAGCGCTTACGAAAGAAATCCAGCATCTCGTGAGCTCTATCGAGAAAATCGTCGTCCTCGCTACAGAGGCTCTGTGACCCCTGTAGCTACCCATTTCAATGATACTGGCCATTCAGGAGCTTGCGATGTCAGGTCACAGCCATCCGATCATGTTACTCTGATGATTGTAGTCGATTTGCTCTGGAGAATCGGTTGATTTCTTTGTATGGTACATTGCGACAAGCGGCTCAACGTATTACATTCTTATGCTTCTTAGTACTTTCTCTTCCCATGCTTTGTAATCTATATGGGTATATGTTGCATGTATTCAAGTTATATATTTACTAGATGTTTCATTGTTTCTTTTCCGTTCTATTTCTAGTTTTTATGTGTGTTTTTTGTGTTACATTTATTTCGTTATTCGTTTTATTCCAGATTTTCCTTAGATACGTTTGTATTTGGTCGTCCATTTGTGTTTCATTTTAATTTGTCACTCCTGTTTGTTCATTTGATTGATAAAGGCCTTGTTGGTCGAAACGTTGCTGTTTATCGTCACTGTTTCTGTATTTTGTAAAACTGTAATACTTTGTTTGTACGTGTTTCGCTATTTACCAAGTTTTACTGCAGTCTTCCCCTATTTCGATTTTAGTATAAGAGAAACAACTCGAATGGCACAGTGTATGGCAAATGACATTGAACAGGAATATACTGTGGCGCAGTGTGCGGCAATTGGCGTGGAAAGAGTTAAGCATCAACAACAACAAAAAATGCAGAGCAAGATAACCAATCTGATGTTTATTACACACAAAGTTCATGTAACAAAATACTTGTAATTTATATGAAATCTATGTTCATAGAGTTGTAGAAATAAAGAAGAGTTTAAGCAGATTGCCAACAGGACAGTGTGCCTTAAAGGTTAATGCTACTTAGATACAGTGGATACAAGGAAAAAGGTCATCCATGCAAAAGATGGACCACAGATATAACAGAGGCAGGGTAAGACACCAGTGTTCACACGATCCTGTTCAAGAAATCTCTTCTAATCCTGACACTGTACGGCAAAACAGGATTAGAGAATGAAAGTAGAAACAAACCTGGATATGTAGTAGACCAGACTTCAGGAATATAAACAATCTTATTGCTTATTTTGGTTACTTATCTGACATAATAGCACTCTTTGCAGACCATTTCTTCTTCTTGACGCTCCATATCGACCACTTGTTAAACGCTCTTTGTGATTTGCATGTGATCTGAGCCTAAGAGCAATTGTACGCCGTGCCAGTTATGTGCCTACAAGTAGGCAAGCACATCTGATTTTGGCGATGTTTTTTATTTACTAGGGTAGTTTCTCTAGGCCACTACCTCAGTCGCCTCTTACAATATGCCTTGTAGGTCACAGTGCTACTATTCTTTGCTTCCCGTGTAACCCCAGGCATTACACGGGTGACAGACCATTGAAAACTCAGTCTTCCCTAGCAAATGTCCAAGAGTATGCATGCTGATGATTACAGTGCCTCTCTGGTTAACACACTCCTCATTCTGCCACTAAAGCATACAATTCTGCTTGTAAAACTGGTTAACACACTCCTTATTCTGCCACTAAAGCATACAATTCTGCTTGTAAAACTGGTTAAAATACTCCTCATTCTGCCACTAAAGCATAAAATTCTGCTTATAAAACTGGTTAACACACTCCTTATTCTGCCACTAAAGCATACAATTCTGCTTGTAAAACTTGCAATTTCAAACTTCTTAAAACATGGACAGTTTTAGATATAAGATTACTGTATTTTAGGTGAGATATATATACAAAATGCAGCAGAAAAAACAAGTGAAAGAATTTCAAATAAAAGGCTAGAAACAAATGTAGGTTCATCACCAATCAAAGAGTTTATAGAATGTCGAAGACTTAACTGGTATGATCATTTTTGTTTAAAATTTTGTTTAAACAAACCAGCCTACAGCACACCACATGGGAAGATCTGGCAACAAACCAAGAGGGAGACACAGAAAGGATTGATAAACAGAATCAACGAGACACTAAATAAACTCAACATGACAAAAGTGCAAGTTACACAACCAACGACCAAAGAATACTATACATACATCCTATCTGCAATGTTTCATGGTACAAACAGTAGGACTAAAGAGAGAAGAAGAAAGAGTCCAAGAGGTGGTTGCTGAGCAACAGATGGATGTACTTCCATTCATCTTCGATTCCTCCATCATTTATGTTGATTAAAACCTCTCTGCTCTCATCAATTGTGAACATCAGTATGTCCAGGACAGAAGACTCAAGTAAGCCCCTGGAGGTTGGAAGCTTTGATAGACATTCATTCATACTACAATCTAGCTCTTTCAACCTTCTAAAGTACTGACTTTGATATAACCAACATATGTAAGCACATAACAGAGAGATAAATGATAAGACACATGTGTTGTAACTTCAAGATAAATGCTAGGCACACATGTTGTAACTTCAAGATAAATGCTAGGCACACATGTTGTAACTTCAAGATAAATGCTAGGCACACATGTTGTAACTTCAAGATAAATGCTAGGCACACATGTTGTAACTTCAAGATAAATGCTAGGCACACATGTTGTAACTTCAAGATAAATGCTAAACACACATGTTGTAACTTCAAGATAAATGATACACACATGTTGTAACTTCAAGATAAATGCTAGGCACACATGTTGTAACTTCAAGATAAATGCTAGGCACACATGTTGTAACTTCAAGATAAATGCTAGGCACACATGTTGTAACTTCAAGATAAATGCTAGGCACACATGTTGTAACTTCAAGATAAATGCTAGGCACACATGTTGTAACTTCAAGATAAATGATACACACATGTTGTAACTTCAAGATAAATGTTAGACAGTTAGCTCTTGGAATATCTACACCATAATAACAGAATTCAGAAAGCTGTCAATCCGGAATTGAAGACTGGCCCATCTAAACAGCTAATAAACTGGGCTATCTAAGCATCCAATTTGGTGACAACAGATCAAATACATGGAAGGTGTCATGGAAGACAGAGGGAGAAGATGTTTGACATTGTCGTTCAACAAAAGATCAACATCAGAACTGACTAACTTCACCAGGGAGAGTTGTGGAGAAACATGATCACCTACGTTGTCACGTGTGGCGTTCCATTGATCTAAGCACCCAATTTGGTGAGAACAGGTAAATTACAGGGAAGGAGAGATTACGGAGAACAGAGGGAGATGTTTGACATCATGTTTCATCAAAAGATCAAAGTCAGAACCGAAACATGATCGCCTACACTGGCAGGCATGGCGCTCCATCAATCTAAGAACCCCAAAAAATTATATTATCAGTCTAGTCATTCCAAGATGACTCTTATATTACAAACTTTATTCACACTGGTCAGTGAATCAGTGGTCAGATACTAGATATCAACTGTCAGTAGGCTGTTACTTTTTAATGGCTTGTATATTCTAATAAAAGGAGATTGAAACTTTTGAAACAAAGTGTTGGAAAGAATTTGTTAAAAAGTCCTATACACAGTACAAGAAATATATAGATATACAAGACCTGAAAGAGCCACAGTAGCAAGCATAGTTGTTAGTGAACTCACTTCTTAGACTAGTGGTCCAGGTTCAATTCCACCGTGGACGTGAAATATTTTCCACCCCAACGGCTCTCAGGTGGACCCAGCCTCAATTTGGTTATAGGAAAATGTACTGGGAAGTAAAGGTGGCCGGCGTGATGTTGCTCACAGCATCCATTGTGTGCCTAAGGTCAGTGAAAAATTTGGGCCTAACTCTTATTACTCATTATACCTCAAAATAAGAAAAAATGTTCCTTTACTTTTTTGTCTTACTACGAGATCTGAACATTGAGCAAATATCGATAACGATGTCTCAGAAACAGACATATTATGGCCACAGTTAATGTGACTGGTTTCGTGAGAGAAATAAGGAGTGTATGGTTCCTAGAGATTGGTGCAAGATGTCATAGATGAGTTGAGTGTGACAGACGCTGGACACCTCATACAGATCAGGGAAGAATTTAGAGCTGCTGTCATGGGAGCCAAGTTCCGACAGGGGCACGCTAGATGATGAGGATGATGATGGTTCCTAGAAGATGAGCAAGGGATGATTAAGATGATAGTAACAATGGAATAAGGAAAGCTTGAATGTGACGAGGGAGCTGGCAGGAGAATTGGCTAGAGTTGTGAGTTATCAGTTATATGAGGACTATCATCATAGCACTCTGGACATGTCCATAGGTGCTCCGATCTCCACCTCGAAAAATCCAGCAGCGTCCAGCAGCCCAACACGCCAGTTCGATGTTGATTAATCAATCTCCCAGCATATCCAGTATGCCGCTCCCTTCGGGTTGCACCAATATCGACACCCATCTCTCTCAATCCGGTCAGCGAGTGGGACCCACAGAGTTTTAGTATTTCTGGCAGGATGTTATGTGGGTAACATTCTGCAAAGGACAAGACACTTTAAGATAACCTCAAAGGCTTTAGTTGAACAGTGCATGAATCACTGTTGACATGTAGTAGTTCTTCTTTCAGAATCCCATTTGATTTATTCTTATCTGTATTGGCTTAATAGGATTGACAAAGCAAACAATTGTGACTACTGGCTCTCGATTGGTATGAAAGTTTAATCCTGTGCCATTTGCACTCATATTCAAAAACAAACTAACTTGCCACTTTACTGAAATATTCATCATCAAGGTGTGTATCCTTTATAGGACGTTGCTCTCTTTGCAGCACATCTGAAATTCACTCTGTCTCTAAACAGTTCACCCACTTTGCCGATGATCATATTCATCTTCTTCTTCTTCTTTTGTCGTCACACTGCTACCGGGTTGTTGCCCAGTGTCGTGGTTTTCTGTTTTTCTCTTGCGCTGTTCTGGTGGCTTGTGTGATTGTTATCTTTGCTCTGTCACAGGATTCTGCTACGCCATCTAACCATCTTTTCCGTGGTCTTCCTCTTGCCTTCTTTCCCGATGTTCTGTTGTAGAAGACTCTGTATACTGTGGAGTTTGGATGCATTCTTATTAAGTGGCCAAACCACTTCATTCTTTGTTTATCTATGTAATTCAAGCACGGTTTTGTGCCAACTTTCTTTCTTATGCTGATGTTGGTGATTCTGTCTTTTCTTGTGTCGTTGGTAACTTTTCGCAGGCAACGCATTTCACATGTAGTTATTTTTGTGACTGCGCTTTGCTCAATGTCATATTCATGGTTTCTTTAATACCTTGTAGCCAAGCCATCTTCTTCTTGGGCTGTGTCCTGGGACCCTGCCCTCTAATACTGTTCTCTCCAGGCCATTGTGACGCTTGATGTGACCAAAGTATCTCATTTTTCTGTATAGTATATAGTTTATCAGCTAATTATCTTTAACATTCAGTTCTTTCAGAACATCAATGTTCTTCCTTTTTTCTGTCCACAGTACTGTAGGATCTTTCTGTAGTATTTCGTTTTGAAGGACTGGATTTTCGTTCTTGTTGTTTGTGTATGATTCGCAATCATAGTAGCCACTGGAAAAATGCATGTTCTCGGTATTTTTAATTTTAATATTTTGCTGGTGCTTGGCCACATGTTCTTCATAGTATTTGACTTCCTGATATTGCCAATCTTCTTGAGATCTCTTGACATGGATATAATCCATTCATTAATGTATGATATTATAATCATTTACAAAATCCAGCTTCAAGTCTAAAACTAGATCCATTTTCTCACAAAGTCATCATGGAATATACAGCTTGACTTCGTACTGGAACAAATTATTTCAAGAAATTACTTAAGTCGTATTAACAAGCGCGTTTATTTGATTTTTTAAAACTTAATTTACATCTTGTTTTTAACAAATACATCCTTATCAATGTTATCAGTTTTTTTTTCTTTTAAATATTCTGTATTATATGATAAAAGATAACAATAACATAAAGAATTATAAAACTTTAAAAGACTTTGCGTTTGATATTCATTTAAATATTTGTGTGTGTTTGTTTGCCTGCTAGAGTTTTGAATGCAAGTTATGTAGTTGTGATCACTCTTTACCAAATATTTATTTCTTTACACACCAACTATTTATTTCTTTACACACCATAATTGATCCATTACTGCGTCAGTGAACACCACTCAAAATGTTCATGTCTCATGTGAACTTGTGAAGGAGACAGAAATCCCAACATAAGCTGGCAGCTTGCATTAAATGCATAAGACAGTTGCCACAGTGTCAACACCAACCATCCAATGTTTTAGTGCCAGCGTATTCTTCTTCTGGGAATGTCTCGTCACCTGAAAGGACAAAATGCACAGTAACCCTTTTTCTCACTACACTTTTTAGTATTATACCTGTAAAAGCGTCAACAATTCGCAGAATTATATTTATATTCATTCTGGGCTCCATGGGTGTCAGTAGCAATGAGAGAGCAGACAGGCTGGCTGTGCCACCATATCAGGGGGTCAGCCAATAGATATAGTGTGGCAGAAAAGAGGATTTTCATCTAAACCAAACCACATAATCTGCTAGATTGCAAGAGCTTAGATTGAACATTGGAGTGGCCAGAAAATAACAGCACAAAGGTACATGAGTAGGCTCATCAATCAACATCGAACTGGTACCGAACTGATTAGTCGCTGTATGCTGTTGGAGATATTTCGAAGGAGATTTGATCACCTATGGGCATGTTCTGATTGCATTCAAGATATTCCAAATGGAAAATAAACCTATAAAATTCCTCACTTTACGCAGCATAATCTCATACATATGGTCGGTATTGAACTTTATCAAGAAGCAGCAAATTAAATGGTTCGGCTACATAAGCAGATTACCAACAGGTAGTGCACCAGAGAGAGCACTGTTGCTCCGATACAGTGGATAAAAAGCAAAAGGCTGACCATGCAAAAGGTGGACCTCAGAGATAACAGAGGCGACGAAAGACACTATTTATGAAGCACACACAAAAGCCTGTACCTTCAAAAGCCTGTAGAAATCTTCGTACCCTGAAGCTGTGAGGTAAATCAAGAGAAAGACAAGGTGCATAGAGAGGCTCTCTCCAGGTGTCTCCTTTTTTTTTATCTGACGCTGAAAGGCAAAGTAGGATTAGAGAATAGTTAGATAGATAGTCTCATATATGTAGTATTTCTATGTTCACAAACAGTCTCTCTTTACACTACTATTTCTTTACACATGTATGTTGTACATGTGTGTACTATTTCTCTCTTTACACACATACTATTTCTCTCTTTACACACCTACTATGTCTTTATTTACACACATACTATTTCTCTCTGTACACACATACTATTTCTCTCTTTACACACATACTATTTCTCTCTGTACACACCTACTATGTCTTTATTTACACACATATCATTTTTGCAACCTCTCTCAAATATTGAAATATCTAAAACAAAACCAACAAAACTCAAAGAGCTGCCAGTGATCTGAGATTGGTATTTAATTCTACAGCACACATAATGAACATTCAGTCAAACATCAGGCAAAATTGCAAAACAAATACATATTTACCCTACAGACCCACATTCAATCGTACAGCAACATACACACAAAAACTACTGTACAAAGATAAGCCATACATGTCAATAAAACCAATTTATTTGATGAAAGTGCTGCTACATTTCATAAGCAATAACATGCAAACATAAATACAACTGTTGTTGTTGGCCTGTGATTGGTGGCTGTTTCAATATTTTCCAAATACTTTTATACATAAACCTGATAATGTTTGGTCTATTGTCTTTCCCCTGGTGAATGATGGAAGTGGTTGTCCACTCTTGCAGTTAAGCATAGGGATGGGAGCTTTAATTTGCTTTCCAGGGTCAGATGAGTTGCTATTGTTCCTTGTAAATACATCCATATTTATTTATTGTGTGCTTGATATAGTCTATCTATCTTTAATTGGTCTTTCCTTGGTTCTAGTACCTGATCTCTTTTTATTGTATGCTGCTGTTATTGGTGGTTGGTTGTATTCCATTCTCAATAAATGTCAGAACCACTGCATTTGTTGTCTTTCAATGTTATCAGTGCATGAAGTTATGCCCACTCTGCTTCTGATGTCCTTGTTTGTAGTCTATCTTTCCTGGTGACGCCTACCGCATTCCTCAAGCATTTCATTTCACCTGTAGTGAGCTTTCTGTGGTGCGTTGCTATTGGGGACCAAGTTTGGCAATGGTATGAAATGTACTCTTAGATTGTGATCGAGCTAAGCCACAGACTCCCACTTTTTGGTATTCACATTTCAATATCTATGCCTAACATGAGAGCAGGTAGATTGAAATGAGTTGGAACACGCAAATTCACTTTTGCAAATTCACTGTTGTACACATCCAATATTAATCTCTTTGAAACAACTTCACTGTTGCAACTTGTTGTGTACAACTAAACTACTTGTTCACATCCAATGTTGAAGTTGTTTTTTCCCACAGCTACAGGTTGCAAATACTTGTTGGCATCTACTGTTGCAAATAATTGATCCCATCCACTGTTGCAGCAAAAGTGTCTAAAAACTGAAGGATTGACTTCATTGCATCGGGATTTACCCCATATGGCTCCGTCCCTCTCCCAAAAAAATGGGGCGCCACATGCTGAGAGTATTGCACAAAGCTCAAACTCCATAACTCCAGCAACAATCCTAGTGATACTGGAAAAAAAGCCCTCGTGAACAAAATGACTGTCTGGATTCGAACCCACGACCTTCCAAATGCAAGGCAAGTGCTTAACCACTTAGCCACAACAGCTATGTAGTCTATAACTCTACTATTTTATCTATCTACTCACATCCAATGATGATGTTTGTGATAGTGAAAACAACAAGCTAGACTGTGACTTACAAATAAAACAATGCTAGTACAACTTTTATGACACTCAGTTATTGTCACAAATTTGTTTTGAAAACACTTAAAAATGAAATAAACCAGTACACATTGTCTGACATTAAAGGCCTCCTGTTATATACCACACACAATGGACAAAAGCAGCTAATTATATCAAAATTATAGAAATATCTGAAAACTTTATGGAACATTAACTCTTTCCACGCTTTAAGCCGCACACTGCGCCACAACGGAAGTCCGTTGCACGCTATTAGCCGCACACTGCGCCATAGAGTTGTTTCCTTATAAGAAGTCTTTCTAGTTTTACTTCTACTGCTTTACTTATACTACTTTTGAATTTTGTTATTCTATTGGGTTGTCCAGTTTTCTTCAATTTAGTATATAATAATATATATGTTTATTTATTGACAAGTAGTTGGGATGTTTTTGGTTTTTTTTACCTTCCTTGAATTGACTGCTTAAAAATTGAGGAAATAACTATGCGTGGAAAGAGTTAAAGCCCAAATCTGTATGAATGGAAAAAAATTACATCGCAGAATAAATGTCTTGACATTCTCTGTGACAAAGACTGAAAGCTTTGTTGTGCAAAGACTGAAGCAGAGTGAGAAAATATAAAGTTTTAAAGAGTTTATTAATGGTACTGACAACAAGGCCAAGACTATATTTCTCATACTTTCTTACAAATTCATTAAAACAGGTTCACTCATTGAAGTACCTAAGCTATCACATATCTCATTGACAAATATGAGGACTGCAGTAAAATTATACTAGAATTGATTCATGAATAGCAAGCATCATCATGACAGCACTCCAGGCAGGTCCATAATGGTTACGATGCTTCCAACAGTCTCACTGAACTGATTGCTTACGACCATTTTAATTGCTTCTGTCATGGCATTGAAGATGTCTGCACACTCCATAGCCAGCCTTTCCCCGACCCAGCTGTATTAGGCAGATGATTTGAGGTGGGCAATGTAGTGATTCCATCTATCTATCTATCTATTCTCTGATCCTGTTTTGCCCTTTCGGAGTCAGGTCAAAAAAAGAGACACCTGATGCGAGCCTCCCTTTGCACCTTGCTAGTAATTGAAGCACCACAAAATTGTCAGATGTAGATTGGGAGAGAAAAACTAACTATTGTTGCAATGAGCTGTTATTACATTACAATAATAGTTCAGTCACAAAATATTTTTCTGTATGTTTTGTTTACTTTCTCTAATCATTTCTGGTATGTATCCGGGTTGAGAGTCCCGTCAGTGGCACTAATATACAGTGCTAACCTCTTGCTTCAAAAGTACTCGGTTCGCTTCTTGCATGGAACAATCTGACAACTTTTCCAGTGATCTCTGATCTCAATGTGAGATCAAGTTACTCGTCTTGTAGAAGATGGACGATAAAACGTAGGTAATGTTCACATTGAGCACACAACAGAAACCATGGTGATGTAAAATCAATAAGAGTGGGCTGAAAAGCTGCCAGCCTGGAGAAAGATCACTAATAATAATTATTTTGTAATTTGGAAACTTGTTACCATCCTCAACATTAGACAGAGGACCCTTGCTGGTGCTAGCAAGTTTGTAGACTGTCGCTAAGATCTTCATGTGTTAGAAAGAGATCAGAGCACATACGGATATTCACCAAAATGCAATGATCATGGTCCAATCAATCTGGTATGCATTAATAATTCAGAGGACAATTATTGGTTTAGTATAGACTTGAGTCCAAGTGTTTCGCCTGGAAATGTTAAGCAAATAAACATAAGCTAAACCACTTGAATAGTTTCAACATCACTATGAAGCATGTCAGCTACGGTAGAATGAGAAAACAGATGTTATGAATATAAAGAAAATAAACACTAGTTAAATTCTTCTCTTGTCCAAGTACAATACTTGTTGATTTTCTGAGAAAGTAACATATATTGGTCCCACAAAAAATGTAAACTATATTCAATAATGTCAAGTTCATATTTCATTCATATTGTGTAAGAAGTTATTACAATTCACAGATTGTCTAAGAGGACGTAAAGGCGAAGTATTTACTTCGTTGCATCAAGTTCGCCCTATGGCTCAGTTGTACTCCGAAGAAATGGCACGCCACCTGCAAGACTAATTGCACAAAAGCACAAACTCTGTAGCTCCAGCAACAATTCTAAGTTATCTCCAGAACGAAAGTGTACATGAACCGAATGATGTGATCTGGATTTGAACCCACAACCAAAGCAAACTGCTTAACCATTTCACCACAGACTCCCCCATTACAATTCAGAGATGATATATGGAAAGGTGATACAATTCAGAGATTGTATTAGAAAGTGTCCTTAGACAAGTACTTGAGTGAAACCCGCAAGGAAAATGGAACATCCTAAACAGACCTGGAGACTTGAGGAACTGAAGAAAGCTGGACTATCTTTGAATGTCATAAAGAAAACAGAAACAGAGACCGGGAAAAATAGCCAACAACTGTTGATACCCCTATGCCCCACAAGGAGCGGAGAAGAATAAGTCATGAGAAAGTACTATAATTAATTTCTTATCCAGATCTTTCAAGCAAATTCATCCATGAAAAACAATGACATGCAGAGATTTGATGTTTCAAATACCAACCAATAAATAAGATGATGATTGTACCAGAGATTTCTCTCTTTTGTTTAAATAATTTCAAGTAACATTAACTTTTCGTGCAACTCAAAATATATATTTTCTTATGGCTGCTATGAGCATCACTGTTGTAGGTTGTAATTATTTGTTGGTCAAATGGTCTAACTACAACACTATAATATACTAATAAATTCTATCACACATTTAGGGTTGTAGGGTTGCTACGATGGAATCGTCAACACATAAGTCTGAAAATTTCTTTCCTGTGCGAGGTGGATGAGTGGCTAAGTCCAATCCTGAACAGCATTTGATGTTATCAGTCCATGCTTTTCCTTGCCTTTCTCTTCTACCATCCTTAACTGTTCCCTGAAGAATTGTTTTTGAGAAGGAGCCATGTTGTTGACTATCCATCAAACATTACAATGGGCAAGATGTTTACCTGAAGACGCCCATCTCCTCTCCAAATATCCTTGTGTCTGTATAACACTACATTTTATATTCATATATGACTTCTTCTTCTTTAAACGTCCCATATCGACCACTTGCTAAACTCCACATTGAGATCTGTGTGTGATCTGAGTCTAAGAGCGATTGTACGTTGTGCCAGTTATGCAGGTACAGTGGCCAGCATCGTTTTCTGCAACTCTTGTTATTTACTGAGGTAGCTTCCTAGGCCCTACCTCAATTGCCTCTTGCGACATGCCTTGTAGGACGCAGTGTTACTATTCTTTGCTTCCTATCGAGCCCGCAACAGATGAGCGTCATATATGACAACATAAGATGAGCATAGCTGACTCAGTGTTATAGATCACTTCCCTATATTCTCAAATACAACTCTTATTTTGCAACAAAACCTCAATCACAAAAACAACATTCTGTTCACAATGCACACACAAATTTAAAATTGATCACATATGATTAAAATTGATCACATATGACTGATTCAGTGATACTGTTTTAGAAAATCAAATACAATTTACTACAAAGAAAAAAAGGGGGGAATCACTTACATAAAAAAAAAATTATAAATACCAGAACTAAAGAATGACTAAAATATCACAGGATGAATAATATAAAACTAAAAGAGGTAATTGAATTAATATGACACCGAAGATTTATATAAATTTTTTTAAAAGCGATCTTTACCTATTATGTCTTCATTGAAGAAACCATTTTGGTGAAATGATAAGGGCACACACATATATTACGTAGTAATAATAATAATAATAGTGATCCATCGCAAGTGATGATGACAACAGCCTCAGACGTGTGCTGCTGCACCTCTCTGGTGTGTGCGGAGGTGACTGTGAGTCCAATCCTAGAACACAATCCCTACCACAGGTACATGATCAAGATGAGACATGTGGGTGTTGTGTGTTCCGCTCGTTTTCTATGTGCTTCAGCGGAATGATGATTTTCAGCTATGCGAGTTCCTCATGTCTTGTTACAATGCCACATTTGGCGAACTTGCACCAGGGATCCCCAGTGGTGGTGTCTATATTGAAGCATTTCAGAGACACTATAAGAGTGTCTTTAAAGTGTTTTTTTCTGTCCACCAGCTGAATGTCTTCCTTTCAAGCTCGCCATACATCAACTGTTTTGGGATGCATTTATCAGACATCCTAGCAACATGGCCAGCCCATCTCACTTGGGCTTCCTGGAACAGTGTGTTGACGCTAGGGATCTTTGCTCTAATCAGAGCTTCGGTGTCCGGAATTTTGTCCTGCCTGGATTTTGTCCTACCGGTATATATTATATACAACAGAAGCAAAACATTCCAGGAACAGTCACCAAAAAAATGTAAAGCTATTAGCTAGAATATTTGCTATGCAATGTTATTACAATTTAATTATTGCATGTCTAACTTCTATGTATTGCTGGAAGGATGATATATCAATTTATCTACCCCAGACACATACTAGAAGTGTTTGGCCAAATGGATCAGAGCGCAGCTACCATGCGGGAGACCCAGGTTCAATCCACGGTAAAGCCATGGAGTTTTTCTCCGAGGGCACAAAGAAAATATCCTAACCTGAACAATTTCACGGCAACTGCATTAGCCCTGCGGCCATTAAATTCCCCAGGCTCATGTCAATTCTGTCCTACACCGCCCACAAAAAAGCGGTATTACAGGAAGTAACAATAGTTTAGACACATACTATAACTTACACTCAAGTTCTCAGACACACAAATCATTGAAGCATATCTCTGTTCTTGACTTGACCAAGAAACCAAACAATGAATCTGTACGACAAATGTTATCTGTTGTGTTAAGGATAACATTGTCAGAATAATATTCTTCAATGATCTTGCCCATCGACCCAATGTCATGTAGTGATATCTGTATGTTCTTTATTTATTTCATATAATTTTTAAAAAACTATTGTTACTGAATGTATCACCCACTTTCTAGGGCGGTGTAGGACAGGGGGGACATGAGACTAAGGAATTTCATGGACACATAGCTAGTGCAGTCACTGTGAAACTGTTCAGGTTAGGATGTTTTATTAAGCCCCTACAGAAATAATGCTTTGGCCCTACTGGGGAATCAAACCTGGTCTCCCAATGGGAGCCCACTCTCTTATCCATTTGGCCTGACACTCCCACTCCTCCTTTCATAAAATATGTTCCATTTATTCTGCTTTGGAGAAAGAAGAATCTGCTTAACATCATTCAACACTTGGCACATGAAGAAGTATAATAAACAATATGACCACTGTCCATGTTTAGTTTAGTTATCTGACCGACTTCATAGCACTTGGGGCAGTCCCAGAAGTGCTCAGTCTTTCCCAGCAGATGTTGATTGCTATAATACTCTTCATTCCATCCAGCAGGTGGCCAGTTCTACTTGTGATTCCAAATTCTCTAAGCAATAACAAATATGCTTTATTAATTGGTGACTCGGAGGAAAAAAGCTTTAAAGGTGAAGCATTGACTTAATTGCACCTGGTTTCCCCATGTCGCTCTCCACAGAAATGACACACTACCTACCGAGATGAGACACCACCTACCAAGATGACACACCTCCTACTGAGATGACACGCCACCTATTGAGAGTATTGAACAAAGTACAAACTTCATAGCTACAGAAGCAATCCTTAAGAAGCTCCAGATAAAAAAGCTCTTGCAAACCAAACAACGCAGTCCGGATATAAATCTACAACATGTAGAACTCAAGGCAAACTGCTTAACCACAGAGGTATCCTCCCAAATTGATATATTCTCATTCAACGACTAAAAAACTGCCTTATATTTTCGCCAACCATATAATTATAAGTGGTTTTATATCAATGGTTTTGGAGTGAAACTTCCTGCTCTACCCTAATACCATAAGCCTCCGCTTATCCAGGACAGTAGTTTTATATAATGTCTGGTCAATCACTAGTAACAAATGTTATAAGGAGACGATGGAGATATGTTGGAAATACCTTGAGAAGAAATGTCTGGTCAATCACTAGTAACAACTGTTATAAGGAGACGATGGAGATATGTTGGAAATACCTTGAGAAGAAATGTCTGGTCAATCACTAGTAACAAATGTTATAAGGAGAAGATGGAGATATGTTGGAAATACCTTGAGAAGAAATGTCTGGTCAATCACTAGTAACAACTGTTATAAGGAGACGATGGAGATATGTTGGAAATACCTTGAGAAGAAATGTCTGGTCAATCACTAGTAACAAATGTTATAAGGAGAAGATGGAGATATGTTGGAAATACCTTGAGAAGAAATGTCTGGTCAATCACTAGTAACAACTGTTATAAGGAGAAGATGGAGATATGTTGGAAATACCTTGAGAAGAAATGTCTGGTCAATCACTAGTAACAACTAAGTATATTTAAAGGAGAAAGTGATGGAGATAGATGGGAAATACCTTGAGAAGAAATGTCTGGTCAACCACTAGTAATAACTGTTATAAGGAGAAGATGGAGATATGTTGGAAATACCTTGAGAAGAAATGTCTGGTCAATCACTAGTAACAAATGTTATAAGGAGAAGATGGAGATATGTTGGAAATACCTTGAGAAGAAATGTCTGGTCAATCACTAGTAACAACTGTTATAAGGAGACGATGGAGATATGTTGGAAATACCTTGAGAAGAAATGTCTGGTCAATCACTAGTAACAACTGTTATAAGGAGAAGATGGAGATATGTTGGAAATACCTTGAGAAGAAATGTCTGGTCAATCACTAGTAACAACTGTTATAAGGAGAAGATGGAGATATGTTGGAAATACCTTGAGAAGAAATGTCTGGTCAAAAAGTTGTTGAGTAACAACTGTTATAAGGAGAAGATGGAGATCCTTTATTTTTAAACCCCTTGAAAATAGAAAATCAATAGAAGAGTAAGCTGGAAAGCCTCAGCACTTGCAAAATTCATTGAAAATTAAAATTTCTACAAATGTTCTATTATCTATTCCCAGGTGGAAGATGGAGTTGGCTGTCCACTCTTATCATTAAGAATAGGGATGGGAGCTTTAATTTGAATTCTAGAGCCAGATGAGTCAACAAATGTTCACCATCCTCAAAATGGTATTGCAGAACCTCGATGGTGCTGCGGATTTTGTGCGCTTCCGCTGAGATCTTCCTGTCCAAGAGTCTTCTTCACCTTTCAACTCCCAACGGAGCACAAGTCTTCAACAAACTTCTTCCAGCTCTTCCTCTCTCTTGCCATCCTTTCCATGTTTTACCTATCCTTTTACTATCAGTCCCCAGCTCTAATATTGTTCCTATCAATGAATTAATCTCTGTGTGAAGCTCTCAACATCTGTGTTACTGTCAGTACTAGACAAAAATTATCACAATTCAGTATATATCAATGTTACCATCTATGACAAAAAAATGATATGATCCTGGAGTACAATGTACATATATTATCCTGATATTTGAGATAATTGAAGACGATGAATTATATATTTAATATAATGATATTTCTCATCAACAATATAACATATCGGACCTTGAGACTAATATTGAATGCTAGTATATTGTGATTGATGTACAAAAAACACAGCCCAAGTGTATGTTAGAGTAAATGATTTGCAATTGTCTCTGTATCACTTCTCTGTGTATAAAACTGTCGTTACTACCTGTCATACCACTTTTTGGGCGGTGTACGACAGGGAGGACATGTGCCTGTGGAATTTAATGGCTAGTACAGTCACTACGAAACTGTTCAGGTTAGGATTTTTCTTTATGCCCCGGACAGAAAAAAACAGCATTACTGTGGATTGAACCCGGGTGTCCGCATGGGAACCGCGCTCTAATCCAATCGGCCAGACAATACTCTCTGTGTATATATGCATCAAATGAGATAGTTTAACAAATGTGTATGCATGTCACCTCAGGGAAAGAAACGTAATCGTGTTTGGGCACACTAGACACTAACACACATTTTTCTTGTGTAACCAGCGCATACCATGCCTCACAAAATGGCAGTAAATATTAATTTTTTATTAGTTTTATTCAACATTAACTTTTTTTTGTCTAATCTATCTACACAAAATCGAATGTAGAACAATTACTCTTTTTGTTGTAACAATAAAAGAGTCTAATGGCATAGGACTGACTTCATTGCACAAGGTTTCCCCATACAGCTCAGTTCCTGTCGGCAGAAATGGCATGTCATCTGCCGAGAGTGATGCGCAAATCAAGAACTCAATCAGTTATATGAGGACTATCATCATGGCACTCCGGATATGTCCATAGGTGCTCCAATCCCTGGCTCAACAAATCCAGCAGCGTCCAGCAGCCCAACACATAAGTTCAATGTTGATTAATCAATCTTTTCTGGCCCTACACATTAGTTCGACGTTGATTAATCAATCTTTTGGCATATTTGATATATTCTTCTTTTCAGGCTGTACCAATATCGACACTTCTCTCTCAATCTGGTAACTATCACAAACTCCATAACTCCAGCAACAATCCTAGGGATCTCATGAAAAAATGATACGTGACTTGGTCGGGATTAGAACTCACAACCTTCAGTACAACAGACAAACGTCTTAACCACTTCACCATAGAGACAGTCTATGTTGGATAACAAGTTAATCATTTATCAGTGTTATATATTAACTGTGTGTAACTAGTTATATATGAAAATAATAACATCATGTTAACAACTATGATATCATAACAATTATAGAAGTTTCTAACTTCCAGGAACCTACATGGATCTACTGTCTTGGGCATGCTGGTGTTTGCGACAATGAAAGAGCGGACAGTCTTGCATCAATAGCATAGATTGTTTGGGAGTTGAAGATGGGTAAGGGGGATGTTCTTCAGTCTCTTCACGACTGCCTGTTGGACGAAGACACTAAAATAGATGTTGAATCAATCCACCGATGAACTGTATGTATGAGGAGCAGAGTGAGGAGTGTGTTTAATCAGCGAGACACGGAAACCATCAGTATGCATACTCTTCGATATATGCTGGGGGAGATGGCGCACCTATGGGTCTGCCCAGAGTGCAACGACATTAGTTAAGTAACTAATAACTATGACACCATATTGAATATCTGAACATATTTATTACTATTATTTCATGTCATTGTGATGCAGTTTATAAATCACCCCAGTAATATCTTTTTGACAAATACATCCCAGTTCACACTTCTAAAGCAATATAAGTGAATAAGATGACAATTACCTGACAAAACACACCCAACATTTCAACAGTGCATTACTGAACTTGATCAATGGAATATAACAACAGAAGATATGATGACTATAGCCACAAACATGTTTATAAATTATGTTTATATATCATACAAAGAAGGTGAACAAATTGTTTTTAGGTAGGAAAAAAAAACAGATTTTAAAAAACAAAACAATGGAAAGCTTAGCATGCAGTGTTGTAGATACAATGAAATGTTAAAATAAACAATTATTCAGAGATTATTTCATTTCTAATTGATGATTTTTATTTGATCACTGAACAGTATCATTTGTTTGAAGAAAAATCTAAAAATATTATATCTTTCATTCTTTTCTCTAATCCTGTTTTTGTCTCACAACTTCAGGATAAGACGAGGTTTCTAGAACAGACATTTGTGTGCGCTTCATTAATAGTATTTTTTCACCACTTCTGTGGTCTGCATTTTGTATTATGAATGTAGGATCTCAAATGTTGCTTATTAGTAAGGAATTGTCCACCACTATATCCTATCATAATGGAATCCAATGGACTCTGACAGAGCAACTAGATGATCTGGACTTCGCTGATGATATAGCCCTTCTGTCACATCACGAAATCAGATGCAGGATAAGCTAAACACATTGAATCAAAGGTTCCAGCAACTAGGGCTGAACATTCATAAGGGAAAGACAAAGATATTGAGAATTAACCAAGCAACGACAACTCGATCTCCCTGGGGAAATCCCACTTCAAGAGGTAGAATCATACACATATTTGGGCAGCAACGAGACAAAGAGGGTGGAACAGATAGAGATGTTAAAATAAGAATACAGAAGGCAAGAGGAGCTTTCATTGCACTGGGAAACATTTGGAAGTCCAAAGAAATCAAATCTAGAACAAAAATTTGGACATTTAACTCTAATGTTAAAGCAGTTCTACTGTATGGGTCAGAAACATGGAGAACAACTAAAACAATAGCACATAAATTGCAAACATTCATCAACTGGTGTCTGCGCAGAATAGAGGGAATAAGATGGTATGATAGGGTAACAAATGAGGAACTTATGGAGAGAACAAGACAGATTCCAGTGAACGAACAGGTTAAAAAGACGCTGGCGCTGGATAGGACACACTTTGCGAAAACCGGAGGGGAATATAACAAGAAGGGTCCTTGCCTGGAACCGCAGGGACAGCGAAAGAAGGGGAGGCCAAGAAATACATGGAGACGAGATTTGGAGGCGGAGATCAACAATATAAAGAGCTGGAGGAGTTGCAGGTGATAGCTAGAGATAGGAAGACTTGGCATGAGTTGGTTGAGGGCCTATGCCCCAACCCGGGTAAAAAGGCAAAGAGAGAGAGAGATGTCCTATCATACCTGCTATAAGAGATGAATCCAAAGCATGTGTCCTGTGTGTAGTAATCAGGTTATTTTCCAGTAATCCACATTTTCAATATAGACTAGATCGAGTTCATAGACCTATTTGGGAACAGTTGATAAAACATAAGTCCTGTTTTCAAAATGACAATGGAAAATAGCAGCAGTTGAAAATCGATAAGAGTAGGCTGAAAAATCACTGCCTAGTCAAACATAATTAACTCCTTGTCAACCAAACGCCACACTATGTGACATTTTTACACTAAAACCATATCTGCCCTGGTCCACTAAGAGTTCATACCAATTTCATAAAAAATTTCCCAAACTAAATTTTCACCACCCTCAAGACTACATTGTGGACCTTGCCTGTACTATGGTTTGTGTGCACTGCCACTGAGATCTTCCTGTGTTAAGAAAGAGATTAGAGAACATATGGTGATCACTAAAGTGTAATGATGATGGTCCTACCAAACAATCTAATCTTGTCATGTCAAACAAATCATTACAAAAACCAACCACAGTAAGAGCACAGCTATGCTTTGTTACAGACTTTCTAAACTGTTGTCGTGATCTGAGAGCACATGTTGCTTAATGCAGAAATGATGAAAGCTGGGGATGAAAGCTGGGGATGAAAGCTAGGGATGAAACTATTCCAAATAATCAATCATTCAAAATTGCCTGTATATGTTTCCAGAACTACTAAAAGTTATGGCATGTTCGAGTTCACCAACAGCTAAGTTGATAACATATTGCGATAGTGACCAAGTGCTGTAGAAACTCCAGGGTTTGAGGCTAGCTTGGGGCCAAAAATGTTAGAGTGCAGGAAACCCTGATCTTCTACTTTGGGATCTATATTGCAACTACTTCTGAGGTTGGAGTAATGCTCGCCTGTATGGCCAGGGACACTGTTATGGTAAGCAAGATTTCAAGCAAAACCATGTCAGAGGTGTCATATTAGGCGGCATGACTATGTCTAAACTAACAGCGAGTGGGGAAAAAATGCCATTTAATCAGTTTTTTGTCAGAGACAGAAACAATATTTGATGATAATTAAATGTGTTCCTTTTAAAGCTAACGTTACAGGAAACGTCTTTGATATAATGATGCAGATGTTGGGTTCGACAAACCACTTTTTAAAACAATTTCTGCTAACACAACTTATTAGTAATTATTGAACCAACATCATAGCACTCTGAGCAGATCCATAGGTGCTCAGTCGCAACCAGCAGATGGTGACAGCTATGCATACTTATGATTCCAATGTCTTGCTGGCTAAACACACTTCTCATTCTTTCCTCTCAGGTGAGTAGTATTACCTTGCAAAATCTTGCATATAATAAGCATAATTATTACTTATTTTCACCTGCTAAAACTTGCATATTATACATCATTATCTAGTCCTAGTCACATCCAAGGAAACATTAGGCAGAAACAAAAATGTCCATCATTTCAATCTTGTGTATTTCTTTCTACCTTGAACCTAGTCCTATACATGTCTTTAAACTCTGCCTCAAAAGTTCTCCTCCATATGCCTGAGTGGAACTGTGGTCTTTTAACAGATGCTTCTAACTCTGGCAAGTAATTAAACAACCAACAGTAAGAGATGTCCTATGGCAAAAATGAAAGGAAACACAGAGAAATAAAACATTAGGTACAATCATGGGAGTAATTTATTTGAAAGTGTTCAAAAGAGAACTAAATAAAGTTGTGACGTATCAGGACTGACCATCAAAATAATCTTTGGTTATCTCAAACACACTATCTGTTGCTCAGCTTTAATCCAAATTGTGTCAATATAATCGTTTAGTGTAGAAAATATATCAGTCATAATAAATTCAACATGACAAAGTCATATGCTATTCATTCAACATTTATTGGCAATACTTTTTTTATTAAAGGGTTTTAAAGCTGAAGGATTGACTTCATTGCACCGGGTTTTACCCCATATGGCTTGGTCCTTCTCCGCAGAAATGGCACGCTGCCTGTTGAGAGTATTGCACAAAGCACAAACTCCGTAGCTCCAGCAACAATCCCAGGGTCTCTAAAAAATTGCACTCGTGAACAGAACGGCGTTGTTCGGATTCGAACCCACGACCTTTGACTCGCAAGGCAAAGGGCTTAACCACTCAGCCACGAGACCCCTGAAAAAGAGGGAATGCTTCACGAATTTGCGTGTCATCCTTGCGCTGGGGCCATGTTAATCTTCTCTGTATCATTCCAATTTACTATTTAACAGTAGATGCAAGGCAAAAAGTCGCCCACAGAAATAAGAGAGGCAGTGAAAGACAACATTTACGAAACGCATACAAGAGCATGTTCTAGAAATCCTAACCTGCTGCTGGGAGGCAAATAAAGGTTGAGAAAGAAGAAAAAAAGAAATAATCATATTGCAATAATTTCAACTTTTCTATAATTTTGATGCTACTCATATTTATCCTATCTTCTTGCAATGTCCAGTTTTTTTCTCAAATCTGTTTGTATTTATGTGACAGAAAGATGGAAAGTCCCAGTCTTCTATTGTGGTGAAGGATGTTCATCAATATCCAATCAACTGTCAGATTAAACAGGAAATACAGCATCACATACCCGTCTTACACAAGATTTAAGTTTACAATGTCGGGCTTGAGTTATTTTGATTACAAGGGGTTCGCAGAGAAAAGGACTATGATGTTGACCATCTTCTGTGGTATGCCCTAGAGTCTTATTATTCTCAAGAAACCTCTTCGGTGATACAGAGCTCATACACTGTCGTTGATATTTTCCTGTGTAGGAAAGAGATTGGAGCACACATGGTTATTCACCAAAGTGCAATGATGATGGTTCTATCGATCGGCATAATATTTTCCAGATTATTAAATTATGTCACTAAATAACTAATAAGAAACATAGTATTAGATGTATGGTGTAGAGTACACACAAAAAACATATCCTGAATGTTATGATTAAAGGAAATAATCATCACCAAACTTAGAGCTTTCACAGACTGCTATGAAAGATTCTAATGATTAATGAAATCATGTGATTCAACAGTAGGAAATGGGAACAAAACAGCGTGATTACATGAATCATCATCACCTCAGGACAAAGGATTCACATGAAAAAGAAAAAAAATATATATGAGGTTTAAACATAGTCATTGTCATTAAGAGCAGCACTGCTTCTTTCCATGTGCCATGTTGACTGTTGGAGCCACTGTGATGGACTGAACATTCGATCCTGGAGAAATTTCATCATCTGGGGAGTCTCTAATTTGTTTCTGTGACACAATCTTGTAGATTTCTAAGATTAGAGGAGAAGGAATTAAGAACATCAAGTTATTACAATGTTGTTTGAAACATTCACAAAAATATAGTTATAACATACAGTCAAACTCTGTTATAAGAAGAGAATAATGTTTAATAACTCCAAGAGAAGCACTGGATACAATAAATATCAATAAATAGATAGTCAACAAGTATTAGGGGCTTCTTGAACAAAACAAATTACCAAACACAGGATCAGTTTCAGTTTGGAATATCTTTATTACACTCCGGGCATGTCCATAGGTGCTCTCATCTCCTTCGCAATATCCCAACAGAGTCCAGTGACTAACCATACCAATTCGATTTTGATTGATGAGCCTACTCATATACCTGTTGTGCTGTTCTTTTCTTGTCACTACAATCTTCAATCCCAGCTCTTGCAATCTAGTAGTTGACATGGATTGGTTTAAATGAAAATCTTCTTTGCTGCCCACTCTATGAGGGAAGATATGTTATATCTGCCGTACAGAAAGTCTGATATTGTTTTTGTACCCTGTAAAACAACAGGACTTTATTTTTATGCATTTTGCCATTGCTACATAGTTTTACTTCAGTCTTCTCAATTCAATTATTAGTTATATGAGGACCATCATCATAGCACTCAGGACAAGTCCATTGGTGCGCTGATCTCCACATCAAAAAATCCAGCAGCCTAACACGCCAGTTTGATGTTAATAAATCAATCTCATTGCATATTTGGTATGTCGTTCTTTTTGGGCTTCTCATATATCAATAATAACATTATAATAAATCATCCCATCTGGAAACATACACATACAAACAAACCAGTCATATGATAGCACCTGCCACTAATGAATATTGCCTACCTGTAAGAATATTATGAAAGGCAGACTCAACGTTGGTAGAATCTAGTGCTGATGTCTCAATAAAAGACAAGGTGTTCTTCTCTATGAAGAAGAAAAAATTGCATTGTGTTAATACTTTCTATTACACTGAAGAAAAGTGGGATCTATTTATTTTAAAATAAATCAAATGGAGAGAACATGAATCAAATAGAAGATAACCAAACATAAACTAGTGATTACTTTTGTTGTTCAACTCTTTGAAACTGAGACCTGGGCATTGTGGGAGTGGTCTAACATTGGCATGTCCTGAGTTTTTGAGTCTTTGTGACTGATTGTATTTCAGTGGTCAGAACATAGATATGTGTTTAACCCTTTCAGTCCGTATTTATTTTTACCTTCAGATGGATTTATTTTTGCAAAGTACAATGAATTAGCCATAACTTGCGCATCTTAAAACATACAGCAAGCCGATATATCGGCTCAGAAGGACAAAGGGGTTTAATTATAATGTCCGGAAACTATAAATACGTGCGGACAGTTCTGGCAGGATGATGGACACAATATTATTGAAACGCACGAGTGGTTACCGGGCCCAAATTTGGGGTGTAAAGAATAGAACCACTGATACCTGTCATGCATGTCGTAAGAGGCGACTAAGGAGGTTTGGCTGAAATCGGATGCATGTGTCCGCTAGGAATGCTAACCCGAAACAAATGCTTGCAGAAAATTGATGCACCAGGCCGTAAGGCGAATAACATGGTGCAACGACCCTCACAATGAGGAATGGGATAACGGATTCTACGGTCGCTAATCTGCCTCATAGATTTAGCCACGCAGTAAGAATGTCAGACCTACCATCACAAGGGTGGCCAAAACTGACTGCAGGAAGAGGTCTGCACAAACGGGGAAGCAGAAATCAATGGAATTATATCCTACAGAACTGCCTCCAGTATGCAGAATTGAGAAGAAAGAGGTTGCCCACCTACACCAGCGTCCAAGACAAACTGTATGGCGTGGCTGATATTCTGCGACAGACGGCTGCCTTTATTAGAGAATCCGAAATCCCAATCTAGTGAGAATGCAGAAGAAATATTATTGAAAACATTTAGCTGCTTTGAAAGTATTTTTCCAATCAAAAGACAAACTGATAATCCAGAAAATGGTCAGTTTAAAAGTGTAACAATGCAACACACTATTGAAAATAAGGATGTAACTGCAAAGCATTAACATCACTGCACAGCGTTCCCCCATATGGTTCTGTTCATCTCAGCAAAATGACATGCCATCTGCAAAGAGTATTGCACAAAGCCCACATTCCATAGCTCCAGCAGCTTCTTCTTCCATCGTTTTCAAAAACTGATTTGTATACTTCTAAAGTAGTTAGCGATCAACTTGAGTATGTGTACATCTCCATATAGCTTGTATTTGACTCAAATTGGGGTTGGCCATGTATGTTTTTTTTCTGTTCATCATGTTAGATTGACTTCAATGCACTGGATTTTACCCCATATGGCTTGTTCCATCTCCGCAGAAATATCACACCACCTGTCGAGAGTATTGCACAAAGCACAAACTCCGTAGCTTATGCAACAATTCTAGGTGTCTCTGGAAAAAATTCACTAGTGACAGAACAGCGCGGTTATCATGTTAGACACTCTTGCAAAATGTGTGTCTCATCCTGCTGGTGCCACTTGTGCATACATCAGTAGGACCTATTTGTACTTGTTCAATAGATGTTACCTCAGCTTATTGTGTCCAGTACATTTCAGCAATTTAAATACCTCAGAGTCCTGGTAACATCAGATGGCAGATCAGAAATAAAGAGCAGAATAGGACAGGCCAAAGCAGCGTTACAGAATATGAGAAGCATTATATGCAACAAGTCATTGTCAATTGTTATCAGAATGAGTCATACAGTGCTGCATAGAACCAATACTGACATATGGATGCGAGTCATGGACAATAAACAAACAGATCGAAAAATCTCTGAGGGCCACAGAGATATGGTTTTACAGAAGAATGATGAGAATCCCATGGACTGCTAAAATGAGTAATGTGGAGGTACTGAATGAGGACAAGACACAGAAAAAACCAGATGAGTCCTACCTCCATCAATATAAGAAGGAGGCAGTCATCATTTTTCTGACATGTGATGAGGAGGGACAGTAACAACTGGAAAAATCAATGGGAGGCGAGACAGAGGAAGACAGCGAGAGAAAATTTTGGATAGCCTGAATTCATGGCACAGAAGAGCATCAACATCTGAGATGATAGAAAAAACCAGACAGAGATTTGTGGAGATCCATGATCGCCTACGCCAGCCGACACAGCACCTGATGATGATGAGCGACAGTTTTTTTTCTCCAGTAACCATAGAGTGAAAAAGTGAACAAAACTTAAATCTACCACATTTGGTAGATAATGTGTTAACTAGCACACCCAATGTTAAAAATCACAGATTTCTGCCACTCAGAAAAGTTTAAACAAATTCTCTAGACAAACAATGAAATAAATATCAATATGGCTGTATAGTGAAAATTAAAATCGTGGCATATCCTTTACAGGACGTAGTCATCAACCATAGTAAACGAGTCATTGATTTTCTAGGCACCACTTATATGCTCAGTAGTTTGCCAATGCTTTCTGAGCGGTGAGGTCTATTTATACCGTTTGTAAAAATCCCACAGAAACAAATTTGTTACCAAACTTGTGCACCTTGTTTGAACCAGGTACGCTTGGGTTTGTGATCGAGCTCACTACCGCTTGAGCTACAAATGCTCACGGATGTATAATACAGGATAATAAACATCAACAAGAGCATGTGAGACTAACCAGCAAATACTTTAGCCTCATCAGTTGGAACAGCACGCAGATGTCTCAAGTCACTCTTGTTCCCAACCAGCATGATGACAATATTCTGATCTGCATGGTCTCGGAGTTCTCGGAGCCACCGCTCAACATTTTCGTATGTCAAGTGTTTGGCAATGTCATACACTAGCAGAGCTCCAACAGCTCCCCTGTAGTATCTGTAAATAATATGAATACATAAACAAGATAACTATATATGGTCTTTTTCATCTTTACAGGCGGTCAATTGTTTTACTGAAACAACTTCTGAGTTTTCGCTTTTCTCTCGTCTTTCAGCTCATCCCAAAGTCTCTCTTCAAAAGATTCTGCACCTTTGCGCAATGTTGTTTTCCATATATCTCGATCATCAGCCAGTTTTCCCATTTGCTGGGACCGGTAGAAAAGTTATTCATTGAGGCCTTGCAGACATCTTTATATCTGAGCAATGGTCTGCCTTGGTGCTGTTTCCCCTCCGAAAGTTCACAGAACAACATTTGTTTTTGAATGTGGCCATTGTTCATTCTTCGCACATGCCCTAACCATCTAAGTCTTCTACGGCTGAGCATGCCCATGATGAAGGCAAGTTTGCACATTGCAATACTTCAGAGTTGGTTATCTTGTCGTACCACCTGATGTTCATAATCTTGCTAAGACATCGAAGGTGAAAGATGTTAAGTCTTCTCTCGTACTTTGAGTAGGCTGTCCATATTTCTGAGCCATATAGTAAAGAGCTAATTACACATATTTGAATCTTCGTCTGCAATGTTAATTTTTTTTTGTCCCGCGCTCTCTTTGATAGTTTGCTGAATGTTGTTGCCGCGATGCCTATTCGAGCGTTGATTTCTTCATCAAGAGAAAAGCTGGCAGTGACTATGGACACAAGATAGCAGAATTTTTAAACTGGGGTTAGATGGTTACCATTTAAAGTGATTCAAGATAACGATATATTTGTTATATCATTATCATATGGCAGGCTACTACAGACAGAACACCAGTATGACATATGCTGATGTAAATTTAGCATTAAGTTTACATAAAACAATGCTTGGTGCAGCATGCAGTAGTTGGGTTCTTTTAATCTACAATCTTTGCACACCCTGCGGCAATTAGTTCTGAATGAGTCAAACTTGATGTCAATGCTTTTTGTTTTCATTAAGGATGTTCAATGAAAAAAGCTGTTTTATTCACTGTTTTCTCTGTACTAAATTTTGTAGGTAACTAAATGGCTATGAGTCAGCTCTGACGGCCTTCCCAATGACGAATCAGATGTAACAGGTATAAGTTTGTATGCTATCCTGAATACTTTTTCCGATCCAGAAGCATTTGAGCTTTCAGCTCTTGGGCTCAGTGCCATGGACATCGTAACCCTTCGGTTCGGTGCCACGAACGCCATAGAACTGGAGAACCTGTGGCTTTTCTACCAGCCCGCGGAATTGAACCGCACTCACAGGGTGCTTGTCACCCGTCATCCAATGCGCTAGAACACGCTGGGCATCCTGAATACTTAAAACATATATACTTTCCTACGATTAACTCTTAAAAAGTATACTAAGGGACATGTGGTACCAGATTATCATATACGTAACTTTCTTTATTCTTAGGTTCTATCCTTTCCTCTGTTTAGCATGCGTATACAACTATAGCATAAAACACACATATGTATTATACACTATCTCACATATAAAATACCAACTAATTAACGCTGAAATTTGAAAGAATTTCACATTCAACCGATTCCTTCTACGGGAACTGGTTCTTCTAAACTACTTGCATATAGAGTTAAGAGACCCTACAAAAATTAAACCGTCTTAATACATCAATCGATGCACTGTTCAACCCTAATTTCTTAATTATGTATCTGATCCTCTTAGATTGTTTGTATCAGTCTATCTCTACACACAAGATTTCACGTTTTCAATTCAAACTGCAGCCCTTCTAAATCCAACTTTGTACCAGTTAAATTAAAGCTCAAACTAATTGGCGAAGTAGAACTGGATCGTGGTCTCTGACTTGAAGCTCAAACTAATTGTTCAAATCAGGCTGAGTGATTGATTAAATCTGACGATGTCGAAGCTCTCAAAGTATGAGTAGTTAAAGATGAACATAAGGACTGGCCCACGGGGTCTCTTTCCACCAAATGTGAAAGCTTGAGAACTGACCTATGTGGTTGTAACTATCGCTCTGAATAGTTCTAATCAGGCTGAGTGATTGATTAAATCTGACAACATCGAAATTCTCAAGGAACGACTCTGTAAAACTAACATCTAATGATGGCTGCTTCATCTACTTCAAGTTGAAAGGTTTTCCTCTATCGGACACTTTGTTTAATTCTTATGTTTATACTACCTGTATCTGCTCACAGAGGACCTATTCCTGTCGTGTGCTCAATGCAAGCTCTCCCGTGTGCGTATGGTATGAACTATCTATCTAAACTCCCGCTGGTTATGAAATACAACTGCTACTTGCTTTACATTAATTACTACTTCCATGCATAAGTCAACTGAATACCGCATGGTCTAATCTACATTGCCAAACTTTGATATCCTGCTAGCTCCTCTTCATGTGTGTCTGTCCCGCGAACTGATCGAGTCACGTCTTTTATAACATATCCGAAAATTACCTTGTCCAATGGTCAATCAGTTGACCAATCACGTGAGAAAGGGAGATTTGTCGCACTTTTTAATCTCCTGGTAAATTTCCGGTCCTACAATTGTCTCCACCTGAAACAAAGGGCAGCTATTTTGCATATATAATATGGAGTCTGGTCTCGTCCTCTTATTATCCTGTTACACAGACACACAACACCAAAACTCAGTAGAAGCGGACTGTAAAGTGTAGTTCTATGTTCCTAAAATATTATCAGAAACCCATCTGTACAAATATGTATCCTATTAGACAATATTTCCCACGTTATCGGAGTTTGGTGAGGACTAACAACCCAAATCTATAAAAATGACTGCTACAATAGCTGCTATGAAGAACTGGCATGGCAGGTACAATTTTAGCACTATATTCCATTGAGTATGTTGAATTTAAAAACTAATGTAAATGTTAGTGATAAGATGCAGTCCTATGTTCATTTTTAAACTGAGATATGTCTCTGATAGATGTAAAATTATATGGTGGTGTACTCACGCGCTAGTGATTGCCCTGTATCTTTCTTGACCAGCTGTGTCCCAGATCTGGGCTTTAATTGTTTTACCATCTACTTGTATACTCCTGATGAAAAATGAAACAATGGTAAGCAAATCAAGAGAGAGAAAGTTGGAAACAGAGTGGACTCAAGCTATGTATATATTGGACATAGAATAATCTGAAAGGAACACAGAACTAAGTGATCTCAGATCAACCTTAGCCCAGTTGTCCCATGATTCTGAGAGGGTAGTAATCCAGTGGATACCCTCATACTGCAAGATCTAATGATGGATATTACCAACTGTCCAGAAGGAACCAGATAGCCACACTTCGCCTCCGGACTGGTCACAACAGAATGAGACACCACCTGTATACTAAATTCAAAATAGGCACCAACGACCTGTGCCCCTGTGGCTTGGTGAGTATGACAACAGAGCATATCCTACAGAACTACCCCTAGTATGCAGACCTGAGAAGAAAGAATTGGCCCACATACCATTGTCCAAGACAAACTGTATGACGTGGCTAATAATCTGAGGCAGACGGCTGCCTTTATTACAGAGTCCGAAATCCCAATCTAGTGAGAATGCAGAAGAAGGACATATAATAACAGAATATGGAAGGTCTGAACAGGAAGTACGGAAGAGAAATGGACAAGAACATATTTAACAGCAATAAATATTGTATTAACCTTCAAAACAATAACAAATGCACCAAAAATAAAGCTTGTAAAGTGCACATATATTCATCCATTGTTTTATGGAATTGGAAATGAGAATAATGAACAGAAAAACAATATGAAACAGAAGAATTGGGAGATATCTGTCCAAAATAGATATACAAAATTGTTCAGGAGGTATAAATTAGACAATTTAGATATTTTAGTCCCCATTAAAACACATGGCCCCCTGTTGAAAACTATCTTGAAATTAAAGGTCGCCTGTGTGGTGCCGGGGCCCGCAAGGGAAGCAAATAATAATATCACTGCGACCTACAAAGCATATCGTAAGGGGCAACTGATATAGGCCCTAGGAATGTTACCCTAGTAAATAAAAAGCAGTGCAGAGATCGGATGTGCTGGCCTACTTGTAGGCGCATAACTGGCACAGCGTACAATCGCTCTTAGGCTCAGATCACATACAAATTACAGTGATTGACAAGTGGTCGATATGGAGCATTCGAAGAAGAAAGAAATGGTAGAAGACAGCAATACAATTAGGAGGGAACATCAGGAAGTGGACAGGCAGAGTGCATCATCACAACAAAGGGTAGTATTTGTTGGAGTGGCATTACATCCAACCATCAATGCGGAGATAGCACATGATTGATTCATGAAAAAAACACATAAGCTACAGAGATTTAGTTTGTTGTACTACGCAGAAATAAAATCATGCATCAAGACTTTGTATCTTGTACAAACACTTTGTTAGTACCAAAATGAATAGAATACATAACTGCTGAAAAACTGAAAAGAATTAATGTCTCTGCACTCAAGAGTATGGAATGTTTAGAGATATCAACAAATTATCATCTGTTTGTCTATCTTACATGCTAGCATTCAATATACCCATTAATAATAATTCTTCTCATACCGTTATACGTTACATAGGGCCTGCAAGCAATTTCTCCATATCGCTCTATCCTGGGCAACTTGCTCAAACTCCTCCATGGAACTGAGACCAATATTTCTTGCCTCTCTCTGAAAAGTTAGTTTCAGGGTCTCCTTAGGTCGTCCTCTCTTTCTTGAACCTTTGCATCCCACTTCAATGCCTGCTTTGATATTCGTTGATCAATTTCTCCTCAAGGTGCATATCTCCATCTTCTCTTTCTTATAACAGTTGTCACTAATATACCCATTGCTCTTCCAGATTCCCTCACTTCTATGTGAGACTACATGTTATAGCCCCCACCCACTTCTTACAACATGCATAATTTTGTATCTGCAGTTTTACTACCTGTTGTACTTTTCCACATATCATACCTACACAGGCTACGATTGTCTCCATCCCCTCTGTGTCCCTGTAGAACCTCTGATTAAACCATAGAACATGTCCTGCAAGACTGTCCCCTCTAGAAAGGGATGGTAGCCCTACAACACAACACTACATGGCACCAGAGACGAGCTCCAGAGAAGTCGTCTTCATCATAATAACGTCTGAGGGTATAATCATCAAATTAGCGATCACAAAGAAGAAGAATTACTTGATGGTATAATCATCAAAACAATGGTCGCAAAGAAGAAGCCCTTCTCTATCTTATTTATTAGCCTACATATTTCATGCAAAGCATATAAAACTCATACCTTGTAGCAAACTCCACTCCTATTGTACTCTTGCTTTCTAGATTAAACTCATTGCGTGTAAATCTAGACAACAGGTTACTTTTACCAACACCAGAGTCTCCTATTAACACAACTGTGAAAGAAACAAAATTGCAATATGGTCAATATTGTGCACGTAAAAAATGCTGAAATAATCAAATATTGATAGACCAGACAGAATGGAACAAATAGAGTTGCAAAGTCATATAAAAACATGCAAACCAGCAACACCATCATCATGTGTCTAGTTCAATGGTATCTGTGATGCCATCAGCTTTCAGACTTCCTTAATTATTATATTCCCTTCAAAGATTAATGATAACTCACTCAGGCATGAGGTGAAAATCGTGGCATATCCTTTACAGGACTTAACAATCAACCATGTTAAACGAGTCATTGATTTTCTGGGCACCACTTATATGTTCAGTAGTTTGCCATTGCTTTCTGATCTGTGGGGTCTATTTTCACCGTTCGTAAAGATTCACAGCAATAGATATGCTTCCAAACTGCCCGACGCGGAGTTTGAACCAGGTACTCCCAGATTATGATCGAGCTTACTACCGCTATCTTTACCGTCTTAAAAATTATACGGGACCTCGCCGGTGCTACGGAGTTTGTGCACTGCAGCTGAGATCTTCCTGTATAAGAAAGAGATCGGAGCATACATGGTTACTCACTGAAGTGCAATGATGATGGTCGTATCAATCACTCAAAGATAACATTGTGAAAGTTGGTGTGTATTCTCTGGGTTTATGTCCTAGCACATTAATGCAAATATTATTTTTGTAAATCCTGATATGCAATAATACTTTAAAATATGATAAAACGTCTAGTAATGTAAGATCAGTACAAGATGAAATCATACTGCATTAATAAGAAACAAAATTTGTAAACAATACAAAACTACTTAAACTGTATCCAAAAAAAACCACCACCTTTCATTATATAACTGAAGTTCTTTTCTCCTCTGTCCATCAATGCCATGTACTTGAACAAAGTGTCAGACAAGTCAGATTCCATATTGTTCAAATAATTGCACTACTTCTACTGACTGTCTACATACATTCCAAATATTACTTGGTCAATGTTTATGAATAAGTAAAAACACACAAACAAAACAGGCCAAATTGTCAAAACCTAAGCTAGAATAACACTCATAAAATATTGAAAATCAGTGAACTTGGGAGCACTCTATTTTCACAACTCTGATATAAAAATAAAACTGACAAATTCAAACTTCTAAAAGGTTAAAATCTACATTTACTCTGCACAGGTCCATGTATAAAATTACAAAATATGCTTCCACAAATCATACATTTTTCCACCAACAGCGAGGGTGGATAAAATGCATAAGCTTACAGGAACATCTAACAAATCACTCTGTGACATAACTACATAATAACTGGTGCATGGCTCTCAAAATTTGTGTTTAACTTGTCCATTCATGGCTAAAAGTGTAATGCACATATTTATTATCATTTTCTCTAGTATAAAACCTTGATAAACCTCATTATCTCATTTGAGTCCATTTGATTAACTACACTATGCTATGGTTACAGCAATGATGAAGTATCTGTGCCATTCGATCCAGCACATTCACTTCTGTCATCTTTTGTTTGAGTTTACTCTACCTCTTGTTTCATGATAGATTTTGTATGAACCAAATTTTACTTTCAATATTTTAAATTGTGTCCAGAGTGTGGAGTGTCCACTGCACTTATTTCAATACTGAACTGCCAAATTAATATTTTTAACATGCACAATTTGCACTTGGGAGCTTTTGTTTTTGTATATACATAATGTCTGGCGCACACTTCTTCGACACGGTTCCTCAGCCTGCGAGGCAGGTAGAACAGCAAGGATGGAGCAAAAACGTCAAAACAGCAGTAAAACTTCCCACAAGTGCAAGTATACCTTGCCCACACTGTACAAGAACATTTCAAGCCCGTATCGGGCTCACTAGTCATCTACGCACACACAGACAAACATAGCGCAACTACATTCCCTTGGATGAAAATTTGTGTGATCATCATCACCCGTGATGGACGAGCATCATATACACAATGCAACTAGATGCTTGACTTCAGCTACCCTAAGGTCAGTGGTTGCTGCAGATTCTTCTGACTTTTTTATTCTGCCTAGCTCTGGAAACAAACTTGTAAACTTCAAACCTCAATGCTACAGTGATCCCCCTGTAGATAACACATCACAGTTATCTGATGTATAACACAAAATATTTCTTACTGATAGAGATAACTACTGAATCACAACAAACATAATAATCACTAAGTATATAATCTGTTACTGAGAACATCTTTAACTGCAGATGAGACCACTGAAGAAGTTATAGTGACAAAAACAGGATCAGTAACACAAGGCTACTTCTAAAGGGCAGTCTTTTTATACACACTGGATGTAAACACTATGATAAATTGTAAAGGAATATTACTCATGTCCCTTTTTAAATTGTATTCAATTTAAGGGAGTGTCTCCTATACATTCCATTTACAGTCACCACTAAACCAAGATGACAGCATATAGATGACATATTTTCAACCTATGTGGCACAATGATAAACCTCAACCTATGTGTCACAATGAACATGTTACTAACTTTAGAATGTTGCCAATCTCAAATGTATAGGTCAATGGTCAACCAAAACATGGCAGATATAGGGGTCAATGCCACTAACAAACTGATAACATTGTTTTAAAAAGCAAGAAAAAATATAACAAGTAGTACAGGAAATGATCGCAGCTAACTACCAGTCTAGCAAGGTACTAGACATCAACTAACTACTACTTTAAATACTTCAAAAAGGTTAACTGAAGATACTGGGAGATTGAATCCAATAATACAATAATAAATTTGTGATAAAAATGTCTTAAACAAATAAGAAAACAGCTAGCTGTAATATTCACGTCTATTTTTTACACCCCAAGGAGCATGAAAACACTACGGTTGTCAGTTCTTTTTGCAATAAACCAGTGTCAAAGCACATCTTGATGTGGTTGTTTCTGTTACATATTCGACATAAGTCTGCCCAGGACAGTGCAGTATATTTTCTCAGTATGATGCAAGTCTTCGAAATGCTGCCTATTTAAATGTTTTTTCTTTAAAATAACATTTAATTTTGATTTCGCTGCATATGCCGCCCCCATTAAAGGTCGGCCGCCTCTCTGTATCATAGCGCGGCACTGCCCTGAGACTGCCTACTCTATATATATATATATATATATATATATATATATATATATATATATATATATATATATATATATATATATATATATACATATATATATATATACAAGCATCCTTATTCACATTACATGTTTGGTAGAGGTTGCAGTACTGCCAGATATCATTTAAAAAGTCTATGCTAGTCATGACAGAGCAAAACAATGCAATATGAAAATACAAGTACAAAACAGAAGTTACATATATTATTTTTTTGTTCACCCGCTATGACATCAGACATAGTAATAGCGCCTAATATGGCACCTCTGATAGGGATGTTCTAAGAATTTTTCTGTAACACCTTGTTTCAAAAGCTTCAATTTTGTTCTTTAATAGAGTACTATCAGAGAGTGAATATTTTTATAAAAATGTATTTGTTATGCAAACATCAAATAAGTATTTTATAGCTAGATGTATATACAAAATAGATGACTATTTGTGCTTGGAATACACACAAATGACCACAGCAGATGAATTGGCCAAGACAGGTGCTGCAGAAGAGTAACCAGATTAACCATTTACATATTATCAGAAGAAAAATATGATTAAATCAATCATAAAACTATCCAAATTAAGATAGGACAACTAGCAAAATATGAGCAGATTACAAGCAACAAAATACAGTGAAGTTTATACTTCTTCAGTGTTCTCACTAGATTGGGATTTCGGATTCTCTAATAAAGGCAGCAATCTGCCTCAGATTATCAGCCAAGCCATACAGTTTGTCTTGGACGCTAGTGTAAGTGGGCCACCTCTTTCTTCTCAAGTCTGCATACTGGGGGCAGTTCTGTAGGATATAATTCCTATGATTTCTGCTTCCCGTTTGTGCTGACCTCTTCCCAGTCAGTTTTAGCCACCTTCGTGATGGTAGGTCTGACATTCTTACTGCATGGCTAAATCTTTGAGGCAGATTGGCGATCGTAGAATCCGTTATCCCATTCCTCATTGTGAGGGTCGTTGCACCATGTTATGCGCCTTACGGCCTGGTGCATCCATTTTCTGCAAGCCTTTGTTTCGGGTTAGAATTCCCTAGCGGACACATGCATCTGATTTCAGCAAAACTTCCTTACTCGCCTCTTACGACATGCGTGGCAGGTAACAGTGGTTTTATTCTTCACACCCCAAATTTGGACCCCAGTAACCACTCGGGCGGAAGTTTATACAAGATACAATATATATATATATATATATATATTTTGTCTAACGAAATAAAGGAATATATATGGTTATACTCTATTTTCAATTTGCTAAAAAAATTGCCCATGTGGTGCAAGAGCCTGCAAGGTGTGCAAAGAATAGTACCACTGTGATCTACAATGCAAGTTGATGTCAGACCATGGAAAGATACCCTAGTAAATAAAAAGCATTGCAAAATTCTGATGCGCTGGCCTACTTGTACGTGCAAAACTGGCACAGCGTACAATCGCTCTTGGTACAGATCACATACAAATCACAGAGAGCTTATCAAGTGGTCGATATGGAGAGTTTGAAGAATTTGTTGGAAATGACTGCACTAACTCTTCTCAGTTATCAGTTATATGAGGACTATCATCATAGCACTCGGACATGTCCATAGGTGCTCTGATCTCCGCCTCAGCAAATCCAGCAGTGTCCAGCGACCTAACACGCCAATTCGATGTTGATTAATCAATCTCTTTGCATATTTAGTATGTCGTTCTTTTCGGCTGCACCAATATTGACACCCATCTCTTTCAATCTGGTCAGCGAGTGGGATTCACAGCCCTGAAACTCCTCTGTTTGGAAAGACTCTCTCAATGTGTGAAGAATGTCATTTCGATCCATGGCAGCGCCCTCTGATATTGTAGCCAAGCCAACCAATCTATCAGCTCGTTCATTACCCCGAACTCCTGCGTTCCCAGGGACAAAAATGAAGGTGATTTCTCTGATACTAACTCTATTAGTTTCAACAATGTAATTAAATGTATTACAAAATAACACACATCCCCAGTTGAATTAAAGATGTGTTCACTTTGAACAATGTTTAAATGCTGCAATGATAGAAGCCACTGCCAGTTTTGCAAAGGTTAGGAAGATGACACTCATTGATTTTTCCATCATATTTGTGAATTGCAGATGAAACAAGTAGAAAAACAAAGTACTGTAGTTTGACAAAGTGAAAATTGTGGCATATTCTTTACAGGACACTGCCATCAACCTCAGTAAACGAGTCGTTTATTTTCTAGGCACCACTTATACTTTCAGTAGTTTGCCATTGCTTTCTGACTGGTGAGGTCTATTTTTATCTTTCGTCAAAAATTACACGGAAACAAATTTGCTTCCACACTGCCTGCCGTGGAGTTTGAACCAGGTACGCTTGGGTTGTGGTCGAGCTCACTACCGCTTAACTCTTAACCATTGGCAGGTTTTTTTGGTTTTTTGATGTCCTGCTCTATATTTAGCAACCATACACATTCTTTGCATTGAAAATAGACATGTTGTATATGGTTGGAAAGCTAATTGGATGGGCTATCAGGATATGTAGTTTTAACATAATTGTGATGTAAAATATGATATCCATGACCTACTTATGAAAAGTCTAAAAATAGATTATTCTACAAATGACAAATTATTTTAGTCGCAAAGAAGCAAAAAAATAAGTATGACGAATATAATGGAATCTTTTATTACAGTCTTTTAAAGTCTTCATATTTGCAAAACATATTTGAATTTAAACATGTTTGGAAAATATGAAAGGCAGTAATTATGAAATTTATAATATTCAATATTTTCATATTTTAAATAAAAAAGTCAATAAATATGGTCTTCAAGAGACAATGACGCAGAATTTGTCTAGTAATCAGCCTATAAAGAACTAACACTTATAGTATCATACATAAACATGAAATAGGTATATAATTTCTAAACATTGCAAGTAATAGATAATATGATTACGCAATGATATTTGATAGACAAAATAATCAGGAAAAATAGTTATCGGGCATCTTGCAAACAGACTCAAAGTGACACAGGCACAGAATTTTCATCTGACACAAGCATAGATATTTCAAGAATCACTGGTGTCTTCATCAGGACAGTAATCTGAGTTATTAGAATCCATTTTATCACATATTTGGGGATTTTGGCTGGAGCAATTTGGGAGTTTCTACAAAATGGAAAAGTGGGAAATGAGGTGGGCTCCAGTCAACGAGATTAGACATCTAAAAAAATATATAATTAATTTTTATAATTTTTACTAGATTATCATATGTTCTGCATTAGTTAACATAACTTTTACCAACTTAAATGCAAAATTGATACAAAATTATGGCTACTTAAATAGGCATGTTGCATCGATCATATATGATCGAAATCCCATTATCCCAATGGTTAAGGGTTAAGCTACAGATGCTCACAAAGTACAAAAACAATAAACAGCGACGTTTTGACTTAAAGGCCTTTATCGATACACCAGCAGCAAAGAAATTCAGACTTATTATACGACAGACATAACATAAAATCAGACAATACATTTTTCTGATTTCATATGAGAACTAAGAAGCTGGACATATACATCTCCACACCAATAATGACCTTACATTAGGATTTGAAATGACCAAGAAGTTAGTTAAGCAGGTTTAAAGTATTTCATATTGCCTGCTGATGAAATAAACATGCAAGTTTGTTGAAATATGTACATAATAATAAACATTGTAGCACAAAAATGGCAAGTAACAGTAGCACTATATAAACATACTAGATGATTAGAAAAACATGCATAATTTATTTAGTCTATAGGTACTCAGTGAATGGGTATATAAGGAGAATGAGGTAAAATATCATCAGTCCAAACATTATCTACTATTTAGCTGATTCCTTTCGTTTGCTTGAAATATTGTCTCTTTGTGATTATGTCTATCAGTTGATTCTTCTTCTTTGAATGCTCCATAAAGACCACTTGTTAACTACTCTGTGACCTAATGACAACAAATAAAGAAATTTGGCTGAACAGATGGGCCATGGAAAACACAGGAAGAGGTGTACAGCCATATGGCCAGCCCTAACCTTAATGACAACATCAACCACCTTACAAGAAGAGATCAGAGCACCATTTTTAGACTCCGAACCCAACACATCACTTAATAATCACTTGAACAGAATTCAACCGCAACACACTCCAGAGTGCCAACTGTGTGCACATCATCATGAAACCGTTCCCCACCACCTCTTCAAGTGTCAAGCACTAGATGACATCAGAAAGACCCTCCTTCCTCCAAGGCCAGATAAATGGAACACATTATACGGAACAAAAGAACAACTTACAAACACATGCAGATACCACTACATAGCATTGGGACGAAGGGCAAAAGCTCAAGTGCCGCTGGATCATTGAAGAAGAAGAACTACTGTGAGATCTGTGCCTAAGAGTGATTGTACGCTGTACCAGTTATGCGCCTTCAAGTAGGTCAGCATCTGATTTCTGCTATGCTTTTTATTTACTAGGGTAGCATCCTTAGGGCCTACATCAGTCGCCTCTTACGACATGCACTATTCTTTGCTTCCTTGCTGGCCCGGTACCACACGGGCGTGAACTAGGTCTAAATTTAAAGTAACGTATAATACAATCATATGATATAATAACATAATATGTCTATTGGATGAAAGATATTACAACTATTGAACCTGTCCAGCAACTTTAGGAGTTTGTGGAATTACATGTTGTATTAGAAAACTAGATTTCTGAGATGCAGAATGAGGGGTGTGTTTAACCAGTGAGTTATGGGACCCATTAGTATGCATACTTTTTTACATCTCTTGGGGGGAGACTGAGCACATATGGATCCTTCCTGAGATCTATGACGGAAGTTCAGTAAACAAGAATACATCTATGTCCATGGTTAGTAGAAATGATCCTGGTTGACATACAACACAGGAGAAGAATCATAAATTGTATTTATTCTATTTATTTCCTATTTCACTACAGTATATAATTATGAAATAAGTGAGACAAAACTTGAAAAAAAAAAAAAGCAAAACATAGTACAGAAACAATGTGAATCACTGAAACTTTGTAAGAAAAAACTTGCAAACTACGGGAGATATTTTACTAACTGACAGGTATGAGCATGAACTTCATTTTCTCAATGGAACTATATTAACTCTTTCTGTATGCAGTTATTTTCTCAGTTGTACGCTGCTAATTCAAGGAGCCAAAAAACATTTATTTTTAAAAATATCATTACTTGTTAATACATAATCATATACATCTTATTATATACTAATTTGAAGAAAACTGGACAACCTACTAGAATAACAAGTAGTAGTTAAAAAGTAAGGTTAAAAAGTAGTAGAAGTAAAAATAATGGAAGTAAAACTAGAAGGACTTGTATAATGGAAAATAACTTGAATGATGCAGTGTACTGTGAATGGAGTTCAAGGGGAATACGCTGTGGCGCAGTGTGCGACGATTGGGGTGGAAAGAGTTAAGTTATCAGTTATATGAAGACTATCATCATAGCACTCTGGAGCTGTCCATAGATTCTCTCTTATCCCAACCTTAACAAATCTAGCAGTGTCCAGCAGTCCAAAGCGCTAGTTTAATGTTGATTAATCAGGATTTTCTGCATACTTGGTATGTAGTTATTTTTGGACGGAACTAATGTCAACACCCCTCTCAAAGTGGTCAGCGTGTGGGATTCACAACCCTAATTCTCTGGTTTAGATAGACTCTCTGATTGCATTTAGAATGTGCTTTCAGCCCATTGCAGTGTCCTATATCAAATGCAACCGGGGACTAAGCACATTTCTTAATTTTGGATATGTTCCATCTTATCCCATTGCAACTGCAATAGCAGAAAAATAGTCAATCCATACTTACGCATAGACAATACTAGCACGGGAAAATGTCAATGGACAGAGAAAAAATCAAAATATATTTCAACCTATAAACTTTGAAAAGGAGTTGTCTGTGAATGGCTGAAAAGATTACTTATTTTTGCAGTTTTCAAGCAAACTCCCTGTCAAAGATCTTGGAGCATTCTTAATAATGTGACATCAATAAACTTAGTCTTAAAGATAGAAAACAATGAAGATCATGTTACCAGACTCACTTATCGTAGCTGTCAAAAAGGTTTGAAAAAAGAAGCCCTATAGCTAAAATACCAGGAAGCATTTTAACTGAAGATGGTATATTTGACAGAGAAATCGAAACAATGATGCCAGAAGACCAACTAAGTGACATACCAACTGAAAACAATTTGAAACATGTAAATATCAGATTGCAAATTAAAAGACAGAAGCATAATATACCAATCCTCTGTTACCAATGTGAAACATAAATCCTATCTAAGACACAAGAGATAAGGATCAGAATGCATTAGATGAGGTTTAGTCTATATATTTTGATAGTCGCCATCACCCCACATGAAACCATATAGTCCATATGTGCTCAGACGATTTAGCTGCAAAATGTGCCTTTTGGCTCAGCATATCTCTGATTACAATATGCATTCTGCTTTCTGGAGCTAACGACATCATCCACACTATATACAGGGCAACACCTGCAGTTCTCTGTAGCTGTGCTCTGCAGTGCCAGCTCAGAGACTGTTTTTTTTGTTATGAAATACTTATTTTATCTGTGTTTTGGATGAGGACTACCACCACAGATGTTTAAGACACTATCTCCAGCAACTAGTGCATTCTTTTGTGACCTATGATTCTCCATATCATAGCACAGCTTCTAATCAAATGTTTACATGCCTCTGGAAAATCAGTTCAGATACAAAACATGCCCCTCAGTTATTCTGGGACACAGATTGTTTGCATGCCCTATAGAAATAGGAACTTTCTATTTTGTTTTCTTTATCAAATGTATAAAAATGGAAGATATTGATATGACTTGACATATTCCATTATACTGACAGGACTAGCTAGGTGGCTGTCAAGGACATGATACTATGAATGACCAACAAACTATGACTGGATTCTGACGCTTTGAGTTAATGTTCTTCTACTGAGAGCTGGAATACCATTACATTGATATTTGTCATGAACATAGCTTCAGATGCAAAATTTGCCAGGATCAATCAAATTGGCAAGACCTCCGAGTTGCTGTCAGTGACACAGTAATTGATATGACCAATTACAGTGGTACTCTGAGATGTTGAATGTCTGGTGTGTAAAAATTTTATGCCGCCTGCCCATCGTGTCTGTAGCGCTTGGACGACGGGTGACAAGTCCCCTGTGAGTGCGATTCAATTACGCGGGCTGGTATAAAAAAGCCAGAGGTTCTCCAGATTTATGGTGTTTGTGACACCGAACCAAAGGGTTATGATGTCCATGGCACCGAGCCAAAGAACTGAAAGCTCAAGTGCTTCTGGATTGGAAAAAAACAAATCTTATTTCCCCGTTATCTGTGATAAGCACAACTGCATAGTACCTGTAGTGGAACCATCCACAAGAGTTGAAGAGTACAAAAATTGTACTCCTCAAGCTTGTCAGTTCTCAGGATGCATTGTGTGAATGTGTCTTATGACCCTATTTAGAGTACTAACACTCGTTTTCACAAGATATCAATTTAAATATCTTTGTATCCCAATACTTTTCTATAACTTTAGAGGCAAAGTAAAAATAAAGAAGCCCTTTTCGACTTTTGTACCATGTAGTATAGTCTTAGGCCATATTATTCTTTAAGAAACGGCATTTGATGGGTAATGTGGTCAATATCCCACTGGTCACTTTTGCTTTTACTTTCCAGTGTTTCTCTGATGACTAAATGAGGCAGAGTCCACCTAAGAAGACTATTTGCAGTTGACAAAAAAAGGTTAATCCAACTGGAGGTTGAACCAAGGCCACTCGTCTAGGTAGCAAGTCCACTAACTACTTTAGTACTTCCACTCAGTCCACTGTGTAAATTCAGCTGCCAACTTTAGCTGAAGTAACTTATTTAAGAATGGCTGACTCAGACACTCATGACAATTGACACTGCTAAAGTTCTAAAAACTGTCTTGGTAAACATACTTCTACTGTAGTAAGAAGAAGTTAAGAACTAATACTAAGATGTTTTAATAAAATCCAATACATGTTAAACTAGGTCAGTCTCTTCAATGTACTTTACAACTTACAATGCGATTGAGAGCCTCTCACTCACAATTACAATTTAATTATGGTGAATCTCGAGTTCATGAATTAGAATGAGCGCATTAATAATTACAGATCAAATTAAGACTGTAGAAGTAAAACAAATATTTAGGTAACTTCAAAAACGATGCTATTTATTTATACCTGATTTATGTAATTTGTTAGATGCGTAACATTCTTTATATTTTACTTACCTTTGAACAAATAGTCATATTCGTCGTCTTTGGTACCCATTTTGTCAGTGTGTAACTTTGCTTCCGCTTTTGGGAATATGTGTAAACAAATAAATGTGTGCCCTGGTTGGTAACTACCTGGGGCTAAAATAGACTATAATAAGCACAGTGTTGTGTCTTGTCAGCACAAGATGTGTATACGAATGGGAAAACGGAGCAAATGGAGTTAATATGTCAACAATAAATCAAGCCTGACAGGGTTTCCTAAGCGGTAACAAATATGGCGGACGTTCAACGCCCCTAGTTTCATTGCGCATGAAAATGACGTCATTTCTTTGAGAGTTATCACTCTTAAACCGCGATGGCAAATAATTGAAAAGGGTTCTTTAGCAAATAATGTGCCAACATTTTATTTACAACGCTTCTACACCTATTGTAGAAATGAAAAAATACTGGGAGAGGGAAATACAAACACCATGTGAACACAGAAACACAAATGCACTGACACAGACAGACAAGTTTATGGATATGACATCCAATGGAAGTCAAAATTTAGCAATAGATTGAAAAGAGATTAGCGAAGATCATCACCATTACACTTTTAGAGGCTCGTAGGTGCTCAGATCTCCTCAACATTTCCATCAGCGTATGGTGAATGATCACTCCAGTTCTGTGTTCTTTAATCAAATGTCTTGTATCACTAGCAAGTTGTTCTTGTCTCGCAGTTCCCAGTTTCAGTCTCGTATTTTTCACTCTGGATAATGATGTGGATTCAAACGTGTCTGTAAGAAAATCATCGATTCTTCTTCTTCTTCTTCGATCGTTCTAGGCCTGTTTTAATCATTCTCATTGTGATATATAAACAGCCAAACATCAGAACGTGATGTACGTGCACCAGCCTTCAGCACTTATTTGAGCTCAGTTGCTTATCCTTCGGTGGGGTGTTCGTTTTCAGCCAGCTTTTGATTTACTAGGGTGAGCTTTCCTAGGTTCGATCAGCTTTGCCGTATTTTTGGGCTTTGTGATCTACGCCGGGACAGTGAGTTACGCTATTTATGCCCGTTCTGACTGAGAAATATTTCTCGGGGCTTGTAAGCTTATCCTCGGACGGCGTCTTACTCGTATAAAACACCGTGTAAAGTATCGGCCTTCGCCAATGTTCAGACCCGAACTTCCTGTCTGATCCGTACATTGTCGGCCTTGCTTTACCGTACATTTTTAGTTTGATCCGGAGAAGGAACATTCTCGGCCTTTTCTAGACGCGCATTGGTACGTGGCAATTTGCAATTAACCTCGAAAGCACTGGCATGGGGCCGAGTACAAACAATGTAGAGGGTCGTTTCAGTCGGCGCTATCAGCGTAACTGTGGATTTTGCGCTCGCCGTCATCACCCGCCCCAGTTATTCCGGGGATGTTAGTTACGACTGCAATCGAACCTGCCCGGTTGCCCCAAGGCTGGCAGTTCCGTTTGGCATCACCAACCTCAGTTCTTCCGGGGATGTTAATTTTCAATCGCACAGTACCTTGCACGGTTTTCCCAGGGCGGGTAGTTTCGTTATGCACTAAACGCAACTTATTCTTTTGCGCTCGGCAAACCTTGCCCTGTACATGTATCTGCACCAGGCTACCGATGCTGGGTCAGCTGCAATCTTCTCTCGCACCAACACGAGGGTAGACTTTTATTCGTTACCGTCCTGTCTTATTTATTCTTGCCGACGGGCTGGCAATGTTTGCCCCTCCTCAGGGCTTCGAGCTTCGCCCTACGTGGGCATACGTTTGGTCACTGGATGCACCTCTCATCCATGTCTGAGACGTTTCGTTGCTGTTTCTTTGCGTTCAGGGACTTGGGCAATATCTTGTTGGACATCGGTCAGAAGATTTGTGCATTTTGTTTGTATGTATCTTTATTGTATTTCCGTAATTGCACTGCTACCACTACCAGTAGTTTTCTCTCCACGATCCCTGCCCCTCTTAGCCAGACCGGAACCAGAGTCTGTTTCAGGGTCACCGCGTGGAGGTTGGGGGCAGGGTCTTGGTTAGCGCGCCCCTCGCTAACCCTGGCTCATGTTACCACCATGACCTCATGAGCCTTTTGAACCCCTATCATCGATTCGATCTGCTTCTATTTTTGCATTGATGATGTATGACCTATCCATTTCCCATTCTTCGTCGATCATTGCTGTGTCAACCAGCCGATTTTCTTGCTCATTGTCTTTATGGTTGCATGATCCGTTAAAAATAAATGGTCGTTTGTGTTAAGTGTAATCAACACAGAACGGGAGTTGTTAGACTGAACACACTGGGATACATGCTTGGGAGGAGATCGAAGCAATTATGGACATGTGCGATGAAGACGATCCTACAATGAACAATGTGTTAAGTGTGTCCTTTCATTCATGTCGAATGTAGCCAGACTGGATTTTCTTGAGCATGTTCATCTGGTCACTTTCAATACACGCATTTTTTAATCGTGTGTACCAGGACAAATCAACGACTTGGTCACCGCCAATATTTCCACTGTAAGGCTACATGTTGTTACGGCAAAAGCACCACTTGCCTCATTAAGAGTTCTGTCCCTGAAAATTGCACGTCAAATAAAAGAAAGCTTGGGAAGTTTAAATAGCTAAAAATGAATCCAGATGAATAAAAATGGTTTACAGTGTACATAATAATACCTAATGTGTATATAACAATTATTTGTGATGTAACAACTTAGACATCTATATTATGCCTTTTGAGAGTGTACACTGAGTTAGTGTGTAAACAGTGCTGTATATAAAGAAATAGACAAGTGTCTGGTTCATTTACCACAGACAGAGAACTACACTCAGATCATATAAATTAAGATTCTCATGGGGAAATGTATTGAGGGTTCATTCGTTTACAAAAGGTAGGTGTGTTTTAATTTTTGTTTCAAATGCCTTAGTTTTACAAATTTCATTAATAAGTTGCAATCTTTTTATATACCTTCTATAACAATCGATTGTATGTAGTAATAATAATAATTCCTCCCGTACCGTTATACGTTACATAGGGCCTGCAATTTATCGATTGTATGTACATGGAGTAAAATATAAACAATGTAAAATACGCTCATTTTTAGCCTCCTTATCTTAGTTTAGTTCAATATTCATAGTCGTGATAATCGGCCGGTAGTTGTGACGTCATGAGGCAATATTAAGGTCAGTGAATTGGCCTGTTAAGTTTAAGTAGGTCATGGGCCGGGTATACATGGATGGATCCGCAGAAAACTGAGAAGAAGAAATGTACATATAATACATAGACGACGTTAGAGATACGATTAAAGTACCAACGAGGAAATTCTTTAACCCTGTAACGTTCGGGTGCTAAGAAAATCTCATTTATAAATGAGATGCTACATGACTCCGAACTAACCGTATTTGTTGTATTATGTATGCATATAATATATGTTTCATAATGTAAAACATATGATATTCCAAAGTAAATTTTAAAAAAATATATATTATTTATTTTAAAGATGTCTAATCTCGTTGATTAAAACATGTTTTTTTTGTTCTTCTTCTTCTGTGTTCACCCGCTATGAATTCATGCGTAGTCAAGGAGTCTGGTATGGTGCATCTGACTGATTTTTGCGTGAAAGCCTACTTACCGTTTCTATGGTACCCCTGTAGTAGGAGCCCTTGTTATTTTGTCGTTCTGGTGGGGTTTTATTGTTATGGGGCGCTCTTTTTCCTCTGGTTAGGGTTTATTATATATATATAGGGTTTATATGTCTTAATTGATGTTCCTCTTGGATGGTTAGTAGATATGGTTCAACAGACGGTTACATGACGATACAATATAAGTGACAAACGTGATCTTGTTCAGTTCTTATGTATTTATTGATGTTTTTTGGACATAGATGCAAACACGTCCGTCCATGTTCACTGTTTATATCGGTCTCCTTATCTTTTCTAACATTGCTACGCAGTCCTACACAAAGCTACGTCACTGTCTCGTACTAGTGTTGCTATCTGCTAATAGTGAGCGCAGATTTGGTGTGCAAACACTAAGTCTCTATTTATACATTTCTAGAAGCTTATTTATCTAACTACTCGTCTGGTCTGTTAGCTATTGCCCGGGGTTGAGGGACTGGATGCATGCCTTCTACGCCCCTAACCATTCAGGCAAACCTTTTGCGACTTCAGTGGTAAGAGCATGCTTTTATTACACCGACATTTCCGATCAGCTGCCATTTTGGATAATCTCTGCAGACGTGTTTTCACTTTCTCTTGTCAAAAACCACACATTTGCTTATAAAATGACATCTAATGACTCAGATTACTGTCCTTTATCAAGACTATAAGTGTTAGTTCTTTATGGGCTGCTTACTAAACCAGTTCTGCATCATTTTCTCTTATTTATTTATTATTTATTAATTATAATAATAATTCCTCTCGTACCGTTATACTTTACATAGGGCCTGCAAGTAATTTCTCCATACCACTCTATCCTCGGCAACTCTCTCAGTCTCCTCTATGGAACTGAGACCGATATTTATTAATTGGTGTCTCCAAAATAGGGTAATATTTAGAAGTTACAAATTTCTTTATTACAGCCTTATATATTGTATAAAAACGTCATGTTCGGATATATTGTGTAAATATGAAGGTACTAAGAGGCTATGCAAATAGTTTTCATGATATATTTCATACCTTTTTTCCCTTCTTTGTGACTGTATAATTATTTGAAATTTGCATAAAAATCTATTTTTAGCACCACCAAAATAGGTCACTGATGTCACATATTACATGACACTCATATTAAAACCACATATCTTGATAGTACATTCAATTGGCTTTCCAACCATATATAACATGCATATTTTCAATTCATAGAGTACATATGGCTTCTAGTAAAATAGCAAGACTTCAAAAATAACCCCCAAAAACGTAAAACCCATGAACGTTTAAGAGTTTAATAACTATGACGCGGAATTCCATGTAAAAATAATGAAGCAGCTGAGAAATTGTTGAAAACCAAGCTTGATTCACAGCCTGTTGTATTTTTCATAGATACAAAATCAGCACTCCAAGTACTTGAGTCCAGAAAATTGTCAGATTTACAGTCCCTACTGTCTGAACTGTGCAACCAGCGCAATGTCGTTTTGTGGTGAATACAGTTTCACTGTTGTTTACCAGAAAATGAGTTTATAGTTGGCTCTAGACTGGTCAATGAAGGCGCTGCAGTAGAGCAGCCGGGTCTACCACTTACTTATAATCAAAATAAAAGGATGATTACTTGAATTACTCGTAGAAAGACCCCACTACTAACGCAGGATGACTATCAAAATATATCGTGCATTTGGGAAGATGGATCCTGGCGCTATGAATATACGGGAACACATTTTCGACGGTCATTAAATTCGACAAAGGTTTCAGCGAGAGGAATCCCGTGGCGTTGTATGCAGACGTCAAGACCATCATTAATGAAAATTGCAATAAAGGTAACGTTGTAATTTGCATGGATGAATCAATAGTTTGCTACGAAATGTCCGAATGGACCTTCCCTGCAAAGTTCATACGGCAGAAAGATCAAGAAAGCCAGTGATGCATTTAATATGACAACTAAGGTATGAGGGTGTTTACGGTAATGAGAGAGCGGACAGGCTTGCATCAACAGCATCGATTGTTGGGGAGTTGAAGATGGATAAGGGGATATTCTTCGGTCTCTTCGCGACTGTCTGTTGGATGATGACACTAAAATCGATGTTGAATCGATCAAGCGATTTAGGCAGTTTGGGGTTACCCGTTGTTCAAGTCGAACTGGATGCATGAGAGGCAGAGTGAGAGGTGTGTTTAATCAACGAGCCACAGGAACCATCAGTATGCATACTCTTCGATATCTGTTGGGGAGACTGAGCACCTATGGGTCTGCCCGGAGTGCAATGACGTCAATTTAGTAACCAATAACCAATGACAACAAGTAGAATGACAGCAGAGGCACTGTCGGGGACTAAGGCAATACTCTAGTTGAAGCCACAAAACGACACTCATGCGTGCCTTTTGATCTATTCATTGAGTATGATTAGAAATGTGAAGGCTGGTTCGATGAGCAGAAAATGGAATGGAAGTGGACTGAGCACACTACTCTATGCCAACAAATTGTAACTAATGTACAGAGGAAATTAGTGAAAACATTTCATGATCACATGACTTGATGTATACGTTTAACGTAATTTTCCGAGTTGAGCCATCTAGTGGTTTGTCTTGTGCAGAACGTTTCTAAAACGTTTGTTTTTGGTCGTCCATTTGTTTTTTAAATTTGTCACTCCTGTTGTTCGTTTGCTTGATAAAGACCTTGTTGGTCGAAACGTTGCTGTATTTTGCCATTGTTTTTGTAATTTGTAAAACTACAGTACTTTGTGATTACGTGTTTGGTATTTGGGAAGAGCGAGTCTATTCTCACAACCACCTACGCAGTATGACAACTTTAATTATAATAAAATTTCCCATAGCCTTTTCGGACTTTGTGGTATGAAGTTACTTCACATTTCTGACCCTAGTTTTCAGGAGGTAGGTGGACCAATTATTTCCTCCCGTGTATAACGCCAAGTGTAGGATTGCACCCAACCCTCTTGTGTCCGAGTTAACAGGCGAACACTTATGAATTACGCTAACCGTCCCACATGACAGCTATGCTTTTCTAAATCATTTAAACAAATCTAATTGCGATAAACTAGGAGCTGAAGCAACGCTAGTCTTGAGTCTTTGAGATTACAATTAGTCTTCGATTTGTGATCTACTTTTGTGCAACACAGAGAACTCCGCAAAACAGCAATCATACTTTACCCTGCTCACAAAAAACCTTTTTTAAAAAAAAAAAAAAAAGAAAGAAATCCTTCTCAGGTTCTTTAGTAAAAAGCACTTAATTTTCAACATTGTAAAAGTAAATTAAATTATTTTGGTTAAATCACAACCTATTATAGTAGCGTTCGAAAATACGTGACGCAAACGTGTTGCGACCATTGACAACCAATTGGATAAATATATTGTATGTCATCAGTTGGCTGACAGTAGATCTGTAGGCGCAAATACTGTGCATTTTGATTGAAATACGTACTCATACCATTTTGGATCTTCCGGAGCATCGACTGAGAGTCAACACAACAACGGCCCCAGTAAACAGAGATCCACGCAGTAACAGCGTCAATCTCCATCCTCTTACTGGAACTAGTTGTCCTGTATGTTCCAGATTAGTTCTACTCCATTTTTTAGTCTGAGGACAACTCCTCCTCCCCCACTGTGGGTGGCATCTGTAGCCGAGCCATCCGTGTATGCATGTGTCCATTGGGTAGTTTTCGTTTCGTGTTTTTCTACGATGAGCCTTCTCTCCAGGTCTGTCTGTGTTCCTTTCTTGCCAAATGTCACTTATTTCTTCCGAGAGCTCTGGGAGACTCCCTTCCCAGGGAGGGGAGGTGCTGGTTGGTTGAATGTGTCTTGGTTGAGCCAGTGCCAATATTGCATCTTTGTGAGCAAGTTCTTTGGAGTTTGCCACGAAGTTACTTCTTTTAATCTGCCCCTACCGTAGCTGTTGATTCGGTGGTGCATTGGATGGTTCGTCAGTCTCTTGAATTTTTCTTCTTGTTGAAGAACCTTCATGACCCGTCTGTCCTCCATTGGCTGGAGCCCTGTCACAGTTTCCAGTACTTCTATGGGGGTAGACTTCATGGCTCCAGTAATGATCCGTGAGGCCTGGTTTTGCACTCTGCTTAGCTTTGTGTCTTGGAGGTTGTGGCCCAGGCTGCTATGCCATACTCGAGTACTAGTCGGACTCTTCCAGTGTATAACCTTTTCAAAATGCCACAATCTGCACCCCAGGTGGTGCCTGCTAGTTTATTCATGATCCTCATTCTCTGCTCTTTTTCCAGCTATGTCTATCTGTGTTTTCCAAGTCATTCTGCTGTCCATGGTGATCCCAGATATGTTGGACATTCCTCCATTGGGAGTAGGTGGTCATTTATCTTGAGTTTCACCATTTGTTTCTTCTTGGAGAGGCTGAAGACTGTGAAGGTGGTTTTCTTTTCATTTATGGTGAGCAGCCAGGTACTGGTCCATTTTTCCAGCTTTTCAAGAGCAGCTTGCATCTTTGTGGTGGCTACTGCTATCGATTCTTCTTGTGTCCACAGTGCCAGATCATCAGTCTAGATTGCAAAATATGAACCAAATACATGGAAAAATAGTGCTCTTGACTGACGCATTGTCCGCTATCTCAGCACTGAAATCTGAAAGGAACACAGAACTAAGTGATCTCAGGTCAACCTTAGCCCAGTTATCCCATGAATCTGAAAGGGTTGTAATCCAGTGGATACCCTCACACTGCAAGATCAAGGGAATGAAGATGCTGACAAACTGGCTAAAGAGGGAGCAGAAATGCCCCAAGATGACAACCTGGTTAACTATGAAGAAGCAAAAACCATCGCCAAAGGGCACTACAAAGCAAAATGGAATAAAGAACACCCAAAACACAACAAGAATGATGGATATTACCAACTGTCCAGAAGGGACCAGACAGCCATACTTCGCCTCCGGACGGGTCACAACAGAATGAGACACCACCTGTACACTAAATTCAAGATAGGCACCAACGATCTGTGCCTTGGTGAGTATCACAACAGAACATATCCTACAGAACTGCCCCCAGTATGCAGACCTGAGAAGAAAGAGGTGGCCCATTTACACCAGCGTCTAAGACAAACTGTATGGAGTGGCTGATAATCTGAGGCAGACGTCTGCCTTTATTAGAGAATCCGAAATCTCAATCTAGTGAGAATGCAGAAGAAGAAGTATGTTCCAGATACTTAAATTTTCTTATTTTTAGCATCAAATTAACAATACCTGTTATTAGTTATGGGGGACTTTAATTCGAAGGTTGGTAGTGACAATATAGTGGTGGAGAGAGTTATAGAAAAATAAGAATAAACACAATGCATGAGCATGGAGAAAGACTGGCTGAGTTATGTATGCTGTCAAACTTGGAAATTGGAGGTACCATTTTTGCCCACAAGGAGATTCATAAACTTTCTTGGCACTAACATGAAAAGAGCTGATAGAAGAGATAACAGAGTATATGTCAATCAGCTGGCTGAAGAAGGGGAAAAGGCAGCTAAGACTTCTTCTTCACCCCTAGGGAAGCATAGGTCTGCAACCAAGGCCTCCCAAGCCCATCCTTTCCAGATCTCTCCCCATTTTCTTGCATTCCGTCTCTAACTCCCGTCTCCAGGTGCTCCTGGGTCTTCCCCTACCTCTATTGCCCTGGGGTTCCATCGGAGAGACTGTCTTGTGATGCTGTTAGGTGTGTGTCCTATCCATCGCCACCATCTGCTCCTTATCTCTTGTTCCACCTGTCGTTGTCCTGTTCTATCCCAGAGTTCCCGTGTTTGTAGTCCTGTCATAGCAGCTAAGACTGGAAACAGTAAATTGCTTTACAATACACTAGAACAACTAGCTGGAACTTTTGTTTAAAATGGTGACCCAATCAAGAGTAAAGATAGTAAAGTGCTCACATCAGATACCGAGCAAAAGAAAAGATGAGCAGAACATTTTAAAGAAATTCTAAATAGACCTAACCTACCAGTACTACTTAAGTTTGACGAAGAGGCAAGAAACAACTCTCTACCAATTAACGACAAATTGATGAATGCCACTGAGGTCAAGGAGGCAATCTATTACCTGGTAAACAATAGAGCAGCGGGTGATGACAAAATTACTGCAGAAATGTTCAAAGTGGCAGATGACACAGCAATTATCCAGGTGCAAGAAATATTTGGAAAGAAGAAACTCCCCGAACAATGGAAAAAAAGGAACAATCATTAAGATCCCACAAAAAGGTAATCTAAAAGATTGCAATAATTGGAGAGAGATCGCCTTATTATCAGTAATGACCAAGACTTTCTGTAAAATCATTCTTAATAGAATCAAAGGAGCAATGGATACAACACTGAGAGAAGAACAATCTGGTTTTAGACCTGGGAGAAGCTGCTTAGACCAAATAATTACACTAAGACTAATCTAGGAAGACCATATCAAGATGCAACAGCCACAATAAAGTATTTATACCTGGTACTAAAGAAATGACTTTCCTTGACATATCAACATTCATTTAGGACAAGAATTCAAATGTTTCTGTTTTCATGACATCATTTTATTACAAGAATACTAACATTAATATCACATAAATTTCCGACAAAAATACAAACATTTTCAATCATCAATTTATGACAAGAATTCTGTTTTCATAACATCAATTTATAATATACCCTTTCAATTTAATTCTGACAACCTGTTTTCACATTATGTAGTATATTGGGGGACTATGGTATTAGGCCTGCACTTTCTCTTTGACCATAGAATACAATGAGTTATGTGATCAATATCACACCAGCCTCCTTTACTTTCTAGCGTCTCTCTAGTATCCAACTGAGGCTGGGTTAACCTAAGAGTAGTAATGATCATAAAAAATCCAGCTCCAACTTGGTAATCTTAAAGTATGTCTTCTTCTTCATCCATAGGGAGGCATAGATCTGCAACTAAGGTTTTCAAAGCCTCCTGTCCAAGGCCATCTTTTCTAGATCTCTCCAACTCCAGGTGTTTCTGGGACTTTCCTTACCTCTAGTACCCTGGGGTGTTCCATTTCATGATACAGTCAGGAGGTCTCCTCAGTGTGTGTCCTATCTATCGACACCTTCTGCTCTTTATCTCTTGTTTCACCTGCCATTGTCCCGTTCTATCCCAAAGCTCCCTGTTTGTGGTCCTGTCATACTATCGTATATGGAGTATCCTGGGCAGGCATCTATTGATGAATGTCTGCAACTTGTTGATGTTCCCTGAGTTGTTCTCCATGTCTCCACACCACACAGAACAGCTTTGACATTTGAGTTAAATATCATTATCTTAGTTTTATTCCTGATTATTCTCGATATTCATTGGTCTCGACCATATATGACAAATGCTGATCTTGCTTTTTGTATTTTAATCCTAACATCTTCATCTGTGCTTCCTTGAATGTAGATCTAAAGAGTCTAAAGCCGGAGGATTAACTTCATTGCACTGGGTTTTACCCCATATGGCTTGGTCCTCCCGCAGAAAAAGCACAAACTCCGTAGCTCCGGCAACATTCCTAGGGGTCTCTGAGAAAATATACTCGCAAACAGAACGTCGCAGTCTGGATCTAAGAGCCTATGATTAAAGTGTACTAACCACTATACTACCGCGGCTCTCTGTAATATGTGTGGGCACAGGCTGAAATGCTGGTTTGCAATCACATGACTATAAGTTAAATAGATCACCCGAGTGGTTACCGGGGCTTAAATTTGGAGTGTAAAGAATAGAACCACTGTTACCTGCCACGCATGTTGTAAGAGGCGACTAAGGAGGTTTGGCTGAAATCGGATGCATGTGTCCTAAACGTATAGAAGTGTATGCGTTTAGGGGCCTACTAAACAAATGTGCAACGTATACACTTCTTGGCAAAGATCAAACATATCACAAAGAGTGATTACAATTGGTCGTAAGAACGAACGCAAAGAAGAAGTTAAATAGATTTAAAGACCTAAACAAACATACAGCAGTCAATTGCGTTATGATGGTAAGTAGATTTAGAAATTACAATATTAGGGTACCTCTGAAGTCAGAGAAGACATGCCTGTATAGCGGGGGAACACTGACAATAATAGGTTAAAAAGAGGAAAATCTTGGATGGGTCAGGCCGAGGACTGTATTGAACAGGTGTGTACACTTGAAGATATTGATCCCGGTGAAGAATGGATACCAGTGCCAACAGGAATCGCTACATCCTTTTCTGTATGCATCGAACTTGATAAAGAATGCAGGCAACACAACCCACTTGTCGTGGAGGCAGAGGTTCAGGCATTAATTTCTGAGAACGCATCTGAGCATGATGTAATCATTTATACGGATGGTTCGGTGATTCGACATGTGCGGAGCTCGTGGGCTTTCACTGCTCAGGTCGGAGGTGATGTTGTGAAGGAAGACAGTGGTGGTTTTGCCGTGACTACGAGCAGTCTCACTATGGAAGTCATGGCGGTTACCAAAGCGATGATTTGGCTAGAATCACAGACTTTTATCCATGCATGTTTTCTCAGTGAGTATGCTCAGGAAGATTGAAACAGGATGGGCTAGGAGACATTGGATAGAATCGCTGGGAAGGTCTCAGCTGACAAAGATCAGTTTTATTTTTGTGCCAGGGCATGAGGTATAAGGGGGAATGAACGTACGGATAGGCTTGCAGGTATGGCTGCATTATAAATTCCTTAAGGGAGAGAGGCGTGACATGATTCACTTAATAGAGCGTGAATCCACATCACTAACCAGACTGCAGCGGTGAATCCACAACACTAACCAGACTGCAAGAACTCAAAGTTAAGTGTGGTGTAGCTCGACAAGAACGCTATGCTGGCAGACAATGAAGAATTGTAAACCAACAAAGAACTGGTGTCGTTAGTCGCCACACGCTGATGGACATACTGAGGGAGAGATCGGAGCACTTATGGACTAATTTGTTCGACGTGCAGTGATGGTGATCCGACGACTAAACTAAAACTGACAATAATGAAAGCAGACCTTCTCACTAAATTCAGTCAGAAACGTCATACCAGCCACCCTAACTACACCCTAAATTCATAGTGGACAATCGAAGAATAAGATAATTATCATCATCATCAAGTAGCTTGTCCCTTCTGGAACTTGGCTCCCATGACAGCAGTCCTGAAAAACTCTCTGCTCTGTGCAAGTTGACCGCGTCAGCAGCAGTCATTCTCAGATCGTCAATGACATCTTCACCCACCGTCTTCTAGGTCTTCCTCTCATTCTTCTTCCAGGCACCATTCCTTCCAAAATTATCTTCTTTAGGCACTCAAGTCGTTTGATGTGTCCGAAATATTGAATAAGATAACTTTAAGGGATAATTAAAATAGTATGAACTTGATAAACTTGTTCTTAAAACAATGGCTTTTTTTATCATAGAGAGATCATCGCAAACATACAAATATGAATATATTATATGAAAAATTGTATGTAAGCATCATTTAAAATTAAATAAATGTACAATAATAGTAAGATGCTGTCACTGGGAGATTCTCAAATGTATAATAATGATAGTTTCTGTAACATCAACACAATTTAAGTAGCAAAAGTCATTACCAACTTGCGTGCAATACTTGCTGCAGGTGGCGTGTCATTTCTGAGAAGAGTGACCAGGCCATATGAGGAAACTGGTGCAAATTACATACTTTTTAAAAATTATCAACATTAAAGCAGGAGGTGGATTGAGTTTTGGAGCATCTGACAAAAATTTTTCAGCTACAGTTTCAGACTTGCGGCTGTAGGCATTAAAAAAACTATCATTACTGCCCAGGTTACCGCTTTTTAAGGCAGTGTAGGACAAAGGGGAGAGCAGTCACAGCAAAACTGTTCAGGTTAGGATTTTTTCTTTATACCCCCAACAGAAAAAATCTCCTTGGCCTTACCGAATAGGGGTCATCGCTCAAATAAATTTGACCAGACGCTACTTCACTGTAGGCATATGATCTCATTAGTAGAGATAATGGCTATGGTCATGGATCAGTATTGTCACTGCCAGAAAAAGGAATTAATAGCAGACTACCTTATTTACTGATATTTAGAAAGTATATCAGTCATTAGAATCCCTGGGGTTTGATTTTCTGTAATAACCAAAATCTCAAAGAATACTAGGTGCATGGGCACTGCTTCAGAAAAATGACTATGAACGATGGTGCCTAAAAACACGACTTGTTTACTTGGTTGATGACTCCCATTGGATATGCCTGACATCATCGTCATTATGAATAATCCAAGTTGGTTGATTTTCTAATAACCAAAACACAAAAATTAGCTGGATGAGCTGTGTCAAGCTGACTTCAGAAAAATGTTAACGATTGTGCCATACACATTGACACGAGAACTTATATATTGGTCTGGCATGTAAACATCTCCACCGATGTACGCTAATAGTTCTGACAAGACTGTTCTTATTGTCAGACGAAGGTAATTGTACAATGTGATGTCAAAACAACAACATTCTAATTGGTTTAGTAAGATGGTGACACATGCTTGAAAATTTGTTGTAATGCTAAATTGTATTTGGTTTATTCACGATGAAAGATGTGCTGAATATTCCAGAAATTGTCACTCTAAAAGGATAACAACAGAGCAAGCTATTAAATAATTCAGAAGAAGAATTAGATTGATTATCCTGATAAGGATACCGAAGGTGAATCAGATGGTCATTTAGAAAAATTATTTGAATCCATTGATGTTCAAGCTAGGTCCATTCAATCTGGAGAACAAGATACAGTACTTGGGAGTGTACAATGGCATGACACAAGAGATATATCAGGTAAATTTAATACGGTTTGGTTTCCTGCAAATATATAATAAGCCGGAATATCAGAGATGATGGGGTAAGTCAATAACAGTTTTTGATCAGGGGAATGTGCTTTTAGGGCACAAGTGGCCAGTATTAAATGGGTTAATGTAATAAATGGTTTAGTTATATGAAATTTATGAGTAAAATAATACATATCTATGTAGGTAAGTTGAAGAGTCTAGAGCCAAAGGATTGACTTGATTGCACCAGGTTTTACCCCATATGGCTCGTCCCTCTGTGCAGAAATGATACGCATCCTGCCTAGAGTATTGCACAAAGCACAAACTCCGTAGCTCTGGCAACAATCCTAGGGGTCTCTGGAAAAAATACACCTGTGAACAGAATGATGTGGCCCGGTTTCGAACCAAAGACTTTCGGAGCATAAGGCAAAGGCTTAACCACAGAGACACCCCGTGGTAATTATTCTATACATATTAATTATTTCAGTAAGTTATTAACTAAAGAACTGCTATATAAGAGTCATTAGCTAAGGAAAGACTATGGAGCTCATGGGCTTTCATTGCTCAGGTCGGAGGGGATGTTGTGAAGGAAGACAGGTGGTATTTCTGTGAGCAGTCTCACTATGTATGGAATAGTCTGGCTGGAATCACAAACTTTTATCATGCATGTTTTCTCAGTGACTCAATGAGTATGCTCAGGAAGATTGAAACAGGATGGGCTTGGAGACAGTGGATGGAGTCCCCAAGGAGGTCCACGCTGACAAAAATTAGTTTTATTTTTGTGCCAAGGCATGCTTATTTACGGGGAAATGAACGCGCCAATAGGCTTGCAGGTATGGCTGCTGTACAAAGCGGGCGAGCAATGGATCAGGATGATATTATAAATTCCCTAAGGAGAGAGGCGCTTACATGATTTAAGTGATAGTAATGAATCTACAACACTATCCAGACTGCTAGAATTCCAAGTCAAGTGAGGTGTAGCTAGACAAGAACACTATGCTGGGGGCCCAAAAGAAGAATAGTAAACCAACACAGAACAGGGGTCGTTAGTCACCACATACTGAGACATACTGAGGGGGAGATCAGAGCACTTATGGATTACCTGGTTCGAAGTGCAGTGATGATGATCCAACGACTAAACTAAACTAGACTATATAAGAGTTATTAACCAAAGAACTGCTATATAAGAGTTTTTAGCTAAATAACTACTATTTAAGTTTGTGGCGAAACACGTAAGGAGAAAGTACTGTAGTTTTACAAAGTGCAAAAATAATTCACAGTAATGTTTCGACTATATAAGTTAATATATATATATCGATAATATAAGTTTATCTGTCATCTACAGCAATTTCTCAGATAAATAAGGGATTCTCAAACAATGACTTGAGAAAAATGTTGAAGATTAGTGTACTTTTATTGTCTAGTTATGTGACATCTTAGAGTGAGAAAATATATTCCTATGTAGGTAAATCATGAACACATACAGTACAGCTACCCACCTAGAGTGGTATTCTATGGGTAGCAAATATTCACTGAAGTACAGCATCAATAACATTTGAAGAAAAATTGTAGTCTCTGTGGCGTAGAGGTTAGGTGCTCGCTTCTCATTACAAAAGTAACCGGAAAATATCCTGTGTGGATCCATCAAGATATTTTTCCAGAGACCCCCAATCTCAGTGTAGGTGAGATCGAGTTCCTAGTCCTATTGTAGACGGATGATAAAATGTAGGTCACCTATTCAAATTAGGCATGTAAAAGAACTTTTGGAATTTTAAAATCGATAAGAGCAGGCTGAAAAGCCAAAGCCCAGGCAAAATTCATTAGCAAAATAAAAAATCATTACAAAATATTTTTACCACCTTCTAAATTACACCGGGGACCTTTGCCGGTGCTACGGAGTCCGTGCACTGTCACTGAGAATTTCATGTGTAAGAAAGAGATCGGAGCACACATGGTTACTCACCAAAGTGCCATGATGATGGTCCTATCAATCAATCAACATTTTTAAAATGTAGTCATCACATGTCAATATTTATTATCTATTTTTCTGTCCTCAGATGGTATATAAACTTTAAGCCTTGCGGCTCACACATGCTGTACAGATTAATAATCATATTCCAGAAAGTTATTCCTTTATAAAATATTCTTATAGCAAGTTATTCATTTTAGACTAGTCACAGCTACATATATACTCTTTCATCTTATCAGGCACAGGTAAAAATTTGACATTAGCATAGACATATCCACTAAGACACTGTCTGATGGTAATTCGGCAAAGCTGTGTGAGGCTGGGAACTAAGCTGAGCAATGGTTCAACTTCTTTATCTGAAGTTGTCAGCATGGATGTTGAAAGAGAGAAGTTTGCTTTCTGTTCTAGTCGCTTTAACAATTTTGATTGTGCATGTGGGATGACATGCTGGATGTCATCAACAAGCCTAGAAAACAGGTTAGCAGCTGGAACAGTGATAGCTCTTTTGATAAATGACTGGAAAATAATAAAGTATAGACATGATCAATATTCAATTTTATAATATGAGTATGTGTTAGTGAATAATCATTATATTTACGGTAACATTAACACAATAAAGTAAATCAAACAAGTGTCATGCCTGTCAGCGTGGGTTATCATGTTTCTCTCCAAATTGATCTCTCTAGTGTAGTTAATCAGTTCTGACGTTGATCTCTTGTCTATACGTATGGTTACATCAAAACAATTAAGTAAATCAATCAAGTACAATCATGGGTTATCATGTTTCTCTCCAACTTTATCTCACTAGTGCAGTTAATCAGTTCTGACATTGATCTCTTGTCGATATTTATGGTAACATCAACACAATTAAGTAAATCAATCAAATGATATGCCTGTCAGCTTAAGTGATCATGTCTCTCCCGAACTCTATCTTCCTGGTGCAGTTTATCAGTTCTGACGTAGATCTCTTGTAGATATTTATGGTAACGTCACCATAATTAAGTAAATCAATCAATCATGGACACTGACAAAAGAACAAGAAAGGAAAATTACCACATGCGAAATGAGATGCCTGAGAAAAGCAGTAAATAAAACAAGAAGAGACCATATAAGAAATGAGAAATTAGAAGAACAGTCGGAACACCTGCTATTAGATTTATTGAAAAACAGAGACTCAAATGGTTTGGCCACTTGGTCAGAATGAACCCGAATACACCAGCTGTAAGAGCGTACAACCTGAAAATGGAATCATCAAGAGGAAGGGGCAGACCAAGAAAAGATGGGTTGATGGAGTTACAGACATCTTAAAACTCCACAATACCACACCATATCAAGCGACCGAGCGTGCATTATCTCGGAAACCGATCATCAGTTAAACCTGCTACGCCTAGCGGCAAAAAAGCAGTGAAGGACAAAAGAAAGAAAGAAAGAATCAAGTGCCATGCTGGTTAGAATAGGCGATCATTCTCCACAACACTATCTTCCTGGTTCTGATGTAGATCTCTTGTCAAACCATGGTGTCAGACATTCCAAAATCTTCTCCCTCTGCCTTCCGCGATATCTCCTTCCCTGTATTTTACCCATTGTTATCAAATGTTTGAAACCTTCTCTTCGCATATTTATGCCTGAAGAACATTGATTGCCTTATTCTTGTGATCAAGAAGTTATGTGTGCAGGCCTCTTTTAAAATCTCATCATTTGTTTTCTTTGCTGTCAATGTGATTTTCAGCCTTTTTCTGTAAAACCACATCTCTGTGACTTCAGTGATCTTATTGATTGTTCATTGTCCATGATTTTCTGCCATTATACATAAGAACTGGCTCAATACAATCCAAGTGGTAGTATGTCCCTGTGACGTTTAATGTGGCCAAAATACTTCATCTTCCAGGACATGATGTTATTTATGAGCCAATGTTGCTCGATATGCAGGTCTTGTAGGATGTCTTTGTTTTTTTCTCTTTTCTGTCAGGATGCTTCAAGAACTTTTTTGTAACACCTGTCTCAAAAGCTTCAATTTTGTTTGTTAATATTTATGTTATGGTCCACGATTCATATCCATATGTTGCCACAGGGAATATGCATGTTCTCAGAAGTCTTACTTTTGTTTATTTGCTTGTGTCGGGCTATAGTTTCTTCATGCTGACCACCTCTGTATAATTATAATACAACTAAGTAGCAGAAATTATTAGCAACATTAAAGCAAATGGTGGTAGATTAACTCTTAGTGAACCAAGGCAAAAGCCATGTTTCACTGAGAGTCATTGCCCTCTAGCTCCTTTTCTCATACCTATAACTAAATTCATTTATGTTAAAAGCAACAATTGAACAAATTGAGCACAAACCTCAAGCTCATCGAAATCTTGGGGCAAATGTAACTCAGCACCTCCACACACAAGTACTTTAGCGGTATCCAACATCCATGGCACTGAATCATTAGATTTCAGCAAGAGAAGAATCTCATAACATAAAGGACTAAGACCTGTCAGAGAAATCAACATATTTGATATATTTCTAACAATTTGGCAACGTCAATGGGGGAACGAGACAGACATAAAAGTGTACACAATCAACTTCATGACATGGAAAGATGTCAACATTTGATCTGATATTTGTGTAGGTACATAATTATCTACAACAGCTGACATGGAACATGATGATGAATTCACATTAAAAGTTTCAAACACTTGAGCTTAATCAGAGGTCCGTGTCAATCCTGCAGATACATACGGTGAAGATAAAACAAAGCTACCTAATATTGTAACCAAATGTACTCTGTGATTTTCATAGAGTCCACATGAAGAATATATTTCGTAGTTCTGGGCTAGGTTCACAAACACACATACCTGTCTAACCAATTTTAAGCTCATTGTACATGTGACCTCTCAGTTGAAGATAATGATATGTTATTTGCATGATAAACAGTGGTATCTCCTTTGAAGTCTACAGTTGGGTGTGTCAGTTCTCCCTGCTTCGTAAATTATGATTATTCTTCTTCTTCCTAGAATGCTCCATATAGACAGCTTATTAACCATTCTGTGTGATTTCTATGTGATCTGAGGCCAAGAGCAAATGTATGTTGTGCCAGTTATGCGCCTACAAGTAGGCCAGCACATCCGATTTCTGCAATGCTTTTATTTACTAGGGTAGCTTCCCTAAGCTCCTACATCAGTTGCCTCCTCGACATGCCTTGTAGGTCGCAGTGGTACTATTCTTTGCTTCCTTGTGGGCCCGGCACCACACAGGCGTAAATTAAAATGTATTATATGACATGTTATTTCAGTAGGTTCGAGGGATTCATTTTTCCTTGCAAATAAGTTATCTTTCATTTTCTATTTTGTCAGTGATTCATTATAATGCTGTTTCTTTGATAAATGTGCTGAGTTACAGTGTTGAAGATGTCAATTCATTGATGGAATTGTCTTGTGGATTTTTTTTGAGCATGCAACAATGATTTTGCATTGGTAAGAATTACTCCATTGAGGCATTGCTGACAATGGATGGAAATGCTATAAAAGAAATTGAAAGAAGGCTGAACAAACACTAAAAGAACTAACTAACCTATGGAAAGGAATTGACATAAGAACAAAAATTAAGTGTTTAAGAGCCTGCGTTTTCCTTGGCGACATGGAACATTGACAAGAGTACTTAGAATATCATGGACAGAGAAAGAACAAACGCTTCTGTTCTGCAACAGCTTGATATTAACTCTTAGTGGACCAAGCGCCACGCTAAGTGGCGTTTGAAGTGGAGCGTTTTACATTCCGCCACGCTAAGTGGCGTTTGGTTATCAAAATGAAAAAGCGCTTGTAAAAACGTGACTTTTGCTCTGGTTCACTAAGAGTTAAAGAGAGTTGGCAATTAAAGAACTTAAAATCAAGGAAAATTAAATATTTCAGACAAATCAAACGACATGAATGCCTAGAGAAGATAATTTTGGAGGGAATGATGTCTGGAAGAAAAATGAGAGGAAGACCTAGAAGACGATGGGTGTAGGATGTCACCGACGATCTGAGAATAACTGTTGGTGACCCTGGTCAACTTGAACAGAATAGAGAGTTTTTCAGGATTGCTGTCATGGGAACCAAGTTCCGGAAGGGACAAGCTACTTGATGATGATGAAGGATTACTCAGATGCCTCTGCGATTTATACAAACCTAAACGAATTTGAAAAAAAGGTCAAAATAATGTTTTAATCGATATAACGGAAATATAAATACAAAATTTACCACAAGATCAAGATATTGTTTGCATTCATTCTTATTGACCAGTTTAATCACTCTTTGTGATATGTTTGGTCTTTGCCAAGAACAACTAAAAGTTGTACATTGGTTCTACCCCTACACTTGTAGGCAGGCAAATCCAAAATTTTCGGACAACAAAAATGTTTGAGTCTGTCTCGTCTGACAGTCCCTTACACTTTCCTTTTGCATTGTGTGTTCAGCACTCTTTAATCATCCTTTTTATGCCGTATATTTGGGTTAAGATAATGCTAACACACAACTGTTAATTGTATTCATTCTCTCGCTCTTTCTGTGACTTACCTTTTTCATCAATTGTGTTGACATAAAGGGCCTGCTTGAGTAAAGTCTTTACAAAACAATGCCTATCTTTGTTTAGCCTAACTGAATTTGATTTGTTGATATGATCAGAACTGAGAAGATGTAACACTGCAAGTATACAAACAATTATATTTAGTTTGGAAAAAGGTTCTCCTATATGCACCACCCCACACAACATTCTGTTACTAATGTTTAACTCTCTGTTATGTATCTTCTCATCTCAATGTCCCCTTTTCTCCATTTTTTTGAGTTCATGATTTGCTCTAACCCTTTTCTTATTACATGCCAAAAACACGATGGCTGTCTTTTCCTGATAAATTTTCTAATTGCATTGGCATCAACACGTCATTTTTTTTCCAGATGTCTACATTTAAAAAAATTAAACCACACCTCTGTGGTCTCAAGTGAACTTGCATGTTCATGACTCGATGTAACAGGATTGGTTAGTTAAAGACAGGGAGCATATTGCTTAATAAAAAAAGCAGGAAAACATAGTGAGATGGATTAATAACAGTCCATAAGAAGATACTTTGTTAATAACAGTCCAAGATACTTCATCCTTGATACAATCTCTGATATTTCATCCACTTTAAAGTTTCTGAAAATGCTATCTATAGGTAAGTTACATGCAGACTGACACCAAACTCTAGTTGTTTGATTCATTATGTAACATCTTTAATAAGATGTGGCGGATCTAGAAATCAGACACTTATCATTTTGCAGCTTTTTGTTCACTTTCACAACTTATATTCATCAGAAAGTATTTCCATCAGCAGTTTTAGCCAATTGCAAGCATGGGTTGGTAACAAATGATACAGTATTTAATTGTAACCTATGAATGGTGAAGATATTCACTATCTTCAAAATTACACCAGGGACCCTCACCGGTGCTATGGAGTTTGTGCACTGCAGCTGAGATCTTCCTGTGTAAGAAATAGGTCGAGGGCACACATGGCTACTCACCAAAGCACAATGATGATGGTCTTATCAATCAATCGACCTATGATGTTGTAATAGTCTGTGATCAAATAGACAATACTGAAGTTAGAAATGGTTTGTAATTAACCCGCCCTGCTTATCAGACTGCTATACAAACTTGAGAATGATTAAAAGCTGTATTAGACATCAAATGTGAAGTTCATTGATAAGAATAAAAGATACTGAAAAACTTCTAAATAGGCGAAGTGGGAAAACTAACACTTCCATGGGGTTGCCCACAAACATTTTAACTTCTTCGTATTGTATTCCAGCTGTGATTTATATTTCTTTCAGTTCCTGTTCTATTGTTCTCCTCCAGAACTTTTAGGCCTTCCATGTTTTTGTTTACCCACTGACATTTAGCTCAGTGCAGTTTTTGTGACAGAGCTAGTGTCCATGTGTATCCCATGTTTGATCCATTTCCATCCTTTCTTTCTGATGATGGTGTTCATATTCTCTTGCTAACACAGTGTAAGAAGTTCTTGGTTAGAGATAGCTTTTGGTCAGAACATGTGTAAGATCTTTCACACATAAGTTGTATGGGAGGTAGAAAGTTTGGACATGTAGATTTGAACATATAAAGCTATATAACTTGTTGTTAAGCTGAGGATTCTTCTTCTTGACGCTCCATATCGACCACTTGTCAATCACTCTGTGTGATTTGTATGTGATCTAGGCCTAAGAGCAATTGTACATTATGCCAGTTATACGCTTACAAGTAGGTTAGCACATCCGATTTCTGCTATGCTTTTTATTTACTAGGGTAGCATCCTAAGGGCCTACATCAGTCGCCTCTTACGACATGCATTGTAGGTTGCAGTGGTACTATTCTTTGCTTCCTTCGGCCCAGGCACCACACGGGCGAAGTTGAGGATAATGAAGCGTGTAAGTTTATTTGTCTCTACAAACATGTGTGATATACCTGACTGGTTTATACGATTTCTACAGGAGACATCAGCCCTATGTGTCACAAGCAGATCAATAATGTGACCACTCTTGTCACAGAGATGCCTGCAAGCTGTCATCAAAGGCGTTTCTGAGAATATACAAGTAATTATCTACCTCTGTTTGATTAAAAAATGTTGAGAATAGAGCACTTGTGTTATATCTAATCAAATTAAGTGGCAAAATGTTGCACGAAACTCAAGTTCTCATTATGTTATGAGATCAATGTCAAGGCACATTGGGCATTCCCATGCACGCTCCGTCCTCCACTGCAGCAGCCATCCACTTGCTCTCAGTATCCATGAGAAGTTGATTAGTATACTTTCTCTCTCTACCACAAAGATGACACTGTCTGGCCTGTCCAAACTTAACTCCTAATTCTCGCAATCAGTCCAGTGTCTGAGACTCGCCCATATCATATAAATGAGCACACACTGCATTGGTGACATCAGCTCTGTCTATATTTCTGCCAGCCTAAGTCGGGTATTTAAGTTATTGTTGAATCAACCATGCTGCAGCAGTATTTATTTGATGATGCCTAATTAATAATCCTCTTCTTGACGCTCCATATTGACCACTTGCTAACCACTCTGTGTGATTTGTATGTGATCTGAGCCTAAGAGTGATTGTACGTTGTGCCAGTTATGCGCCTACAAGTAGGTCAGCACATCCGATTTCTGCTATGCTTTTAGTTTACTAGGGTAGCTTCCTAGATCCTACATCAGTCGCCTCTTATGACATACCTTGTAGGTCGCAGAGGTACTATTCTTTGCTTCCCTTGTGGGCCCCGGCACCACATGGGCGGAATTAATAATAAAATTAAAGGAACATTTTTATATTTGTTTACATCCACACTTATTCTTTTTTTCAATCCTGTTTTGCCTCACAGCTTCATGATAAAAGAGATTCTAAAACAGGATCTTCTGTGCAGCTTAGTACAAGGTGTTTGTTCTTCACTGCTTCTGTTATTTCTGTGGTCCACCTTTTTTAGCGTGACTTTTGGCCTTTTATTCACTGTATCTGAATAGCATTGTCCTTTGAGGCAATTTTTCCTGTCGATAATCTGCTATGTAGTCAAATCCTTTAACTGGTTGTTTCTTGATGAAGATTGACACTGAAGTTATACACACTTTATTTTTAATCTCTTTCTAATCCCTCAATCAATTGGTCTTTTTTTAAAACTACCAGTATAGGCACTTCATGTCGACACCAGCTTTATTTTATCATGTGTTTAAATGTTAAATTAAAACTTGTTTAAATGTTTATTTCTCAATTACAACAACCAGTTTGTGAACAACTATTATTCAGTATCTGTAGTGACTGTGCAACATACTTGTTTCAAAGTCAGTATTACAAAAACCGATTCTATGCATTAATTGTGAATAGAACAGATTTCACAGCACTACGAGGCACTCGTAGGTTCTAATTCTTTAAAAATGTATGTAAATGTACTTGTATTCATTGACTGATTGACAAGACCATCATCATTACACTTTGGTGAATTACCATATGTGCTCTGATAACTTTCTTTCACAGAAAGATCTCAACGGCAGTGCACAAACTCTGCAGCTCTGGCATATGTCCCTGATGTAATTTTGAAGACAAAAGAAAATTGTGTATAATTTTTATTTTAATAATTTAATGAGTTTTGGAGGAGCGTCTGCCGAATGGATTAGAGGTCAGCTCAAATGCAGAAGAACCGTGTTCAATTCACGGTACCGCCAAGGATTTTTTTCTACTGTGGGCGTACCTAACCTGAACAGCTTCGCGGTAACTGCACTAGCCATAATATTCCTCAGATCCTCATTCCACAACGCTCTAAAAAGCAGTACTACAGGCAGTAACAACAGTTTTTTTAATGAATTTTGCATGGGCAGCAGCTTTGCAGCATACACTTATAGATTCCACAGAGAGCCACACAGAAAAAGTATAATGAGTATAAGGCAAGAGGAAGATCATGCAAAAGATGGAGCGACGGCATGAAGAACAGCCTTGCAAAAATGAATATCAGCTTACAAAATGCCTTAAAACAAGCACACACAAGATCACAACCCCCGCTCATAAAGAAGTAAATGGTGGCAGAGAAGAAGAAGACTTAGATTTTCATCTGTCAAGGGCTATTTAACGTGCTGAACTTGAATATGGGAGCTATGTTTTATTGTCCATCTTCAATAGGACTAGGAACTTAATCTCACCTGCACTGAGACCAGGGATCTCTAGAAATATCTTGATCGCTCCACACTGGGAATGAACAGAGTACATTTGGAGCAAGAGACAAGCAACTCACCTCCCCACCACAGAGACCAATTTTCACATCATGAAGCATATTGGGTAATATGGTGTTAGGTCTGTATTTGTCATAAACAGATGTCATACGATGGATGATGTGAACAACTTCACACTGCCTGTCTTTACTTCCCAGTGTTTCTCTGGCAACCATGTTAGGGTGTTGATCTCACAGCCGTTAAAGTTACACAACAAATTCCCCTTCCACTGCAAAATTAATCTTGGGACCATGCACCTATGAAGCAAGTGCACTAACCAAAACACTATCGGGGGCTCGCATATAATGAAGGTTATTGATTATTGTATTGACATCATTGCACTCTGGGCATACCCATAGGTGCTCAGTCTCCCTTAAGAGATATCAAAGGGTATGCATACTGATGGTTCCTGTGGCTGGTTAAACACACTCCTCACTCTGCCCCTCAGACATCCAGTTCTACTTGTACAACGGGTAACTCCAAACTCCTGAAATCGCTGGAAATAATGAATGTATAATACATAAAGTATATGCACAAGATAAAAATGACTGTACCATATACGCTGTCAACTATATTCACATCTGCACCAGCTTGCAAGAGCAATTCTACAGCAACTGCATTTTCAAATTTGCATGCCAAGTGCAAAGATGAGTAGCCATCATGGTCTTGCGCATTTGGATTTGCTCCAAAGAACAACAAGACACCTAAAATTTTCTCACAGGCTGCATCTGCAAAAAGATGAGTAAATATTTCTTAAATACACAATATAGTAAGTAATTAAAGAACATGTCAGATCAAATGTTTTCATCTGCTACCGTATTACAGTAGGTAGTACCATCTGCAACTGTTAAACTCACTGCCTTGTGGAGGGGCTCAGGAAAGCTAAAGGCTAGGGAGTAATCCTAATAGAAAATCCCCACTGCGCTGTGGGTCAGCACGGTTATGTAGAGGGCTAGAGGAGTAAACCTTGACCACAAATCTGGAGGGAGGGACCCTAAGGCAGCTCATGGTCGTGTGTACTCCATTCCATTTTCTGACATCCCCTCCAAACCTTGCTTGATTGCAAACGTATGAACTTTGTCTTTCCTTATGATTAAACAGTAGGGAAGAGGGGGTTTGTGCAAAATGGACACGGCACATTCCCATATCAGCTGCCCAGGCTAGGCACAAATGAAGAACATTACGCAAAGGTGCAGAATCTTTTGAAGAGAGACTTAGGGATGAGCTGAAAGGCCACAGAGACAAGCGAAAACTCAGAAGTTGTCACAGTGAAATACTTGCCAATTGACCATCTGTGAAGATGAAAAGGCCATATGTATAAGACTGAGCATATATATATATATATATATATATATATATATATATATATATATATATATATATATATATATATATATATATATATGATCATACAAGATCTCCAACTGCTAGCAACGAACCGCATCACATGGAGATCTAAAACCTCTGCCATATGTGCGCCTTTGGCACGAAAAGGACTAACTAACTAAATCCAGGATGGTGAGATCAGGAAGATGGCTTCATAGCTACCTACTCCCATTGCGAAGCCCAACAAAAGAACTCTCAAATAGCCGGCAGATTGCGAAGAGTATGTAAACTAATTTTTTTCAGATCATTGATAAGAAACTGGACAGCTTTGAGAATAAATGTCTACGAAAATTATTAAAAGTAAAATGGAGTGATTTCGTTTCTAACAACACAGTGAGAGATAGAACACACCAACAACCCGTATCAAATATTATAAGGAAACGAAGGTGGAAATATTTAGGTCATGTTCTTAGATCAGACAACAAGAGACTAAATCAACAAGTCCTTGTGTGGTCACCAGTTGGGAAAAGAAAACGTGGAAGACCTAAGACCACTCTTCGAAGAACAATCCAACAAGAAAGTAAACTATTGGGATGTAAAACCATACAAGATCTCCAACTGCTAGCAACGAACTGCATCACATGGAGATCTAAAACCTCTGCCCTATGTCGCCTTTGACGAAAGGAACAAACTAACTATATATATATATATATATATATATATATAAAGAACATGATTTGTCTCACTTTAACCGATTCCCACTATTAATGCTGATCACTAGGTGTAGTGGATGATCCTTTTGAGCACTTATTGTGAGATATGCACTTACTCAAGCTATCTTGATTCTACATTCTTCCCTTCAATTTTATTTTAACTTTGATACCTTTTTCAATCATGATTTTATACTCCCTGCTAGACTCCATTGTGTGCTGCAGTTTAAGTGACTTGTGCAGATTTATGTTTAAATTTTCTATGACGTTGCTTGTTTGATAAATGTTTTTTAGTAAAAATGTCAATTTAATCTGTTGCTATTCTTAGTTAAAACTACTTACCTTTATATTTTCAACTTCCAAATTAATCACAATATTTTCAATAGATTTCCCTCACAGAATTACTTGTAAGAAAGGCTAAATTCTCTTCCCCCACCACCAGTAGGAGATTATAACATCAAACACAAATGAATCAGAGAATAAATAAAAACAAAATGAAGATATTTTATCAAATATAAAACAATAGCTTGCCTGATCCTCCCTTATTCTCCACAGCCAAATGAAGAGGAGTTTGCTGAGTTCGTGCAATCACAAAATTAGGATCTACTCCTCTGTTTAACATTGAACGGACCTTCTGCACAGACTGGTTTTCCACAGCCTAAGTCAATAATAAAAAACAAGTTAAACAATGATGAGGAAGAGAATGCATATGCAAATCACTGTGAAGATTTGCATATGCATATGATATCAGTGTAAGTGAATGCATAAAATCGTGAATATATTTGTCTAATAGTCTCTCTCTGTCACGTTTGCACGCACACACAATGGAGAAAAAATACCACAAAAAGTATTACCAATCAAAGTGACATGTTCTATGAGCACATAAATAACATGAAATTATATTCCAGGCGTTGAACATGATTGAGTACTAAGATTATACAATTTATTCCAATTTTGCAACTTTTTGAATAAATGTTTGTTCTCACACAAATGAATATAATTTTTTTAATTATTTATTTTTACTACTGATTCATGTCATGTGTGGAGTCATCTGGGCAATTTTCAGTGATCCGTGATCTTAATGTAGGTGAGATTTAGTACCTAGTACTATTTGAGACGGACAATAAATTGTAGGTCCTGTGTTCAAGTTGAGCACGTAAAAAGAACATTTAAGAAAACAAATGTCTATAAAAGTAGGTTGGAAAGCTGCTGCCCAAGCAAATAAATCATCAATACTAAACACAATTAATTTCCTACAAATTTTCAAACTTACATCAGAGTCCTTCACCAGTGCTACGGAATTCATGCACCATCAATGAGATTTTTCTGTATATGAAAACATCGGACAACACACAGCTATTGAGATGAAGATAGAGGTGGATTTGGCATGTATATTTCATGCCAGTAGAGGAATTTGCTAGGACAGCTCTATGATGGACACAGAATGAGAAAAGAAAGCCTGGATGTCCGAAGGCAACGTGGAGAACTACGGAAAGAGAGTTGAAAGAGCATGACAGGGAAAAACTAGTAGAAAGGCAATGATAGAAATACCTCGAAGACGCCTAATGTGTCAAATGGGACACAAAGAGGATATAGAGATAGACGTGGTTATTCACAAAGTGCAATAATGATGGTCCTATCAATCAATCAATGTCTGTGGCATTACTGACACTCTATTCCATGTGTTCTGCTGGCCAGTGAAGGTGAACATGAGTCCCTGAACTACCAGTTGCTATCTTATTAATCAGTTTTGCTGCTGGTATTCTTCTGTGCAGTCATTTTTAATTGTTTAGTATTTTCTCATTGTCAACCTGTCAAGTTTGCCTGTTGTATTCTAATCTTACTCTGCTAATTAAAATCTATAAAAATAAAATAACTTCTTTCTCGTCTGTGAAAAGTTTCCTTTGCGAACTGGCTTCCCACAGCATCACCTTTTTGATGGTATTAGCTGTTCATTGTCTCTCTCTCCTATACCTTTTTAACCCGGATTGGGGCATAGGCCCCCAACCAACTCATGCCAAGTCTAGCTATCTCCTGCAGCTTCCTCCTGCTCTTCTTTATATCATTGATCTGCCTCCAAATCTCGTCTGCATGTATTTCTAGGCCTCCTTTTCTTTCGCTCTGTGGATTCCAGGAAAGGACCCTTCTTGTTATATTTCATTTGGGTTGTCTCAAAGTGTGTCCTACCCAGTGTCAGTATTATTTTTTTTAAACCTCTTTGTTCACTGGAATCTGTCTTGTTCTCTCCATAAGTTCCTCATTTGTGACCCTATCATACTATCTCAGTCCCTCTATCCGTTCATTGTATTTCAGCATTATTCTGTGCAAACACATCTTGGTGACCTCCAGTGATCTTTTTGAATATTAAACTTCTATCCATTTTCTTATGACACCATTAGAATTAATTAACACTGAAAAACTCTTACATAATGAAAATAATGAAAGCATTGACAGTTCAAAAACTTAGTTAAAATGGAGAAAGTATGCACAGTTCAACAACTCAATCCAAGAAGAGAATGTCTGTACTGTTCAACAACGCAATCCAAGAAGAGAATGTCTGTACTGTTCAACAACTCAATCCAAGAAGAGAATGTCTGTACAGTTCAACAACGCAATCCAAGAGAATGTCTGTACTGTTCAACAACGTAATCCAAGAAGAGAATGTCTGTACTGTTCAACAACGTAATCCAAGAAGAGAATGTCTGTACAGTTCAACAACACAATCCAAGAAGAGAATGTCTGTACAGTTCAACAACGCAATCCAAGAGAATGTCTGTACTGTTAAACAACGTAATCCAAGAAGAGAATGTCTGTACTGTTCAACAACGTAATCCAAGAAGAGAATGTCTGTACTGTTCAACAACGTAATCCAAGAAGAGAATGTCTGTACAGTTCAACAACACAATCCAAGAAGAGAATGTCTGTACTGTTCAACAATGCAATCCAAGAAGAGAATGTCTGTACTGTTCAACAACGTAGTCCAAGAGAATGTCTGTACAGTTCAACAACGTAATCCAAGAAGAGAATGTCTGTACTGTTCAACAACGCAATCCAAGAAGAGAATGTCTGTATTGTTCAACAACGTAGTCCAAGAAAATGTCTGTATAGTTCAACAACGTAATCCAAGAAGAGAATGTCTGTACAGTTCAACAACGCAATCCAAGAAGAGAATGTCTGTACAGTTCAACAACGTAATCCAAGAAGAGAATGTCTGTACTGTTCAACAACGTAGTCCAAGAAGAGGAAGTCAACAATTAAGTTCAAAATGACAAGCACCAACTCAGTGAAAGTGGAGAAAATCTGAACAATTAAAGAAAAATCACTTCAAATAAAGAAACCCTGGACAGTCCTAGACATTGCACAGTCTCAGTTGAAAGCAACAAACGTCTACAAAAATCTCACCCCCTGTCAAAGCAAAGTTTCTAACATATAAACACTAACCTGTATAATATCCATCTGATCCATTGTCAACCCATATGTTGATTTTGTTTTGTATTTGAAATATTCCACAGGATCTTCTTCCTATAAAACAAGAATTAATATTACTTTCTCTCTTTTTCTTTTCTCCAATTAATATTAGTAACAGTTATTAATGCTTACTTTAAGAGAATTAATTAACATGAGTATAGATTTTAAAATGTTTTATCAAAGTATATGGGATATTTGTTACAACAACTGTAAAAGGGGTCTCAAGGAGAATGATTGACTTCATTGCATTGGTTTTCCCCATATGGTTCCACCCCTCTCTGTAGAAATGGCAATCCACCTGCTTATAGTGTTGCATAAAGCACAAACTCTGTAGCTCCAGCAACAATTCTAAGGATCTCCTGAAAAAATGCACATGTGAACTGAACAACGCAATCCGGATTCAAACCCACAACCTTAAGAATTCAAGGCAAACGTCTTAACCACTTCACCACTATAGAAAAATCTGATATCAGATGGGAGAGAAATTTACATCAAAATAACCATGCAGTGGATCCCTGGACATTCAAACACACCTGGAAATGACAAAGCAGATAGGCTAGCCAAGAAAGGGTCAACACAGGAACAACCAATCACAGCAACAACTCTCCATACAGCAAAGCAAATCCTAATGACAACAAATAAAGAAATTTGGCTGAACAGATGGGCCATGGGAAACACAGAAAGAGGTGTACAGCCATATGGCCAGCCCTAACCGTAACTCATTGCATCCAGTCGACGCTCCCAGCATAGAAAACAGTTCTCTCATTATGCCAAAACACGCTGCCAACGTATAATTTGGGTCCATGCACGTTTTGTTTCACTGTTCAGCTACTATACGTCCGACACTGTTTTTTGTTTACAGAATTCAACTGGCAGATAACTCCCATTTCATTCATATACATATACCGTATGGCAGAATTTATTTTCGAATTTTTAAAAATTGTTTTATTCGCAAATATTTTTTTCCTGTTGTGAAAAAAGTGAACTTTCGTGTGAAAAGTCCAGTTACAAGATGTTGTTTTGTCCTCCACGTAGTTAAAGTGCCGAACAAGCCATGGATTTGTTCAAAAGTTCAATTAAACACACACAGTGTTTCATGTTTATGATTTCACCAACAATGATGGAGAATTCAGCAATGGCTAAGCATTGATTCAAGTTTGAAAGTCGTAGTAGTTACTCTGAACATGAAATACAACAATAATTTACTAAATAAATACTAATTTACATATATAACTATTTATTATCAGATTGTTCAGAATTTAATTCTGCATATTTTGATGCCAACAGTATAAATCTAGCTTACATAAAACTAAAGTTATAGGCATATAACTTCATTTGAAAAATTTTCCTAGAAATGTGTTCTGGCAGAACGTGATTACCCCCCAAAATTTTCTAGGACACAAAGAGTTAATGACAACATCAACCACCTTACAAGAAGAGATCAGAGCACCATTTTTAGACTCAGAACCCAACACATAACACTTAATAATCACTTGAACAGAATTCATCCACAACACACTCCAGAGTGCCAACTGTGCGCACATCATCATGAAACCTTTCACCACCACCTCTTCAAGTGTCAAGCTCTAGAAGACATCAGAAAGACCCTCCTTCCTCCAAGGCCAGATAAATGGAACACATTATACGGAACAAAAGAACATCTTACAACCACATGCAGATACCACTGCATAGCATTGGGCCGAAGGGCAAAAGCTCAAGTGCTCTGGATCATTGAAGAAGAAGAAGAGAGAAATTTAAGAAGCAAAGATCATAAAAACCAGTATTCAAGAAAATTCTTTTCTTCTTGGGATTCGGATGATCTAATAAAGGCAGCCATCTGCCTCAGAATATCAGCAGTGCCATACAGTTTGTTTTGGACGCTAGTGTAAGTGGGCCACCTCTTTCTTCTCATGTCTGCATACTGGGGGCAGTTCTGTGGAATATGTTCTGTTGTCACACTCGCCAAGTCATTGGTGTCTATCCTGAATTTAGTGTACAGGTGGTGTCCACTCTGTTGTGACCCATCCGGAGGCAAAGTATGGCTGTCTGGTCCCTTCTGGACAGTTGGTAATATCTGTCGACCTTGTGTTTTGGGTGTTCTTTATTCCATTTTGCTTCAGCTTTGTAGTGCCCTTTAGCGATGTTTTTGCTTCTTCATAGCTAACCAGGTTGTCATCTTGGGGTATTTCTGCTCCCTCTTTAGCCAGTCTGTCAGCATCTTCATCCTTTGATCTGAGTGTGAGGGTTTTCCCACTGGATTACTACACTCTAGAATCATGGGACAACTGGGCTACGGTTGACCTGAGATCACTTTGACTTAGTTCTGTGTTCCTTTCAGATTTCAGTGCTGAGATAGCAGATAATGCGTCAGTCAAAAGCACTATTTTTCCATGTATTTAGTTCATATGTTGTAGTGCCATTTTTGCAGCTGCATTGACTCAATTGAGGGTCTTTACCTCAGCCCTGAAATTGGTTGAGAACTTGCCTGGCCAGTGCAGTTAAGGTTAGTTCTACTTCATTTTTAGTCGGAGGACAACTTCCCCTCCTCCATTGTGGGTGGCATCTGTAGCCGAGTCATCCGTGCACTATCAGGAAATTAGCACTGCTGTTCATCGTGTGGCATATAACCAAAAGAGGATGCTTAAGTATAGTAAGTAAGTAAGATATACTATAGTGGCACGGCGGGCAAAACTAAATAAAGCAGCTGTACACTGTACACGCCAGGTCTACCTGAAACCGGTCCAATGCATACTCCTTTGTCTTTTTCCTCAGACTTCTGGGCATGGTGAATAGCAAAAGACAGGCAGCTATAGACTGAACAAAAAGTTTACACGGGAAGGAATTATACGACAGCCAAATATTTTTAAAATATTGCAAGAAGATGGATTATAAATTACAACATAACAGAAGGATACAAATAAAGTAACTCTTTAAGAAGAAGAACGCAGTGAACAAAATAAAATGTTGTATGAGCATGTATATGGAACAATCAGCAAATTTGAACCGATCGCAGACTGTAATTACGCAATTGTAAAATTTTCAATGTAGGAATAATATCCCAATGTTAAAAACCATCGCGATTTGAGAATATTGCAATATAAGTACAAATATTCGAACTCTTTCACCGTTTCTTTTTGTGACAATAAATCAAGTGCCATGCCTGCCGGTGTAGGCGATCATGTCTCTTCACAACTCTCTCTCTCTAGGTGCAGTTTGAGTTATCAGTTCTGACGTCGATCTCAAATAAAGAGCAATGTTTGTTTGTTGTTTGTTTAGTAGGGGATTAAAGCCTCTTTAAGCCGAGGCACGCCCTTTCAACCTAAGGCGAACCTTTTATTGGTTATATCAGAGCGTGTAGGCCAACAAACATGAAAATAAGAATTAACTCCTTTCGGAGAATCCAAGATCCGATAGAATGGATATAAAACAAGGGGCCGGCCACGCAAAAGTGGACCTCAGAGATAACAGAGGCGACGAAAGACACTATTTATGTAGCGTACACAAGGGTTCGTTCTAGAAATCTTTTCTTATCCTGACACTGGAAGGCAAAACAGGATTGAAGACAAGAAAGACGTCAATCTTTTGTCAAACCATCCAACACCTTCTCCATCTGTCTTCCACGATCTCTTATCTTATCTTAACCACATTTGCCTTGAAGCGTCGTGGGAGAGTTAGTTTCTATCTTGTGCCAGGTGTGTTACGCTTGACGTTGTCAGTCCATGCTTTCGCAGGGACTCTGAGATGTTATCTATCCATCGGGTTCTTGGCCTGCTTCATGCTCTGCGCCCTGAGCGTCGATTATTATAGGCACGTGATGGTAGTAAATGTGGTTCCATTCTCATTAGATGGCCGAACCACTTGAATCTTTGCTTCTCGATGTACTGTATGCATGGTATAGTACCAACGATGCTTCTGATATTCTCGTTTCTCACTCTATCTCGCCTTGTAACGTTGACAGCTTTTCGTAGACATCCCATTTCACATGTTGTAATATTTCTTTCTAGTGTCTTAGTCAGGGGCCATGTTTGGCGCTGATAGCAGAGAGTTGGAATAAATATGCAGTTTATCAGTTGTCGTTTGACTGCCATGTTAATGCTTGGATGTTTTAATAGTGGTGACAGTTGGTATGTCACTGCATTTGCCTTCTGGCATCTAGTCTCGATTTCTCTGTCCATCTTTCCATCTGCTGTGAATATACTCCGAGATATTTGAATTCTGGAGTCTGTTGTATTTTGACATTATTCACGAGTATATTTAGTTGACCTGTTGACCTACTTATTGTCATGACTTCTGTTTTCGAGGTGTTAATCACGATCTCTCCTTCCCTGAATTATAACTGTTATCACCAAATGTTATAAACCTCATCTTCGCATTATATGCACGAAGAACCTAGTTAGTTAGTTATGTCATCCGTGTGGTTACCGAGGCCCAAATTTGGGGTGTAAAGAATAGAACCGCTGTTACCTGCCACGCATGTCGTAAGAGGCGATTAAGGATGTTTGGCTGAAATCGGATGCACGTGTCCTAAACGTGCAGAAGTCTATGCGTTTAGGGGCCTACAAAACCAATGTGCAACGTATACACGTCCTTGGCAAAGATCAAACATATCACATAGTGATTAAAATTGGTCGTAAAGAACGAACACAAAGAAGAAGAAGTTAGTTATGTTAGTTATGTTATGCGATCGACGTCATGGCACATTGGGCATTCCCATTCGTGCTCTGTCCTCCGCTGCAGCAGCCATACCAAAGTCCATTTGCTCACAGTGCCCATGAGAAGTTGATTACTATATCTTCTCTCTCTCTACCACGAAGACGACACTGTCTGGCTTGTCCACACTTAACGCCTAATTCTCGAAATCGTTCCACTGAGACTTGCCTATGTCACATAATTGAGAGCGTACCGCATTGATGATATCGGTTCTGTCCATACTTCTGCCCGCTTGAGTCAGGGCATTGTTTGCAAGAGAGTCAGCACGCTCGTTACCCCGCACTCCAGCATGTCCAGCCAAGTCATTTTCTTGAGATGTGATCTCCGAATGATGTCCACCCTTTCCACACGCATACTTCCAGATTCAATCATTTGATGCAGATTCATCGAGTCTGATATGATAATCGTATGAGTAACTTGTTGCTCAGCCACCCATGACAGAGCCATGGAGGCAGCGGTGATCTCCAGTCATGCTCGATGTCGTTGTCTCGAAAGTCCCGATTTAGCAATCTATGCTTTCATGTCAGTCCTTCACAGCAGAGGTCGGTGAAGGACGGTATCGTCAATGTCATAAGAGAATCAGATCGAACCGATGATTTTTGTACATATGTGTATAAATCCACATTCATATCTAGAAGAAAGGCGATAAGACTGCAACTGGTAGCTGCCGAAAATGAACACTTTTCTAGTGGTACAAGATGTTTGATTACTAAACCTCCCGTGTGGTGTCGGAACCGCAAGGGATGCAAAGAATAGTACCACTGCAACCTACACAGCATGTCATAAGCAGACGACTAATGCATGTCGTAAGAGGCAACTGATGTAGGACCTAGGAAAACTACCTAGTAAATAAAAAGCATTGCAGAAATCGGATGTGCTGGACTAGGCGCATAACTGGCACAACGTACAATCCTTCTTAGGCTCATATCACATACAATCACACAGAGTGGTTAACACGTGATCGATATGGAGCGTTCGAAGAAGATTATTAAACATAGAACTGGAGTCAGCAGTCACCCAAGTTGAGGAATATATCTGAGCACATTTGCATCTGTTCGGAGTGCAATGACAATGATTATCAATAGGAATAGATCTGAGCACATTTTCACCTGTTCGGAGTGCAATGACAATGATTATCAATAGGAATATATCTGAGCACATTTTGACCTGTTCGGAGTGCAATGACAATGATTATCAATAGGAATAGATCTGAGCACATTTTGACCTGTTCGGAGTGCAATGACAATGATTATCAATAGGAATAGATCTGAGCACATTTTCACCTGTTCGGAGGGCAATGACAATGATTATCAATAGGAATATATCTGAGCACATTTTGACCTGTTCGGAGTGCAATGACAATGATTATCAATAGGAATAGATCTGAGCACATTTTGACCTGTTCGGAGTGCAATGACAATGATTATCAATAGGAATATATCTGAGCACATTTTGACCTGTTCGGAGTGCAATGACAATGATTATCAATAGGAATATATCTGAGCACATTTTGACCTGTTCGGAGTGCAATGACAATGATTATCAATAGGAATAGATCTGAGCACATTTTGACCTGTTCGGAGTGCAATGACAATGATTATCAATAGGAATATATCTGAGCACATTTTGACCTGTTCGGAGTGCAATGACAATGATTATCAATAGGAATAGATCTGAGCACATTTTGACCTGTTCGGAGTGCAATGACAATGATTATCAATAGGAATAGATCTGAGCACATTTTCACCTGTTCGGAGGGCAATGACAATGATTATCAATAGGAATATATCTGAGCACATTTTGACCTGTTCGGAGTGCAATGACAATGATTATCAATAGGAATATATCTGAGCACATTTTGACCTGTTCGGAGTGCAATGACAATGATTATCAATAGGAATAGATCTGAGCACATTTTGACCTGTTCGGAGTGCAATGACAATGATTATCAATAGGAATATATCTGAGCACATTTTGACCTGTTCGGAGTGCAATGACAATGATTATCAATAGGAATAGATCTGAGCACATTTTGACCTGTTCGGAGTGCAATGACAATGATTATCAATAGGAATAGATCTGAGCACATTTTCACCTGTTCGGAGGGCAATGACAATGATTATCAATAGGAATATATCTGAGCACATTTTGACCTGTTCGGAGTGCAATGACAATGATTATCAATAGGAATATATCTGAGCACATTTTGACCTGTTCGGAGTGCAATGACAATGATTATCAATAGGAATAGATCTGAGCACATTTTCACCTGTTCGGAGTGCAATGACAATGATTATCAACAATAAATAATGCTTTTCGTGAACTGAACAAATTCCCCATGCTGTATAAGAATAGAAAACTGAACATTCATTTGAGCAGTGGCGGCTCGTCATTAAGGGCCAGAGGGCCGGGCCCCACCAAAAATAATGTGTAGCGTGTATTTATTATTTAATAAGATAAAATATAACCTAACACAAAGCCATGATTTTCCCGAAAATTTGTGTCTGGCCCCACCAACAAAAACGATCACGGGCCGCCTCTGCATTTGAGGATCATCTTCATCGTACATGTCAATAATTGCTTCGATCCCCTCCTAAGCATTTTTTCAGTGTGTTTAGACAGAGCCAACTATAAACTACTGGGCCTTCGGGCTCAGGTAAGAATTGTGGAAATCAGACCCCAACTACACCACGTGACCTCGCATTCCAGTATTGGTGTATATAGACGAATTCATTTTAAAATCAACACAAAATGCTAAATAGAAGCTATATTATGCAACAAGTTAAGTTTAACAATAAGGAATATCAATATTATAAATATTTTTCACCAATAAATAACCATAGACTCACCGAATTGAGTAAAATTGCAAAAAAGCGTGCAGTGTTCTATCAAGCATCTGTAATTTCCAGATCCCTTTCTTATCTAGATCTGGGAATACCCGGCCAGATGTCTGGCCTGTGCTAGAGCTGAGAGCCCGAAGGCCCAGTAGTTTATAGTTGGCTCTGGCTAGAGTCTGGCTGTGGTTTAGACCAGCGTTTCCCAAAGTGGTCGTTAGTCGCCACACGCTGAGAGATATACAAGGAGGAGATCGGAACACTTATGGACTAATTAGTTCTAGGTGCAATGATGATGATCCAACGACTAAACTAAACTAGACTAGGTAGTCTTTGCAAAATCGTCAGTGATTCTTTGGAGATATTACTCTTGTCTGTTGACATATGTTAGTTTGGTGACTTTGATTATTTCTTTTGTAATCGTGTGCTACCCTATAGTACTCTTCTGTTTGTTATAATGGTCATGATTGAGGCGTTGTGTATCATTATATGTTGATAATTGAACCATTAAGTGAAGGTGAAGAAATTATTCAGTTATCCAAATCTCCATAAGTCTGGTAGGACACAATCGTTAATCAATCTTAGTAGTCTAATATCCACAAATATGAATGTCGTCAATCAACACACATAATCTGTGTTTGAACTCTCAACTAAGTAGCTGATAACACAATCTTAGTAGTCTAATATCCACAAATATGAATGTCGTCAATCAACACACATAATCTGTGTTTGAACTCTCAACTAAGTAGCTGATAACAGATAACGGAAATGATCACGTTGTTGTTGTATATAAATATGTTCTCTAGCCACGAGTGCAGTTCGTCTCTCAGGTCTTTCAGCTTTGTTGTTATCTAATAGTGTTCACACGTTCCACGCGCCTATGGTGAGAGCTTTAAGCGTGTCGATATCGACATAGCTGCCTTGAGTGAGACCAGACTCCATGACGAGGGTCAGCTGTCAGAGGTGGGCGGAGGTTACACTTTCTTTTGGAGTGGGAGAGCCAATACAGAACGTCGGGAATCTGGTGTAGGGTTTGCTGTCAAATCTCATCTTGTGCGCGGCCTCACCAGACTCCCAAAGGTGTCAGTGACAGAGTGATGACTCTTCAGATCTCACTAGGAGAAAAAAAGTGTGCCACTTTACTCAGCGTCTACGCCCCGACAATGACAAATCCAAGCGAAATCAAGGATGGTTTCTACGAGGACCTTGACTCAGCCATCTCAGCGGTCCCAAGGTCTGAGAAGCTCATCATACTCGGGACTTCAATGCCAGAGTAGGGACAGACCATCGGGTCTGGGATGGAGTACTAGGAGTACACGGCGTGGGCAAGTGCAATAGTAATGGGCTTCTATTACTCAAACTATGTGCTGCCCACGACCTAACAATTACAAACTCATTGTTTCGTTTACCAACCCGAAACAAAACGTCATGGATGCATCCCGTTCCAAACAATGGCACCTCATTGACTACGTCATCGTAAGGAAAATGACAGACGTGACGTCAGAGTCACAAAGGCTATGTGCGGAGCAGAATGTTGGACCGATCATAGATTGATCGTGTCAAGCTCAACCTCCGCATCAAGCCTAGAAAACGTCACCAGGGTCGCAAACCAACAAAAAGCTGGCAGTCTCCAAATTGAAAAGCTCCGCTGTCACCGAAAGTTTAATAAGAGACCTGGACGACAAATTGAAGGACCTCCAATTTGGCAAAACCAGCGTGGACGATGACTGGACTGCCCTCAGAGACACCGTGTACCTATCTACCTCTGAGCTCATAGGACACTCTGTACGCAAGAGCCACGACTGGTTTGATGAAAATGACGAAGAAATCAAGTCTATTCTTCTCACGAAACATGAGACATACAGAGCCTATCAAAATGACCCATCATCATCATCCAAAAAAAACCAGCTTTCCTAGATGCTCGTAGAAGGGCTCAAGAGAGAATCAGGAAATTACAAGACGCATGGCTAAGCAAAAATCTGATGAAATCCAGATATATGCAGACAGACACGATTTCAAACGCTTCTACGATGCCCTAAAAACTGTTTACGGACCTCAACAATCTCACCCACTCCCATACTCGATGCAGATGAAGCAAGGCTACTAATTGACAAGCCTCAGATACCAAATCGCTGGGCAGAACACTTCCGTTCTGTCCTCAACCATCCATCCACTATATGTTATGAAGCCATAGAGCGCATGCCCCAGGTCCCAATCAATGCCAAGCTTGATATTCCACCTACCTTAGCAGAGGTCAAGAAGGCAACAAGCCAGATGTCCAGCGGGAAGGCACCGGGTGCGGACTCAATACCAACCGAAGTCTACAAAGAAGGAGGGCCCACGTTGATGCTAAAATTGACAGAGTTATTTACATCCATTTGGTGCAACGAACGTGTGCCACAGGAATTAAAGGATGCCACTATTGTCCACCTGTACAAGCGGAAAGGAAACTGCCAGGCCTGCGATAACCACAGGGGGATCTCCCTCCTGTCAATCGCTGGCAAATTAATCGATCACCTGGAACAGGACTTACTCCCTGAGACCCAATGTGGCTTCAGAGCAGGTCGTGGAACAGCAGACATGATATTTGCTGCTCGTCAACTACAGGAGAAATGCCAAGAGCAGCACCGTAACCTCTATATGGTCTTTGTCGATCTGACAAAGGCTTTCGACACGGTTAACAGGGAGGGTCTATGGAAGATCATGGAAAAATTTGGATGCCAAGGAAATTCATCAAGATCGTCCCAACAGTTTCACGAGGGCATGATGGCACGTGTACTTGACAGAGGGAGCTGTCGGAAGCCTTCCATGTCACCAACGGCGTCAAACAGGGCTGTGTACTGGCCCCAACACTCTTCAGCATGATGTTTGCTGCCATGCTCACGGATGTCTTTTGGGAAGGCGACGAACATGGGGTAAAGATTAGATACAGGACAGACGGTAACCTATTCAATCTTCGGAGGTTAAAATCCTCCACCAAGGTAAAAGAATCAATTATCTCAAACCTGTTGTTTGCTGATGACTGTGCCCTCGCTACCAACTCTGAGGAAGAAATGCAGACTTACATGGACAAGTTCTCAATGGCCTGTGATAGGTTTGGCCTCACCATTAGCACCAAAAAACAGAGGTCATGTTCCAGCCCGCCCCTAGAGAACAGTATTACGATCCAGTCATCAACATTAAACACCAGCGTCTCCAGTCAACGGACAACTTTGTTTATCTTGGCAGCCTCCTATCCAGATCGGCAAACATAGATTCTGAGGTCCACAATAGGATATCCAAAGCCAGTGCTGCGTTCGGAAGGTTACGTGTCACTGTGTGGGAACGTAAGGGGATAAGCATAGTCACAAAGCTGAAAGTTTACCAGGCCATAGTGCTAACCACGCTGCTGTACGCAAGCGAGACATGGACAGTGTATAGCAGACACGCAAGAAAATTAAACCATTTCACACAAGCTGTCTACGCAGAATACTAAAAATAAACTGGCAGGACAAAATTCCAGACAGCGAAGTCCTCACAAGAGCAAAGATCCCAAGCGTCAACACCCTGTTGCAGAAGGCCCAACTGAGATGGGTCGGTCACGTTGCTCGAATGCCTGATAAACGCATCCCAAAACAGTTGATGTATGGCGAGCTTGAAGGGGGCAGACGTTTAGCTGGTGGACAGAAAACGCTTTAAAGACACTCTTAAAGTGTCTCTGAAATGCATCGATATAGACAATACGTGCTGGGAATCCCTTGCGCAAGATCGCCAAATGTGGCGCTGTAACAACAAAAAAGGAACCCGAATAGCTGAGAATCATCGTATTGTTGAGTCACAAGAAAACGAGCACGCGAAAGACAGAGCACACAACACGCACATGTCTAACCTTGATCATGTATGCCCCACCTGTGGTCGGGATTCTGTTCTAGGATTGGACTCTACAGTCACCTCCGCACACACCAGAGAGGTGCAACAGTACACGTCTGAGATTGTTGTCATCATCGCTTGCGATGGACGGCTATTATATAAATATGTATCTTTACATCGCAGTAAGAAGTCAGTCTGAGGTTTTCTAGCTAGAAAGTACAATATGGTCTCTGCAGAGCGGAATGGATCGTATATGATATAAATATATGTCGTTACATGGCAGTAAGAAGTCAGTCTGAGGTTTTCTAGCTAGAAAGTGCACTATGGTTTCTGCAGAACGGAATGGATCGTATATGACAACTACTTCCAGTATGAGGCCGTTACTGCTGCCATCCAATGGCCCCGTGGGACACCGTTTACTGAGGCCTTTGTTGTGTTTGGCTCTCAATGGATGCTTCGAAATGTTCAAAAGGGTAGATTGCGGTATGAGTGGTTGTCTACCTATGATTTCAACATCCAGGGGTCTAAATGGATCTACTTTCTGGACATGTAGATGTTCGCGGCAATGAGAAAGCAGATAGGCTTGCATCAACAGTTCGAAAATTGAAGATGGATATGAGGGGTGTTGGGAGATGTCCTCCAGTTTCTCGGTGACTGCCTGTTGGATGAAGACATACATTGATATTGAATCTATCTAGCGATTTAAGAAGTTCGGAGTTGCACGTTGTACAAACAGAACTGGATGCATTAATGGTAAAATGAGAAATTTGTTTAAACAGCGAGACACGAGGACAATCAATATGTAATCCCTTTGACATCTACTGGGGCTGTCTTATCACCTACTGCTCTGCAGAGAATGCTATGGTGTCATTTCAGTAACCAATAACTCTTCCCTATCTCATCATCATCAAGTAGCTTGTCCCTTCCGGACTTGGCTCCCATGACAGCAGTCCTGAAAACTCACTGTTCTGTGCAAGTTGACCGGCATCAGCAGCAATCATTCTCAGATCGCCAATGACATCTTGCACCCATTGTCTTCTAGGTCTTCCTCTCATTAATGTTCCAGGCACAACGTCCTCTCTTTATTGATACTAAATGTAAACAGCTGTTGAATTTCATATTTGACATGCATAACCTGCTTTGGTTATTTACAAGAAAATGAAAGTCAGTAGATTAGACATGTATAATTTTTTTATTATAAAAGAATGCTAAAAAATGCCACACAGACTATGCACACAGACAAAATTAATTCGCACATCGTGAATGCATATTCAAACCTATTTACAGATTATTCATTGTAACAATAAATGAACTTCATATACAATATGTTAATACAACATATAAACTAAACTTAAACTTCATTAATCATCACTAAATATTTGGAAGGAATCAAGATTACTGTTACCCCCGACCTTCTGTTGGATGAGGACATTAAAATCAATGTTGAATCTATCTGATTTAAGGAATTTGAAATTACACTTAGTACAAGTAGACTAAGGTGCAGAGTTAGAAGTGTATTTAACCAGCGAGGCACCATCAGCATACCCTTCAACATCTGTTGATAACCTATGGGTCTTCCCAGAGTGCTATTTTGTTGGTTCAGTGACCAATTACCAAGGTACTGATCATATATCTTAGTCAAACTCTTGACATCACGATCATTCTTGGTCATTGGATCATCACTGATCATCAGATCTTGGCAAGCCTTGACCATCACTGATCGTAATCTTGGTCAAGCCTTGGACCATCACTGATCATAGATCTTGGTCAAGCCTTGGACCATCACTGATCATAGATCTTGGTCAAGCCTTGGACCATCACTGATCGTATATCTTGGTCAAGCCTTGGACCATCACTGATCATAGATCTTGGTCAAGCCTTGGACCATCACTGATCATAGATCTTGGTCAAGCCTTGGACCATCACTGATCGATCTGGTCAGCCTGACCATCACTGATCATAGATCTTGGTCAAGCCTTGGACCATCACTGATCGTATATCTTGGTCAAGCCTTGGACCATCACTGATCATAGATCTTGGTCAAGCCTTGGACCATCACTGATCTAATCTTGGTCAAGCCTTGGACCATCACTGATCTAATCTTGTCAAGCTCCCGAACGTAATCTTCTGTCAGGACCATCACTGATCGTATATCTTGGTCAAGCCTTGGACCATCACTTATATCACTGTACATTAGAACAGTTCACTTAGAAAAAAACGTGCATGACGGGTGTTCATATGTTAAATACCATAGTTTGGCTATTACAGAAAGTTGACACTATATGTTTCTTTTGTAGTTATTATTTTATTATATTCGTCTCGTACCGTTACACATTACATGGAGCCTGCAAGCAATGTCTCCATACTGCTCTATCGGGGAAACTAATTCAATCACTTCTACGAAATTGATTCAGATAGTTCTCGCCTCTCAGTAAAGTTCGTTTAAAGGGTTTCCCTAAGGTATCCTATCTTTCTTGAACCTTTGCCTACCACTTGAATGCCTGCTTTGTGATTCTTTGATAATTGCTTCTCAGAGTATGTCCAAATTAACTCCATCTTCTCTTTCTTATAACAGTTGTTACTAATGGTTGACCACACATTTCTCTTATTTAATCACCTCTCCTGAATTCGTCCCATTTCATGTTTATTTTTCGCAGACATTTAAAAAACAAATGTATTAACTTATTTTCTGCATCTTGATTAATTTTCAAATTCTAGCTGGCATATGTTAGGGTTGATACAACACTAGAATTGAAAATTCATAATTTAGTTTTAAAACTGTATAACTATAAGCCATGAGGCCATTACCGTGTAGTGGTGGGGCTTGTGTACCTCAATGCCCCAGAGAGCTATAATGGCAGGGTTACCAAAGCCGGACAGGTAAAAGGAGAGAGGTCTGATTTTCTAGGCACAACTAATCTTTCTTTCTTTCTTTCTCGAATCCTGTATGCCTCACAGCGTCAGGTCAGGAAGAATTTCTAATCGGGCCCTAGTATGCGCTTCGTAGATAGTCTCTTTCGTCGCCTCTGTTATCTCTGAGGTCCATCTTTTGCGTGGCGGCCTTTTGCTTTGTACCCATTGTATCGGAGCAGCATTGCTCTTTGGGTGCACTGTCTGATGGTAATCTGCTTACGTGACCGAACCATTTAATTTGTTGTTTCTTGATGAAGTCTGGTACTGATGTTGTACCCACTTTTTTCCTGATGTCTTCATTTCTCAACGGTCTCTTCTTGTTACACCCAGCATTCTGCGTAGACACTTCATCTCTGTTGTGACTAGTTTTCTTCTATCGTTTGTTGTCAGCGTCCAGGTTTGGAAACTGGTAACATAATGTGCGGAGAAAGATTGTGTTGAACATTGTTCTTTTTGTGTTCATGGTGACGTGTTTGCATCTTAAAATTGGCGCCATTTGCCCTATCATTTGATTTGCTTTGTTGCATCTGTGTTGAATTTCATTAGTTATTCTTCCATTTGCTGAAAAAATGCTCCCAGGTATGTGAAATCTTTTACTTGATTTAGTAGGTGATTATCGATGGAGATATTGGTAGTGTTTTCCTCTCTGGCGAATGTCAATACATCTGTTTTGTCGATGTTAATTCTCATGTTGTATTCGTTACATGCTAACTGGAGTCTGTTGATGTGTTGTTGTAGCTGTTCTTCTGTTGTTGATATGATTGCCTGAACGTCTGCAAAAAGAAATTCATTTAAGAGTTCTCCGAGGTTGTTTCCTTCGCTGGTGTTAGCTATTTTACAAATGTGGTCAATGTACGTGATGAATAGCAGCGGATAGTACTAACCTTGTCTTACTCCTGACCCTACGTGAAACCTTTCTGATAATCCTGTATTTGTTCTAATCATACATTGGCTGTCAGTATAAATGTTCTTGCAAGGTTGATTAGGTGTTCATTAACCCCATAGGTGGTTAGTATTTTCCACAACTTGTGCCTATCTACGAGTCGACGCTTTTTCCTGATCTACAAATGCAACGTGTAAATGTTTTGAGTTCGATAGTCCTTTCTACTAACTGTCTGAGGCGAATATTGCGTCTGTACAGCTTTGTTCTTCCTGAATCCCATTTGGGAGTCATTAAGCTGTGGCTCGATGATGTGGCGGAACCTTTTCTCAAGTATTTTGCAGAATATTTTCCCAGTGTGGCTCAGTAGCGCTATGCCTCTATACTTTGTACAGTCCCTCTTGCTACCTTTCTTCTTCCAGATGGGAACAATTGTAGCATTCCTCCAATCTTCTGGTGTTTCTTGTGTGATCCAGACGTGGTTGAATAGTCTATGGAGCCAGCTGATTCCCATTAGTTTGTCATTCCTTTCTGAACGGTGAGGTCTATTTTTACCTTTCGCAAAAATCCACGATAATGATGTGCTTCAAACTGCCTGCCGCAGAGTTTGAACCAGGCAAACTTGGGTGGTGATCAAGCTCACTATTGCTTAAGCTTCAGACAGACACTAAATAGAATAAGCTTAACAAATGCATAAATAAGTAATTTTCAACTATAAAACTCTGGCAAGCAGCAAAAAGAGCAAACTAGATACCATGGGTTGAGGGAACATTCTAGCAGCCCAGCACTACAACATGATGTTGAATACCAAATAATGTTTACCAACAATATAAATATATTGCAAACATAACATTTTGTTTGTCATGACATGGCTGATTGAATATTATTCAAAATGGAGAAAATAATAGTCTAGAACTGATTAAGGAAAACTAATTAGAACAATTGAGGTGCACATTACTTTATTGTCTATTTTTGTGTTGATTGTTAATACATATACACATAAATGAGCATAACAAGTTTGATATAACAAAACACGAGATATTAAAATGTATAGTCTTTCATGTAGTACATGGCATGTCTATAAAATGAACATGGAATGTTTCATACAAAAATATAGAACACTATCACCAGTTTTTCAGCATAAACATTTGCATACATTTCTTGGAATGTCTAGAAAGAAAGTGAATAGAATTCCATACCAGAAAAGCAATATCTATCAATATGAAACAAGGCAACAGTTTTCAATCAATAAACGACGACTGTTTATAAATATTTATTGTCTGTGATGTGCAGAAGCAATACAAGAGCTCTAGTAGAAAGGTAGTGTGATCAAGAAACTCCTCTCAAAAACACTATTAGAATGTCAATTAAAACTGATTACATATTTAAGGCATCTGATATGCAGAATTAACGCAAGAATACTGGCAGGCATAGTTCAATCACACTTTGTATGAGCAGGAATGGATGCCTAATGAACAGAATGAGGAGTGTATTTAACCAGTGAGCGATAGGAACCATCAGCATTAATAATCTTTGATATCTACTGGAGAAATTGCGCACACGAGTCGGCATGGAATGTTATGCAGAGGCACGATAGCATAGTCGTTAGTGCACATGCTTCATGATCCCAAGTTCAAAATCCCCAATTGAATGGAGATTTTTTCCAGCTACAGCAACTCTCAGCCCAAAATGAATAAAAAATATCCCTGGGAAGCAAAGGTAGTCAGCATCATGTGTCACTGGTAGAAAAAATATATCAGTAAAAATACTGCATTCCCCAATATACTACATTATTTGAAAACAGGATCTTTGCTTATTTTCATGGAGAACAATGACATTGGTTCAGTAACTACTAAAAACTGGATAGCTTCAACTTCTGTTTCAGTTATCCTCATTGCACACCAGACGTGTCTATAAATGATTCGATCTCCTCCGCAATATATCCATCAGAGTACAGTGACTAACCATAGTTGTTAGATGTTGATTGATGAACCTACTCATGCGCCTGTTGTGCTGTTCTTTTCTGACCATTTCAATCTTCAATCCAATATCTTGCAATCTAGCTATTGATATGGACTAATACTTACTAACCATTACATCTTTACAGCTCTCATGCTATACCAAGCATTAGGTTATTATGAAGGGTTCTCAAATGTAAAATTAATATTGCTAGAAGCTACCATGAGACACTTTTGGATCCAACAATAACTATGCATCACAAAATAAAAATTTGTACAGCAATAATGTTTGATTATAAAATATTGCTAAATTCTTGTAATGAATATGCAGTAGAAATATTTTAAAATCCGCATCTGTTGATCTTTCAGCCAGCAATTCCCTCAAACATCAATTGATTCATCTAATCGGTCATGCAATTACTGATCAATTTAAAAAATGACACACAAATAAATATATTCTAAACAATAATTGCAAAATATTCACACAATTTGTTGTAAATAGTCAATTAAAAACCACACTATTATAAAACATTATTATTAGAGTTTAATAACTGTCAAAAGTGTACAACTGCATAGAAAAATACTTTTGCAATGTTCATTCAAATAAATTTACAGCACAACAATCAGACATTAAGTAAGTATATCAACTTTCAGAAACATACAAATTTTAGATTCCGATAAACACAAAACAAAAAAGCTTTACATTGGTTCTCATCTTTTTTTTTTATCTATTCATTTTTATCCAACAAAAACCACAAATTATATTTTTGATAAAATAGAGAAATGAACAGTTTAAACATCAAATAATGTAATTAGTTAGGTATTATACTTATAAATTGTAGGAAAACAGAGCATCATTAGTGCTATGTAGACAATATAAATTTTTTTGTTAAAGAAGTGCTTGGAATGTCTGGGATGTCAAATCCAATTTGGAATGTCAAAATTTAGGTATTTGGAATGTCATTTTAAACTTAGAAAACAAGATCTTTCATGGCAATTTGCAACAGGAAATTTGAAAAAATAAAGAGACAATACAAATTTAATGATAACTACGTAACAGTGTCAACTGATTTTCAGTGCCAACATGAAGATAATTACATAATAGAAGCAACATTTGTTTTCAAGAAATTAGTAGCTATTTAGAAGAATTTTTTTGGGCATAAAAATGAAAATATAATATTTAGGGAAAAATAAATCCATTAACTCTTAGTGGACCAGGGCAAAAGCCATTTAGAGTAAAAATGCCACTTAGTGTGGCTCCTGGTCCACAACAAGTTAAAACGTTTTTAGATGCCACATTTTGTTTAGCCAAGTCTGGTCCATTGCTTCTTTTGGGCATGATCAGTTTTAAGGGTGATAATTAAAAAATTCATAACAAACTTAGGACTTTGAAACTTTTGGATATTGTTCGGATATGAATAAGCTATACAATTTCTATACAATGTCCTCTTCATTCCCAAAAACGTCCTATTTTCATTTGTTTTCTGCTTAATGGCACAGCAGCGACAGATCCACTTGCTCATTTTTGATGTGGGGGGTCCATCATTCAATCCTGTATCTCCAAAACCATGATCTAAAATAGAAGGTACTAAACAAATGAAATCAACAACAACATGAACTATTGTAATAATATTGTCCTACAGATTTCATGAAATCTGTTGCTCACAAATTTTGATTAAACATAAAGAATGAAAATAAGAAAAATAAAAATGAATTAAAGACTTTTGTAAGAAACAATTTAGCCATCAGCCACATTTTTGGACATGTACACTAACTCTTAGTAGACCTGGGCAAAGTTGCAGCATTACACTTGTTTTCGTTCCGAGGCACATGGGTGTCGTTGGCAATGAGAGAGCAGATAGACTGGATGGCTCTGCCGCTATATCAGAGGGCCAGCCAATGGACAGAGTTGACATCTTGAATGCCCTCGTAGAGTGTGGCCACAGAGGAGATTTTATATTTTTATCTAAACAAATCCATGTCAACTACTAGATTGCGGGAGCTGGGTTTGAAGATTGGTGTGGCAAAAAAACACACATTACGACAGGTATACAAGTAGGCTCATCAATCAAAATCGAACTGGTATGGTCAGTCGCTTTTGGAGATTTTGCGGAGGAGATCAGTGCACCTATGGACATGTCCGGAGTGCAATGAAGATATTCCAAACTGAAAGGCCAAGGTTTGTTTTCAAGACATTTGTTTTAGAATAAAAACGTCCTTTAGTATGGCTCCTGGTAAAGGCATCCAGCCCAAAGCCATATAGTGTGGCATTTGGCCCACAAGGAGTTAAGATTTAATTGATTGGAGGCCTAAAAAAACCAGAAGTAGTGTAAGAAAGCTAAATATGAAATTATCAGTTTACACAACAAATAAGTGACAGCTGGATACCCTTAAAATTAATAACTACAAATTTGTAAACATATAGTTAAGTATAATTGAGCAAGTAATATGTGTATTTAGATTTAAAGAAGAAAATAGAACACAAATATACAGAGAAAAATAATCAGTAGCAACTCTTAGAATAATAAAGAAGATGTAGTCTGGCTACTTAAATGTTATGTTATATACAAAAATAAGTGTACACGAGTGAACAAGTTAAAACAATGCAAAATATATATATATATATATATACTTTCATTAAAAAAGTTGAAGTGATACTTCTGATTAGTAACAAGTCATATATTAGAAAATTGTACATGTTTTACTTTGTAACAAGCTAAACATATTTTCCATGCACACAAAATCACATCTACACACAAAAACATAGTTAAATTCAATGTAAACTTATTACAGAAAAAATTATGTATTCTCGTTTGTCAGAACAGCAACTTTCATTAACTTCGCAAGCAAATCAAAACTTTCTGCATGAATGAAAATGGTAAAGAGATACAACACAAGATGCAATCTTCAAACCCTGATCTAATTATAAAACAACCATCAAACATGCAAGTAAACATCAATGATACCAGACAAAAATTGCTACATAGTACACAAAATAAATGATGTCATGATGTTACAAATCTTTATAATTAACATCTAATTTACCAAGTACAAGATCTCACTCAGACAAGAAGGATCATGAGGTGTAAATGTTATAAGTTGTATGGGATTTGAGTGTTATCAAATTAAAATCCAGAAAGGCAGGATGCAGTATGAGTGAATGTTGTCTATAGAGGTTTCCAACCTATAGAGACTAATATAGATCTACTGTCTTGGGCATGTGGCAATGAGAAAGCGGACAGGATTGTATTGACAGCATTGATCGTAGGAGAGTTTCAGATGAATAAGGAACCTGCTGCCTTGCAGGTCGGCTCAGCCCAAGGCTGACTGAGAGCGAACCGAGTAAACACTGGCTAAAACCGGACACATCGCCGAAGGATAAGCACCAGAGCTTCAAATAGCGCTAAAGATGTGACGAAACACACCCATGCTAAGGCTCAATGAATCAGATTTCCACATGAATATAATTTATGGGGAAATCTGGTACATCAGTCTAAGCGGTGATTGTGAGAGAGATGAATAAGGGGAATGTTCTTCAGTCTCTTGATGATGTCCTGTTGGATGAGTACACTGAAATTGATGTTGAATCTATCAAGCGTTTAAGGAGTTTGGAATTACACATAATACAAGTAGAACTGGATGCCTGAGGGAAGAGAGAAAGTGTGTTCTTCTTCTTCTAACCAGGGCTGCAGTTTTCACTCTTGGGCAGCCAATGCCAGTTTGTAGAATCTGCATGTGTTCTGTAATTGTAGAAGACTAGTGTAAAGGGTATTATGAACAGATGGGTGTGGTGGGAGGAGTTCTTGTCTAGCTTTATGTAGTCCAGGACATTCAAGCAAGATATGCTGTACTGTCTCACATGAGTGACTGCACTTTCTACAGTGTGGTAGGTGTGTGGGGTTTATTCTGTGTAGGTGATAATTCAGTCCAACATGTCCTGTTCTTAACTGAAAGATAGTGCTTTGATCTTTTCTTTGTAGCAGATTTATATTGTCCTTGGGGTTTGGTCTATTCATCTCTGAGAAGTGTGTTCAACCAGCAAGCCATGGGAACCATCAGTAAACATACACTTCAATATCTTTTTGGCGAGACTGAACTCCTATGGGTCTACCTAGAGTGTGATGTCATCGGTTCAATAATGAACTACTAATAAATCAACATAACTATCAAAAGTGAGCAAGCAGATAAACTATGAGATAAAACTTTCTGACCTACACATTAGTTTCCTTGTCAGCGTCCACACTTGAAATTCTATAATGCTTGGACTTTAAGTATCAAAAAAATATTGTTGACTTTGGTAATTAAAACCCAACAATAATAATGGAACAACCAATCTAGTGCTATTTCAGAGATGTAGAAATTATCATTTCGCGGAAAACTAATCTTTACACTGACATAAATTTGTATCTAAAGTAAACTAGATTGCTAATTACTGACAGGTATTTTTAGTGTCTGTAGTTTGGTTATGAATAGGACACACACTGAGGAGACTCCCTGACAGCATCACGAAACAAGCTTTCCGATGAAGCCACATGGTAATAGAGGTAAGGGAAGACCAAGGAACACCTGGAGACGAGAGCCTAGAAAATTGACGACTCATTTACTGTTGATGGCTACGTCCTGTAAAGATGTATATGCTACGATTTCCTGTGATATGCCACGATTTTCATTTTATTTGTAATCTGTTATCATACAATAGAATTTTACATAAGTACCACATGGCATACTCTAAAAAATTTAAAGTACTGTACTTATAGAAATATATGTGTAGACTTGTACAGTATTTCAAATCCTGACATATTCTAATAGTCAGGTTTTGTCAGAGTTTCAGGATACAACTGTATACACATAAATCAATGACTCAATATATGGTGAATAGGCAACATAAAAATGGTTAGACAAGTTTGTGGTTCAATATTATTTTCTGGTTTTAATACTGTAGTTATTGTTCTAGAGCTACAGAAACCCTTTACAAAAATTTAAAGTAAGACCTTATACTTGGTTGAGTTGCTACCAATATATAAAAAACACATGGACAATTACAGAAAAATGTATGAACAAAATGGAAATTAGTACAAGGGAAAGTAAGAGGGGAAGATTGTATGTGAATGTAGTATAGATTAGAAATGAAGAATATGTGTATGCACTTGTAACTTGAAAGGCATCAAAGAGATAAAAGAACAAAATAAGAAATTATTATGTACAAGAGAACATAAAATACTTAAGTTCTTCTCTGTAGCAAAGATGTCTGAGTATACATACAATTCATGAAATTATCAAACAGCCAGCCACCTGCTGTTTAATTTTTACCTGAGATCTAATCTGTGCATACAACATTTCATGCTAAATTACCAGTATTGTTTCATAATTTAAGAACTATGTAATTTTCTGAATGCTCATCTTGTACCAATATGCAATACCTTTTACAAACAAGTATTAACTACTGCTACTAAACTGGTGGATATGAGGGCATTCATAGTGTACTAGAAATAATGTTTTGTGAAAGCACACTTGCAAAACAGAAAAGAAAGAGTACAATTAAGAGGATTATAGATTACAAAACTTTGACTACATTACAGTGACACTTATGAGTGGGGTTTGTCCTCCAGACATTTATTAGTTTATATCAACAATCTTGTTGCAGAATTACACCATAGACAAAAAATCGCAATTTCTGCAGATGACCTGATAATACGATACACATGTGATTATGCAACAGTGGTCACTAAACTGCTACAAAGAACTTTAGATGTCTTAGCCTCATGGGCAAATAGAAAACATAACACAGACAAGTGCAGTACCCTGCCCTTAACTCTTCAAAACAAACACCATAAGATAAATGGAGAGCGGCTGAAAGAAGAAAAACAACCAACTTTTCAAAGGTTATATTCCAAGATGCATGTGAGCAATCGGATCTATAAGCGTATCTGAAGAAAATTATGACCACATCAATCAGAAAGTTACCAATACATACTAAAGACGACTACTAAACTATAATCACATTAGAATAAGTTGTCATTCTGCACCGCAGATCAGGACACAATCAACTCTGTAGCAACATGTATACAAAATTCAAGATTGGAAATTCAGCCATGTTTACAGACAAACTAGACTGCAGAGAACACACTACAAGACTATCCCAAATATGATATTCTGAGGCATACACAATGGCTCAATGAAAAAGTGGAAAGAAAAACTTATAGAATGTAGTGGGAACTACAAAAGACAGTTAAAATTTACAAAAGAGACAAAATTGCAGATATAAAAATAGTTCAAGCAAAAGAAAGGATGTAGGAAGAATATACAACCAATACTGTTGTATGGATGCCAATATTTAAAAATGAAACATTAACTGCAATAAAATAGAATGCTATTCCTCAACTGACAGCAGCTAAGAAATAATGAATTTTATGACAATTTAGTGGAAAGCATAACAAGATTAACACCAACAAAAATAAAAGGAACGACAAAATTCATTAGAAACTCTTTTTGGCAAATAATCTAGTATTATTGATATAGGGAAAGACTGCAGTAAAACTATGTGGCAATGGTGAAACACGTAAAAACGTGGTCGAAATGTTGCTGTGCATTATTATTGTTTTTGTAAAACTACAGTATTTTGTTTTACGTGTTTGCCAAATAATCTAGTCACAATGGGATAATTTGATAACTAAACAGGATAGATGGGAATACAAACTGGAAAAATAGAGAATGGTAAGACAAATTTGCTGGAACATAGCATCTAATTAATGTAGAGTTTGAAAGAAAGGCTGGAGGAGAACGATAGAACAAGAACTGAAAGAAATGAATCATAGCTGGAACACAATACAGAGGAAGGCCATGCAATAGAGAAGAATGGTGTGCGTTTGTTGCTGCCTAAACGTCAAAAGCATAACAGGCTAAAGAGAGAGAGAGAGTTGAAAGAAAGGACAGTTGTTGAGGAAGATGATTGTCAGTGCCTCTAGAAGCAACAAATAGTGATTGAAAGCTGTAGTGAATAAATGAATGTAGCATTCTTACAAAACAATAACTGTTGTCATTGAGGCATTCAAAACAAACAACAAATTACAGATGGAATGTTTGTTAAAAATCTCTATGTATACCACAAATCTAAACAAATCAATTGTTTCACAATCTATCAGCACTATAAGAATATAACATTGGACATTGTTCATAAAGAATGACACAGAATAATATATGCATCTATTTAATAACTCCGTCACATAATTACTGGTCAGGGAGGTTCTTATGTAACTTCTCCCCACAGTTTTAGTTAGTACCATCCATACACGAGTACCCAGATTTCAGGACACAGAGTTTATGCTTCTGTAATTCTTGGCAGGTGCATGTCATTTCTGCAAAAAGCTCCTATGGTGATGTGCAAGTAAATCTTCCTTGACAGAGTACCAAATACAACATGACAGTTGCAGGTTCAGCAACTGTGTGCTGTAGGTGCCCAATAACAACATGACAGTTGTCTAGGTTCACAACTGTGTGTTGTAGGTGCCCGCAATAACAACATGACAGTTGTCTAGGTTCACAACTGTGTGTTGTAGGTGCCCGCAATAACAACATGACAGTTGCCTAGGTTCACAACTGTGTGTGTAGGTGTCCGAATAACAACATGACAGTTGCCAGGTTCAACTTGTGTTGTAGGTGCCTACACATGACAGTTGCCTAGGTTCACAACTGTGTGTTGTAGGTGCCCGCAATAACAACATGACAGTTGCCTAGGTTCACAACTGTGTGTTGTAGGTGCCCAGCAATAACAACATGACAGTTGCCTAGGTTCATGACTGTGTGGTAGAGTGTCCAATAACAACATGACAGTTGCCTAGGTTCATGACTGTGTGTTGTAGGTGTCCGCAATAACATGACAGTTGCCTAGGTTCATGACTGTGTGTTGTAGGTGCCCGCAATAACATGACAGTTGCCTAGGTTCACAACTGTGTGTTGTAGGTGCCCACACGGAGAGCAAGGAATAGAAAGAATAGTAATACTGCGACCTACAAGGCATGTCATAAGGGGCGACTTAGGTCCTAGAGAAGCTACTCTAGTAAATAAAAAGCATCGCAGAAATCAGATGTGCTGGCCTACTTGTAGGTGCATAACTGGAACACAGTACAATTGCTCTTAGGCTCAGATCTCATACAAATCACAGAGTGGTTTAATAAGTGGTCAATATGGAGCGTTCGGAGAAGGAGCCTAGGTTCAAGGATTGTGGACTTCATCCTCGCAATACACCACACAAGATATAGCATGATAAAGGACCTGAACACTGAAGTAGTGCTTAATACATGGATACTTACTATTCAAAATGCTGGAAATCTTGATTCTGTACTTATTATAGGAGACCAAAAGACTAGAACTATCAACTGCCATAAGATAGTTGTCAGATGATACTTTATGATACTTTAAAAAGAAAACCCAATTACAAAACTATGAAATCTAACTGTCGTTATTGCCTGTGGTACCGCTTTTAGGCGGTGTAGGACAGGTGGGACGAGAGTCTGAGGAATTTAACGGCCGCATGGCTAGTACAGTTGTCGCAAAACTCTTCAGATTAGGATTTTTTATTTATGCCCACAACAGAAAAAATCATTGGCAGTACCGTGAATTGAACACGAGTTCGCATGGGAGCAGTGCTCTAATCAATTCAACCAGATGCTACTTAAACCAATGGATGAAAATCAAGGCATGAAAAGACTATGTGGGTGACAATAGATAGCACTGAGATGGGAAACTTGACAGATCTCTACCATGTGTAAAATGCTCAGAGAATTACATGATTTGCCATTTTATTAGAACAGGTCAGTAACACCTAAATTTGACATGGTACACAATTTAGAAGAGTATAATTTGTGTAGATGTGAAAACTAAAAAATTCATGTAGATGTGACAACTTAAAGGAGTAGTCCAAACATACAAAATACTGGCCAAATAGCACACATGCCACTCAATACAATGACAGTATTATTTTATAAACAAATTTGCTAGAGATATAAAAATTACAGAAATTAGATTAGGGAACACACATCTTATTTACCCCATGTAGGATAAACATAGTGCTAACAGACCTCTAACTGACATTTTCTTTACCCCATGTAGGATACACATAGTGCTAACAGACCTCTAACTGACATTTTCTTTACCCCATGTAGGATACACATAGCACTAACAGACCTCTAACTGACATTTTCTTTACCCCATGTAGGACACATAGCCTAACAGACCTCTAACTGACATTTTCTTTACCCCATGTAGGATACACATAGCACTAACAGACCTCTAACTGACATTTTCTTTACCCCATGTAGGATACACATAGTGCTAACAGACCTCTAACTGACATTTTCTTTACCCCATGTAGGATACACATAGCGCTAACAGACCTCTAACTGACATTTTCTTTACCCCATGTAGGATACACATAGCACTAACAGACCTCTAACTGACATTTTCTTTACCCCATGTAGGATACAATAGCATAACAGACCTCTAACTGACATTTTCTTTACCCATGTAGGATACACATAGCTAACAGACCTCTAACTGACATTTTCTTTACCCCATGTAGGATACACATAGCGCTAACAGACCTCTAACTGACATTTTCTTTACCCCATGTAGGATACACATAGTGCTAACAGACCTCTAACTGACATTTTCTTTACCCCATGTAGGATACACATAGTGCTAACAGACCTCTAACTGACATTTTCTTTACTACCCATTTAGGATACACATACGCTAACAGACCTCTAATGACATTTTTACCCATGTAGGATACACTAGCGCTAACAGACCTCTAACTGACATTTTCTTTACCCACAGTGGGAGATGAATTTTGTCTAACTGCAATGGCTCTCAGGTCAACTTAGCCTTTGGACACCAGAGAAATACTGTGAAGTAAAGGTGACCAGTGTGATGTTGACCACATTACACATTGTATGCTATTGGTCAAAAATAAATATGGACCTAACACTTCTTCTTTTGTCATCACACTGTTACCTGGTTGTTGTCAAGTGCAGTGGTTTTCTGTTTTTGTCTTGCGCAGTTCTGGTGATTATTTGGGTGATTACTATTTTGCTCTTTGACAGGATTCTGCCATCTAACCATCTTTTTGTGGTCTTTCTCTCACCTTCTTTCCTGATGTTCTGTTGTAGAAGACAGTATTCCTTAAAATACCTCCTGGCATGAATACAGGTTCTTTAACCATTTCACCCTTCTGAGGTGATATATTGGCTTACAGTATCTTTGAAGTTAACACAAAGCCGTTATACAGACTAATATAGTATACATTGCAATATAAATGTGTCCAGAGGTAAAATAAATTACGGAGTGAAAGGGTTAATTACTTTTCTTACTTTTTTTCCTAGAACAAGCAGCAAGATAGAAAAACAAACTAGAGAAAATTAAAATTTAATTAAAAGACATAAAATGTACTGTTTTATGCATTCACTTGAAGAGACCACATCATTATTTATGTTAACATGTCAAGCATTTATATTTACAACAATTTTAAAATCAATCTAGGAAGTAGAGAAATCATATTACCAATAATATAAAAAATATTCACAAAATAAAAACATCTTCTTACACAGAAAAACTAAATTTGTCTTGGACAATTTTATTAATATAACAAAAACTATATCTTCTCTAAAGTAGTTTGAAAGTAACTGACATTCTTAACTCCTTGCATGCTGGAGTGCAGAGTAATGAACATGCTGACTTTCTTGCAAACAATTCCCTGACTCAAGCAGGCAGAAGTATGGACAGAGCCAATGTCATCAATGCGGTACGCTCTCATTTATGTGATATGGGTATCTCAGACACTGGAACGAGTGCGAGAATTAGGAGTTAAGTTTGGACATGCCAGACAGTACCATCTTCGTGGTAGAGAGCGAGGGTATACTAATCAACTTCTCATGGGTACAGTAAGCAAATGGACTTTATGATGGCTGTTACAGCGGAGGACAGAGCACGAATGGGAATGCCTAATGTGCCATGATGTTGATCACATAACATAACATTCTTAACAAGAATGTCAAGCGGGCACTTATTTTATTCCTGACAACCATACCACTGTTGTAAAATAACTGTAGGGGGTCTCTGTGGCTAAGCTTTTACATCTAACCACAAAGGTAGTGGGTTAGAATCAAGGCTACACCGCTCTGTTTGCGAGTGCATCTTTGTCAGAGAACCCTAGGATTGTTGCCCTAGCTATGTAGTTTATGCAATACTCTCGGCAGGTGGCGTACCATTTCTGCAGAGCGGGACCGAGCTATATGGGGTAAAACAAGATGCACTGAAGTCAATCTTTCAGCTTTACATAATAACTGTGTGCAATAAGAGCAAAAAAATATATTGAGGAAAATGGTTTGGTTGTAAACTAGAATTGTTTAAAAACAAATTAAACAGATATTTCCTTTAAAGAATATGATAATTTTTCTTTTTAGATGTGATAATAAACTATATTTTATGCTTCCATATTGCTGCAAACATTGAAGATAACAATGTGAGTTTCAAATGAAGTGACAAAATTAACTAAAGTAACCAAAAAAGTAAATATCTAGAAACTAGGCCAAAAAAATTTGTTTCCGTGATTTGATTAGCAGCATTTTGATGCTATATTCATATTTGATGTGAATAATAATCCTCCAGTTTATAAAGATCACACAAAAGCCTGCTCTATAAACCTCTTCTTACCTGACGCTGTGAGGCAAAATGAGATTAGAGAAAAGAAAGAAGAACAATCCTCTCAGATTTTACTATTTGTTAACCAGACTTTCTACTCTCTTCTTTTTCATGACAATAATTATTACATGATCAAAACTTGGACTTTAAATAATTTATAGCTAAAACTCAAACAGTTTATGACGTAATACTATAAACAGTTTATGGGTAAAACACTTAAAACAAAGTGCGGTTAAAATTCATGTTTATAAAAATTTATAAAGTTAAAAATTAAAATGTTTAATAACAACATAATAAAACTCAGGTGCAATCTACAAGAATCATATGCAATTAAAACTGATTAATGTTTATGTGCAGAAAATATCGACACTCAAACATAACCACAAAATAACAAGTTCTGGGACTGCATATAATACATAACAGGATATAGATAACAATAACTCCTGCTTGCTTGACCTACCACCATTAAACAGAACAAATATTTAAAGATGGCCACATTTTTTTATTTACAGAAAACAAATTGGCATCTTGATAAAAACAAACCCAGACACAAAGTTGTTCATTAAAAAAAAAATTACATTTTCTGTCACGTTTTGGAGGTCTATTGTCTATCCCCAGGTGGAAGTGGTTCTTGAATTCATAATGTTTTCCGCTAGTAGTAACAATAGCTTATTAATGCTCCTATAACCACTAGCAGTAACACATGTTGAGATGTGGTGGCTTGACTTGCAGCACTAATATCACGGTTCAAATCTTCAGGAACAAACAATAAGGTACTGATAATATGTATCACACCATTTGTTGCTCCAATGTCAGAACGGATGATTTTAGCTCGGACACCTTCGAACATGATGTAGGAATCTGAGGAATGAGGTAATTAGAAATATTAGTGCCAAAATATACAAATTATATATTGATGATGATTTAGCAAATTAGAGAAAAGATCAAAGTAAGTGGGTTTAAAAATATGCATAGAAAAGATGTTTGTGGGCATCTGTAGCTCAAGCGGTAGAGAGCTCGATCACAACTGAAGAGTACCTGGTTCAAATTCGCTGCAGGCAGTTTGGAAGCAAATTTGTTCCTGTGGTAATGAATGGTAAAAATAGACAGCACCATAAAGAAAGCAATGGCAAACTACTGAATGTATAAGTGGTGCCTAGAAAATCGTAGATTGTTGGTTGATGTGGTTGATGGTGAGGCCATGGTTTAAATTTCATAGAAAAGACAAAAGATCATGAGAATAAATACAATAAACAGCAATCAGATTAGAAAAAGTAGTTCAGGAGGATGTGGATTATACTATAAGATTATAACACGGTTTAATTGATTAATGTCTTTGAATGTGTGCTACTTGAAAGTACTAGAATACTTGATGGACAGAACCCAATATGTCCTTTTGCAAATGTTTAACTGGAAGTGTTCTTTGATGTGCTAAACTTGAAACAGACCTGCATTTAATGTCAGTCTCTATACTAGCTCTATGCACAGAGATCCACTTACTAACTTTAGTAAGAATATACATCAAAACATTCAACAGGTTGACAAGAAAGTAATAAAGGAACCTTGTGTGATTGACATGTCAAATTTAGATTAAAATGTAGATTTAATATAAGAAATAAGAAAATATGTGAAATGTTTCTTGTGATGATGGTGTGGATCTATTCATGATAGAAAACTCACCTCTAATACCACTGAAATGTCTAATCAATCTGATAATAATTTCTTTCCCTTGTCTGCATGAAACTTCTTGGTGCACTAATGCAATCTGATCAAGGTTAAATCTTTTCTGAAGGATCAAACGTCTCTAATCTGCGTGCAATTTTATGCTCCTCTTATAAAAACTATTATTTTAATGATTCATAATCTCATTGGTGAATCAGGTTTCTAATCCTATTGAAATGGATGTACGAATCTAGTTTGATGTTGAGCTTCATAATCCCATAGTAGTTGTCGGCCTGTTGGTGTCAGAATCAGCCACTGTTCACTGTCAACATTGTAAAGGCACATAGGAGTTGAGATGGCTTGTTCATTTACTGTAAACACTGATAGCATCGAAAAGAACAGGAAAATTCTATATTCACTCATGAAGAGATCCCGAACTCTAGAACTCCTAGAGACAGGGTTCTGATAGAACTAGGGCAATAGAGGAAGAGGAAGAAGGACACCAATTCTGGTTGACTAAGCCCCCTAGATGAAGGATGTAAAGATCTGAAATCATGATAACCTTGCCAAGCAACCCTTTTTCTCTAATCTGCTTCTTAGCGCTCAATCAACCATGTGTTATTTGTATGTGATCTGAGCCTACATGATCTGTCCAGTTATGCTTCAGAGGCCTGCACATCCATTTCAAATGCTCTTTTTTACTGGTAGATCTAGGGCTACATCAGCGTCTTATGACATGCATTGTAGGCTGCAGTGGCACTATTCTTTGCTTCTTGCGGCTAGGCACACATAGGCGTCTTAATCTGTTTACCCCAGCTCAGATAAAGCCATTCACGTGCTTTCATGCCTGTTATTTCTGTGGTCTCTATGGACATTCTGTTTTTGTATACTTTATCAAAGCATTGTTCTTAGTGGTATACTGTCTGTGTAACTGAGTGCTAAACCATTTAATTTTGTTTCGATGAGTTCAGTACTGATTTGTCCCATTTTCCTACTTCATCTTTGTTGGACTAGTTTTCTCCATCATCTGATGTCAACATTCAAGTTTGATATTGAAAGCATAGTGTTGGCAGAAAGATCATATTGTACAGTAGCTTTTTCTATGTTGATTTGTGCACTAGATGTTTGACACCACTTGGATATGCGTTTCAATTCATCCTGCAGCTCTTCCGTAGTCATTCTTCTGTCTTTGCCTTGGCGGTACACAAGTATGTCATCTGCATAGGATAAAGTTCTTCCCAACCGAGTATTTTGATTCTTTGTCACTTCAATGGTGTATATATTGAATAATATCGGGATAGTGGTGACCCTGTGGTAGTCCCGGATGTATTATTTTTAGTTCTGATGCTCATTTTCTACATTTGACAGCTATGTCGTTGGAACAATATGCACCCTATCCAATTGATGAGTGTTGGAGGAATATTTATATTTAAAAGTTGTGGTATAAGTCTTTCAAAGAGCACCTTGTCGTATGCATCCTATCCAGTTGATGAGTGTTGGAGGAATATTTATATTTAAAAGTTATGGTATAAGTCTATCAAAGAGCACCTTGTCATATGCATCCTATCCAGTTGATGAGTGTTGGAGGAATATTTATATTTAAAAGTTATGGTATAAGACTTTCAAAGAGCACCTTGTCGTGTGCATCATCTAAATCCTGGGCGGCCGCACATTTCTCCATTTTTGCATTGAAGCCCTCATATATGTCATAAGTAAAAAAATTCACAGGTTAGAAAAGATACAGAACGAAGCAATGCACATCATACTTTGATGCACCAAAGACACAGCATGTAGAGCAATGAGATACCTGCTGGACCTTCCAGACATAATTAGTAAAATTGAGCTGTGTAGGACAGTTGCCTACCTTAAAATCACTCAAGACGTAACACATTCATTACACAATGAACTAGACAACTGCAAAGGCAACAGACTTAAATGTGGCCAGTCGTGGCTGGGCCAAGCAGAGGAGGTCATATAACGCGTATGTGCCATTCAGGACATCGACCATGGAGAAGAGTGGATGCCAATACCCACTGAACACAGACAATCCTTTGTAGTAGTTACCCTGATAAACAAACCAAGTCGAGATTTGCTGCCCACAAAAGTCAACGCAGAAGTTGAAGCAGTAATAAATGACTACACATCGGAGGAAGATGCTGTTGTCTTCACTGATGGTTCTGTTATTCGGCACAGTCGTAGTGCATGGGCCTTTACGGCAAGAGCGAAAGGAAAAGTCACCAAAGAGGCAAGTGGCACATATACGACAACTACCAAAAGCATGACTATGGAGGTCATGGCAGTGACAAAATTCCTGGAGTGGCTACAGACGCAAACATTCGCGACTCTATGAGCATGATACAGAAGATCAAGGCCGGTTATGAATGAAGGCAGTGGATGCAATTAATACACAACTCGACAATCCAGATACGTACCTTCATCTTTGTCCCGGGTCACGCTGAGGTGAAGGGCAATGAGAGAGCAGATGCACTGGCGGCAATGCTACGATTGAGGATGGATCTTCTATGGACAGAAGCAACATCATCAACTCTCTCAGAGAAAACACACGCTCTGAAGATTTCACGAGAAGATAAAGGGTATTTTCTATCTTGGTTGCGCAAGTTGTGCATACCGATAGATGCGGCAAGACGGGAAAGCCATGAGAGAAAACCCAGTAGATACGTCAATTATCACAGAATGGGAGTTGTTAGCCTAAACACACTGAGACACATGCTTGGAAGGAGATTGGAGCAATTATGGACATGTCCGATGAAGATGATCCTCGAAAGAACAATGAACCATATTGTGCATTGCCCTTTTAGTGTCATCAGGAACACAGGTTAAAACTTCATCTCATGCACTATAATAGCTTGTGTTACAAATATGTCATAACAAACTTTGAATAATGACTTTTCCCAATCTTTTTTAGAAAAATATAGTACAGGATTATATGCTATATTCAGTGATGGAATCTAGAGGATTATATAAGTGGTAGCATATATTTGAACATAGAGATCACATTTAGTTTAGTTGGCAGATCAACATCACTGCACATTGAAGCATTCAGTCTATAAGTGTTCAGATATCTTCCTCATGATGTCTCTCAGCTTGAGGAAACTAATAACACCAGTTCTTTGTGTTGATTTACTATTATTCTTTGACTTTCAGAATAGCACTTTTGTCTGGCTAAACTTTGATTTGATGTTCTTGCAGTTTGGTTAGGGTCACATATTTATCCTCATTTCTTGAATTGTTTACACACCTTATCTTCTTCTTCTTCTGTGATCACCCGCTGTCAATTCAGGCTGTAGTCATGACGCCTGGTATTGTGCTTCTAACTGATTTTTGCATGATTCCTGCTTACCATTTGACTGGTGTCCCTTGCCATGTGGTGGGCCTTCACTGACACCTTATCTCACTTAAGACATTCAGAATATCAGCCTGATCCACTGTATGTTCGATTTCTACAGTATCCATGCCAGCCAGTCTATGCTTGAGGGGCAGAGTGAGGAGTGTGTTTAATTAGTGAGCCACAGGGACCATCAGTATGCATACTCTTTGATATCTGTTGGGGGAGACTAAGCCACTATGGGTCTACTTGGAGTGCAATGACGTCAGTTTAGTAACCAATACGACGGACAGAAAGTTAGCAATAAAAAATCATTTTGAAGAAATCAGAACTTTACTTGATATGTCGTTTTAAAGAGAACAGTAAAACAAGATGCCATCATCACACCCGTGTAGTGTCGGGCATGTCATAAGAAGCGAATGATGTAGGACCTAGGAAGCTACCTAGTAAATAAAAAACATAGCAGAATTCGAATATGCTGGCCTACTTGTAGGCACATAACTGGCAGAATGCACAATCGCTCTTAGGCTCAGATCACATATAAATCACACAGATTGTTTAACAAGTGGTCAATATGGAGAGTTTGAAGAAGAAATGCTATCGTCAAACTAAAAAAGACTCATTATATTAACTTACCCATCGCCACCTTTTTTGGTCATTCATGATTTGTCTCCCATATTGTGTTTGAGCAAAGTTCTCAATAGCAGTACCATTTGGTACAAAGTAGGTAAACTCACATCTGTATGAAAATGAGTCTTTATACATTAGGAGTGAGAATTTGAAGTCACTCTTATAGTTCTTAGAAACAGTAACTTTAAAACATAATATCATTTCATATTTTTTAAGCTTGAGTTCCTCTGAATATATTCCTACCACGAATATATTCCTACCACAACTTATTAAAAGTGGTTACAGGGGCCCAAATTAGGGATGTAAAGAATAGAACCACTGTTACCTGCCATGCATGTCGTAAGAGCGACCAAGGAGGATGGGTTGGGGCTGGCTTCCCCATCCTGTCAAAATCACTAGATAGCTATAGAAACCACAACCAGGAAAATTCATAGCTTGCCAGCCAAAGAAGGACCCCACAAGGAGGGACCCATGGTAAGAAAATGGGGAGATAGTGGCAAGATCTGGAAAAGATCGCCTTGGATAGACGGGCTTGGAAGGCCTTGGTTGGGGACCTATGCCTCCCTAGGGTCAAAGGGTGAAGAAGAAGAAGCAACTTATTAAAGAGATCAGCAATAGCACAGTGATTAGTGCACTTACTTCATAGTAGAGAGGACCTAGAATCAAACTCCTTAGCTTGAAGTGGAATTTTTTTCAAGCGACTCAGGTCAACCCAACCTCAACTGGATACCAGAGAAACAATGGAAATTAAAGCCATCTGGTATGATTTTGACCACATCATTCATTGTGTGTCTTTTGTACAAGAAAAATATGGGCATAACACTGTAATCCCCAATATACCTCATGGTATTAAAACAGGTTTTTTTTTAACTTGCATAGAATTCATTAAAATGCAGCAAATTTTTGTAGTCAAACTTCAGTTTATAATTGGAAACTTTGTAATGTTATTTTTTTACTTTGAAAAATGATTATGTCAAATGCAATTCAATTTTATAAAAGAAATATGTAGATTCATTTCATAAACATGTTCAGTGTGATCATGGTCTGCTCTTAGTTTTAAAACTTTGTAATAAAATGTTTTCGGACAATCTTTCTGATCCGTTTCAAGATTTTAATTTACAATCGGATGAGTCACTTTCAAAAATGTGAATCATTATCTAGTTTGCAAAACTAATAATATATTAATATATTTTTACATTCCAAAATGTGCACTTGTTTATTGTGTGGAACAAACATTTATTCATTACAGCAATTAGTGATAACATTCAAAATTGACACTTAGACTCTTGTTTCATTGAGTGTGATCCGGAAGGTAGAGGCTGGTTCGATGCGCAAACAATGGGCTGAATCACTACACAGAACAACAATTCCCATAATTCAATTTATCTTCATTCCAGGGCACATGGGTGTTGATGGCAATGAGAGAGCAGACAGACTGACTGACTTTTCCACCATATCAGGGGTTAAGCAATGGATAAAGCTAACATTCTGAACGCTCTCATTGAGTGCTGTTACAAAGAGGATTTTCATTTAAACCAATCCCTGTCAACTGCTGGAATGCAAGAATTTGGATTGAAAATTGGAGTGGCCAGAAAATAACAGCACAACAGGTTTATGAGTAGGCTCATCAATCAACATCGAACTGGTACAGTCAGTCGCTGTCTGAGATATTGCGAAGGAGATCGGAGCACCTTTGGACATTTCCAGAATGCAATAAAGATATTCCTAACTGAAACATGTTGCTGCTACTTTTGTAGGGCTGACTAGTGCTCCAGAAACATCCCATCAGTCTGTGATGAAATCAAGTTCCCCTTGTAGCTAATCTTCTTGTCTGTCTTTAATAAGGAATTAGAGCACAATAAATTATACCCTGAATAAAACAAATAAAATCTGTGCGGACATCTATGAAATCCAATAATTTGCTGAAATGAGATTTAAATATTGGAATTGGTCTAAGGGCCAAAGATAGACCAAAAATGACAGATGAATAGACAGCTGCAGAAATACTACAACAACATAGACCTACAACAACCAATATGTTAATTTTTGTGCAAACAGAAGTGAGTTTCTTCGCTGGTGTTAATCTGTAGTTTAGAATTATTTAACTATCATATAATATAATATTATATACCTTGTTATTCCTTGACCACAGAGTTCTGTGTATGTGTTACCTTGACCAAGGCCGGCGCCAGTGTTTGGTACACCACTGCCAATAGCGGTAATGCCACTCACGCTACATGGTTGATTCTTGACGAGTATGGGGTCCCTCATATATTGATCCAATCCAAGATACTTCATCTGGATATAGGTTGACCTGATACAAAATATACAAAGATTACATATTTGATATTATGTAGATGAAAATATTTTACTTCCTTATTGCACCTTAAACCTCTTATTCCTGGAGCGGCAGAATGTGCCCGTTATCGGTATAAACCCGTGCGGCCGTTACACTCGGCGTATATACCTTTTAAATCATTTTTCTATATCTTTCCTTGCGAATAGACACGCTAAATTTAGCTCTGATGTCATTGCCGATAATGGCTGCTGCCATTTTAGAAATCCACGTGTTTCTAGTGTATTTGGTTTCGTATCTGCGAATATTTGAAAAAGTCCTTATTTTTTTGTGTGGAAAACTTGTTGTGATTTATGATTCAGTTGATGGAAAATTTGCCGCGCGATCGTGGATAAATCGAATTGAGATATAATTAATTCAAGATTTGCGTGCGAAAATATACGATGCTAGTTCTAGTGTTTACGACGATTTGCGTAACTATTAGTTACGATGAATTACGATTGTCGATGGATACGAACACCGCCGCTTCCCTCCGCCCACCCAGGTTGTAAAGTTGAGAGAGAATAGTCGCAACAGCTGAGCACTATCAATATAGAACAATTTAGTGAAGAAATAGGTTCTGCAAATGACATTGATTCAGATTCAGAGTATTCTCTATTTGTGATTACCGTCATTACGGCATGCGCGATTTTTACGAGGTATTTTTAGAACTGGTCAGAGCTAACCAACGCATTGCTCTATGAAAATTCAAAAAATCCAGATCCTTCATGGACACTGTTCCTTTTCATTACATCAATATCTTTCTTTATGTAAACTATATGTGTCAACTAACCAGTTACCTTACTACAGAATGTTTTGGTTTATCGATAAACTGTTGAATGTGCCTGCTTTGTCAAATATAGTGTCAAGAAATAGATTTGAAAGTATCAGCAAATATTTGTACTTCAATGTCAATTCCAAATTCGTTCCATGAGGACAATATGGACATGTGCAAGGTTGAACCTCTGTCTTGATTGTATAATGCCCTCATGCCCGTACAAACATGCAGGCTAGGCAACTGCAGGACTGATAAACTCCCAGATACTGCAGGACTGATCAACTCCATTCATGCCAACCATCAACGGACTCAACTCTACTGTGTGGCAGAGCCGCAGTTAATGTTTCTAAATGAAGATGAGGACTGCACCACAAAGGTGTGTGGAAACAAGTGATAGCTGCCCAACATGTAAAATCAACCTCTGTTAGGGAGATTGCTTTTCAACCTTTCAATTTACATTTATCCTCAATAAAATTGATATTTTTTAGTGAAACATACGTTCAATATTGTCATTCATTTTTATTTCTTCACTTGTATAATTTTTTACAGCCAACTTGCATGGTAATGACAACATACATGTTTACAAACTAGTACCTCATCCATTGAACTGTAAATTGGACTTTAAATCACAAATATTGATTAGAAATTGTATTTGTTATGAATTTTATTTCACGAGCACTTCTCATTGTTGCTGGGTTATCTCCCTTGCCCTGGGAATTCGGTAGTAACTTTTTCTGAAGGGCTAGGAATAAGAGGGTTAAGATACTTATTGCACCTTAAGATGACAGAAAGATAAAGAAAATGAATAAATTGATTATCATATTACTATAAACAACTAAATAATTGGAGAAAAGTTTAAAATAAACACATTATTTTGGAAAAATGTTTGATTGAGTGGATAGCATTTGGTCTCCCAGTCTTGATGAGACTGAGCAACTATGGGTCTGCCTGGAGTGCTGCTATGTCAGTTTAGTAATCAATGATAAATATGAACAATTAGAAATGAAGAAATATATAAACAAGATAGGAGAAATTAGGAATAAAAAGTAACAAATTGAAAGATATTTAAAAAAAAAAACCGAATTATTTTGAAGCACGAAGCTGTAAGTGGGAAGAGTACATTGAAATTATAAATAAAGAAGTATCTGTCTACCATAAGTTTACATATTTATTTCTTACTTACATAAGCCAGTCTTTACAGAATATGGTATATGGAATGTCTCGAGTAGGAATACCAAATACAGCATCAATCTGATGAACAACTCCATTAGTGACACCAATGTCTGGTTTAATGACACGAGCCTGCACATAGCCTCCTTCAACCCAGGTGTCTGAAAAGAAGAGTTTATAATCACATTGTATGGCTTTCAGATTTCATTTACTAACAGGGGAGTTGGGTGAGAAGGTAGAGGTAGTAGGTCATGGAAAGCGACAGTCATGTTCTGGTCATGGATAGTCATGACCCTTCTTGGTTCCCATCTTCTCACCTAGCTTGTGTGTGGTTCCTCGAAGCAACACCCCAGGCAACAGTCTCGGCTGACTGCCCCATTTCCCCTTCCCATCTCCTTCCCAGTGTTAAGACACTGGCATTGCACAGAATCAGATAGGGTCACACGGCTTGCATGGACCCATTGTGAAGACGGACTCTGTGTACTGGAAGGGAATAGCTGTATGGGTGGAGATGCACAAAACCCATATGCACATAACAAGGACATAGTGAATAGCCCAAAACAAGAAACTAGTGATAAAAGCCTGCAAATGTTGTGCGCCTATGACTAGAGGGGATTGTGCTGTGGTGAATTAACTGGCAACCATCATCATTATGTGACGTGGGCAAGTCTCAGACACCGGAGCAGTTCGAGAATTGGCGTTAAGTTTGGACATGCCAGACAGTGCGTCTTCGCAGTAGAGAGGGAAGATATAGTAATCAACTTCGCATGGGCACGGTGAGCAAATGGACTTTAGGATGGCTGCTGCAACGGAGGACAGAGCACGAATGGGAATGCTCAATGTGCCATGACATCGATCGCATAACATAACATAATCACCATCACCATTAAATAGCTTGTCCTGAGCAGAACTTTGCAACCCCAACAGTCCTTCAAATTTCTCTCTCATGGGTCAGATGTCCCTGCAGCTGTCATGTTGAAACCATCAGTTACATCCTGAATCCATCTTCTCCATGGTTTCCTCCTCTTCTCTTTGCCTGTATGCTTCCTTCCATGATGGTCTTCTCTAGTCCTTCATGTCTTTTATATGTCAAAAACACCTCAAATTTATCTTTCTTATTTGTAGCATCAGCCAGTTTTCCTAGCAACCACAATCCAAAAAAGAAGATAGAGATGGCTTGGATATGTATGTAGAATATCATTGAGCAGAGACAGTTCTTTGGAGAACAACAGACAAACAGAGGAGACAGGGTACACTAAATAAAACCTGGAAAAGGATGGTGGAAATGGAAGTATATAAAATAACATGGGTGGAAAGGTGGCAATGGTAAATGTCTAATATGTCAACTATGTAATTAGGAGGATATAGATAGATACACAACTAACCAGATAAGAGAGAGAGAGAGAGAGAGAGAGAGAGTGAAGTAAAGAGTGAAAACTGATTTCTGGGGATCAGGAAGAAAACGTAATGGCATAAGTAACTTTCACAGTGAATAAGTAGAATCAGTTCTTACCGTTTCCTTCACTGTATACTTTAATCAGACGTCCATTATATCGAGAAACAACAGTGGTGTATGCTTCATATCCAGCATTGTAACCCATTAAATCGACTGAAAGTCCCAGTTGCAACAAGCTCATCTCAAGGACCTATAATGAGACACATTTCATATATTGAATGTGAGTGACAATAAAAGCATACTAAGAGCAAATGTTTTTTCATCAAACTGTATACAATACATAAGTAAAGGAAAAGTAAAGGAGCCTATGTTATACCATAATAATAATAGCCGTCCATCGCAGGCGATGATGACAACAGCCTCAGACGTGTGCTGCTGCACCTCTCTGGTGTGTGAGGTGACTGTAGTTGAGTCCAATCATAGAATGCAATCCCCTACCACAGGTGGGGCATACGTGATCAAGGTTAGACATGTGGGTGTTGTGTATTCTGTCTTTTGGCACAGCTCGTCTTCTCTGTGCTTCAGCGGCACGATGATACTCAGCTATGCAAGTTTCTCTTGTGTTGTTACAGTGCCTCATTTTACGATCTTGCGCCAGGAATTCCCAGGACGTGGTGTCTATATCGCAGCATTTCAGAGACACTTTAAGAGTGGCTTTAAAGCGTTTTTTCTGTCCACCAGCTAAGCGTCTGCCCCCTTAAAGCTCGCCATACATCAACTGTTTTGGGATGCATTTATCAGGGATCCAAGCATATGGTATATAAGGTAATACGATATAAGGTCTGTATTGTTCATTGACAGTCTGCACATGATGGGTGGTGTGGTCAGCATTATGCCGGTCGCCTTTACTTCCTGGTGCATTTCCTGGTACCCAATTGAGGCTTGGTCAACGTGAGAGCTGCTATGGTAAAAAAAATGGATGTCCACTGTGGCACTGAACCGGACCACTTGCCTAAGAAGAGACTTCACTAACAACTATGCTGCTGTGGCTCTCAATACAATACATACAACAAGATTTAAAACCAAAAATAGCAATGCAATTCTTGAATACAAATTATAACAATGCTCAGGCAGGGTAGTTGTCATTGCATAAATCATTTATCTGTAATTTCTACATATCATAGTTAATGGCAGTAGTCATGGTCATCTGTGCTCATCCAACCCAAGAGTACCTGATTGAAACTCTGCAGCTGGCAGTTTGGAAGCAAATTTGTATCCGTGGATTTTTTACGAATGGTAAAAAAACCTCACCGCTCAGAAAACAATGGCAAACTACTGAATGTATAAGTGGTGTTTAGAAAATCAACAACTCGTTTACTATGGCTGATGGTGACACCATGTAAAGGATATGCCTCGATTTTCATATGTTGTTTATACTAATTCTGCCTGTTGAAGATGAAGTGCCAGCTAAAGTACAGATCAACACACCTATTACCAGGGATGAGTTCCTATCAGTTACAAGTGGGCTGTGGCATAGTGACTTCCCTCCTATGTGGCAGATAACATATCCATGACACAATGAAACACTAGGTTATGATGGAGGTTTATTAGGGTATTTAACTTTGTGTAGAAATGGAGTACTTGAGCATGACCATATACTTGGGAGAAAGTGTCAAAGAAGTAGAAGACAAGAAAAAGGATGTCTTCCTCAAGAGAGGGAGGACAACTGCTATTTGTCCTATTGCTGGGGGTTGGTTGCAGCTAGAGCATTTACCACTCGCCGGTGGGTTCTGCGCTGGCACCATATGAGACCCCATACTGCTCCCCGCCCTTTGGTCTGGCCTTTCACATTCAGTATGTTCTGCTTGGTTAGACCTGCCAGGGGTTAGACTCCCGCCGACAAAACCTGAAGGATCGTAAAGACACACAAACCCTCCAACCATGATAAGGTAGGCTAATGTGGAGGGAAATGGAGTGCTTGAAGCGATAAACAAAAATATTGTGCTGACATGACAATAAAAAGACCAGTTAATAAGTAACATAGAAATTCTTACCATGTTTATAAGAGATTGATTATTGATGTAGTTTGGGTAGATATTAACAATTGCATACATGGCCTGGTTTATTGGTGCAAAGACTGTGACACCATTTGAGGAGGTCAGATAATTTTGAAGATCTTTTCTAGCGGCATTGATCAACTGCTCAAAGTTTCTGCAAATATATGGAAGTAATTATTTGTGTGGGCACAATTTAATAAATTACACATGTTACAGCCTACAAATGTTTCAAGTTGAGAATTGTGAGATATATCTTCAACACTAACAAATTGTTCATGTGACAAAACAAAAATATAATAAATAGTTGCTGCAATTCATATACCACAAAACAAGGTGGTCCTTTTCTTCTTCTTCTTTTGCGTTCGTTCTTTACGACCAATTTTAATCACTCTTTGTGATATGTTTGATCTTTGCCAAGAACGTGTATACGTTGCACATTGGTTTGTAGGCCCCTAAACGCATAAGACTTCTACACGTTTAGGACACATGCATCCGATTTCAGCCAAACCTCCTTAGGCGCCTCTTATGACATGCGTGGCAGGTAACAGTGGTTCTATTCTTTACACCCCAAATTTGGGCCCGGTAACCACTCGGGCGTGGTGGTCCTTTTTATTCTCCTCTATTCTTCTGTTATCAAATAAAAGAACTAGTAGCCTTAATGAACTATGAAATTTGCTTCAGGTAATTGATATAATTCCATATAAAAGATTGAGTGAGTTGCCCAGGACAGAGTGATATGGAGAACTTACTTGTAGGCTCTGTATAAAGTATAATGGTATGAGAGAAATATATATATTTATATATATATATATAAATATACATAGTGGAATGGATATCAAATCTGCTATGATTAAAACGAAAGTCAGACAACTCAGTAATGTATAGAACACATTTTTACACCATGAAGTATACTACAAATATGGAGGTGGATATATACTAGTAGGGGCATTGGCTATGACAGCTCTCTGATGAACAGTGGATGAGAACTATGAAAAGAGAGTTAAAAAATTGTGTGGCAAAATTGATTATTCTTGTAGAAGCCTTATGTGTCAATTGAGTCCTAAAGAGGATATAGACTGACAGATATTAGCCAATACAGTATTAGGTTTGTATTTATCTTTGATTAAAAGCACAGGATGGGTGATGTGGTCAACATTACACTTGCTGCCTTTACTTCCTAGTATTTCTCTAGTACCAAAATGAGGATATGTTGACCTGAAAGCTATATGGTAACAAAAATCCCCCACTTCTGCTGTGGAATTTGATACTGAGACTACAAGTCTACGAAGTGAGTGGACTAACCACTATTGTGTAGCAGCTCTTAAAGTCAGACAAGCCTGTCTAATATAAGAAAATAATCTTCATATTTATCGGTGGTCACTACTTGGATGATGTGACAAATGAGAGAAGGTAAAAACTAGAAACAAAGTAGACAATCAATTTGGAAAAAAAATACATTTGAGAAACAATACTTTGATATTTTTTCTGTCAGGCCGCTATAAATTTAGGCGCTGTCATGATAGCACCTTCGACTGATTTTTGCATGAAGACTTACTTTCATCATCACTAGTGTCCTTTGTCAGTCAAGGGAAGTTTACTCCAACTTCAGAGGTACTTATTATTTAGATCCCCAGGTTTTAGAATCAGGGTTTCATGTTATCTAACCGTGCACACACCAAATTATTTTTAGCATAAGGTACTTCTATCTAACATAAGATAAAGTAGTTTATCAAACTACTGCACATTGGCGCTACCACAGCATGTTATCAAAGTTGCTATCCGTGACTCCTAGAAGTAATACTAATAAATATTGGAAAATTAGCTAATAAATAACTGGCTGGATTGGTGAAAAACAGAAGCAACAGACTAAACTTGGAACATCAAGAAAATAAATGGAGCCAGAGGCGCTTAAAGTCAACTTTCGCTTAAAGTCAACTCTTTATTAACAGCTCCATAATAAAACAAAGACAAAATAGGAGAATAAGGTTAGAAAATATAATGTTGTCTCTGCAAAATATGTCTATAGGAGACATAAGTAAATACTGATAATAATTCCTTTCGTACCGTTATATGTTACATAGGGCCTGCAAGCAATTTCTTCATGGAACTGAGACCGATATTTCTTGCCTCTCTCAGCAAAGTTCATTTCAGGGTTTCCTTAGGGCGTCCTCTTTCTTGAACCATCTGCATCCCACTAAAATGTCTGCTTTGATATTCTTTGATAATTTCTTCTCGAGGTATGTTCAACATATCTCCATCCTCTCCTTCTTATAACAGACGTTACTAGTGGTTTGATGACACATTCAACATTTTTTTAATTGAAACAATTAACAGAACAAAAATATGGAGAGTTGAAATATTGAAAACTTACTGAGTAACAGGATCAATTCCGATTTCTTCAATGGCAGTTTTGTATACAAAGCCAAGAAGTTGATCAATCTGATGTACAACTCCATTTAGAACAGTTATATTTCCTGGATTAAGACGAGCAGTTACTGTTCTTCCACCACTCAATGCTCCTGTTACATACACTGATGATATAAAACAACAAGTCAGTGAATACAATTATTTACGGAGGAGGAGGGGGTACCATGACCCATTATATATCTATAAACCTGGGATCATAAGTGTTCCTCCCGTAGTACTGACTCTACTATTTTTCTCTAGCAAAACATGTAATTACAAAGTACTGTAGTTTTACAAATTACAAAAACAATGACAAAATACAGCAAAGTTTCAACCAACAAGGCCTTTATCAACAAACGAACAAACAGGAGTGACAAATTAAAATGAAACACAAATGGACGACCAAATACAAACGTATCTAAGGAAAATCTGGAATAAAACGAATAACGAAATAAATGTAACACAAAAACACACATAAAAACTGGAAATAGAACGGAAAAGAAACAATGAAACATCTAGTAAATATATAACTTGAATACATGCAAATATACCCATATAGATTACAAAGCATGGAAAGAGAAAGTACTAAGTAGCATAAGAATGTAATACGTTGAGCCCGCGTGGTCGCAAGGTACCATACAAAGAAATCAACCGATTCTCAAGAGCAAATCGACTGCGATCATCAGAGGAATTTGATCGGATGGCTGTGACCTGGACATCGTGAGCACCTAAATGGCCAGTATCATTGAAATGGGTGGCTACAGGGGTCACAGAGCATTGGCGTATGTCGCGCAAGTGTTGGGCGAATCGGTCACTAAGCCTCTTGCCTGTCTCGCCGATATAAGCCTTGTTACACCGCTTACAGATAATGGTATAGATAAGATTACGGACTCGATGTGAACCCATCGTCAATAAGAAACGTGCCTAAAGGAAAATACAGTATGCGTCTGTATCACATAATTTGGCCACACTGGACAGTGCCAAAATGAGTCTGGATATTAGACTTAAGGCGACTGTGTACCAACATATCCTTAAGACTTCTGTCCCGTCTGTAAGACACCAAAGGATAGTTGGGGAAGACAGAACGGGTCTCAGGATCTGATCTAAGGATAGACAGATGACGGAATAAAACATTTTTCACCAGGGAACTATGGGGGTGGTAAGTTAAGATAAGTTTTACTCTGTCAGAGTTACTAGTCCTATGCTGGCTGGTAAGGGCCTGCTGGCGAGTGATTTTCTGAACTCGATGCATAGCCGAGACAAGCACCCTCTCCGGTATAGGCGCCTACAAAGAAATCAAGCATCTCGCGAGCTCTCTCAAGAAAATCATCGTCCTCGCTACAAAGGCGATGAAGACGTAAGAGCTGCGAGAATGGCAAAGAGTCACAACAAGCCCGGGGATGGGAAGAAGTATAGAGGAGAAAACTATGTGCATCAGTAGGCTTGTAATATACTGATGTAGTGATAGCGGATAGGCGTAAGGTGATAAATTCCTTAAGGGAGAGAGGCGTGTACATGATTCACGTAATAGCGGTGAATCCACAACACTAACCAGACTGCAAGAACTCAAAGTTAAGTGTGGTGTGGCTCGACAAGAACGCTATGCTGGCAGACAAAGAAGAATTGTAAACCAACAAAGAACCGGTGTCGTTAGTCGCCACACGCTGATGGACATACTGAGGGAGAGATCGGAGCACTTATGGACTAATTTGTTCGACGTGCAGTGATGGTGATCCGACGACTAAACTAAACTAAACTAAACTAGGCGTAAGGTGATAGTAATGTCAAGAAAGTTGACACAAGTAGTGGAGATGTGAGAAGTAAAACGAATAGAAGGGTTGAAAACATTAATGAAATTAATGAAGCGTGACAAATCGGCTTCAGGCATATCAGTGATGCCAATACAGTCATCAATGTATCTGTGATAGACAGACGGAAGGGGGCCATCATATGTAGTCCATACTGGTTGTTCAAGATAATCCATGAATAGACAATCATAACTAGGTTCCATTTTAGTACCCATGGCAACCCCACTGATCTACTAAAAGAATTGGTCATTAAACTGAAAGGAGTTAAGAGTGAGAACTAGTTCCGTAAGACGAAGGAGAGCAGAAGTTGACACAAGTGGATTAGTTCTCCTATTGAGAAAGAACTGGAGAGCTATAAGGCCGTCAGGATGAGGTATAGAAGTGTACAATGAGCACACATCAAGGAGGAAGAGACGGTAGCTTCTCTCGGGTAGCAACTCAATGGTAGAAAAGACAGACAAAGCGTGGTTCGTATCCTTCAAAAATGACGGTAGTGTGGTGACTATGGGATTAAAGATGCTATCAAGGAATTCGGAGATGTGTTCCATAGGACAAGAGCAAGCAGAAATGATGGGCCTACCGGGTTGTGGAGTTTATGAATTTTGGGGAGCATATAAAAGGCGGGTTTACCCAAACAGCTATCGATCACACAGAGTGATGATGCACTAGATGGAAGGTCGTTCGTGGCAACTAAGTTCTTAATGACTTCACGAACCTTATTATTATTAGACTGAGTGACATCAGTAGGGCTGGTTTTATAAAACTGAGTGTCACGCAGTTGGTTATTACCTTCCTGAAGGTAAAGATCTTTGCTCCAGACGACTATAGCTCCGCCTTTGTCGGCGGTTTGATAACAATGTCGTCAATATGTTGCATGTATTCAAGTTATATATTTACTAGATGTTTCATTGTTTCTTTTCCGTTCTATTTCTAGTTTTTATGTGTGTTTTTGTGTTACATTTATTTCGTTTTTCGTTTTATTCCAGATTTTCCTTAGATACGTTGGTATTTGGTCGTCCATTTGTGTTTCATTTTAATTTGTCACTCCTGTTTGTTCGTTTGCTTTGATAAAGGCCTTGTTACAAACGTTGCTGTATTTTGTCATTGTTTTGTAATTTGTAAAACTACAGTACTTTGTAATTACGTGTTTTGCCAAACAAATAGTTTTACTGCAGTTCCATATATATATACTGACTATTTTCTCTATCAATGCTTTTAGTCTGTATGTGCTATAGAAAAATGCTGGAGAAGGTTTTAGCGAAACACAAGTAAAAAGAAAGTACTATAGTTTTAAAAAGTACAAAAACAATTCACAGCAAAGTTTCTACCAAAAGTCCTTTATCGAGCAAAGGATACACCAGAAGTGATGAATTTCACTTCTTCTATGCAGACATAACATAGACAATTAGGCAATAAATCTCTAACGGACCTAAAATGGCCTATGATTTTGTACTTTGTATAACTACAGTAGTTTGTTTTCATGTGTTTCACCATTATAATAATAATTCCTCTCGTACGTTATACGTTACATAGGGCCTGCAAGTAATTTCTCCATACCGCTCTATCCTGGGCAACTCGCTCAATCTCCTCCATGGAACTGAGACCGATATTTCCTGCCTCTCTCAGCAAAGTTCGCTCAGGGTCTCCTTAGGTCGACCTCTCTTTCTTGAACCCTTTGCATCCCACTTCAATGCCTGCTTTGATATTCGTTGATCATTTCTCCTCCAGGTGTGCCCAACATATCTCCATCTTCTCTTTCTTATAACAGTTGTCACTAGTGGTTGACCAGACATGTCTCTGATTTCATCACTTCTGAATTCATTCCATTTTATATTCATTATTTTTCGCAGACATTTTTTTCAAATGCATTCAACTTGCTTTCTATATCTTTAGTAATTTTCCAACTCTCGCTGGCATATGTTAGGATTGATACAACATTTGAATTGAAAATTCGTAATTTAGTTTTAATACTATATAACTTGCAGTTCCATATTTTATTTAGACTTTTAAAAGCTGATGTTGCTTTGCCAATTCGTATCATAATTTCTTTTTAACATTTCCTGTGCAATCAAAATTGCTACCCAAATAGGTGAACTGCTCTGTTATTTTTATCATTTTAGATTCCAGTGTGATATCTGCATTACTTGCCATAGGTGTCTTCATTATATTTGTTTTTCATAGCTTATCTGCAGTCCAACTTTTGATGCTATAGATGACAAGTTGTCTGTTTTTCTTTGCATATCTTGGTTGTTTCTACTTAACAAGGCAATATCATCTGCAAAATCCAAATCTTCTAGTTGACTATTTTCTACCCAATCGATGCCAGTTTCGCCCTGCAACATTTTCGCATCACCCAGTCAATGGCCACTCCAAACAATAGCGGAGATAGAATACAGCCTTGCTTTACTCCGGTTTCAACCATAAACCAGTCGCTGTGTCCACCATCAGTGCGAACTGCACGCTGTGAACCATCATAGAGGCTCTTAATAATGTTTATTATTTTGTCTGGTATTCCATCATAGCATCTCATAATATTCCACAGAGAGATTATGTGTAGACTATCAAAGGCTTCTTTAAAATCGATGAAATTTAGTATGAGTGGTTGTTGCTTCTCAATATGTTCCTCCAAAATTAGTCGTAGGGTAATTATTTGGTCTAAGCAGCTTCTCCCAGGTCTAAAACCAGCTTGTTCTTCTCTCACCATTGCTACATAGTTTTACTGATGTCTTCCCTTATATTGAGAAGGTTTTAGAGAGAGAGAGAGAGAGAGAGAGAGAGAGAGAGAGAGAGAGAGAGATAGAGACCAACTATGAGTGACTCCAAACTGTTTTTCTGAAACATCACTCAAATTGAGAACCACCCTTCCAGCTGCCAAGAAATGTACACACATCTCAATCAATCAAGTGCTGTGTCTGCCGGCGTAGGCGATCATGTCTCTCCACAACTCTCTTTGCTTGGTGCATGTAATCAGTTCTGACGTCGATCTTGTGTCGAACCATGATGTCAGGCCATCCAACATCTTCTCCCTTTATCTTCCTTGATCTCTCCTTCCCTAAATTTTACCTGTAGTCACCAAATGTTCTAAACCTTCTCTTCGCATTATATGCCCAAAGAACCTTGATTGTCGATTCTTATTCTTTTGATAAGGTTTCTTTGTGTGCAGGCCTGATTTAAAACCTCCACATTTGTTTTCTTTGCAGTTCATGGAATTTTCAACATTCTTCTGTAAAACCACATCTCTGTGGCTTCCAATGATCGTATTTATGTGCACCCATCACCAACAAAAACTTAACCTTCTTCGCCCTGTACCTTCTACCACTCCTTCCAATTGTCCACTACGATCTTCTCCTCCCACACAGGTGGTTTGCATCCCTCCAGACCTTCCCTTATCGGACAGCGAGAGATGTGTTTAAGTAAGGGTCTCAAGTTTGTTCCTCTCTGACCCACCATTGACCACTACTCTACTCTTCAAGATGTGCACCGTTTTCACTGTGGCTTACGGCTGAAATTTCATTTTCGGAACCAGGTTGACACTGACCAATGTCATGACACGAGTATGTTCGCTAAATATTCTACTCGCAAACATGATTGGACACCCAACCCTGGTGTCTCCAACTCTCTTGATCTCTACATCAAGAATACTTTACACGATATTGGACTGCTCCACCCCAAACGCCTAGGGCATTCTAACATGTCTCCGTCCGAGTTTCGTGCTCTATCACACCTCCGTCGACGTGATGACATTGTTATCAAACCCGCGATAAAGGCGGTCAATAGTGGTATGGAGCAAAGAACTATACCTTCAGGAAGGCCGCAACCAATTACTTGACACCCAATTCTATAAAATTAGTTCTGATGTAACACTATCTAACAATAGTAAAGTCCGTACAGTAATTAAGAACTTAATTGCCTCTAACGACCTTCCTACCGCGCATCATCACTTTGTATCATCGATAGCTGTTTAGGAAAACCCGCCTTTTATATGCTCCCCAAAATTCATAAACTGAACAATCCGGGTAGGCCCATCGTTTCTGCTTGCTCTTGTCCTACGGAACATATCTCCAAATTTCTTGATAGTATCTTCAATCCTATAGTCACCACCCTACCTTCATTCTTGAAAGATACGAACCACACCTTGTCTGTTTTTTCGTCTATTGAGTTGTTGCCTGGCAGGACTTACCGTCTCTTCCTCCTTGATGTGTGCTCATTGTACACCTTCATACCTCATTCCGACGGACTTCAAGCTCTCCAGTTCTTTCTCGACAGGAGAACTAACCCACTTGTCTCCACCTCGGCTCTCCTTCGTCTTGCAGAACTAGTTCTAACTCTCAACTCCTTTCAGTTCATTGACCAGTTCTTTGAGCAGATCAGTGGGGTCGCCATGGGTACTAAAATGGGACCCAGTTATGCTTGTCTATTCATGGGTCATCTTGAGCACCTAGTATGGAATTCCTATGATGGCCCTCTTCCGTCTGTGTATCATAGATACATTGATGATTGTATTGGCATTACGGATATGCCTGAAGCCGATTTGTCACGCTTCATTAATTTCATTAATGTCTTCAATCCGGCTATTCGGTTTACATCTCACATCTCTACCTCTTGTGTCAACTTTCTTGACATCACTATCACTATCAGCTTATCCACCATCACTACATCAGTATACTACAAGCCTACTGATGCACATAGTTTTCTTCTTTATAACTCTTCCCATTCCCAGGCTTGTCGTGATTCTTTACCATTCTCTCAACTCTTGGCCTGTCGCCTCTGTAGCGAGGACGACGATTTCTTCTATAGAGCTCACGAGATGCTGGATTTCTTTCGTAAGCGCTATACCCGGATAAGGTGCTTGCTTCTGCTATGCGGCACGTTCAGCAAATTTCTCGCCAGGAGGCTCTCTCTAACCAGCATAGAACTTCCAATTCTGACAGGATGAAACTTGTCTTAACTTTCCACCCTCATAGTTCCCTTGTGAAGAAAGTCTTATTCCGTCATCTCTCCATTCTTCAGTCTGATCCTGAGACATGTTCAATCTTCCAACACTATCCTTTGGTGGCGTACAGACGGGACAGAAGCCTTAAGGATATGTTGGTTCACAGTCGCCTCAAGCCTAATATCCAGAGTCATTTTGGCACCATCCAGTGTGGCCGGCGGCGCTGCAACACTTGTGCTTATGTAATACAGACCCGCACGGTGTCTTTTCCAAAAGCCACGTTCGTTGTTGAAGACAGTTTCACGTGCGAGTCCCGTAATATTATCTATGTTATTATCTGCAAGCGGTGCAACAAGGCCTATATTGGGGAAACCGGCAGGAGACTCAGTGACCGATTCGCCCAACACTTGCGCGATATACGCCAATGCTCTGTGACCCTGTAGCTACCCATTTCAATGATACTGGCCATTCAGGAGCTTGCGATGTCCAGGTCACAGCCATCCAATCATGTTCCTCTGATGATTGTAGTCGATTTGCTCTGGAGAATCGGTTGATTTCTTTGTATGGTACCTTCGACCACGCTGGGCTCAACGTATTACATTCTTATGCTTCTTAGTACTTTCTCTTCCCATGCTTTGTAATCTATATGGGTATATGTTGCATGTATTCAAGTTATATATTTACTAGATGTTTCATTGTTTCTTTCCGTTCTATTTCTAGTTTTTATGTGTGTTTTTGTGTTACATTTATTTCGTTATTCGTTTTTATTCCAGATTTTCCTTAGATACGTTGGTATTTGGTCGTCCATTTGTGTTTCATTTTAATTTGTCACTCCTGTTTGTTCGTTTGCTTGATAAAGGCCTTGTTGGTAGAAAAGTTGCTGTTTATCGTCACTGTTTCTGTATTTTGTAAAACTATAGTACTTTGTTTGTACGTATTTCACTATTTACCAAGTTTTACTGCAGTCTTCCCCTATTTCAATGATCGTATTGATTGTTTGTACATTGTCCATGATTCGCTGCCATACATAAGTATTGGTTCAATATAGCACTGCAGTACTCGTTTCCGCAATGTCATTGGTAGTGAGTTCACGCATAGTGTGTTCTTCATTTTCACATCTAGCTACCAACAAACAGAGACACACACTTTCAACTATCCCCGAAGAGAAGGCATACACTTTCAACTATCCCCGAAGAGAAGGCATACACTTTCAACTATCCCTGAAGAGAAGGCATACACTTTTAACTATCCCGAAGAGAAGGCATACACTTTCAACTATCCCCGAAGAGAAGGCACACAAACTATCCCTGAAGAGAAGGCATACACTTTCAACTATCCCTGAAGAGAAGGCATACACTTTCAACTATCCCCAAAGAGAAGGCACACAAAATATCCCTGAAGAGAAGGCATACACTTTCAACTATCCCTGAAGAGAAGGCATACACTTTCAACTATCCCGAAGAGAGGCACACAAACTATCCCTGAAGAGAAGGCACACAAACTATCCCTGAAGAGAAGACACACAGCATCAAAGAAACTAACCATGCAAACGACTAACACAACTTTCTTGCGAACAGTGTCCGACTGAAGCGGGCAGAAGTATGGACAGAGCCGATGTCATCAATGCAGTATGCTCTCATTTATGTGATATGGGCGAGTCTCAGAAACTGGAAAGAGTGCAAGAATTAGGAGTTAAGTCAGGGCATGCCAGACAGTGTCGTCTTCGTAGTAGAGAGAGAAGGTATACTAATCAACTTCCTATGGGTACGGTGAACAAATAGACTATAGAATACTGCAGTGGAGGACAGAGCAAGTATGGGAATGCCCAATGTGTCATGACGTCCATCGCATAACATAACTAACATGACAAATATCTACACCTTCACTGTTTATATTATCCCTGGCGATATATTTTATAAGCAGACGAGGACATTGTTTCCTAATTACCTGAACTTTCTGGAATATAAAGATTATGCTTGTCCTACATTAGTAGGAGCTCTAGCAGGCGCAATGTTTTAATCGCTCTTGGCAAAGACTGTTTATATATCACAATAAGTATGATCAAAATGGTCAGAAGAATGATCGAAACAAACAAACACAGTAATGATCAAACAATAGAATACACAAAGTGAAAAAACCTCAAAAAATACAACACAAATAAAAAAAAAGTAAACAAAGTACAAGATGAAAACAAAATTCATAAATATTAACTATATACATTTTATATACACATACCTTGGTATTAACATAGACAAAGAAGGAGGAACAAACAAAGATGTCAAGATAAGAATACAAAAGCAAGGGAAACTTTATTTCATTCAGTAATATATGGAAGTCAAAGGAGATTAAAACAAAGACAAAGTTGAGAATCTTTCAATCAAATGTGAAGACAGTGCTGTATTATGGCTCGGAAACATGGAGGACAACAAAAGAAACCACTAGAAAAACTACAGACCTTTGTAAATAAATGTTTACGTAGAATAGAAGGACTGAGATGGTATAAGATTACAAAGGGGGTCAAAGGCGCAAGGAAGCAGCGCCAGGATTAGGAGGTGGCTCTAATCCCTGCTCTCACCTCCAAGTGGTGACCCTGGTAACAGACGGTAGTTCCAGTCTGGCTAAGAGGGCAGGTGCCATGGGAGAGCTACTCTGGGGCAAGTAGAGATGCAAAGGTAGTCATGCTTGATGGGATCCGCTCGCAACACAGACAAGCGAACTTCCAGAGTGACTATTAATGATCGCCTCTCCCGGACGCTGGGAAAAGCTAGAACGATGATACATGTGGAACCTTGTGGGGCGGAGCTCGGAGCCCGCGCATTCCCTCTCTTGACGCACTTCTCTTGAGCCGATGAGCATGCTGGGTAATGAGTTCCGCCTACGTGTTCGCAAGATGGTCTACATGGGTCAAAAGTCTAGCCCTATCAAAAACCATCGCAGGGACATTGACCCACGTGTGGCGAAATTCGGAGCCCAAGCATGCTCTCTCTTGATCCGCCTCTCTAGAGTCGATGAGTATGCTGGGCGCCGATATGAGTTACACGTGGGCATCATGGGGTGAAACTAGGATTTTGCCCCCTCGAAGTCGGACAGCCCAGAGGGAATTGACGGAAACGGTGAGGTAGGCACCAGTGCAGATCGAGCGAGCATACAGACGTTGCAAGGGTGGCACCACATGGGGTAAACCTGTGACCCCATCTCATGGGTGGGGACGGGTTGAGTCACAGAAGGTGACAGCCCAGGCAAATGTGTGCACGACATGGAAGGCACGAAAAGTGTGAGCACGGAAAAAGTTGATGGTGGCAGGGCATCAGGGCAGAGCTAGTATGCACGCTGGCAGAGTCATAGTGGGCCCATCGAGGGGCAGGCCGACACGGCAAGAGGGTGTGCGTCCCACCCACATGAGAAGAACTGGAACGCCCAGCAGAGGCAAAACCAGTGCAAGTGCGGCAAGCAGGGATACCCAAATGTACAGAACAACTGGAAAGCCCAGCTGAGGTAAAGCCAGTGCGCGTTTCTGCTCACATGGAACTACTGCTGCCTTGTAGTTTTGATTGGGGACAATCAAAGGCTAGCGGAGCAAACTGCAAACAAACCTGAATGGGCGGCAAACCAAGGTATTCACTAAAACAACCGGTTTTGCTGGGCAGACTGTCTTCATAAGCCCGGGAGAGCAGGCAGTCTAAGGGTCGCTGCCCTGAAAGAAAATGGCAACCCACTGCCTTGTGGGTTACGGCTGGGGATAGTCAAAGGCTTGCAGATAGCGAACCGCACACAATAGCTGGCTGAAATCGAACATCACACTGAAGGATAAGCAACTGTGCTCAAATAGGTGCTGAAGGTTGGTGCATGTACATTACGTTCTGATGTTTTGGCTATTTATATATCACTATAGAATGATAAAAATGGCCTTAGAACGATCACGAGAGAGATTACAAAGGAAGAACTAGGAAAAAGAACTAAGCAGATACCAGTGGAAAAAGAACTAAGGAAGAGACACTGGATAGGACACACATTGGGGTTTCTTGGCTAATGCACATGGTAGGGTTGCTGCAGAGCGAAGTGGGGCATACAGGACAACTACTTCTAGTATGAGGATGGAGGTTGAGGCTTTCACTGCTGCCCTCCATTGGATCTCTGGGACTTCATTTACTGGGGCAGTTGTTGTATCTGACTCTCAGTCAATGCTTCACAAGATCCAGAAGGGCAGGTTTCGGTATGAGTGAATGTTGTCTATAGAAGTTTCTAACCTCCAGCGGCTTACGTGGATATACTGTCCTGGGCATGCGGGTTTAAAGGGTTTAAGTTGAAGATGGATAAGGGGATATTCTTCGGTCTCTTCGTGACTGTCTGTTGGATGAGGACACTAAAATCGATGTTGAATCGATCAAACGATTTAGGCAGTTTCGGTTTACCTGTTGTTCAAGTCGAACTGGATGCCTAAGAGGCAGAGTGAGAGGTGTGTTTAATCAGCGAGCCACGGAACCATCAGTATGCATACTCTTCGATATCTGTTGGGGAGACTGAGCACCTATGGGTCTGCCCGAGTGCAATGATGTCAGTTTAGTAACCAATAACACACATTAAGAAGGCCAACCGAAAGAATTGCAAAACAAGCACTGTTTTGGAAAACTGTTTATTTTTGAAACCCAGAGGGAAGGCTTAGAAATGCATGGAGAAGATAGCTGGAAACTGATATTAAAAGGATAAGCAAGACATGGAAATAATTCATAGGGATGGCAAGAGAGAGAGGAAAGGCTGAAATGAAGTTTGTTGAGGACCTATGCTCCATTGGAAGTTGAAATAGGAAGAAGATATACATTTTATAAGTGCACAAATATAAAATAAATACAAGCTATGAATGGAAATATAAAAATGTGGAAAAATGATACAACATACCAGCTTCTCTATTGTAATTCTTTCTGAAGATGACAGCCCCTGAATTGAGCTGTGTATTAAATCGTTCATTGTGGTTGACCAGTGAAGTGTAGAGTACTTGGTTAGGTACAATATGAAGAGTGATAATCTGTGAATAAGTTAAGTTGACATTTAGTGTCAGCATAAAGATGGATTTTTTTTCCCGACCCAGAAGCACTTGAGCTTTCAGCTCTTCGGCTCGGTGCCATGGACATCGTAACCCTTCGGTCCGGTGCCACGAACACCATGAATCTGGGGAACCTGTGGCTTTTCTGCCAGCCCGCGAATTGAACCCGCACTCACAGAGGGCTAGTCACCCACAGTCCAACGTGCTACGAACATGCTGGGCAGCCGGGCAAAAGATGGATTAGAGAGCGGCTCCCATGGTTCAATCCACGGTAAGGCCAAGAATTTTGTTTTTGTGGGCATAAAAGAAAATCCTAACCTCAACAGCTTCACAGCGACTGCACTAGCCATGTAACCATTAAATTCCCCAGGCTCTCGTCCCACCTGTTCTACATCAACCTAACAAGCGGTACTACAGGCATTAATTACAGTTATAAAGAAGTGGTTTAGAATTGAAAACATCAGGGAAAAAGTAGGTACAACATCAGTACTGAGCTTCATCAAAAGACAACAATTTAAATGGTTCGGCCACACAAGCATATTACCAACAGACAGTGTGCCTCAAAGAGAAATGTTTCTCCGATACAGTGGATATAAAGCAAAAGGCCTAAAAACAAGAAACTTACATCTAGCATAAAACCAAGAAACTTACATCTAGTATAAAATCAAGAAACTTACATCTAGCATAAAACCAAGAAACTTACATCTAGCATAAAACCAAGAAACTTACATCTAGTATAAAATCAAGAAACTTACATCTAGCATAAAACCAAGAAATTTTACATCTAGTATAAAATCAAGAAACTTACATCTAGCATAAAACCAAGAAACTTACATCTAGTATAAAATCAAGAAACTTACATCTAGCATAAAACCAAGAAACTTACATCTAGCATAAAACCAAGAAACTTACATCTAGTATAAAATCAAGAAACTTACATCTAGCATAAAACCAAGAAACGTACATCTAGTATAAAATCAAGAAACTTACATCTAGTATAAAATCAAGAAACTTACATCTAGCATAAAACTAAGAAACTTACATCTAGCATAAAACCAAGAAACTTACATCTAGCATAAAACCAAGAAACTTACATCTAGCATAAAACCAAGAAACTTACATCTAGCATAAAACCAAGACAATCATTACTATGTAGCTATGTGAAATCAGAAGACCATGTAAAACCAAGATTTTTATCCTGGAAATGTAGTGATCTTGTGTGTGCTTGTTCTAAGGCACTCTGTAAACTGTTTTTCATATGCTAACACTCCATCTTTTTCATAGTCTTCCTATTGCGATGTACTCTTTGTACTTTTCAGTGTGGCCTCTGTGGTAGAGAATACCAGGGCATTCTTGTCAGGTGTCCAAATCATTTAATCTGTTGTTCTTTTTATGAATTGCATGACTGGTTTCACATCCAGTCTTCTGATTTCACATCCAGTCTTCTGATTTCACATCCAGTCTTCTGATTTCACATCCACTCTTCTGATTTCACAACCAGTCTTCTGATTTCACATAGATACAAACGTTTGTTTGTTTCCAAAAAAAATATAAAAGCAAAGGACTGATTTCATTGCACAGGGATTCCCTGTATGGCTCATTCACTGTCTACAGAAATGGTATGTCACCTGATGAGAGTATTGTACAAAACAGGAGCTATGGGTCTTTTATTAGATAGAAAAATAATTCTAAAATGATGTTATGTGATCAATGTCATGGCACATTGGGCATTCCCATTTGTGCTTGTCCTCTGCTGCAGCAGCCATCCCAAAGTCCATTTGCTCACTGTACCCATGAGAAGTTGATTAGCTATCTTCCTTTTCTACCACAAAAATGACACTGTCTGGCATGTCCAAACTAATGTCTAATTCTCGAACTCGTTCCAGAGTCTGAGACTTGCCCATGTCACATAAATGAGAGCGTACCGCATTGATGATATCGCCTCCTCCATACTTTTGCCCGCTTGAGTCGGAGCATTGTTTGCAGGAAAGTCAGCTAGAATTCTACAATGTTGTCAATAGTGAGAGATATACAAGGTCAGGCTACTTACATCTAACATAAGTCTCTGGTTTCCTTGGAGTTCACTCAGTTTCTGTGCAGGAATCTGGTTAAGAGCTTCATCTGAAGGTATGAAAAATGTCACCTGTTGACCTGTCAACACTGTGTGTACCTGTTTGTTGTAATTATACTCCCCATTCTCTTGTGGTGCTTGCTGGAGAAAGTTCATGATTACCGTGTAGAATCTAAATCTGTGTGATGAAAAGAAAAATATCTTCTTTGTATTTTGTATAGAGATATTACAGATGAGAGATTTTGTATAGAAATATTACAGATGAGAGATTTTATTAGATGAATAGAATATTACAGATGAGAGATTTTGTATAGCGAAAATATATACAGATTAAGAGATTTTGGATAGAAATATTAGTTTTTCTTTTCTCGACTCATGACCATACATGGCAGGATGCTTCAAGTCTGACCCACACTATGCATCTCTACCAGGTTGTCCTTGATCTGCGTCTTGTCTTTCCTCTGGAGTTACTATGATAGTTCTGTTATAGTTTCTAGATTTATGCCCATTGGAATACATCACGGTTGTAGTCTATATGTAGTGAGCTGTGAAATCGTCACTCCTTTTGTATCGTTTGTTGATAAAGGCCTTGGTCGAAACGTTGCTGTCATTGCTTTGTATTTTGTAAACTACAGTACTTTGTTATTACGTATTTCACCTAGTTTCTACATCAATTTTGAGTACATAGCCTAACCAGCATCTGCCAGGTGACCACAGTTGCGGTTCTAATGAAAGAGGAAGAATGGATCCCAATAAATGGTAGCATGGCCAACTTCCATAATATTATCAGTATTCTTGGAAGGGAATGTAGAGATTGAGGAAACATGAAGTCTGAACTCAAAAATTGGTAGCTGATAGAATATAATGCAAGTGGTGATGATGTTGCTTTTTATACTGATGGGCCTGTGCATCGTGGGAGAATTCAGGCAGGGTTTCTTGGCTAGCGTGCATGGTAAGTTCATTGTTGCGCAAAACGGAGCATACGGGACAACTGCTTCCCTATCTGGGACTCTGTTTACTGGGGCCGTTCTTGTATCTTACTCTCAGTTGATGTTTCGGAAGATCCAGAATGGCAGGTTGCAGTATGAGTGGATGTTATATACAGAGGTTTCCAACCTCCAGAGGCATACATTGATCTACTGTCCTGGGCATGCAGGTGTTTCACTGCAATGCGAGAGCAGACAGGCATCAAAAGCATCAATTGTCTGGGAGTTTAGGATGGATAAGGGTTTCTATTCAGAGGTTTAAAAAGTTTGAAATTACAAGTTGTACAAGTAGACCTGGATGCATGGGGGCAGAAAAAGGAACATGTTTAACTAGCGAGCCACAGGAACCATCAGTAAGCACAACCTTTGACATCTGTTGAGGGAGACTGGGTACCTATAGGTCTGCCCAGAGTGCTATCATGTCGGTAACCAATAAATAATTAGTTGCAGAATTTGTCTGACCAAAATATTCTGGCAGGTTGTATGAAATGCTAACAGTCTATATGCTTGTTTTTCTTTTGTTCCCCAGTTTTCAGATATATAAACTTGAATAATCCCAAGAATAAGAAAATCTCACATGTATTATCACTTTGGAATATCAAGAAGCAAAACACTTAATAAAAACAAAGTAATATAGTTTTACAACGCACAAAAACAAGATACAGCAATGTTGCAACTAATTGTTTCTATCAAGATATAATTAAGATCTTCTATCGAACACTTGTTAACCACTCTTTGTGACTTGTATGTGATCTAAGCCTAAGAGCAATTGTACATTGTGCCAGTTATGCACCTACAAGTAGGCCAGCACATCTGATTTCTCGATACTTTTCATTTACTAGGGTAGTTCTTACGACATGCCTTGTAGGTTGCAGTGTTACTATTCTTTGCTCTTCTTTGGGGACCCTGGTAAAACACGGCTGCCATTAAGATCAATATATGGGAGCATGCCCAACAAAGAAAGAAAGTCAATTTTCTCAACTTAATTTCACTCAGAATATAACAATGTTTGTTAAATGAAAAACTAATAAAGAAAATGTCACTTACATTAACTTGGCTGGGTTGTCTCCAGCTACATAAGCTATTGCGGTGTTCGGTAATGGCATATCCAGAACCTGGTCTATAATGTGAATCACATGCTGTCCTGCTTGGATATTGGGTCGAACTATTGTGGCACCATTACAGAAGTATTTTGTAGGACCTGGCATCCCACTGGCCACATTCTGGACAATCATAACAAACACAATATATGAGAGAAATACACAACACATTTTTAAAAAGTACACAATAATCTAGGTTAAATACTAGAAGTAGATGGGGGAGAGATCGCTCAATTTATTACATTTGAAACTATATACAGCTGTACCACTTGATAGGGCATCTGTAGCTTAAGCAGTAGTGAGCTTGATAACAATCCGCCAGAGTGGTTACCGGGCCCAAATTGGGGTGTAAAGAATAGAACCACTGTTACCCGCCACGCATGTCGTAAGAGCCGACTAAGGAGGTTGGGCGTGGGGCTAGCTACCCCACACCATAAAAACACTAGATGGCTACAGAACGGAGAGTGAAATTAGTAAACGCTGGCTGAAACCGGACATATCGCTGAAGGATAAGCACAAGAGCTCCAAATGGTGCTGAAGATGTGACGAAAACACACCAATGCTAAGGCTGTATGAATCAGATTTCCACATGAATAGAATTTATGGGGAGATCGGGTACATCGGTCTGGGTGGTGATCGAGAGAGAGAGAGAGATAACAATAAAAAATGCTCGTTTCAAACTCTGCTGTGGCAATTTAGAAGCAAATTTGTTCAAATGCATTTTTACGAATGGTTAAAAATAGACCTCATAGTTCAGAAAGCACTGGCAAATTACAGAATGTAGAAATTGTGACTAGAAAATCAGCTACTCATTTACTGTGGTTGCTGGCAAAGTCCTGTAAAGGTGAAAATACCATGATTTTCATTTCACCACTTAATAATGTTACAGGTTAAATAGTGTGAGCGTCTGTAGCTTGAGCAGTAGTGAGCTCGATCACAACCCAAGTGCACCTGGTTCAAACTCCTCGGCAAGCAGTTTGGAAGCAAAGTCATTTCAGCTGGATTTTTATGAATGTAAAAAATAGACCTCACTATTCAAAAAACAATGGCAAACTACTGAACGTCTAAGTAGAGCCTAGAAAATCAACGACTGTTACTGTAGTTGATGACTACGTCCTGTAAAGGATATGCCACGATTTTCATTTTTCAAAATAGTTTACCAAAATTAAAGATGTCTAGGATTGGAAATTATTCAAAATGCATTTTAATATAAATGTTTGAAAAATTCTTGAATATGGGCTTGGACGAGTTCACAACCAGCAAACAAAGAAGAGATAACATTAGGCAACAATATGTCTTGATCCTCTTATAAGAAAAATTGTGGTCAACATTGAATGTGTCTGTCTATATCTATACCCTCTACATGTCCCGTTTGACACACAAGGTTCTACAAAGATTTCCATTCTGTCAGCTTTCTAATAATTGCTACTCATGCTAGAATCTTTCAACTCTCTTTTCACCGTTCTTCTCTATGTTTTTCATCTATTTTCATTTTGAAAAAAAGCAAAAGATGATGATAATAAGGAATTATGTACAATACTAATTGTTTGTCTCTCTCTATGCCTTTTAAACCCGGATTGGGGCATAGACCCTCAACCAACTCATGCCAAGTCTTCCTATCTCTAGCTATCTCCTGCAGCTCCCAATTGTTTGCCTATGTTGGATGTATTGTTATATTGTTCGCTCAATTTTCAATACTCACTCCTATTCTAAGATCTCGTCTATTCAAGAATACTTTTCTGTTCTGTAGTGAGTATGTTGGATAAGGTGAAGAGTCTCTGAAATCTGATGTTTGCACTCGTGGACACTGAAACAAAAATTTAGACACTGAAAAATACAGTTTAAGATAGATAAAAACATTCACACACTCAAAGAATTAAATTATAAGATAAAAGTTTTGTGACTTTCAATCAACAACCTCAGGATTATTCTTCTTCTGCGTTCTCACTAGATTGGGATTTTGGATTCTTTAATAAAGGCAGCCATCTGCCTCAGATTATCAGCCAAGCCATACAGTTTGTCTTGGACGCTAGTATAAGTGGACCACCTCTTTCTTCTCAAGTCTGCATACTGGAGGCAGTTCTATAGGATATAATTCCCATCGATTTCTGCTTCCCGTTTGTATTGACCTCTGCCAGCAGTAAGTTTGGTCACCTCGTGATGGTAGGTCTGACATTCTTACTGCGTGGCTAAATCTCAGAGGCAGATTGGCGGCGGTAGAATCCGTTATCCCATTCCTCATTGTGAGGGGTCGCTGCACCATGTTATGCGCCTTACGGCCTGGTGCATCCGTTTTCTGCAAGCATTTGTTTCAGGTTAGCATTCACTAGCGGACACGTGCATCCGATTTCATCCAAACCTCCTTAGTCGCCTCTTCGACATGCGTGGCAGGTAACAGTGGTTCTATTCTTTACACCCCAAATTTGGGCCCTGGTAACACTCAGGCGCAACCTCAGGATGATCCCTGCTTTATTTTAATATATTTTTCCTGTTGATACTTAAGAGTTCACAGAGAAGAACAGAAGTGCGGCCTAGCAGTTTTCTTCTCCTCCATCAGTTGTCCATAACTGATTTTTTTTTATTCTTCAGCTTTCCAGGCTTTCGAGGTTCATTGCTGCAGATATCACCTACTTTCATTCATCTATGTTCTTAGCCTTCTCTTTTCAATCGCTCACTTGCAGTATTCCTAGCAATGTTATTTCTCCCCTGTTTACTTGGTCTAACTCATGGTCTCTTTCCCATCATCCATTTATTTTATAATATATTAACTCGCTCATGTGGTGCCGGGGCCCGCAAAGAATAGTATCACTGGGCATGTTGTAAGAGGCGACTGATGTAGGACCTAGGAAAGCTACCTTAGTAAATAAAAACATCGCAGAAATCGGATGTGCTGGCATAATTGTAAGCGCATAACTGGCACAATGTAGTCGCTCTTAGGTTCAGATCACATGCAAATCACACAGATTGGTTAACAAGTGGTTGATATGGAGCATTCGAAGAAGAAGATATATTAACTAACAGATTAGACCATCACCATTGCACTTTGATGAATAACTATATGTGCTCAAATCTCTTTCTTAAACAGGAAGATTTCAACAGCTGTGCACAAACTTTGCAGCACAATGGGTCTTCCCGAATCTAACTTTAAGAATAGGGAAAATTAGCAGGTATTTAAACAAATTGGTATTTTTGATTTGTACCCTGGTAGCTGCTTTTCTTGCCGAATTTCAACTGCCAATTTCTTCATTTGCTCAACTTGAACGTGGGACTAGTGGTTTTGTGTTCATCTCTGATAAGACTAGGAGCACAATCTCCCCTACATTAGATTATGAACCACTAGAAAACAACTTGCCTGCTTTACATTGGACATGAACTGAGTACTTTTGACATGAGAGGAGAGCACAGCACCTCAATGATACAGAGATCCACCCCCTCCCTCACATAGTGTGCATATATGTATTACCATACTGGTGAACAAAGGTAGATCAAAACAACACAGGCCAGTAACGCACTCTTTCCAGTACGACACCACAGGGCAAGACATTGTCAGTAGAATAAGGTGTGTCAAACGAGGCAAGCACACCAACAGTAGTAAGCGTTGGGAACAGCCACCATGGTGGGATGACGAGGTGGAGAAGGCGTGGATAGACAAGCGGTGTGCTGTTAGGAGGTGGCAAACTGCCAGGAAAAATGGAACTACCCATCCTGCTGACATCTTGCAGTTGAAACAAGAAATGAATAATAAAACGGGGTGTTTCAAAGCTCTTGCAAGGATGGTAAAAGTGAGAAGTGGGCTGAGTTCTGTCAACGTGTGGGCAATGACAAATCGTTGAATCTGTTCTGGCAATTGCACAGAAGTATGAATGGTACAGTAAAGAATCGGTGTGTTATTGACTTCCAGAGCTTGGATCTTACATGGCAGAGGACAGATGAAAACAAGGGTAGGGCTCTGTTTGCACACTATTTAGAGCAGAGTGACCAGAAAGACATTGTAGGGCGAAACACTGCAAGACAATCCATTGCAGCTAAATGTAAGAACCAGGAATTAGATGTAGATGATTTGGTGACGGTGGAGAAAATCAAGGATGCTGTACGGAGAGCAAAAACAGTGCACCTGGTCCAGATGGCATACGATATGGTGACATTGACGGGTTGTCTGATGGGGAGTGGGAAGAACTGGCTGGCATCTACAACAAAAGCATTACGACTGCAATAATCAACGAAGAATGGTTGCACAGCTACCTGGTACCTCTGCCAAAGCCTGGCAAAGACCACACAAAAATTCAGGGCTATCGGGTAATCACCATGCAGAATACAATAGGCAAGTTGCTGGAGAAAATAATTGCCAGGAAAATATCCTGCCAACTAGAGAGGTTATCCCCTTCCACCCACCCTTGGAGGGTACCGTCCATATAGAGAGACATGGCGTAACGCAGCGGTGTTCGCCTACGATGTCTATGAGGGTTTTCACTCGGGCATTGAGACAGTGCTGCTGCTTGACCTTGAAGATGCCTATAATCGAGTGCCGTTGCATTTTTTAATGGTGCAGCTGACTCAACTCAATATCAGCCCATTCCTCCTCAATTGGATCTTTGCGACCCTCTTCCAGCGAAAGATAGTGTTTAAATGTGGCAGTTGGCTCATCACCAACAACAATCCACCCTGGCTTACCACAGGGTCACCATTATCTCCGGTGTTGTTCAATGCCTATACTGTGAGCATCACAAAAGAGCAGATCACGGGTAGAGGAAGGACAATGTCATATGCAGATGATGTGTTGGTGTATCGTCAGGGCAAGGATAGAGAACAGCTTGTGGAGGAACTTCAGTCAGAACTCGACCGCATAGGTAGATGGTGCGTTGAAGCAGGAGCATTGGTCAACCCCACAAAAGCAGCGGTGACATGGTTCTCTTTAAACAACCACATCGTCAACACTCCAACATCATCTGCGGTTTTGTGTTCAGAGGTGGTGGAGCGATCTCAGTCTATGAAATACCTGGGGTTGCGTTTTGATCGTAGTCTAGCTTTTACGGAACACATAGCTCATGTGATAATGAAGGCGAGGAAAGGTTTGCTGGCGATGAGGGTAATGGCTGCGCGGATTGTGAACAGCGCCATCTTTGTCTTTATACCAGGGTCTGGTCCTTTCTGTGCTTGAGTATGCGCTGGCGATCCTGACTCTCAGTCATAGTCAGATAGAACGACTGGAAAGAATACAGAGACGAGGCGATCGCATTATACTTGGTTGCACTAAAGACACGTCGTGCAGGGCGATGCGCTATCTCCTTGACTATCCTACTATGGAGTATAGAATACTGATGAGCCGTGCACGAGCATACCTTCGAGTCAATGCTGACACACAACATCCTCTGCACTTGGAAATAAAGAGACAAAAGGAAATAGGTTAAAAGAGGAAAATCTTGGATGGGTCAGGCCGAGGACTGTATTGAACAGGTGTGTACACTTGAAGACATTGATCCCGTTGAAGAATGGATACCAGTGCCAAGAGCAATTGCTACATCCTTTTCTGTATGCATCGAACTTGATAAAGAATGCAGGCAACACAACCCACTTGTTGTGGAGGCAGAGGTTCAGGCATTAATTTCTGAGAACGCATCTGAGCATGATGTAATCATTTATACGGATGGTTTGGTGATTCGACATGTGCGGAGCTCGTGGGCTTTCACTGCTCAGGTTGGAGGTGATGTTGTGAAGGAAGACAGTGGTGGTTTTGCCGTGACTACAAGCAGTCTCACTATGGAAATCATGGCGGTTACCAAAGCGATGATTTGGCTAGAATCAAGGCTTTATCCATGCATGTTTTCTCAGTGACTCAATAGTATGCTCAGGAAGATTGAAACAGGATGGGCTAGGAGACATTGGATAGAATCGCTGGGGAGGTCTAAGCTGACAAAGATCAGTTTTATTTTTGTGCCAGGGCATGCAGGTGTAAGGGGAATGAACGTTCGGATAGGCTTGCAGGTATGGCTGCTGTCCAAAGCGGACGAGCAATGGACCAGGCTGATATTATAAATTCCTTAAGGAGAGAGGCGTGTAACATGATTCACGTAATAGCGGTGAATCCACAACACTAACCAGACTGCAAGAACTCAAAGTTAAGTGTGGTGTAGCTAGACAAGAACGCTATGCTGGCAGACAAAGAAGAATTGTAAACCAACAAAGAACCGTGTCGTTAGTCGCCACACGCTGATGGACATACTGAGGAGAGATCGGAGCACTTATGGACTAATTTGTTCGACGTGCAGTGATGGTGATCCAATGACTAAACTAAACTAAATTACCATAGGTTAGGCAATAACAGCATTCCAGACATTGTTCATTTGAGGATCATCTTCATCACCTATGTCCATAATTGCTCAGATCTCCTCCAAAGTATGTATTTCAGTGTGTTTAGACTAGCAACTCATTGATGTATCTACTGGGGTTTCTCTCATGGTTTTTCTGTCCTGCAGCACCTATTGGTATGCATTTCGGTATGCATAACACAAATAAAAGGCATTACAAGCATCAAGTCATTGTCAAGTGAAACACAGAGTTCTTCAGTTCTACATATAACCAATACTGACTTATGGCTGCCCATCCTAGACAATAAATAAACAGGTTAAAAAAATCTCTTGATGCCACAGATATAGTGTTTTATAGAAGAATGCTAAGAATCACATGTACTTCTGAAATGACTAATGCAGATGTGTTGAATGTGGTCAAGACACAGAGAAAGCTTAATATCAATATAAGAAAGAGTTAGTCATTTTTTTGTTATATGATCAGAAAGGGGGTGTGGGGTGGTTTAGAACACATTGTGGAATCATTGGGAGACAAGAAAGAGAGATTAATTGATTGAGAGGACCATCATCACTGCACTTCGAAGAGTAACCATGTGTGTTCCAATCTCTTTCTTACACAGGAAGATCTCAGCTGCAGTGCACAAACTTTGTAGCACCTGCAGAGGTCCCTGATGTAACTTTGAAGACGGTGAAGATATTTTCGTAGGAATTGTATTTTTAATCTTTTCTATTGAATTTTTCTCACTCTCTCTGTGATCACCGCTAGGTTGATGTACCAGATTTCCCATAAATTCTCTTATTCATGTGGAAATCTTGATTATGCAGCCTTAGCATTTGTGTGTTTCATCACATCTTTAGCACCATTTGGAGCTCTGGTGTTTATCCTTTGGCGATGTGTCTGGTTTTAGCCAGCGTTTACTGGGTTCGCAAGGCAGCAGGTTGCAGTACTTTTCAGCCTGCTCTTTTCAATTTTTGAAATGCCAAGGGTTCCTCTACGTGCTCAAATTGAACATGGCACCTACATTTTATCGTCAGTCCCCGACAGGACTAGAAACTCGATCTCATCTAGACTAAGGTCAGGAATCTCTGGAAAAATGTCAACGTCCGAACTGATAGTCTGAACCAATGACAAATGTGAAGAACCATGATCCGATAGACCAGCCAGAATGGCAATGATGATGATGTATGTGTAACTGCAGCACTATTCCATTACCCTAACGATAATGTTGCAGAGCAAAGTGGAGTGTACAGGACAACTACTTCTAGTATGAAGATGGAGGTTGAGGTCATTACTGCTGCCCTCTATTGGCTCTCTGGGACTTCATTTACTGGGGCCGATGTTGTATCTGACTCTAAGTCAATGCTTGACAAGATCCAGAAGGACAGGTTTCGGAATGAGTGGCTGTCATCTATGAAGTTTCTGATTCCAGAGGTTAAGGGGATTCGTCCTGCATTTAGGAATGAGAAAGGACAGGTTGCATCAACAGCACGCTTTTTGGGGGAGTTGAAAATGGAAAAGGGGGTTTTCCGGTCTTTTCAAATGCTTTGGGATGAAGACACTAAAATAGATGTTGAATATCCAATTTAAGCTTTTTTGATTCCCTTTGTGTAGTAGAACGGGATTGGGGGGCAGAGAGAATTTGGGAATCGGAGCAACGGGAACCATCGTATGATATTTGATATTAAAGGAGACTGAGCCCCTATGGATCTGTCTGAGTGCAATTACATGTTTAGTAACCAAACTACAATTACATCAGTTTAGTAACCATCATTTTTTTAACCAAACGTTTAAAAAATACTTAAACACAATTATAGGGTAGTATTTTTGGTAAATAATGGTATACTTACATGAAAAAGAATAGATATATTCATATACCCTTGTAGAATCTGTACTACCACTTTTATCATAAAAAGTACCTTGTTTATGGTGGCATTAGATTAAATGCTGTGTATTAAAACAAAACACAGTCAAACCTGTGCACTCAAAATGTTCCTTGTAAATGGCTTCCAGGATGATGGTTTTAACTGAAAAAATTTAAAAAAAAATGTTTATTTTGTTCCCCTTATGATAAAGCGAAGGCTACCCAATGAAAGGGAAACAAGAACAAAATCATGGCATTAACTCTCCCAAAAGCAAATCCTAATGACAACAAATAAAGAAATTTGGCTGAACAGATATGGGACATGGGAAGAGGGGACAGACATATGGCCACCCCAAACCTTTTAAAAAACAACCACCTTACAAGGAAGATCAGACACTTTTTTAGATTTAAACCAACACAAAACACTAAAAATCACTTAAAAATTCAACCACAAACACTCTAGAGTGCCAGCTGTGTACATCAACATGAAACCGTCACCACCACCCTCGGTGTAAACACTAGATGATGTCAAAAAACCCCTTTTTCCCAAGGCCAGATAAAGGGAAAATTATGGAAAAAAAGAAAAATTTAAAACAATGCAGAAACCACTACATAGCATTGGGGCGGGACCATTGGGAAGATAGTTCCCCCACATTAATTACTGTGGTTGGGGATTTGTGGCCTTGACACCTTGGTATGTCGGCAGGAGTCTTAACTCCTGGGGGTCAAACCCTTTAAACGATAAAGGGGGAAAGGCCGACTAAGGGGGGGAAAGCGGAGGGGGCCCCATGAGGTAGGCGAAACCCATCAGGAGAGAAGTTGATCTGGCTGCAACCAACTCACCCCCCATATAGTTACATGTCAGCCCTTTTTTTTTCTTGTCTTATCCCCAATTCTATTACAACTTTTCATCCTTCGTTGACCAGTTTTTCCTAGCAAAAGAGTTAAGTCGGGGCCCCTCCACAAGACAAACACAATGAATCAGGTCCCTGCACAACGCATAAGAAAACGAAAGGAAGGTTTTGAGAGTTCATTTTTTCCAGAGCCCCAAATTTTGCGGGGCCAGGGAGTTTGTGAAATACTGCAGGGGCATATTTCTGGGGGAGGGGGCCCGGCCATATGGGTAAAACCGGGCAATGAATTAAACCCTTTTTTAAAAACCCCCCTAAACAACCCCCTTTATCAAATTTTTTTAAAGTCCAACAAAAACCATTTTTAAAAACAAAGTGCTATAAAAAAATTTAGAGACCTGAAGAAAGATTAAAATAAAGCTTAAAAACGAATCATATCCTGAAATTAAATTTTTTGGTAAGTGGTTTGAAGATAGCAGTAATATTGATTGATTCATTCATTGCACAAACCCGAGCCAAGAGAGTCCCCCGGGAAATTTAGAAGAAGGTCAAAAATTTTGGGGAGGAATTTTATTTTAAATGTTTCTAATGAATTTTGACTGGAGTGGCTTTATGCCCCCAATTTGAACTTCCAAGGATTTTTTTAAACTCAAATTGAACGGGGAACAGGTTTTATCCCCTTTTTCCCAACGCATAGAACCCCGATCTCATCAATGAATCAGGATCTCTGGAAAAATCCCGATGGTTCCATGAGGAGTGAACCTGCACCTTGGCATGAGAGATGAGCACCCAACCCACCCCCCAAACGCCCTCATACAACAACCCTGAGTGGTTACCCGGGGCCCCAAATTTTGGGGAAAAAATGAACCACTGACCGCCGCAGTTTAAAAAGGCGCTAAGGAGGTTTGGCTGAAATCGGACGTGGGCCGCTGGAATGCTAACCAAACAAATGCCCAGAAAACGGATGTACCGTAAGGGCATAACATGGGAAAAATCCTTGAGGAATGTGATAACGGGTTCTCCGCAATCTGCCTTGGGGATTTAACCCCCAGTAGGAATATCAGACCTACCATCACAAAGGGTCCAAAAATTACTGCAGAAGGGTCGACAAACCGGGAACGAAATCATAGGGAAATTTTATCCTGAACTGCCCCCAGTATGCAGACTTGAGAAGAAAAATGGGCCACTTTCCTAGCCCCAAGACAAACTGTATGGCGTTGATAATCTGAGGCAGCGGCTGCCTTTATTAGGAAATCCAAAAACCAATCTAGTGGGAAGCAGAAGAAGAAACTAAAAAAAAAATAATGTATTTATATTGTTTAAAAAGTTTTTATTTTGTTTTTTCCTGTATAAACTTCGCTTTGCTTACTTTCTTTTTTTCCCCTAATCTTTTTGCCCACAGTGTGGATAAAAAAGATTTCTGAATGGGCTTTTTTTGTCTCAAAAAAGGGTTATCGCCCTGTTATCCTAGGTCCCCCTTTTGATGGGTGGCCGTTTTCTGTATCCACTGTATTGGGAACATTGCTCTTTGGTCAATTGTCGTTTGGGAATCTGTTTAAAGGGAAAATTTAATTTGTTTTTTGATGAAGTTCAACGATGTTTTCCCCAGTTTTTCCCGAGTCTTTTTTTTTTAAAAACGTCCTTTTTTGAACCCCCGCATTCGGGGGAAATTTTATCCTGTCATGATATTTTTTTTTTATTGGGGTCAGAACCGGTTTCTTCTATTAAAATTGTTTAAGTGGTGGATATGAATGAAAGTTTTCCCTTTTTTGTTCATGTCAAATCTGTACAGGTTTTACTTTAAATTATCCCCATATTCTATTTGCCTAAACCTGATTGAATGAGGTTGAATGAGAGCAATTGTACGGGTTGGGCCCAAAATATCTGATTTCACCGCTTTTCCCGACTTTGTCCCATTTTTTGTTCATTATTATTTGCAAATACATTCAATATCTTTCTATACTTTATTTTCCAACCTTGGCTAAATTGGGTTTTTAACATTGTGATTGAAATTTGAATTTTTTTAAACTATATAACCGACCTATGCCCCAACCAGGGGTTAAAAAAACACAGGAAAAAGAGAAATCAGATAAGAAAAAAAGATGGAATATGTTCCCCTTGAACAGAAATGACCAAAGAATCACAAAGGGGGAAATGCATGGGGGGGCAAAGGGTTTAAGAAAAAAAGAACACCCCAGGGGAAAAATGATTCAAACTTTTTAGAAGGCAAAAATCAGACTCAATTGAAAAAAATAAAACAAGAAGAGACCAATAAGAAATGAGGAAAATTTGAAAAACAGTTGGAACAACACCTGCTATTAGATTTATTGAAAACAGAGACTCAAATGGTTTGGCCACTTGGTCAGAATGAACCCGAATACACCAGTTGCAAGAGCGTACAACCTGAAAATGGAATCATCAAGAGGAAAGGGCAGACCAAGAAAAGATGGGTTGATGGAGTTACAGACATCTTAAAACTCCACAATACCACACCATATCAAGCGACAGAGCGTGCATTATCTCGGAAACCAATTATCAGTTAAACCTGCTACGTCTAGTGGCAAAAAAGCAGAGAAGGACAAAAGAAAGATTGAATAGAAGAGATTGAACGACTTGCCAGGGATAGAACGGTAGGGAAAAATTGCTTACAGGTCCTATGCACTGTATAACGGTACAAGAGTAATATAATAATAATTCTCCCCAATCTAATTATTCTTGTTTATATGGCCAACAAGATGGTTGAGACACATTCAGAATATGGTAGAATACACAAAGTTTCCTTATATAGTGAATTGCAGATGAGTATAAGATCTTGGAACTTTTCGAAGCAATCAACAAACTTTCAAATGGCAAGGCGTCAGGACTTGAACATGACTTGACACGTGTGCTCTGACCTCCTTCACAATATCTCCAACAGTGCCACCTACTAACTGTACTAATTCGATGTTGATTGATGAGCCTACTCATATGTCAGTTGTGCTGTTCTTTTCTGGTCACTTCAATATTCAACCCAAGCTCTTGCAATCCAGCTGTTGATGTGTATTGGTTTATATGAAAGTCCTCTTTGCTGTCACTTTCTATGAAGATGCTCAGAATGTCAAATCTAAATGTCACCCAATATGGTGGTAGACCCAGCCAGCCTGATTGCTCTCTCACTGCCATCGACACCAATGTGCCCCAGAATGAAGATGAACATAATTCTGCAAAATGTTGGTGCTTGGAGTGATTCAGTCCATTGCTTGTGCACCAAACCAACCTTTATTTTCTGTGAACAATTGCCATTTTCTCCTCTTAACCTTGGTCATCATGGTTCCTGTTCTGTTCTTATCCACAAAGTTTCAACTTGAAGCTTTAATTTAAAACAAAAAAACCAAACAGTAAAGCCATTTATGCAAAGTAGTACAAACTTAATTTTTGGTCCCTGGATATTTGAGCCATGATATATGTCTGAGTCATGGCAAACGACTGAGAATAATAAAGTCAAGCTGCAGGCATTCACTAACAGATATCTTTGCAGTATACTTCAGATCACATGGTCAGAAGTGATCATAAACAGAGAATTATGGAGAACTGGTCAGAAGCCAATACACTGGGCATTCATGAGAGAAACTCAAAAAGTTGCAAAAGAATGAACACACTCTCAGGAAACAACTAAACAACATAACCAAGTATGCACTTGACTGGAACCACAGGAAAACAGAAAAGTGAGGAGACCAAAAACTAACAACTACCTGGCGAAGAACTGTGGAAGAGAGGAGACCAAAAAAAAAAAGCGAAGAACTGTGAAAGAGCAGGTGATAGGGATCAGGGTCTTGTGGGTGAAACTAAAGACAACAGTCCAAAATAGAGTTTGAGGAAGAGTGATATTTGCATCCTTAAGTTATCTGCATCCAGAAAGTTTAGATTTAGTAGTAATGAGTTAGCAGTAGATTTAATAGGTGTTCACAGGTTCAGGCAGAAGGACGGAGGACTTTGAAAATAGCTCTTTACTTTTTAAATAAAATAGTTCTATGCTTTAAACTTGTCTTCTCCATTTCCTCAAAGTCAAAGTAAAGTTTACTAAGTTAAACTACCACCTAAAATTTGTTAGTAATTTTCCTACCTCCCCAACCTCGAAAAATGGATATTGATACCCATGGTAGATTTCGACAACTAAAGTTTTCAGGCTGAATTTAAAGTTAAAACAATTCTCAAATGAGAGTTTGAAAATAGTTGAATTGCCTAACTACTATGAAATGATAAATGAACAACAACCACTGAGACTGCTGCACAATGTAAAAAGTGAAATATTTTTTAAAACTATGCAGGGGGTCCACTATGAAAACTATGCTCCACGATATTTGTTTGGAATAAATTTCCAATAGCATAATCATATATAAGTTGCGTTTTTAGCAGTGAATTATTTAAAATTGTACAAACATATTTGGAAAAAAGTCACAACTGGAAACAATACATACTTTTGCAAACCGTTCAAACACTATGACTAGTCTACCTACAGAAGGCGGAAGTATGTCGGAAGTGGAGACAAATAGTAACCTCAACAAATAAATGTTTTATATTTGTAATTGAAATTTGTTGTACCTGTGAGCACCCTAATCCATCCAAAGACTCCATTATAGTATTTCCAACTGATTGTCCATGTGTGTTGGAAACTATCGCTGTCAACACAAGTAAAGACAACAGAAACGATATGGACGCCATATTTTATTACTAGATTGCTGCGACTCTCCTGTGCTTCTGTTGCTGTAGGTAGCATGTAAAACGATTGGTCCATCTTTGACAACAGTCTTTACCTGTGAGGTTGACAAAAGTTACATGACCTACTTTAAAAAAACAAGACACCTTGTATAACTATCTATCATTAAAAACAAAATAAAAGAAGATAGATTTACATAACAAATTACATGTTATCTTGGATATAGATAATGAAGTCTGGTTGAAATATATAAATATTTTAGATTTTCAACATCACCATGTGCCAGATCGTATCGCGTATTCTATCACAGAACACAACTTTTGCAGTGTGTGATTAAACAATTTGTGGTGAATTCAGAACATATAAATTACAATTTAACAAGGCAAGGATGCAGTAAGAATATGTAACAAAGTCGAAACATGTAAAACGAAGATATGTAGTTTAACAAAATACAAAAGGATGATACTGCGACGTTTAGCTCTGTCTTGCTTTAGCACTTTATAAAACTACCTTACTTTGCTTTTACTTGTTCAATTTTACAAAAGCAGAGAAAAAATCAATGCAAATAAAATTGTATTTGAATCGACGTTTCGACCAATATGCCTTAATCAAGGTAATAAACTGAAAAAATACCGAAAATAAATCTAGTGAGGGGATTTAAAACACGAAGTGAAAGAGTAGCATTAGTGAAAAACCGCCCCATATGGGGGTGTTTGTGGCTGAGTGTTTAAGCCGTTGACTTGCGTTCCGAAGTCGTGTGTTCGAACCCGGACCGCGACGTTCTATTCCCGAGTGAATTTTTCACGGAGAGCCCTAGCTCCGTTGCTGGAGCTACGGAGTTCATGCTTTGGGCAAAGTTTTCGGCATGTTACGTGCCATTTCTGCTAAGAGGGACCTATGCAATATGGGATAAAACTTGATGCAATGAAGTCAATCCTTCGTTTGTAGACTCTTTTAACTAATTCATAGAGTGGAATATGATAACCGATTAGTTGCATACTAGCTTATGTTCCCTAAGACTTGCAACCTGAGTAGTTATACAAGTTTCTCACCCGTTCCCTCCGTTGTTATCATGTCTTACCTCATCCATGCTTCTTTGTATGCTGTTATGTTCTAGTTAAAGTAACTTACAAACTAGATCAATACACACAAACATAGCCTACGATACATATCTTCGCTGAAGTAGCTATGAAATTCTTTGATGGTCAAAGTTATGTGTTAGTTTTGGCTGAAATCGGATGCATGTGTCCTAAACGTGTAGAAGTCTATGCGTTTAGGGGCCTACCAAACCAATGTGCAACGTATACACGTTCTTGCAAAGATCAAACATATCACAAAGAGTGATTAAAATTGGTCGTAAAGAACGAACGCGAAGAAGAAGAAGATGTGTTAGTTGACAAACATGACACGCGTACATGGTTCTTTCTTTAGATCAATACACACAAACATACGATACATATCTTCGCTGAACTAGCTATGAAGTTCTTTGATGGTCAAAGTTATGTGTTAGTTGACACACATGACACGAGTACATTGTTCTTTCTTATTCTTTCTTCTTGTCTGTAATCTGCTTTGTCTCATAGCGTCAGGATAACAAGAAATTACTAGAACAGGCATGCCGAGTGGTTACCGGGGCCCAAATTTGGGGTGTAAAGAATAGTACCACTGTTACCTGCCATGCATGTCGTAAGAGGCGTCTAAGGAGGTTTGGTTGAAATCGGATGCACATGTCCTAAACGTGTAGAAGTCTACGCGTTTAGGGCCTACCAAACCAATGTGCAACGTATACACGTTCTTGACAAAGATCAAATATATCACAAAGAGTGATTAAAATTGGTCGTAAAGAACGAACACGAAGAAGAAGACTAGAGCGGGCTTTTGTGTGAACATCATAAACAGTGTTTTTCGCCGCCTCTGTAATTTCTGAGGTCAATCTTTTGCGTGGACGTCCTTTTGCTTTGTATCCAATCTATCGTAGTAACATTGCTCTTTGAGGCACACTGTCTGTTGGTAATCGGTTAGTATGACAGAACCTTTTTATTCGTTGTTTCCTCCAGAAGGTCAGTCCTGATGTTATACCCACTTTTTCTGATGTCTTCTATTTCTAAACCGGTGTCTTCATGATACTCTCAGTATTTTGAGTAGACACTTCATCTCTGTCGTGACCAGTTTTCTCATTGTTTGATGTCAGCGTTCATGTGTGGCATGATAGCATAATGTGAAGACAAAGATCGTGTTGTGCAATGCTTTTTTAGTATTCATGGTGACATGCTTGCAATTGAAAATTTATGCAATTTGTCCTATGATTTGATTTGTTTTATTGCATCTTTGTTGGATTTCGATAGTTATTCTTCCATTTGCAGAAAAAAATGCTTTATAGTCTAATGCTAAATACAGTCTTTAACTTGTTTTAATTGATGTTTGTAGATGGAGATAATGGTAGTGCTTTCCCCTCTAGAAAATGTCACTGGCAATACAAAACTGCAATGAAAAAAATAGACATACGAACGAAATATTATTTTTAATTATTTGTTGGTATGTGAAAAGTGCCTTATTCTAAAGTGCCTTCTTCTGTTTCTTCACCTTTCAGCTCCCAACGGATTCAACTCCCAACGGAGCACAGGTCTTCAACAAACTTTTTGAGCTCCTTCCTATTTCTCTTGCCATCCATTCCAATTTTCGTCATGTCTTGCCTATCATTTTAATATCAGTCTCCAGCTTTCTTCTCCATGTATTTCTAGGCCTCCTCTACTCCTTTCCATGGGGTTCCAAAACAGTGCCTGTTTTGCTAATCCTTCACGGTTGACCTTATCAATGTGTGTCATATATCTTCGCCAGTCTTGCCTATCATTTATCAGCGTCTTTCTTTCCAGTATTTCTAGCTTCATTTCCATCCCAGTGCCTTTTATCTAGTTACCTATCAATTGTGTCTTTCCCGACGTTTTCTAGCTCTTTTCCTCAATCTTATTCTATTCCGCATCGTTCTAAGATCCCATCTATTTTTTTATTAATAAAAATCCAGTTGCGTAGGTCTGTAGTTTTCTGACGTTTTCTTTGCCTTCTTCTTCTGCAGAATTTGTATTCTTTATTCCCGCTACAGTTGACTTGAAAAAGACCACATCATTTTTTGTGAACAATAATGATAAAGTTGCATATTCATCTTTGTTCTTATTTTTATTGATGCGTTCATTGATGTCTGTTCCCTCACAATGTCATATTTAAAATGTTGAACTACATAGTATACACTCTATTTTGTCTTCACACATTGATTTTATAATGTACATACAATCTTGTTTTTTTCTTCGCTAAAATAACATTTATTCTGGCATCAAAATGAAAACTGTCATCTTATTATACCACATTCAAAAGCACATGATTTCTTAATAATGTATCAATGCCAACCGTAACAATTTATCGCGAACTTTCTACAAATGCAATATCCAGAATTGCCAACATATTTAGATTAAAGTGTGAACAAGTACACTTTGATGTGAGTATTTTAACTTGATTATTAAATCAAATGGAAAAATTCAAAACAGGCGTCTGCGCAATATTTTGGAAAACCATCAAATCTACACCAATTGTAGAAATGGAAAAGGCAGCCAACATCCAGCCTTGGAAGACAGAAGAAGGAGAAAAGTGATTCTACAGACTGAAAGGATCAAATGGATGCCTCACCATCCACTACATGAAAAATGGCGCTAGGACAAAAACAGACTAAAGCGTACAAGTCTAAACCACAAAGTAAAAGAAATAGGAAAGTCATACTTGGAACTACTAAATCATAACTCCATACGAGAGGAATTACTTTTTGATCACTGGGAACCAGACTCAGTGGCTCTCAGCTGCTCAACCTCCATCCCTAAATTGTTAAGCAAAGATGCCGAGCCTAATCTAGTGAAGAAAGCAGTTTCAGTTTCAGTTGGAATATCTTCATTGCACTCCGGACATGTCCATAGGTGCTCCGATCTCCTTCACAATATCTCCAACAGCGTCCAGCGACTGACCGTACCAGTTCTATTTTGATTGATGAGCCGACTCGTATACCTGTTGTACCGTTCTTTTCTTGCCACACCAATCTTCAAACCCAGTTTTGCAATCTAGTAGTTGACGTGGATTGGTTTAGATGAAGGTCTTCTCTGCGGCCACGCTCTATGAGAAAGCAACTACAATGGAACATCTCCATTACATGTTTCTAGAAGACAGCTGGATAAGAATTTACACAGATGGATTGGCAATGGAGGCAACCATGAATGGTAGAGCAGGAGTGTACATTAGGCACCCAGATGCTACTACTGTGTCTCTAGCGGCCCCTACTGGAAGAATATGTTCCAATATATATATATATACGTTACATAGGACATGCAAACAATTTCTCTATACCATTTTATCCATGACTACTCGTTCAATCTGTTCGTACCGTTACATATTACAAAGAGCTTACAAACAATTTCCCCATACCGCTCTATCCTGGCAACTCGTTTAATTAATCTCTTCATTGGAATTAAGTCTGGTATTTCTCGTTTCTCTCTGTAAATTGTGATTGATGGTTCTCATGTTTTTTTTCCTCTTTTTTTTTTTTGTAAAACCCCTTTGAACATTTCAATGCCTGCTTTGTGATTCCTTGATCGTTTCAGAGTATGAAAATCATATCTTCATCTCCTCTTTCAATAGATTGCTGATTAAGTATTAATACATGTTAAGAGATACAAAACGGAATATAATTGTTATAGTCTGTCCATTAATTCGTGAGCACGTTTGAAATTGATTTTCTCGAAAACTACGTGTTGGATCTCAGTGATTTTTGCAAGCAGCCTTAGAATATCCATGACGCTAGAGAAATATTTTTTCCAAGAAAATTTGATGTAGTTTGAAATATTTCTTCTTCAGGTTATATTAAAATCAACCTCACCGGATTGTACACAATAGTAACAGATCTACGGTACACAGATGCGTTGTTCTAAAAATACATTATGGTAACATTGAAATATCGTGAGTAAACAACAATTTCACGGAATTCCGTGCACCTAACCCAGTCGACTTTGAAAGCGGAAAGCATATGACGTTATAATTGGGATACCGTTGTATAGTTATAGGTGTATCTCGCTATTTGTATGAAGCTATTGTATCATATTTGTTGGCTTATCAAAACTGACATTGATATCACATTCATAATGAGTCTGAAGTGCACATTTATAACAATGCAGAAGGTTACAGTTTTACTATACCAACACTTCCGTAGGGAATCTAAGAGAGGTCATCTATATTGCGATATTCATAACCTGAGAAACGAACGCAACTGGCGCTTGGTCTGAACAGAGAATACTTTTCCCGATGGATTAAACAGGACACAAAGTGCACTAATGTCAAGCAAGGAAGGAAAAGAACAATTGACTTTGACACAGATGTCATAAGAAGGGAGCTCTTGAAAATGTTTGCGACAAATCAACTTGTTACTCTCAGGAAACTGAAATTAAAACTACAATCAGATTGCAGCATAGACATTTCTAAAAGTACTCTATGGAAAATTGTAAGAGCCGCCGCTTCACCTTCAGAAAAACTATAGGCGGCAGGAATATTACTTGTGAAAAGCCACATTTAATTGCTGCCCGAAGTAAATACCTGAGGCAGATCCGTGAGCGGCGGAGGCAAGGCTATGATATTGTATATTTGGACGAATCCTGGGTCAATGCTCACCACACCAATGCTAAAGAATGGCAATCAGTAGACGGTGAACAGAAAAGAAAAATACCAAGCAGCAAAGGCCAGCGTATTATATTAACACATGCAGGAAGCAGTGAAGAAGGTCTTGTCCATGACGCTGGACTTATTTTCCAATCAAAAGTACCGACGGTAGGGACTACCACACAGAAATGAATGGACATATTTTCAGGCACTGGATGGAGAAAGATCTACTTCCAATTCTAAACAGACCATCATGCTTGGTAATGGATAATGCATCCTATCACAACGCAGTATCAGCGGAAGACAAAGTACCAACTGCATCAAATACAAAAGATCAAATTAGGACTTGGCTTGCTAAGGAAAATGTCAGCTTCGATGATACATATTTGAAACCCGAGTTGTTGCACCTGGTGAGGATGACAAATAAGACAAAGGTGTTTCATATTGACAAAATCATTGCGGAATACGGCCACACGCCTTTGCGGCTACCTCCATATCATGCTCACCTCAATGCGATAGAGCTTGTCTGGGCTAAAGTAAAAAAGCAAGTTGCCGAACAGAACAGGACGTTTAAAATGTGTGATGTTGAAGTTCTGACACGTGAGTCCCTCTCAATGATAGACATGCAGTTCTGGAAGAAGTGTTTGAACATGTGCTCCGAGAGGAAGACGAGTACTGGCACCGAGATGGATTACAATTTGTCCAGCCAGTAACAATTATCAACCTCATGGAATCGTCAGATTCGGGATGATACAAATCATATTTTGATTACAGACTGAGAAATAGCAACGTATACATTTCCATATCCAAATGCGTCTACCATCATACAATTTGTGGTGAAGTTAAGACACCCTGGGGTCTAATGGTGACCGAAGGGAGGACTAACTGTTGCATATTGTATCCAAGTTCACGATTGCACATAAAGGGCAAAACACTTAATTACTTGACCTATCAAGTTAATATGGAGATACACCTATGAATAGAATTGACATGGACAAATTCTAGGGATTACTGTAAAATCTAAAATTTGAGCCCCCGTATTTGCAATTGTCATAAAAGATCAAAGGAATTCGCCGATGTGCAAAATCCTATGCATCTATGGACTACTGGTTAGCTTTATTTTAGCGTCATGGATATTCTAAGGCTGTATGCAAAAAATCACTGAGATCCAACAGGTAGTTTTCGAGAAAATCAATTTCAAACGTGCTCACGAATTAATGGACAGACTATAGTTACAAATAAACGTGATGATTTTGTGTGTACACCGGATGAGTTTGTACTGAGATATGATAAATGATGCAAAGAACATATAATGTGAGCTCAAGTTTGATCACATAATTTGATCATCATCAAGTAGCTTGTCCTGAGCAGAACTTTGCCACATTAACAGTGTTTTGGAATTTCTCTATCTCTCATAGGCCAGATGTCCTGCATCTGCAGCGGTCATGCTCGAACCATCAGTTACATCCTGAATCCATCTTCTCCGTGGTTTTCCTCTTCTCTTCTTTGCCGGATGCCTTCTTCCATGATGTTCTTCTCCAACCCGTCGTGTCTCTTTATATGTCCGAAATACCTCAATTTTCGAATTCTTACTTACATTATCTTTAGTACGATCTTTAGTATTTATCTCGTATGTCAGCTTAGCTTACGCCATCAACAAAAGAACTATATTCTTCTCTGCATTTGGGCACTTTCTGTAATGTGTTCATTTATTTGAAGGTCTGGGGCGTTCAAAACGCTTCAGGAGAGGTTGAGATGTGGGTGGTATCATTTTGCCACCCGCTATACTACTAGTTGTAATTCATTTTTTTAGTTCCTGTTTTACTGTTCACCAACAGTTGGTCCTAGATCTTCCCCATTTTTGAGTTCCTGTTCTACTGTTCACCAACAGTTGGTCCTAGATCTTCCCCATTTTTGTTCACGTGTTCATCTCAGTGCAGATTTCGTGACATAGTTAGCCTCTTGAAGTAACACATGTCCAATCCATCACCAGCGTTTCTTTTGAATTTCACATTATTCACATCACGAAGGTGGAAATATTTAGGTCATGTTCTTAGATCAGACGAAAAGAGACTAAATCGACAAGTCCTTATGTGGTCACCAGTTGGGAAAAGAAAACGCGGAAGACCTAAAACCACTCTTCGAAGAACAATCCTGCAAGAAAGTAAACTATTGGAATGTAAAGCCATACGAGATCTCCAACTGCTAGCAACCAACCGCATCACATGGAGATATAAAACCTCTGCCCTATGTGCCGCCTTTGGCACGAAAGGAACAAACTAACTATTCACATTATTCTACTGACACTGTGTTTGATTGATTGATTGATAGGACCATCATCGTTGCAATGTGATGAGCAGCCATGTGTGCTCCGATCTCTTTCTTACACAGGAAGATCTCAGCTGCAGTGCACGAGCTCCGTAGCACCGACGAGGGTCTGCGGTGTAATTTTAAAGATGGTGAAGATATTTATATAGGAATTTTTATTTTAGTCTTTTCTAATGAATTTTGCCCGGACAGCGGTTTTCCAGTTGGAACACAATACAGAGGAAGGCCACGAATAGAGAAGAATGGTGTGCGTTTGTTGCTGCCCTAAACGTCAAGGGCGTAACAGGCTAAGAGAGAGAGCGAGAGAGAGAGAGAGCGGCTTTCCAGCCTGCTCTTCTTGATTTTGAATTGTCAAGGGTTCTTTAACGTGATGAAATTGAACACAGGACCTACGTTTTATCGCCCGTCTCCGATAGGACTAAGAACTCGATCTAACCTACACTGAGATCAGGTGAACTGTAAAAATAGACCACACCGTTCAGAAAGTAATGACAAACTACTGATCGTATAAGTGGTGCCTAGAAAATCTACGACTCGTTTACTGTTGTTGATGGCTACGTCCTGTAAAGGATATGTCACGATTTTCATTTCATATTTTAGGTGACATATTCACTCCCTATTGATAATTGGATTTACGCTGCTTACGATGTTTATAAGGCTATGCTTCAGTGATTTCAAAAAGAAATGGTTGTCAATAACTGAAATGCATATATACATAACTACAACAATGTACAAGGAAGTGTGAATGACAATTTCGTGTATACGTTCAAAGAAATTATAGATATACACTGAATGACTACATATTACATAATGATTCTGCAATCAATATAGCAGCAGCTCTACACAAATTATTTGTAATCAAACATAAAGAATGTTATGTTATGCGATCGACGTCATGGCACATTGGACATTCCCATGCGTGCTCTTGTCCTCCGCTGCTACAGCCATCCTAAAGTCCATTTGCTAACTGTACACATGAGAAATTGCTTAGTATACCTTCTCTCTCTATCACGAAGACGACACTGTCTGTTATGTCCAAACGTAACTCCTAATTCTTGCACTCGTTCCAGTGTCTGACGCATAACCTAAAGCATAAAGGACATTGTCTTGAAGAGAACATATAAATATCGTATGCGTAACACAAGTAACACTGGGCAGAAATGGTCTGTTTTCGTTATGACGTGAACTGGATTAATCAATCGCAGAAGGGTATTTCCGAAGTTCAGTGATGTCATTTGATGACAAACACTGTTGTTTGTTTGACACTAACGGCTGTGTATGGTTGCACACATTTGGTTTAATGCAATGATTAGTATTGCTGTGGAGTCTAAGGACTGGTTTCCCTATTGTTTCCTATACAAATAAATGGTGCCACGAACTGTCACAGCAACATCAGCTTTTACAAGTCTTAATAAAACATGGGATAAAATATGGAATAAAATTACGGATGTTAGGGACTTATTGCCTGGTTGTAGATGTCTACGGTAAAAAAAAGTATGATTTTCTCCACTTCCCTTGTATCATTTTCTTAGTAGAGGTATTTTGGTCAAAACGTCGCTGTTTTTGTATATTGTTTTTGTACTTTGTAAAACTACTGTAATTTGTTTTACGTGTTACGAGATAAATATGGAACTATAAGTTATATAGTTTTAAAACTAAATTAAAATATGGAACTATAAGTTATATAGTTTTAAAACTAAATTAAAATATGGAACTATAAGTTATATAGTTTTAAAACTAAATTAAAATATGGAACTATAAGTTATATAGTTTTAAAACTAAATTAAAATATGAACTATGTATATAGTTTTAAAACTAAATTAAAATATGGAACTATAGTTATATAGTTTTAAACTAAATTAAAATATGGAACTATAAGTTATTAGTTTTAACTAAATTAAAATATGAACTATAGTTATATAGTTTTAAAACTAAATTAAAATATGGAACTATAAGTTATATAGTTTTAAAACTAAATTAGGAATTTTCTATTTACTATCTACGAATTGTGTTTTTAAAGTAAGAAGTTATAAGATAAAGACACGTTTTATAGTATCACATAAAGTAAGCGATGTTGAGTTATCCCTAACACGTACCAGCGAGCGATGGAAAATAACTAAAGATATAGAAAGTAAATTGAATGCTTTTGAAAATAGATGTCTACGAAGAATAATGAACATAAAATGAAACGAATTCATAAGTGGTGATGAAATCAGAGAAATATCTGGTCAACTACTACTAACAACTGTTATAATTAAAAGAAGATATGGATATGCTGGGCATACTCTAAGGAAAAAAGATTAAGGAGTCATAATGCAGTCATTAAAGGGGGAGACAAAGGGTTCAATAAGAAAATACATCATGGGAAACCCGGAACCAAACTTTACTGTCAGAGGCGAGAAATATCCCACACAATTCCATAGAAGAGATTCAACGAGTTGCTCGGGATAGAGCAGTATATAACAATTATATGCACTCCATATGTAACGTATAATAGTACTGAAGTATATAACAATAATGATTAGTATTGTTGTCAAATCTGTGGATTATGCTTCCCTATTGTTTCCTACAGCAGAGCTACGGTGACTACCCTCCAACAGGATATCCCTGAAAAAAAAAAAACTCACACTGTTAATCATGTGATAATATGCGGACAAATTCCTGTCAACTAGTAAACAAGAAAGAAAGACAATTCATGTGTTCAAATTATGTATTTCAAAACTCCATATAATGACAAATTTCGATGTTGACTAATCAATCATTTTGCATATTTGGTATGTCGTTCTTTTCGGGTTGTACAAATATCGACACTCGTCTCTCTCAATCTTTGACAGTGCGTGGAAGTCATATCTCTGAAACTCCTTTGCTCGAAAAGACTATCAATGTGTTAAGAATGACAATCTGGTCCATTGTAACTCCCTCTCATATCGTGGTTCTACGTGTCTATTTGCCAGCTCGATCATTACTCTTGACTCTGGTGTGTCCAGGAATTAAAATGAATGTGATTTCTCTGATCTTGGTCTGAGTCAGTAACTCCAACCAGTGTCGAGAACCTTTTCGGTTTTGACTTTACAAATCATGGTCATGGAGCCACTGAGTAGGAAAACACAAGAGTAATTATGAGATGCCAACGCCTCCATAACCGACATTGTCAAACTACTGGTGGTTGTTGCGTAGACCCCACTGTTCTCTCTTATTATTTTCCCCTCCGAACGTGTCGAAAAAAGCCCACGCAAATCGTTGTTGGCGACTGACTTAACCATCGATATAAATAACTACATCTGTTTCGTTGATGTTGTAATTCAAGAGGGCCTCAACCTTCGCGTTAATTAGTTAATTAGTAATTCATTACTTTATTGATAGTTTTTTAAAAATGGATATAATAAATGTGAAAACTGTGATAACTGTGAAAACAGTCTGAAAGTGAGAGTCGGACAGAAATTAATTTCTCTCCTGGTTAAATTACAGAAAGTTCACACATGCTCCCAAAGGATATCTTCCGTCTGACTCAGCCATGAACTGCCTCTCATGAGCCAACACCTTTTCTCTTTAAGTTCTTCATGGAAGAGACGTTCCTTGTCTACGTTAATTTTTAGTTATGATGGAACCATTCAAGTTTGAATTATGTTAGTAATAGGGGGAGGTCAAGGAGAAATACCATTGCCATTCCTTGTGTATCTTTGGTGTATACCAGGATTATACGCAAGGCCTCATTCTGTATTCTTTCCAGTCTCACTATCTGTGTATAAAACTGTGAGGGCTGAGTATGTATATTCTATACATGATAGAACGAGGCCTTGGTACAGTAATACAAGAAAGCATTGCTCAATGTCAGCAGCCGTCATGATTCTCAGTACAAATAATAGCCGTCCATCGCAAGCGATGATGACAACAATCTCAGACGTGTACTGTTGCACCTCTCTGGTGTGTGCGGAGGTGACTGTAGAGTCCAATCCTAGAACAGAATCCCCGACCACAGGTGGGGCATACATGATCAAGGTTAGACATGTGCGTGTTGTGTGCTCTGTTTTTTTCGCGCTGCTCGTTTTCTCTGTGACTCAACAATACGATGATTCTCAGCTATTCGGGTTCCTCTTTGTTGTTACAGCGCCACATTTGGCGATCTTGCGCAAGGGATTCCCAGCACGTATTGTCTATATCGAAGCATTTCAGAGACACTTTAAGAGTGTCTTTAAAGCGTTTTTCTGTCCACCAGCTAAACGTCTGCCCCTTCAAGCTCGCCATACATCAACTGTTTTGGGATGCGTTTATCAGGCATTCGAGCAACGTGACCGACCCATCTCAGTTGGGCCTTCTGCAACAGGGTGTTGACGCTTGGGATCTTTGCTCTTGTGAGGACTTCGCTGTCTGGAATTTTGTCCTGCCAGTTTATTTTTAGTATTCTGCGTAGACAGCTTGTGTGGAAATGGTTTAATTTTCTTGCGTGTCTGCTATACACTGTCCATGTCTCGCTTGCGTTCAGCAGCGTTGTTAGCACTATGGCCTGGTAAACTTTCAGCTTTGTGACTATGCTTATCCCTTCCGTTCCCACACAGTGACACGTAACCTTCCGAACGCAGCACTGGCTTTGGATATCCTATTGTGGACCTCAGAATCTATGTTTGCCGATCTGGATAGGAGGCTGCCAAGATAAGCAAAGTTGTCCGTTGACTGGAGACGCTGGTGTTTAATGTTGATGACTGGATCGTAGTACTGTTCTCTAGGGGCGGACTGGAACATGACCTCTGTTTTTTGGTGTTAATGGTGAGGCCAAACCTATCACAGGCCATTGAGAACTTGTCCATGTAAGTCTGCATTTCTTCCTCAGAGTTGGTAGCGAGGGCACAGTCATCAGCAAACAACAGGTTTGAGATAGTTGATTCTTTTACCTTGGTGGAGGATTTTAACCTCCGAAGATTGAATAGGTTACCGTCTGTCCTGTATCTAATCTTTACCCCATGTTCGTCGCCTTCCCAAAAGACATCCGTGAGCATGGCAGCAAACATCATGCTGAAGAGTGTTGGGGCCAGTACACAGCCCTGTTTGACGCCGTTGGTGACATGGAAGGCTTCCGACAGCTCCCTTCGTCAAGTACACGTGCCATCATGCCCTCGTGAAACTGTTGGACGATCTTGATGAATTTCCTTGGGCATCCAAATTTTCCATGATCTTCCATAGACCCTCCCTGTTAACCGTGTCGAAAGCCTTTGTCAGATCGACAAAGACCATATAGAGGTTACGGTGCTGCTCTTGGCATTTCTCCTGTAGTTGGCGAGCAGCAAATATCATGTCTGCTGTTCCACGACCTGCTCTGAAGCCACATTGGGTCTCAGGGAGTAAGTCCTGTTCCAGGTGATCGATTAATCGATTGAGGAGGACTCTGGCCAGTATTTTGACAGCGATTGTTACGAGCCTTGGCAATAACGTTGTCGATATGTTCCCTAAAGCATAGACTGCGATTAGACTTCCTCCCCCAAATAGTTCACAGATGCTTTTCGAGTGACTAACGGTTCACATAATTTGACGCTTTGTTGGAGACCCAACCAGAACTGGGGTTATCTTTTAAAAAATTAACAGAGAAACTATAAATTGAAATTTACAATGTCATTAATTATGGAGAACCATGATAGCAAAACTTTAGTGCGGTTTATCGCTGCACCTTCTTATTCTTCTTCTTCGAAAGCTTCTTATCGACCACTGGTTAATCACTCTGTGTGATTTGTATGTGATCTGAACATAACAGCGATTGTACGTTGTGCCAGATATGCGCCTAAAAGAAGGCCAGTACATCCGATTTCTGTGATGATTTTAAGTTACTTGGGTAGCTTCTCTAGGTCGCAGTGGAATATGTTTTGCTTCCCTTGTGGGCTCCGACACCACACGGTCGATCGCTGCAGCAGAGACGTCGCACTCTATCAAAGAATCACATATGCCGTTATGCAGATGTTCGTATATAGTTATCAGATGTTCATATATCGTTATGCAGATGTTCGTATATAGTTATCAGATGTTCATATATCGTTATGCAGATGTTCGTATATCGTTATCAGATGTTCATATATCGTTATACAGATGTTCGTATATCGTTATACAGATGTTCATATATCGTTATACAGATGTTCATATATCGTTATACAGATGTTCATATATCGTTATACAGATGTTCATATATCGTTATACAGATATTCATATATCGTTTTGCATATGTTCATATGTCGTTATGCAGATGTTCGTATATAGTTATACAGATGTTCATATGTAGTTAGTCAGATGTTCATATATAGTTATGCAGATGTTCATATATCGTTATACAGATGTCCATATATCGTTATACAGATGTTCATATATCGTTATACAGATGTTCATATATCGTTATACAGATGTTCATATATCGTTATACAGATGTTCATATATCGTTTTGCATATGTTTATATATCGTTATACAGATGTTTATATATCGTTTTGCATATGTTCATATATCGTTATACAGATGTTCATATATCGTTATACAGATGTTCATATATCGTTATACAGATGTTCATATATCGTTTTGCATATGTTTATATATCGTTATACAGATGTTCATATATCGTTATGCATATGTTCATATATCGTTATACAGATGTTTATATATCGTTATACAGATGTTCATATATCGTTATGCATATGTTCATACATCGTTATGCAGACATACCATGTTTATCAGTCAGTCTGTCTCCCTGTTATTAGTTCTGCGAATCCACATAGAATATGTCAAGAAATAAAAAAAAAGGAATGTACTTTTCGTTCTCAGATGAAGTACCATACTGTCTTCAAACATCGCTAACACGCTTATCTGCTGTATAATTACGTCTTATCTTAACTTTTGTCCCAAACTTATCGTTCCAACACTGTTATACAATATTGTCGCAAGGGGGCGGTTCCCGTCGATAACATACCTATCTCTGTTCTAACAGTAACACTAATGCATCGTACAGCGCACCACATGTATAAATAGTTTACATTCGCTGTAACATTACGTCAACTTAACACTAGAAGAATGAAAGGTCTGAACTCTATCCTGGCTCTCTGAATCATCCCTTTCGCTTAGAACGAAAATATAACATCTGTTATTTTATGCTGACGTCTGGAAGTCTGACTGAAGAATGAGAGAAAGTAGACTCTCATGTACTTAGAAAACACAATTGCCTGGTTTCCCATGGAAAGTTCTTGCCTCATAGATATACTATACATATGCGATAAAGCTGTCCAAGACTCTCACGTGATAGACACTGGTGTGCAGTGCAGTCGGTACCAGGTATCATTCTGTTCATTATACGTTGCATCTCGTGGAAGACAAGCATCGCATTGATAGCAAGAAAAGAGACCTGCAGAGTCGTTAATTTTTTTGAATACTAAATTCACAGTAAGTAGCAATTTTAGATTTGAATTTGATATAAATATCAGTTTTTGTTATGTTTGTCACAAAGTGAACTTTTTGTGATCACCCTTGGAAAATACAGTTTTCTGTTTGTTTGTCTGTCGGTCTACCTGTCTGTCGTTTATCTATCAATACGTCAATAATACCACCCATTTTAATTGTCTTTCTGTCTGTCTAGCTGTTTCTCTGCCTACCTGTCTATCTATCTATCTATATACATGTCACTGTTTGTCTGTGCATCCGTAAATTTTCTTTGCATTCTGTCATTCAGTCTGTCTGGCTATCTGTCTGCCTGTCCGTCTGTATATCTGTCCTGCATGTCTACCTGCCCTGTCTCTCAGTCAGTTTGTCTGCAGTATATTATTGGTTCTGCTATTCCCTTAAGCAAATTGCATATGTCAAGAAATAAAACCAAGGAAATATTCTCTTCGTTCTCAGATGAAGACAATTCTGACACTGTGTTTGTTCGCCTCCGTCGTAGCATCGCTGACAGAAGCTCGTAGCTCAGGTAAGCATTGCTGACATCTGTTGTACATTTTGGGCATTCATCATCTCTGACGACCTACTTAAGACATATCAGATCTTAAATCATGCTATAACTCAGCACATGTAATACTATATAATGAGGTTTTATGAACTTAATCTTTTATCAGTACCCCATCTGTATAATTTTATGTTATGTTTGACAACATTCCCTCAGGTTTTCGGGGATTGAGTTGAGCAAAACAACCCAAATCTATAATTATGGATTCTTTCTTTTTTCTTTTGTCCTTCTCTGCTTTTTTGCCGTTAGGCGTAGCAGGTTTAACTGATGATCGGTTTCCGAGAAAGAGTACGCTCGGTCGTTTGATGTGCTGTGGTATTGTGAAGTTTTAAGATGTCTATAACTCCATCAATCCATCTTTTTCTTTGTCTGCCTCTTGCTCTTGATGATTCCATTTTCACGTTGTACGCTGTTGTAACTTGCTTACAGAAATTACAATGAAAACTGACAGGTAGAAACAAGTCAGCACACTACGTTCCTTAGGAAGAATTGTTGTTGTTGTTGTCAAACCACAAGGAAGTCTGAGTTTTCACCTTTTCCTAGAGTGCATCGGAGAGTACTTGACTTTCTTGCAGACACAGAACCTCCACAACTCTAGGCGTAGGCTAGGCTTAGTGTTGCAGAAACCAACAACTCTAGGTTGTAGGAAGGTTGTGTTAGAATCAACAACTCTGGGTGTGTCTAGGCAGTGTTGCAGAAACCTCCAACAACTCTAGGTGTGTAGGTAGACTAGTACAGAACTCAACAACCTGGTGGTAGTACTAGGCTTAGTTTGCAGAAACTTCCAACAACTCTAGGGTGTAGTACTAGGCTTAGTGTTGCAGAAACTCCAACAACTCTAGGTGTGTAGTGCTAGGCTTAGTGTTGCAGAAACTTCCAACAACTCTAGGCGTGTAGTGCTAGCTTATGTTGTGAACCTCAACAACTCTAGTGGTTAGCAGTGAGAAACCTCCAACAACTCTAGGTGTGTAGTGCTAGACTTAGTGTTACGGAGACCCTTACTCAGATAGGGTCCATTAGGAAGGCTACACTGGAAAACTAATAAAAATTATATTTTGCAAAAAGGAGTTTAAAGGCGAAGGATTTACTTCATTGCATCGGGTTTCCAATAACAAGTCGACCCTTTTGTCAAAGAAATGGTACGATACCTACTGAGAGTATTGCACAAAGCACGAACTCTGTGGCGTCAACTTCAATTCTTGAAATCTTCGGAATAAATGCACTCGTGAACCGAATCTTGCGTTCCAGATTCAAACCTGCGACATTCAGAACACACAGTCCCCCGTACAGCTTCTCATTTAGCTAGGTATTTTCCGGCCAGGTTTCATTTAACAGGCCTGCTAGCAGTGGACAGTCTTGCAGTAGGTGCTCTGCCGTCATGTCCGCCTTCTCGCAGTAGCACAGGCTAGCTGTGCCAATTTAAAATTTGTTGTAAAGGTGAGACCGGAGTCTGCTATGGCCTGTACGGAGGCGGAATATGACAACTTGTTTGCTACGGGACAGACCATAGTACTCATCTTTGGCGTTGTGTTGAGAGTGGTTTTACGACCACTTCTATCTATATCGCCATCCGATGGTTGTTTTAGCCTACTCGTAACTGATTTCGTAATCAGTCTGCGGCAATCGCCATCTGCCTTTGCTAGCTTGTCTGCCTCTTCGTTTCGGCTTATATTGCAGCGTGGTGGGATCCACTGTATGACTGTGCGTTTGAGTGAGTTTGTTAATACTCTGAGGATTGTTTTTAGCTCGTTTAGCTCTGTGCCGGTTGAGCTTTTTATTGCCTTGATGGCCGACAGGGCGTCCGTGAATATCACTACTTTGTTATGTGAGGCGCCGCTTCTCTCTAGGATCATTTCAGCGGCTATTCTTAGTGCCTCGGTCTCCGCCCACCTGCCCAGCGTGTTCGTATCGCGTTGGGTGACGGGTGACAAGCCCCCTGTGAGTGCGGTTCAATTCCACGGGCTGGTAGAAAATCCACAAGTTCTCCATATTTACGGTGTTCGTGGCATCGAACCGAAAGGTTACGATGTCCATGGCACCAAGCCAAAGAGCTGAAAGCTCAAGTGCTTCTGGATCGAAAAAGTGCCTCCGTCTCTGAACGGTAGTTGTTTGAATACTTTCCTGTGGCTATCAACTACGTGACCTAGATTGCAATATGAAAAGGGTCACTGTTCACCGTGAACATATTTAAGTTGAGATCCGAGAAACTATGATGAAAAATGAAATATATGTTAAGTACTTCTTCAGTTATATGTTTAACAGATGCCTTTAATCAATTTTCAACTTCTATTATCAATTCTCACAGTTGCTACTCTAACTTTGAAAGTAACTCCACGAGTGATTGTTGAAAATGTGACGGATACAATTCAATTGGAATGCCGTCCAGCTGCTACTCTCAGTGGAGTTTCTATTGGTATCCTAATTCATGTAGAGAGAATTGACGAGAACGGAACAGCAAGTTTAGTAGCATCTCACAGAATAAATTCTCGTGAGGATGGAAATGACAGGTTGGTTTGTATATGACCGTATATACATATATATATATATATATGAATGAAGAAAGAGAGAGAGAGAGAGAGAGAGAGGGATCGAAAGAGGGTGAAATGAAAAAGAAAGAGAGAAAGACTACATTTTCTTAATATTACTTCACCAATTGAATAAGAAGTTTAACCTCTGAAATCGACGAAGATCCGTCTGCATGGCGAGGGACACCAGTCAAATGGTAAAGCAGACTTTCACGCAAAAATCAGTCAGAAGCACCAAACCTTGCGTCATGGCTAACGCCCGAATTCACAGGCGGCCGAACGCAGAAGAAGACAAATAAAGAATTACAAGAATCCCAGGTGTAACGTCGGAGTCAATGAATATGGTAAATAAATAGACAACAAACAAGTAAGTAGGGCCTCCGGAAAATAAAATAGATTACCAAACAAAAAATTCGAAGCACAAACCTTTATTTCTTAACTATAATTGCGAAACACGTAATAACAAAGTACTGTACTTTGACAAAATACAAAAACAATGACAATACACAGCAATGTTTCAACCAAAAGGCCTTTATCAAGCAAACGATACAACAGGAGTGACGAATTTCACAGCACACTATATATGGACGTTGACAAAGATATTACAACGTTATTCTATTCTACATAGTTTTACAAAGATATTCTACAGAGACTATTACAAAAATATTCTACATAGTTTTACTGCAGTCTCCATATATATTGTTGTTCCTTATCTAGCAGGATAGCTAGCTGGTTGTCATTTGAAAACCGCTGGTCTGCACGACTAGGTAATGGGTGCCATCAGAAATAAAGACTTGTGGTTCGAATTCTGTGCTTGGTAATTTGTGGTTTTTTCCGAAGCCATACATACTTGTTTACAGTCTTTTAAAAGATACTACAGGGTGTTCAACTTAAAAGCAGCCTGTGAATGGAGCTAATCTGGTATATATGTATGGAAATGAGAAGGTTCAGTTATGACGTAGTATAGGTCAAGGTTGTGTGATGGTGTGTAATTATAGTGCGGGAAGGGGCGATGAACTAATGTGACGTAGGACAAGCTAGTCAGAACCGGTTTAAATAGTAAATAGACGGGATGCATTGCGTACCTGGCAAATTTATATTTATCACTGGGGCTGCTTTTAAGTTGAACACCCTGTATATTCTGCACTATTATAAATTACATATGACCAGTAAGCAATCTTTTCCATACCGCTTTATCTTAGGCAACTCGTTCAATCATTTGTACGGAGCTGAATCAGATTTGTTTTCGTATCTCTCAGTAAAGTTAATTTCAGTGTTTCTAAGAAAATATTTCCTCTATGGAAGCATTTAGAAAGAAGAAATACACATATTAAATTAATTATTAACAGATAGCAACTTAAATATGGCAATTTAAAGCAGTTAGTTTTATAATAATAATAATGCCTCTCGTACCGTTATACGTTCGTTACATAGGGACTGCAAGCAATTTCTTCATACCGCTCCATCCTGGGCAACTCGCTCAATCTCCTCCATGGAACTGAGACCGATAATTCTTGACTCTCTCAGTAAAGTTCGTTTCAGGGTCTCCTTAGGTCGTTCTCTCTTTCTTGAACTCTGTGGATCCCACTTCAATGCCTGCTTTGATATTCGTTGATCATTTCTTCTCAAGGTGTGTCCAACATATCTCGATCGTCTCCTTCTTATAACAGTTGTCACTAGTATCTCTACCATTTAGTTTCTAATGATCTTATTGTAGCAAGGCATTGGTGAAGGTAACATACTGTTGCTGTTTCTCATTTCTGTGCCACTTTTCTAACATAAATTATGTAGTTATGTTCTTTGTACCACAATCACGCATATTCCATTTTGAATAAAGTTATGTTATACGATCAACGTCATGGCACATTGGGCATTCCCATGGGTGTGCTGTCCTCCGCTGTAGCAGCTCTCCTAAAGTCCATGTGCTCACCGTACCCATGAGAAGTTGATTAGCATACCTTCTCTTTCTATCACGAAAACGACACTGTCTGGCATGTCCAAACATATAATCCGAATTCTTTCACTTCTCCTAGTGTCTGAGACTCGCTCATATCACAGAAATGTGCACATACTGCATTGGTCACAGCGGCTCTGTCCATACTTCTGCCCACTTGAGTCGGGATATAGTGTTAGTAGCAAATAGTTAATGTTTTGCGCACGTCTGGAGTAGAAAGAGTTCATTGTTGTTATATTGATCCGTACCTACCAATACAGGTGGTGTCTGGCTTAGGGGATAGTGACTCGGTCTATTAACCCCGACGTTCTGAGTTCGAATCAGGTTTGGTTGCAAATTGTTTCGCGTGGATTTTTACAAAAGACGATGGCACCAAACGATCAGAAAGCAATGGCAAACAACTGAACGTAATAAAGTCTAGAAAAATCACAAACAGCGTTAAAAACAGATTCGCAAAGTCCTGTAAAGGATACGCAATTAACTTAACCTACCAATACACTACACAATGAGGTGTCGCCTGAGCTTACCTTTACATTGAGCTAACCAGAAGTCTCTGTGGCTAAGTGGTTAAGCCCTTAATTTCCGTTCCAAATGTCGTTGGTTCGAATCCGGAGCGGGCAGTTTTGTTCACGATGATTGTGTCACATTTTCTTACATTTAGCAAGATAATTTTTACTGTCATAAGGGATCATTTATACACTTTAAATGTCCCTGCGACTTGTCAACAACTGTCACCAGTGTGCTGCCGGGGAAGCAAAGAATAGTAACACTGTGACCTACACGGTAGATCGTAAGAGGCGATAATGAAGCTGCCTAGGGAAGCTACCCTAGTAAATAAAAAGCATCGCATAAATCGGATGTGATGGCCTACTTGAATACGCATAATTGGCACAACGTGCAATCGCTCTTAGGCTCAGATCACATACAAATCGAAGGTTTCAAGTTGATATGTGCATCGAAGAGATTGAGTATCATCCACTGCATCTTGTCTTTCTTCAGAAAGTGTTGCCCTCCTCGTTCGGGAAGATGTATATCCTGCACTCACTTGGGAGTAAGTCTAACTACATGTGACAGTTTTACTCATGTCAGTTCTGCATCTTGTTATTATCTCGTTACTGCACTCACTTGGCAGAGTTAGCCCTAACCTACATGTCGAGTTTCATTCAGTACTGCTGTATCTTGTTTATCTCTTTAACTCTTGACATATTCTAACTTGAACAATGACCGTTTGTGACTGAGCGCTTATAGTCTGCGTGTCAATGTCAGGTGGTGCTGTTTTTATACTTGTGCATATGTGTTATCTTATGATACTAATCTTCTAATTACCGAGATCGCATAATCAATTTACCATGCCCACAAAAATCATCAGTACAAATCTGCAAGGTTTAAAAGCTGATGCATTTCAATTGGGATGGTTGGGTGGGTTGGTGGTGGGGGGGGAAGGAGGGTCATACTTTTGTTTTCTCAACCCTTAGGACAATGGGGTCAATGTTCACTGGCATGTTAGACCCATCATCATCTGATGATGATGATCCATTATGAGTGGTATCCTTTATAGGACGTTGCTCTCTTTGCAGCACATTTGAAATTCACTCTGTCTCTTGCCAGTTCACGCACTTCGTGGATGGTCATGTTCATGGTTTTTTAATATCTTGTAGCCATCTTCTTCTTGGTCTGCCTCTGCGTCCTGGAACCCTGCTCTCTAGTATTGTTCTTTCCAGGCCATCGTGACGCTTGATGTGACCAAAGTATGTATTTTTTCTGTATAGTATGTTGTTTATCAGACAATTCTCTTTAACGTTTAGTTCTTTCCGGACATCAGTGTTCTTTCTTTTTTCTGTCCATGGTATTCGTAGGATCTTTCTGTAGCATTTAGTTTCAAGGGACTGGATTGCGCACCCCCAGTTTTAATTATTGTATTATTATATTACTTTCGTACGGTTTAATGTTTAATATGACTTGCAAGCAATTTCTCCATACTAAAAAAGTCATCAACAAAGTCAAAACACTACCAAAGAAATGCATGCAGAGAACAGAGAAAGCCATTATTCATTGCTTTCGTCGATCTGTCAAATGCATTTGACACAGTCAGCATATCAAGACTTTATAAAATATTGAAACATATTGAATGTCCCCCAAACCTGCTATGACTGATCATCTTACATGATGGCATGAAAGCGAGCATACAGATCGCCGGTAGTACATCTGATAGCTTCGAGGTTAAGAGTGGAGACAAACAGGGTTGTATCCTTGCCCCACACCTTTTGGCATCTTTTTTGCAGCTAATTTATCTTCTATTGCTATTTACAATCGCAGCGTACTTCTTGTTATAGAGCTACTGATCAAACATTGATCATTGCTCTTCAGTAAATAGCAACACGTGCTCCAACAATATTTTGGTTTTTACATAGGAAGATCTCTGCGGCAGTGCACGAACTCATAGCACGGGCGAGGGTCCATGTGTAATTGTTTTAGAATATGTAAACAATTATTAAGAGTTTTGCTTTCAAGTCTTTTAAAAAATGAATTTTGCCGTACAGCGGCTTTCGATTTTAAACTAACAAGAGTTATATTACTTGGGTTCTACGTCCATTCTCCTATAGGACCCTTCTTGTTGGTGCTACTTAGAAAGTTGAATTCGAATAAAAATCTTGCATAAACCGGATGTGCTGGTCGACGGGTCTGTAGACTTATAACTGGCATAATGAACTCTAAGGCGCAAATCACATACAGACTACAAAGAGTGGTTTAACAAGTTGGTTATGTAGAAATAACGAAGAAAAAGAAGGGCCATTGTTGCTTATATGCAAAACGAACAGTGACAGCAGGTTCAACACTCAAAGAGTACTTAACAAAGAGTATATTACGACCATATAAAAAATCAGGTCAAATAAGAGTATGAGAAATACCAGATATACAGAAACGAGCATATGTGTCATCAAAACAAGAAGAGAACAATAAACAGTGACCTGTTACTCTGTAGCGCGTGTTCTCACAAGTGCGTAATAATGTTAACTGCTGGAATGCTGTTATAGGAACAAAGACACAATACAATGGCTTCTCGGGCTATTTTTAGGCTAAATCTTGACCTGAGGGGGTTAAACAAGGGAGTTGTAGTAGTTATACTTGTAATATTTTATGTCTTTTTGTCCTGAAGACAGTGTTTGTTACGGTGGATTGCAATATATATATATATATATATATATATATATATATATATATATATATATATATATATATTTTATATATATATATATATTCTCCTTTTGTGGCAGCTCTAGGTGACTCGAATTCCACTGCTCCTCTAAGAGAGGTCGAGCGCCATGTTGAACGGTGTGAGCAGCGGCCTTCCTGGGATCGAGGTTTATGTCAAACGCTGTTCTTTACATCATACATAATAATGGCGCACACATACTACATTCATACATGGTGCACAATACACATACAACTAGCACATGCACACTGCAGGTAATACACACACAGACAAACACAGACACACACACAAAATCAAGCGTTCACACATAAATAACCATATCCACCACACATTCAAATCATAACAAATCGGTTTTAGGCAAGTATTTTTCTTTGACCAACGAGTTACGTTATGGGATGTCTGCAATGCCACGAAGTCTGAATTTGCCTCCCAGTGTTGCTCTGATATTAAATTGAGACTGAATGAACATACGAGTCATTGTGATCTGAAATAAAGTAACAGACTGGGGACATGACCCAAGGACCATGCATCTATGAAGCAAGTGTTTTAGCTACTACACTATCGCAGCTCTTTATCTTGTTTTGATGAATTGATTGATATGACCATCATCATTGCACTCCGGTGAGTTACCATATGTGCTCCGATCTTTTTCTTACACATTAAGATCTCAGCGACAGTGCACGAACTTCGTAGCAGCAGCAAGGGTCTCCGATGTAATTTAAAAGATGGTAAAGATATTCTGCAGTAATTTTATTGTAAAACTTTTAAATTGAAATTTTGCCCTGGGAAGCGGCTTTCCAGCCTGCTTTTTCTCGATTTTGAACTGCCAAGGGTTCTTTTACGTGCTCAAGTTTAACAGGGGACATACGTTTTATCGTCCGTCTCCGATAGGACTACGAACTCGATCTCTCTTACACTGAGATAAGGGATCTCGGGAAAAATATTTCGATGTCTCCACGAGGGATCGAACCGATGACTTTTGGAACCGGAGGCGAGCATCTAACCTCTACGTCACATATACCCCATTCTTTATTTGGGGGAAGAGACATAGCGTAATGTTAGTTCGTTATACTTAGTTCATCATCATCATCATCATCATCATCATCATCATCATCATCATCATCATTATCCAATAGCTTGTCTTGAGCAGAACTTTAAAAATTAATTCAAAATTTAAAAAATGTTTGCTATTTCATATTCTATTTCTATACGTGGGTCTCTGTGGCTAAGTGGTTAAGTCTTTGCCTTGCGAGTCGAAGGTCGTGGGTTCGAATGCGGACCGCGTCGTTCTGTTCACGAGCGCATTTTTCCTCAGAGACCACTAGGATTGTTGCCGAAGCTACGAAGTTCGTGCTTTATGCAATACCCTCGGCGTTTCGGCGGAGATGGACCGAGCAATAAATCCCGGTGTAATGAAGTCAATCATTCGGCTTTAAAACTGTTTTTTAAATTCTATTTCTAGAACATCATCAGATGGACACCTGAGATCAGAGGAAGATAACAGAGCATCATATCTGAGCGTTACTATTACAGATGTAAGTAACCATACCATCAACATCTAGTAGCATGTACTTTACATAATTTTGCTGTAACAGTACATTCACATTTCTATCATAAGTTTCTGTTGCTGTTATATTCAAGACATATTTCTTATCCTGTATCAATCTTTGTCTTAGTTTTCATATTCTCTGTTCTCCTGCAATTCCCTATTCTATTAATGTTTTTTTTCTCCAAATCTTCATGTGCCTTTATGTGCTCAAAATACTTTTCTTTCATCAATCTTACATTTCTCATTAATCAATTTGTTTTTTCTTTAATTCAGAGTTTTTTTGGGACAGAAGTTGTTGTTTGTATTCAAGTAGTGATGGCCATTAAGTGGATTGTATAATCAAGTTTATGATCAGTATAGTGCTGGAAAATATAACTATCCTTAAAGTGTGTCTGTTTATTGATGGAACATAACGGTTTTAAGGGCTTCTAAGCCGAAGGATTGACTTCATTACACCGGGTTTTACCCCATATGGCTCGGTCCTTCTCCGCAGAAATGAGACGCAACCTGTCGAGAGTATTGAACAAAGTACGAACTCAGTAGCTCCGGCAACAATCCTAGGGGTCTCTGAAATGCACTGAAACAGAACGGCGTGGTCTGGATTTGAACCCACGACCTTCGACTCGCAAGACAAAGGGCTTAACCACTCAGCCACAGAAACCCCTATGGAACATATCTATCCTTAAAGTATATTAGTTTATTGATGGAACATAAAACTATCCTTAAAGTTTATCAGTTTATTCATAGAATATATAGCTATCTCTAAAGTGTATCTCTGAAGTGATGAAATCAGAGACATGTCTGGTCAACCACTAGTGACAACTGTTATAAGAGAGAGAAGATGGAGATATGTTGGACACACTTTGAGGAGAAATGATCAACGAATATCAAAGCAGGCATTGAAGTGGGATCCACAGGGTTCAAGAAAGAGAGATCGACCTAAGGAGACCCTGAAACAAACTTTGCTGAGAGAGGCAAGAGGTATCGGTCTCAGTTCCATGAATGAGATTGAGCAAGTTGCCCAGGATAGAGCGGTATGGAGAAGTTACTTGTAGACATGGGAGATATAAATATCCTTAAAGTGTATCTGTTTGTTGATGGGATATATGTTTATTCTGAGAGCGGGTGATCGATTTGCTAAACGACGCTGTATTTTTTCTGACGAAAACATCTCGTCGGTAAGGTCAACAGTTTTTTTATTTTGAGAAGAAAATAAAACAGATGACCCACTTGCGTGGCGACAGCTCCGGGAAAGTGTCCTTAATTTGTCTGCCATTAAGAACATCCTACAGTACAACAAGAAAATCAGAACAAAACGTTCTAAGAAAGTTTAATTGTTTTATATATATATATATATATATATATATATATATATATATATATATATATATATATATATATATATACCCATACTAAACAGAGCAAGACAGGTGATGTTGTTTCCGCACAGAACTGACATAATCGACTGAACAGACACTTAGACAGAATAAGACTGGTTTCACCACTCACACGCGCTTGTGGACAGACAGCACAGACAAATGAATACATCCTGCGAGATTATCACCTGATGAATCAACCGTAGAAAGAACAATGGCGAACAGAGACGAACATCCATGGAAAGCTGTTTAAAAGTATCGATGAACTAACAAACACAACATACATCCAGAGAACTGGACTTCCTGTGTAGACATTGAACGTCAGTGATCGAAAATAATATTAAGATCAATCATTCAATCAATCAGTCAATAAAAAACTATGTTGATCCACTAACACAATCTATAACTTTTCAGCCAGTCGTAGAAGACAGTGGAACCTATCAATGTCGTTTTGCTTATTTTGATGCCGACTATGTTGTTTACACTTTAGGATCGAGGGTCAATGTCACAGTGGCTGGTATGTCATCGTATTTCTTTATATGTATACAATAAGTAAATATATTTCTATTATATTTACTTATTGTTGTCCCAGTGTTGTCATTATTACAATGTAATTTCATTTTCACTGTACTCTAACATTCATGTTACACTTTACAGTGTAATAATTAATGAGATCTAACCAAAGTTTTGAATGTTTAAGAGCCTGTGTTTTTTCCTTGGAAACATATGGTTTTGAGACATGGACCATTGACAAAGCGGCGTAGAAGATCATTAATGCATTTGAAAGCAAATGCTACAGAAGAGTACTTAGAATATCATGGACAGAGAAAATAACAAATGCTTCTGTTCTGCAACAGCTTTATATTAAAGAGAGTTGGTTATTAAAGAGCATAACATCATGGAAAAATTAAATATTTCGGACACATAAAACGACATGAGTGCACAGAGAAGATAATTTTGAAGGGAATGATGCCTGGAAGAAGAATGAGAAGAAGACCTAGAAGACGATGGGTGCAAGATGTCATTGACGATCTGAGAATGACTGCTGCTGACGCCGGTCAACTTGCACAGAACAGAGAGTTTTACAGGAATGCTGTCATGGGAGACAAGTTCAGGAAGGGACAAGCTACTTGAAGATGATGATGAACCATATCTATGAAGCTTAATACTGACGCTAGACAAATCTTTTTGAGAGTAGTTCGTGAGAAAAAAAAATCAAGTCGAGGCGAGATGAATAAATATTTTCTTTCTTGATTTGAGCTATATGTATAGCAGTCTCTGACTCAATGAATCACATATTATATATATACAACACGTATATATAACACCTGACGCCCGTCTGCCTAGCGTGTTCGTAGCGCGTTGGACGATGGTGTGACAAGTCCTCTGTGAGTGCGGGTTCAATTCCGCTGCTGGCATAAAAAACCACAGGTTCTTCAGATTTACAGTATTCGTGGCACCAAACCGAAGGGTTACGATGTCCATGCCACTGAGCCGAAGAGCTGAAAGCTCAAGTGCTTCTGGATCGGGAATAAAAAAAAAATAAGACCAGATAGAATAATGGAAACTGAAGAGAAAGAGCCAGAACCTATGATAGATGAAGTACGCTCAGCTATAACAAGTTTGAAGAAGGGGAAGACACCAGAATGCAACGATATACCAACTGAAATAATCCAGACAGGAGGGGAGGCTAGCGTACACATTTACTATACAATTACTGCGTGAAGATCTGAAATAGTGCAGCCTGGTCCAAGACATGGAAAAGGTCAATATACATCCCCATCACAAAGAAAGAAAACTTAAAGTTGTGCAATAACTACCATACCATCGCATTAATCAGCCATGCCAGACAAATCCTACTGTGGATCATCATGAAAAAGATAGAAAGAAAGCTGGAACACGAAATCCATGAAGTTCAGTCAGGTTTCAGACATGGCACTGGTAGAGGCTCCAGAGACCACATTTTTAACACGAGAAACATCATTGAAAAATGTAGAGAATATAATGATGATCTCCATACCTGTTTCGTAGATTACACCAACGCGTTCGAGAATGTGCAACATCAAACATTATGGAACAATATGAAAGACATTGGGGTTCCCATCACATTTGATACATCTAATAGTGACACTTTATTACGAACAACAAGCTGCAGTCAGAATAGTGGAGAAACATCAGAATAGTGAGAGAAACATCAGAATGGTGAGAGAAACATCAGAATAGTGAGAGAAACATCAGAATGGTGAGAGAAACATCAGAATGGTGAGAGAAACATCAGAATAGTGAGAGAAACATCAGAATAGTGAGAGAAACATCAGAATGGTGAGAGAAACATCAGAATGGTGAGAGAAACATCAGAATAGTGAGAGAAACATCAGAATAGTGAGAGAAACATCAGAATAGTGAGAGAAACATCAGAATAGTGAGAGAAACATCAGAATAGTGAGAGAAACATCAGAATAGTGAGAGAAACATCAGAATAGTGAGAGAAACATCAGAATAGTGAGAGAAACATCAGAATGGTTTGAAGTGTAAAAGGGAGTAAGACAAGATGCATACTCCCCTCCCCATATTTATTCTACATTTATGCAGAACATATAATCCGAAATGTTAAGAATGATGAAAACTGTAAATTTTTAGACCCATTTACAATCAGGGGAAATTTGGTTCCAGAACTAAGGTACGCAGACAACACAGTACTACTCTCAAATAGGGCCACCGACCTGGAACATCTAGTTCGGACTGTCAAGAAGCACAGCGAAGATCATAACCTTTTTCTGAATATAACGAAAACTAAAATTATGTCCGCCGACAAAGCAAAATCTCAACCCAAAATTACCATCAATAATGAAAACATTGTGAACGTCACAGATTTGGAATATCTTGGCTCTATAAATACCAACAATGGAGATTGTACGATATAAGTTAGAAGAAGGCTAGCTATGGCTTTCCACAGGTTAATGAGCATGAAGAAACTATGGCACGACACAAGCAAAGAAACAAAAGTAAGACTTCTGAGAACATGCATATTCCCTGTGGCAACATATGCATGCGAATCATGGACCATAACACAAACATTAATAAACAAAATTGAAGCTTTTGAAACAAGGTGCTATAGAAAAGTTCTTAGAACATCCTGGACAGAGAAGAGAAGAAACAAAGACATCCTACAAGACCTGAATATCAAGGAGCAATGGCTCATAAATAACATCATGTCAGGGAAGATAAAATATTTTGGCCACATTAAATGTCACAGTGGTCTGGAGAGAAAGGTAATGAAATGCATGGTTCCTGGAAAACGAGGTAGGGGACGACCAAGACGAAGATGGTTGCAGGACATCAAAGAAACGAACATGACGCTGGAAGACGCAGGAGAACTTGCAAGAGACAGAGAGCTTTTCAGGAGGGCTGTGATGAATGCGACATTCCGCAAGGGACATGCTTCTACTTGATATATATATAACATCTGAATTCTTCGCAAGGAGTTAATTCTCATTTTTCATGTTTACTTACACGTTCTGAGATGAAAAAAAAGACTCGTTCCTAGATTGAAATGGTCGTGCCTCTGTTTAAACAGGCTGTAATTCCCTACAAAACAAACAAGAAACCATTTAACAACTGATTTTGGTAATGAAACAAAATATCAATCACTTTTACAACCCGTTTATGAACATAATGTTTTAATCTGAAGCGGCTTGAGATAAAGCGACCAAATATTTACATTTCTTCCTGTTCATTATATTTAATTGTAAAAAACAAAATGAAAAAAAACCCAGCAACACTATGTAAATGATATTGAATATCTATGTTATAGTCGTTGTTTGTAATTAGAGTCTATTGTGTCGTGGTGGCAGGAGGGGATTACCGTAACAACTAACACTATGAAAACGACTATCGTTTATAATAAACATAATGACAACAAACCATGTTTTCAGCGTATCGTATATTTATTTCTAGTTTACATGGTATATTTCATCCTTTATCGTAAGAGACGTTTGGGTTAACCATACAAGTCTCATAATGCTCTCTTCCCTCTATCTATTCTTAACTGTTACTCACATCTCCCTCATTATCCACTCTCTTTTCTCTCTCTATCGTCATTATCCCCAAGCGATCCTGTTGTCAACCTACGTCGAGTTCATACGTTCGTCTTTCTTAGAATTTCTACTATAATGTGCAGTCTTTGGTGTGCAACTGTCCTCTATTTCATTGTATCATTGTCTTTCTTCTGTATTGTCATCAACTACCTGCTGTCATAATCTAGAAGGATAGCTATTTTCTACAAAGGATAGCTATATCCTTCTACATATATATTTGTATGTATGTATACTCATTTTGTCAGGAAGGCAAATCAAGTTTTGATCTTCGTCAACAAAATCTCAAAAGTCAAAAGATTAAGTCGTAAATGAGAACACGAAATGTGTAAAGTAGTGCCATGGGAATGTTATTATACAGTGGAAAATGACACTCCAAAATAAATGTTTAAGAAGAATAATGCAAATTTTCATGCCAATTACAATAGCAAATAAAAAGAATTTAAAACAAATAAACGAATAGATCGATAACAAATCTTTATATGTGATAGAAGGTAGAAATTCAATTACTCACTTATTAAACATTATCAAGAATGTCTGCGATCATTACCTTTGATTTCATAATGGCCACAAATATTCTCTGAATAATTTTCTTTTCAGAACTCCCTCCGGCACAGTTTTCACCATCAACTGAATGTGAATGTGAAAGTATTTGGCCAGAAATTGAAAACTTGAAAGGTGAGTGTGTCAACATAATGACAACATAAATATTATTTCTCCCTAATGCTCTATCACAAGTTGCAGCACGCAGAAATCCAGTAATTCAGACATAAATGACATACAAGAAACTCGTGGTATGTTATGTCAACAGTGTAAAGAGTTATGATACATCGGGTTCCAATACATTGCAACATTTCTTGCAACTAAAACACTGATAAATAGCAACAACTAGATAGATGGTTACTTGATTTCAGTAATAGCAGAACATCCAAAGGTTTAAACACCCGTGTGACGGGCTTGAAAAGAAGTAAAAACAGGAACACTGCAACCTACAAGGCATGTCATGTCGTAAGAGGCGATTGCTGTATAGGGGCCTATGGAAGCTACCCTAGTAAATAAAAAAAACTTCGCAGAAATCAGATGTGCAGACGCATAACTGGCACAACGTACAATCGCTCTTAGGCTCAGATCACATACAAATCACAAACAGTTGTTTAACAAGTGGTCGATATGGAGCGTTTGAAGCAGGGGAAGAAGAAGAAAGGTTTCAAGACGAAGGATTGATTTCGTTTTTCCTGGTTTCCAGATATGACTCGGTCCAACGCCACAGAAATTGCTTGCCGTCTGTCAATATTGTTGCGAAAATATTTGCAGCTGTTGCTTTATTACATGTTGTTACAACAAATCGAAGGGATGTTGTGTGGAGTTTTATAGTGTCATTAAAAACGCACGGCTACACGTTTTGTCGACGAGCGTTCGAGAATTAAATGTAATGGTCCAATTCAGTGTATGGGAGATATTTTTCCAGGACCCTCAAATACTGTCTAATGCATTGGTTCTCAAAGGGTGTGCCCACGTGTGCCCGGTGACATTCCTAGGTGTGTCCTAAGAACTCCCAGATCAGGGATCAGCAACCAGGTGCCAGCGGGCACCAGGGTAAAAATCGTCAAGACACATCAGGCTCATGCTTCTCATAGGCAGAAATTAAATGATAAATAAAATACATAGTATTTTCCAATTATTTCTGTATTTCTTTCCTTTTTGCATTTTATTTATGAAGTTTTTGTGTATAGTGCGTCTACGATTTTTGTGTGTAGGACTTAAGTGTGTCACGACTACAAAAAGTTTGAGAACCACGTCTACACACATTTCTTGGAAAAGTACTGACAGTTCACAGAAGATATATGCTTCTATTTTGCGCTTTACTATTCCTACTAGAATGTCTACATTAAGTTGTAGCAATTATTTAAACATAAGTTGATATGCCTACAATGGTGCTAGTCTTGTCAGTTTTTGATGTCCTTTTCCAGCTGCACTTGCTGTTAGAAAAGAACAACCAGTGCGAACAGTCCAAGCACAGAACGGTAAGTGAAATATTGTATCAATGTTGATCTAGTTTGTTGCCAGTGACTGATTTTTTAATTTATAGAACCATCATCATTCCACTTCCATAAATAGCCAAAAATATGTGTTTCGATCGCTACCTAGCACATAAATGTCTCAGTCTCTTCTTCTTCTTCGTCTTTACCCTTCATCTCTAGAGGAGCTTAAGTTGACAACCAAGGTCTTCCAAACCCGCCTATCCAATGGCATACTTTCCAGATCTCTCTACTCTCTCCCCATATTCTTGCATTCCGTCTTCAACTCCCGTCTCCAGGTGTTCCTGGGTCTTTCCTTACCTCTATTACCCTGGGGGTTCCATCGGAGAACTTGTTTCGTGATGCTGTCATAGTGTCTCTTCAGTATTTGTCCTATTCATCGCCACCTTCTCCCCGTATTTCCTGTTCCACCTGCCGTTATCCCTCTCTATCTTATAGTTCAATGGTTGTGATCCTGTCATACCATCACAGATGGAGTATCCTGCGTAGGCATCTATTGATGAATGTCTTCAACGTTTGGTGTTCTCCTTAGCTTTTATCCATGTCTCCGCTCCAGACAGAAGGACGATCTTGATATTTGAGTTAAATATCATTATCTTAGTTTTATCCATGATCATTCTTGAGCTCCATATGTTCTTCAAAATGACAAATATTGATCTTACCTATTTTATTCTAATACTAACATCTTCATCCGTGCCACCTTGAATGTTGTTAATACAACACAAAATAATACTACTACTGCTACTACTACTACTACTACTACTACTACTAATACTACTGCTACTATAAACAGTTGCTACTACACGCGTGCACTACTAATACTACTACGGCTACTACTACTACTGCTGCTATACTGCTACTCACTGCTAATACTACTACTGTAATACTACTACTACTGCTCATACACTACCACTATCATACCATACTCCTACTACTACTACCTACTCACCACTATACTATACTCTACTTACTACTACCACTACTACTAACTCTACTACACACTACTACTACTACTACTACTCATATACCACTACTACTACTACACTATATTACTACTACTACTACTACATTATACATTACTACTACTACTACTACTCATTACTACTACTACTACTACTACCACTACTACTGCCATTACTACTACACTACATTACTACTACTACTACTACTACTACTACTACTACTACTATTACTACTACTACTATTATTACTACTACTACTACTACTACTACTACTACTACTATTACTACATCACGTACTGCTAATACTACTTCTATTATTATTATTAATACAACTAATACTATCACTCCACTTCTTCATAAATATGCAAGATTCTGATTTTCAGAAACATGCCACACCTCCTTCTCTGCCCGGCTCGCAGCTAAGCATGGGAACACTCTTATAGGAGACAGAACTGTACTGTTTAATAAGGTGACTAGCAACAAGGGAAACGCCTATGATGCAAGTACAGGTACCTTCACAGCATCTTGCGCAGGACAGGTACATCTTATTTCAATTTTTAAAAATTTATTCTCGTAGTTAATATCTTGCAGTGTTTTCTTGTTGGTGTATTTTGTATTTTAGACTACACGGTCTTCTTTGTCATGTCTTCTAACAACATGAGTTTCTAGAATAATGGACATTATACCAGAGAGAAAGCTTCATATTCCTGGAGAGATGTATACGATATGCATGTCTCATCAGACTAGTTTTCATCGGAAATATGCAACAATACAATAATATTGACTCGTCCTGTCCACATTGCTTATATAAACATATATTCCTTGTCTACTGTTTTGGAAATCCCGATAGAAAAATATCGAGTAAATACTCCTCAATTCTTGGAACAGAAACAAATTATACATGTCCAAAATGACTGCGCAGTACATTATCTTGAATGGTCTCGATTGACACAGAATGATCATGCTCTACGGCTCAGATCATATATACAAGCTACAACAAGAAGCTGAGAAATTAGCAACATAGAGGGAAAGACACATAGTGCCAGAACAAACGGAAGAAGTCTAGAAGAACAAATCAAAACTTCGCTTTATGCCGAAATTCAGTTGTGTCTATCGTGTGCACGCAGTAGTGCACTACGTACGAAACGATGACAATCTGCATGAGGTCTGCGGCGCTTTCGAGACAACCACATCGAGCATGACTATGGAGATCACCGCTGTCTCCAGGGCTCTCTCGTGGGTGGCTGAGCAACAGGCCACCCATACGATTATCATATCAGTCTTAATGAATATGCTTCACAGAATTGAATCTGGAAATCTCCGTGCGGAATGAGGGACAACATTCAGAGATCACATCTCAAGAAAATGACGTGGCTGTAAACACATGTTGGAGTACAGGAAAACGAGCGTGCTGACTTTCTTGTAAACAATTCCCCGACACAAGGGGGCAGAAGTATGGACAGAGCCGATATTATTAATGCGGTATGCTCTCATTTATGTGATATGGGCGAGTCTCAGACACTGGAACGAGTCCAAGAATTAGGAGTTAAGTTTGAACATGACAGACAGTGTCGTCTTCAAGGTAGAGAGAGAAGATATGCTAATCAACTTCTCATGGGTACGTTGAGCAAGTGGACATTGCGATGACTGTTGCAGATGAGGACGGAGGACACATTGGAATGCCCAATGTGCAATGACGTCGATTGCATAACATAACATAACATAACATAATATAGCATAGAATTGAAAAATAGATAATGATATGAAAAAGGTAAGTTGACTGAATTGAAAAATAGATAATGATATGAAAAAGGTAAGTTGACTGAATTGAAAAATAGATAATGATATGAAAAAGGTAAGTTGACTGAATTGAAAAATAGATAATGATATGAAAAAGGTAAGTTGACTGAATTGAAAAATAGATAATGATATGAAAAAGGTAAGTTGACTGAATTGGAAAATAGATGTCCGCGAAGAATAATGAACATAAAATATGACCAATTCAGGAGAAGTAATAAAATCAGAGAAATGTCTGGTCAGCTACTACTAACAACTGTTTTGATTATTGGTTACTAAACTGATGTCATTGCATTTGGGGTAGACCAATAGGTGCTCAGTCTCCCCCAACAGATATCGATGAGTATGCATACTGATAGTTCCTGGGGCTCGCTGGTTAAACAAACTCATCACTCTGCCCCTCAGGTTAACTCCGACGTGCTTAAATCGGTGGATTGATTTAACATCTATTTTAGTGTCTTCATCCAACAGGCAGTGGCGAAGAGACCGAAGAACATCCCCCTATCCATCTTCAACTCTCCAACAATTGATGCTATTTTAATTAAATGAACTGTTTTCAACTCTTGTCTCCAACAAGAGGAGATGGAGATATGTTGGGTTTAATTGTGTTCATGAATTTTTAAAGAACATTATATATACATATATATTTTCAGTATTTCTTTACTGTTACTCTACGCTCCCACCAAACTCTGGCCAGTGGACATGTGGAAGGTGTTATCGTAGTCGACGGTGTACCACAGGTATGATATATAGAAGGTAGATGGTATACTTGTGGCTGGTGTGCGTTGTGATACAAGTTGTTTACACATGTGTAATAAAGTGTTTGTAGTAAAATGTGAATGTTTGTTAATAAGTGTGTGTAGTAAAATGTGAATGTTTGTTAATAAGTGTGTAGTAAAATGTGAATGTTTGTTGATAAGTGTGTGTAGTAAAATGTGAATGTTTGTTGATAAGTGTGTGTAGTAAAATGTGAATGTTTGTTGATAAGTGTGTGTAGTAAAATGTGAATGTTTGTTGATAAGTGTGTAGTAAAGTGTGAATGTTTGTTGATAAGTGTGTGTAGTAAAATGTGAATGTTTGTTGATAAGTGTGTAGTAAAGTGTGAATGTTTGTAGTAAAGTGTGGGTAGTAATATGTGAATGTTTGTAGTAATGTGAGAATATTTGTAGTAACGTATGTAAATGTTTTCAGTAGAGTGGTAATGTTTGTAGAAAGAGTAACTGTTTGTTGTAGAGTGGTAATGTTTGTAGAAAGAGTAACTGTTTGTTGTAGAGTGGTAATGTTTGTAGTAAAGAGTAGATATTTTTAGCAAAGTGTAAATGGTTATAGTAAAGTGCCAATTTTTGTAGTAAACAGCCCAAAATCATCGCATTGATGGCAGTGAACACCTAAATATACTGTCATATATATTGACAGCTGTGTCAGAATGAAGATCACTGGACAGTCTGACCATGCTGAATATTTTGAGAGACTACGGCCGAGTAGTGAATTTTCAGAGATGTAATGATCGTTGGCAAGGATGTATGATATGGCGCAAAATTGCAAGGCAAAAACTACCACAACGTATCTACTAAACGACTGTGCAATTAGAGCAGAACTGATATTGTGAGTCACTAGCTATACTCAGACGGAGTTGCTGATATTGTGAGTCGCTAGCTATACTCAGACGGAGTTGCTGATATTGTGAGTCACTAGCTATACGCAGACAGAGTTGCTGATATTGTGAGTCGCTAGCTATACTCAGACGGAGTTGCTGATATTGTGAGTCGCTAGCTATACTCAGACGGAGTTGCTGATATTGTGAGTCGCTAGCTATACTCAGACGGAGTCACTAGCTATACTCAGACGGAGTTGCTGATATTGTGAGTGCAGCTATACTCAGACGGAGTTGCTGATATTGTGAGTCGCTAGCTATACTCAGACGGAGTTGCTGATAAGGAACAAAAGTAAAAAGTAAAGAAATCCTGTTTATACCTTGAGGTATATTGGTAATTCGAAGTTAGGACAGCATTTTTCATTGACTGCCAGACATGATGGGTGCTGTGGTCAATGTCACGCTGTCGTCTTTACTTCCAGTGCTGTTCCTGGTACCCATTTAAGGCTGGTTTGACCTGAGAGACGTTATGGTCAGACAAATATTCCGCGACCACTGTGGAATTGAACCCGGGTGGAAGGATTAATGATGATAATTCACCCCTAACATATAAGATCTAAGCTTCAACGTGTGTTGCTGAGACTTGCAAGGGGACCAAAGAATCGTAACACTGTGACCTACAAGGCATGTCATAAAAGGCGACTGAGGTAGAGGCCTAGGGAAGCTGCCCTAGTAAATAAAAAGCGTCGCAGAAATCGGATGTGCTGGCCTATTTGTAGGCGCATAACTGGCACAATATACAATCACTCTTAGGCTCAGATCACATACAAGTCACAAAAAGTGGTTAACAAGTGTTCGATATGGAAGCGTTCGAAGAAGAAGAGAAAGAAGAAGAAGATCGAAGCTGATTGCCAACATTTTTACTACTGACATTTTTACTACTGACATGTTTACTACTGACATGTTTACTACTGACATTTTTATTACTGACATTTTTACTACTGACATGTTTACTACTGACATGTTTACTACTGACATTTTTACTACTGACATTTTTACTACTGACATTTTACTACTGACATTTTAACTACTGACGTGTTTACTATTGACATTTTTACTACTGACATGTTTACTACTGACATTTTTACCACTGACATTTTTACTACTGACATTTTTACTACTGACATTTTAACTACTGACATGTTTACTACTGGCATTTTTACTACTGACATTTATACTACTGACATGTTTACTATTGACATTTTTACTACTGACATTTTTACTATTGACATTTTTACTACTGACATTTTTACTACTGACATTTTTACTACTGACATTTTTACTACTGACATGTTTACTACTGACATGTTTACTACTGACATTTTTGCTACTGACATTTTTACTACTGACATTTTTACTACTGACATTTTTACTACTGACATTTTTACTACTGACATGTTTACTATTGACATTTTTACTACTGACATGTTTACTACTGACATTTTTACTACTGACATTTTTACTACTGACATTTTTACTACTGACATTTTACCACTGACATTTTTACTACTGACATTTTACTACTGACATGTTTACCACTGACTTGTTTACTACTGACATTTTTAATACTGACATTTTTACCATTGACATGTTTACTACTGACATGTTTACTACTGACATTTTTACTACTGACATTTTTACCACTGACATGTTTACTACTGACATTTTTACTACTGACATTTTTACTACAGACATGTTTACTACTGACATTTTTACTACTGACATTTTTACTACTGACATGTTTACCACTGACATTTTTACTACTGACATTTTTACCACTGACATTTTTACCACTGACATTTTTACTACTGACATTTTTACCACTGACATTTTTACCACTGACATTTTTACGACTGACATTTTTACTACTGACATTTTTACTACTGACATTTTTACTACTGACATTTTTACTACTGACATTTTACTATTGACATTTTTACTACTGACATTTTACTACTGACATTTTTACTATTGACATTTTTACTACTGACATTTTTACTACTGACATTTTTACTACTGACGTTTTTACTACTGACATTTTTACTACTGACATTTTTACTACTGACATTTTTACTACTGACATTTTTACTACTGACATTTTTACTACTGACGTTTTTACTACTGACATTTTTACTACTGACATTTTTACTACTGACATTTTTACTATTGACATTTTTTCTACTGACATTTTTACTACTGACATTTTTACTACTGACATTTTTACTATTGATATTTTTACTACTGACATTTTTACTATTGACATTTTTACTACTGACATTTTTACTACTGACATTTTTACTACTGACGTTTTTACTACTGACATTTTTACTATTGACATTTTTACTACTGACATTTTTACTAGATTCATGATCGTCAACGTCAGCAAGTGGACAGCGCGTGTTGACACGAATTGTGTACCGTCCTCTGTGATAGGTCTCAGTTGTCCTGGACTGAAATCGAATGATTAAATATTGCAAGAATCCCATAGTCAAGATCATATTGTTTTACATGCTCATCATCAAATAGTTTGTCTTGAGAACAACTTTACCCCCCAGCACTTCTTCGAAATTTCTCTCTCTCTCGGAATGTTTACTTGTCAGCTTTACTACTTGTACAATATTAATTATCTTCTTTTTCTTCGAGCGCTCCATATCGACCACTTGTTAACCACTATTTTTGATTTGCACGTGAGCCTAAGAGCGATTGTACGTTGTGCCAGTTATGCGTCTACAAATAGGCCATCACACCCGATTTCTGCAACGCTTTTTTAAAATTTATAACGGTAGCTTCCCTAGACCAATACCTCAGTTGCCTCTTACGACATGCCTTTAGATCGCAGTGTTACTATTCTTTGCTCCCTTGAGAGCCTCGGCAACACACGGGAGATATTACTATATATGACTACGATACATAATTGAAAGGTCTCATAAAAAGAGAAACAACGTGTTCTATGTAACAAAATATCTATAGTAGCTTCTAATGTAATTGGCACATATTTGTAATCCTCTATGGTGGTTCATGGTATGTATTGAGTTAGGTTTCCTTGACACAAAAAGAAATATATATGTTTTCTTGAACCAGATATGTCTGGCAAGTACGGGCGTATTTATGATCTATATAAGTACATTTGAAGCTGAAGCAAGGCTCACCTGAATGGTAGGGGACACTGGTAATAACGAAAGCAAGTCCTCACGCAAAAATCAATTGAGGTACCAAATTAGGCGACATGGCTAAATCTGAATTCGTTGCGTACGAACAAAAGAACAATATCTTTACTAGTCTAATCTGTTACGTTCATTACAGGCTCGAACAACAGTCTATCAGGAGGCCCCAGCGAAAAACTACCAAAGTGCCACAAATGGGATTGTTCTTACACTTGATCAAGGACAGCAGGTCAAAGTCGTTATCAAGACAACCAGCGCTGGGGAGTTTATTGGAGAAGACTATTCAGTATTCTCTGGGTTTTTCCTGTCCTTATAAGTTCGATATACGACACATGATAGTAGTGTAGCAAGTATGTGTACGGTTGACCATATATCTAATAATAGAGCATACAGAGGTCACTTTGTGTGGTAGATGTATTAATTAGCAGAACATACGTCACTTCCTTTTGGACAGAATCATAGACATCGGTATAGTCTTGTTAGGTCGCACTAGGTCTTCCCACCATTCATTATGTATGGGACCAGGGCACACAATGCCTCACAAAATAATTGCAAATATTTCGCTTTTTAATGTGTTTTATAGAACATTAATTTGTTATGCGTCCATCTAAACAAATCCTAAAGTATCACAAAAACTCCTTTGTTAATAGCAAGATAACAGTCAGTCATTGATACACATATATATATAAAAGACCGGCCAGGCAAAAGATGAACCTTAGAGATAACAGAGGCGACGAAAGAGACTATTTACAAAGCGCATACTAGGGCCCATTTTAGAAATCTCTTCCTGACCTGACGCTATGAGGCAAACAGGATTCGAGAAAGAAAGATATATACATATATAATTCTTCAGTGTTATACGTTAACTATGTGTAACTAATTATATAGGATAATAATTATAATATTAAACATCATGCTAACAACAATGATATCATATTTACTACTTCTTCTTCTTCTTTGCGTTCGTTCTTTACGACCAATTTTAATCACTCTTTGTGATATATTTGATCTTTGTCAAGAACGTGTATACGTTGCACATTAGTTTGGTAGGCCCCTAAAAGCGTAAACTTCTACACGTTTAGGATACGTGCATCCGATTTCAGCCAAACCTCCTTAGTCGCCTTTTACGACATGCGTGGCAGACAACAGTGGTTCTATTCTTTACATCCCAAATTTGGATATTTACTACTAGTATTTTTGATCACTGTAATGTAGTTTGTAAAAGTACACCAGTACCAGTGGCAGCTCGTCATTAAGGGCCAGTGGGGTCGGGCACCTTAAAAATAATATGTCTAGTCATTTTATTAGTTATCATATTATTATGTTATATTAGCAGATATATGTTATAACAGTATTGTGTTAAATTAGCAGGTATATGTTATAACAGTTTTATGTTATATTAGCAGGTATATGTTATAACAGTTTTATGTTATATTAGCAGGTATAAGTTATAACAGTTTTGTGGTATATTAGCAGGTATATGTTATAACAGTATTGTGTTATATTAGCAGGTATATGTTATAACAGTATTGTGTTATATTAGCAGATATATGTTATAACAGTATTGTGTTATATTAGCAGGTATATGTTATAACAGTTTTGTGGTATATTAGCAGGTATATGTTATAACAGTATTGTGTTATATTAGCAGGTATATGTTATAACAGTATTGTGGTATATTGGAAGTATTATTTTACCACATTAATGATGAATTGTTTTATTATTTGTTTCCTTCCTTTTTTTTGCCCGTTGTGAATTCAGGCACAGTCATGAGCCTAATATGTCACCTCTCACTGATTTGTGCGTTAAAGCTTGCTTTCCTTATTACCAGTGTCTCTCGTCGTTCAGGCGAGCTTTACTACGACTTTAGAGTTATTAATGAATATGTTATATTACCAATTCAACAATATTAGTGTTAGTTTTTCTGCATATGTGCTTATTTATACGCTAAACTAATTGTCATATATCATATTAATTTGATTATTCAACTCCTAGTATTCAATGATTGAAGATACAATTTTCAATTTTCAACCGCTGTCCTGCTTTAACGGTGTATAAAACGAAGTGTCAACAATTATATTCAATTGACTAGATTGTGAAATAGTCAAGTGAAATTGCTAGAACAAATCATGGCTTTCAGATGTCAAGTTAAGTTTCGTAGCTGTAGAGAAATTTACCGCGAATTCGTGTAGATCAAAAACTAGATTAGTACCATATCTAGAGCTTCTTTTACCATCATCTAATCTCTTATTAGTACAATATATTTATATTTATATATATATATATATATATATATATATATATATATTTATATATATATATATAGTAGAAAATACTACACAAACGAATAATACAAGTATTTTGAATGTACTAAAGTTTGCTTTATAAGAGAAACGGTTGCAATGTTAATGCTTTTGCAAAAGTTGAAAAACGTTTAACGGAGAACGACAGCAAAAAAAAAAAAAAAAAAAAGTTACACCTCTGTTTTATAGTTGGTATGCTATATAATTTAGAGCTGAAAATTATATCTATCAAGACCAAATGCATTGTTCTTTATTTTTATGTGTCAACATCATTTTTGTCATCAAAATCATCATCCTTAACTATTATCGTAATTATCATCTAGTGTTGCCATTTGTTCTTATTTTTGTGGACATGTCCTCATTTGACGAGTAAATCTGTGCGTCCGCAAACAATTTTAGAAATTAGTAGATTTGTCCGCAATTTTACATGCGAAGACAAAATTAACACCCTGTCTGCGACACCATGTGGTAATCACGTGATAACTGCGTAAAATTTGATTTTCTAACGTGTCACTAGAAACAGAATCTGCAATCTTTGGAAAACTACTAAGATTAGTAAGAGCAAACAAAACATTAATGCACTCTTCTCATTTATATAAGATGGTTCTCAAGTAGTAGCATGTCCCTTGCGAAACGTCGCATTCATCACAGCCCACCTGAAAAGCTTTCGGTATCTTGCAAGTTCTCTGGCCTCTTCTAGCGACATGTTCAAGGTTTCTTTGATGTCCTAAGATAGTTAGCCTATCTATTACACCAACTTATGCCTGTAGCAAGCTGTACTCCTAGGTTGTTAAAAGAAGTTTGTCTGGATTTGAAAATAGCTGCTAAACTGTCAACTGCAAAGATAAAATGTCAAGATATGGAGCCAACCACTGAGTGAATTTGCATAGTTTAAGTGGCTTGATTTTCATGACATACCTTGGGAAAATGTGGAAGCTTTCTTCATGTCTTTGACTCAGATAGGTTTGAACACAGATGATCCAGAGCGCTGTGATCAGTACTGCAATCTGGAGAAATTTGCATCCACATATCAAAAACAAATGCCATCGCACAAAAATTAGTGTGACTATATTGCAAACTGTAGGAGTAGTGAAGATAGCAGCACGGTTCTTCTTTACTATTCCAGCACACAATTCTTCGGTAGAAAGACTATTTTTTTTAAATCCATGCAAATGGACCAATGAGAGAAATCCTCTTAGTGTGGATTCAGTCAAGCCAATTTAACTTGTAAAATTTAACTTCAAACATTTCATATGCAGGCAAATTTATGGAATTTTATGTAAAAGATATTCTTAAAAAGATCAGGACATCAGAAAAATATACTTGGTACCAAATTTAAATGGAATTTAATGTTAGGAGTGTCCTCATTTTGGAAGATCAAAATATGGCAACCTTATATCATCATCTTGTACCATCTACACACTGAAGGTGATTTCCAGCAAATTCAGCACTTTGCTCTGTTTTTATATACCTAAGTGCAACCCAACTTCAAGAGGTAGAATGATTCACATCCTTGGGCAGCAATGTGGACAAAGAGGGAGGATCAGAAAGAGGTGTGAGAATAAGTATACAGCAGACAAGAAGGCGCTTTCATTTAGGAAATGTAAAACTCTGAAGAGATCAAATCTAGAACGAAAATTAGAATATTTAACTCTAGTGTTCAAGCTGTTATGATATATGGACCAGAAACACTGATAACGACTAAAACAATAAATAATAAATTGAAAACAATCACCAATTGGTGTCTCGACAGAATAGAGGGACTGAGCATGATTCCTAAAGTCGAATCAGGAATGGTGAGACAAAACTTGGTGGAGGTACTGGTACAGACTATGCAGAGAAATCATCTTCATTTTTGTCCCTGGGCACGCAGGAGTTAGGGGTAATAAACGAGCTGATAGTTTGGCTGGCTTGGCTACAATATCAGAGGGAGCTGCCATGGATCGAAATGACAGTCTTTACGCATTGAGAGTCTTTCCGAACAGAGGAGTTTCAGGACTGTGAATCCCACTCGCTGACCAGATCAAGAGAGAGTCGAGGGTGTCAGTATTGGTGCAGCCCGAAAACAACGACATATCAAATATGCAAAGAGATGGGTTAATCAACATCGAACTGGCTTATCAACAGATATTACTGATTTCAATGCCAACAGGTTTTAATACTCAACCTCAGGGGCGGCTCGTCATTAAGAGCCAGTGGGGCCCAGCCCCACCAGAAATATTGAGTAACGTGTACTTATTATTTTAGAAATTATTTGTTCATAATTATTACTTTCAACGTGATACTGATTAGCTTTGAAAGGTGATATATAACGCTAAAATATCACACACAGTCTGAAATCTGAAATTCAGCATCCTTCCTTCCTAATTAATATAAGCCCCTGGTCATTAAGGGTCCTGTGCAGTAACGACATTGCTGTCACTCAATAAAACGAGCATTAAATAATAAAACTTTGGTAAGAGAATAGAAATATGGGAAAAGTTACACTAAAGTGGTCTCCATGGTGTTCAAGTGTGCTCCTGAATTTTCGTTTCGAAGGTCCTGGTTTCGTTTCATCTTTGAGATATTCCAGAAAAAAAACTGACAGTGAACCCTGAACCGAGGTACGGCAGATGAGGTTCTACTGAAGATGAACGTCAAAATCCTAAAACTCAACACGTACACAATGCGTACGCAAAAAGGCCCATGACAAATATAAAAAAAATTAGATTATGATGAATATCAGAGCAATAAAAATCATATATAGAGGTGAGTTTGATAATTTCTTCACAGATCACCAAAAAAGTTACAACATGGACTCTAGCCGATGCTACGGAGTTCGGGCACTGTAGCATAGATGTTCTAGAAATATATCACAGAACAAACGACGTTGGAGTGCAATGATGATGGTATTAATATCCAAATCAAATCAACAAACATGAAGTAAATTTACTAAAATAATTAATTTGCACATTTATCGTGTGGATAATAATTCATTATTCTCAAGATTTGGTAGAAGTTATTGTTTGCTTGATCGATTGATAGCGTCATAATCATTGCACTTCAGTGAGTAGCCATGTGTGCTCCGATCCCTTTTTTACACATGAAGATTTCGGCGACAGTGCACGAACTCCGTAGCACCGGTGATGGTCCCTGATGTAATTTTGAAGAGGGTTAAGATATTTTGTAGGACTTTTATTATTTATTTTTACAAAAGAATTTTACCCGGCAGCGGTTTTCTTGTCTGCACTTCTCGATTTATCGTCCGTCTCTGATAAGACTAGGAACCCGATCTTACCTACATTGAGACCAGGGATCTCTAGAAAAATATCCCGATGGCTTCAAGAGGGAGCGAACCGAGTAGCTATGGAACCAGAGGCACATAGCCTCTACGCCACTTGGACCCTTTGTAAAAGTTAACGAATATAAAAGAGCACCAAAGATTCAAGGCACGTGGGTCTTCTGTCATGGACTCTCATGGATGCAATTTATATAAACTGTTGACGAAGTGGAGCATATATGACAACTACTTCCAGAATGAGGATATAAATTGAGGCCGTTACTGTTGCCCTCTATTGGCTTTTTGGTACTCTGTTTACTGGGACCGTTGTTGTTTCTGGCTATCGGTCGATACTTCGGAAGATCCAGAATGGCAGGTTCTGGTATGAATGGATGCCGTCTCTAGAGGTGTCGAACCAACAGACACTGACGTGGATCATGCCAGCCCTGGTCATGCGTGTGTTCTCGGAAACGAGAGAGCAGACATGCTTGCATCAAAGGCATCGATTGTTGGTAAGTTAGGATGGATAAGAGGGAAGTGCTTAGGCCTCTCGGTGACCTACTGTTAGATGAAGACACTAGAATAGACCTTGAATCAATAGAGTGACTTATAAAGTTTGGATTTCCACGTTGTACAAGTAGAGATGGTTGCTAGAGGGACAGAGAGAGAAGTGTGTTTAACCAGCAAGTCACAGGAACCATCAGTATGCATACCCTTTGAAATCTGTTGGGGAGACTGAACACCTATGGGTCTACCGGGTGTGCTGTGACATCAGTTCATTAACGAAAAGCTAATATATAATGTGAAAGGTTTGTACACTTGCTTCGTAAATGTTTGTGAGTTCTGAATCAATCTTGTCACTTTCAGTGGAATTTTTCTCCGACCACAACGGCTTCCATGTCGCAACACAGCCTCAACTGGGCATCAGAAAAACACTGGGAAGTAACGACCTCCAGCATTCTATTGACCACATCACACATCGAGCGTTATTGTGTAAGTAAAACACGGACATTACACTGTTTCCCCTAATATATCCCAAAGTATGAGATTGGGCTCTTTACTTATACTTTTACTATACTTATATACAGTACTTAGGGATGATTCATTGATTCCTATCATATGACCATCATCATTACACTTCGGTGAGTAACCATTTGTCCTCCGATTTCTTTCTTACACAGGAAGATCTCAGCTGCAGTGCACGAACTCCGTCGCGACGGCGTGGGTTCCAGATGTAATTTTGTAGGTGGGGAACATATTTTTGTACACATTTTATCGTTTAATTTTTTCTAATGGATTTTGTCGGGTGGTGGCGTTCCAGCCTGCTCTTCACGATGTTCAACTGCGAAGTGTTATTTTACGTGCTCAAATTGACACGGAACCTACGTTGTATCGTTCGTCTCCGATATGACTAGGAACTCGATCTCACCTGCACTGAGATCGGGAATCTCTGGAAAAATATACAGATGGCTCCCGAGGGAACGAACCTGGTACCTTAAGCACGAGAGACGAGCACCTAGCCTCTATGCCACAGAGACCCCCATAATGAGCTTGGAGGCAAGAGAAACATGCACATACTCAGAAGTCACTACAGTTACACACTTGCAAAATTATCGTCTGTAAAGACGAAAAAAGCCATATATCTAAAGGCTATGTACGTGGAACAACAGATGGTAATGGGATGAAGGGAATTAAAAGAACAACCATGGCTTTACAAAAAATTAAACAACTAAAAACAGTATGGAATGGAACTGATAAGAAAACAAAGATCAGAACATTAAAAGCATTCATATTTCCAGTGGCATCGTATGTGTGTGAAACATGGACATTTAATAGAGCAGTGGAAAAACATATATGTGCTTTCGAATATAAGTGTTACAGAAGAGTCCTCCGTACACATTACGTGTTGGAAGTGTTGGATGAGGACACTAAAATCGATGTTGAATCGATCAAGCGATTTAAGCAGTTTGGAATTACCCTTTGTTCAAGTCGAACTGGATGTCTGAGAGGCAGAGTGAGAGGTGTGTTTAATCAGCGAGCCACAGGAACCATCAGTATGCATACTCTTCGATATCTGTTGGGGAGACTGAGCACCTATGGGTTTGCCCGGAGTGCAATGACGTCAGTTTAGTAACCAATAACCAATAACCTCCGTACACATTGGACAGAAAAGAGAACAAATAGATCTATCCAGAAAGAACTCAAAATCAGAAAACTGGCTGATGCTACAAATACGAAAGAGAAAACTGAGATATTTTGGACATATAAAAAGACATGAAGAGTTAGAGACGACCATAATGGAAGGAGGCATACCGGCAAAGAGTAGAAGAGGAAGACCACGGAGAAGATGGATTCAGGATGTGACTGATGGTTTGAACATGACGGCTGCAGGGGCAGGACATGTGGCATACGAGAGAGAAATTCGGAGGACTGTTGGGGCGGCAAAAGTCTGTTCAGGACAAGCTATTTGATGATGATATTCGTGGACTCACACCAATTTTACAGTTGAGCAAGAACGTACGAACCCTGTAAGTTATTTGCTCTTGTTTATTTTCAACTCGTTGTATTGTACAATATCAAAATGGTATTACAGTGTTAAGGTAAGATAAATTCCGTAAAGTGGTTATTTGATATGAAATATCATGTATAACAGTTGTAAATCTATGTATAAACACTAAAACATAAATATATGTAATATATATATATATATATATATATGATGTTACTAGGGGCTAGGTGCTCTCTTCCCGTTATAAATGTGCTCGGTTTGCCTCCTCCTGCAGCAATCCGAATATTTTACCAGAGATCCCTGATCTCGGTGTAGATGACGTCAAATTCGAGATCGTACCGTTATACGTTACAAAGGGCCTGCAAGTAATTTCTCCATACCGCTCTGTCCTGGACAACTCTTTTAATGTCTTCCATAGAATTGAGTCCAATAGTTTTTGCCTCTCTCAGCAAAGTTCGTTTCAAGGTTTCCACACACCGCCCAGAACATAAGGTAAACGTATGTTACCTATGTTATGTTATGTTATGCGATCGATGTCATAGCACATTGGGCATTCCCATTCATTACCTATATTTGTATATTGTCAAACTCGAGGTAGCTATTGAGGTATGATATTAAACGCCAGGTAGGAAATGAAAATCGTGGCATATCCTTTACAGGACGTAGCCATCAACCACAGTAAACTAGTTGTTGATTTTCTAGGCACCCCGTATATGGTTCAGCAGTTGCCATTGCTTTCTGAACGGTGAGGTCTATTTTTACCTTTTGTAAAATCCCACGGAAACGAATTTGTTTCAAACTTGTCCACCGGAGCTGAACCAGGTACGCTTGGGTGGTTATCTAGTTCACTACCGCATAAGCTACAGACGTTCACCATCGTATAAAAACGTGAGGTATACCTTTGAGAAATGGCATCAACTTCAAGGCAGCTATTTAGGTATGGTATCAAACTCGTGGTAGCAAATGATGAATCCAGGTAAACTTGAGGTAGCTATAGATGAATAGTGCCAAAAATCAAGGTAACTATTGACGTATTCACCTAAACTCAACCTAGCTATATATCTATGCAATCAACCTGTAGATAGCTATACGAGTGTGCAGTCAGTTTCCAGATGTCTACAGATAAACGCAAGAAAGCTACATGTGTATAGTGGCTAACTTAATATAACAAACGATGAATGGGTTGCACTAAATGTAGCCCTATATGAATGACTTAAGTTAGCTAAAGATAAACAGTATGTACTGTATATAGGTCTAGATAAATGACTTAATGTAGCACTAGATGAGCAGTTTGCACTGAATGTAGCACTATATGTATGCCTTAATGTAGCACTAGATGAGCAGTTTGCACTGAATGTAGCACTATATCTATGACTTAATGTAGCACAAGATGAGCAGTTTGCACTGAATGTAGCACTATATGTATGACTTAATGTAGCACTAGATGAACAGTTTAAATATAGGTCTAGATAAATGACTTAATGTAGCACTAGATGAACAGTTTGTACTGAATGTAGCACTATATCTATGACTTAATGTACATAAATAGAACAGTTTGACTGAATGTAGCACTATATGTATGACTTAATGTAGCACTAGATGAACAGTTTGTACTGAATGTAGCACTATATCTATGACTTAATGTAGCACTAGATGAACAGTTTAAATATAGGTCTAGATAAATGACTTAATGTAGCACAAGATGAACAGTTTGCACTGAATGTAGCACTATATCTATGACTTAATGTAGCACAAGATGAACAGTTTGCACTGAATGTAGCACTATATGTATGACTTAATGTAGCACTAGATGAACAGTTTGCACTGAATGTAGCACTATATGTATGACTTAATGTAGCACTAGATGAACAGTTTAAATGTAGGTCTAGATAAATGACTTAATGTAGCACAAGATGAACAGTTTTCACTGAATGTAACACTATATGTATGACTTAATGTAGCACTAGATGAACAGTTTGTACTGAATGTAGCACTATATGTATGACTTAATGTAGCACTAGATGAACATTTTAAATGTAGGTCTAGATAAATGACTTAATGTAGCACAAGATGAACAGTTTGCACTGAATGTAGCACTATATGTATGACTTAATGTAGCACTAGATGAACAGTTTGCACTGAATGTAGCACTATATGTATGACTTAATGTAGCACTAGATGAACAGTTTAAATGTAGGTCTAGATAAATGACTTAATGTAGCACTAGATGAACAGTTTGTACTGAATGTAGCACTATATGTATGACTTAATGTAGCACAAGATGAACAATTTGCACTGAATGTAACACTATATGAATCACTTAAGGTAGCTCAAGATGGATGGGGTATAGAGGAGTTCCTTGAGGCAGCGTAGGATCTGCTAACGATCGTTCACGTTCACCGTGAAAATATGCGTCAACTTGTAATGGAGATTTGCCTTTAATCTTCTGCAAGAACCTGGCATACAAGAAGTCAAAACATAAATCATATGTTTATGGAAATAAACAAATATTATAACTTCTGTGTTACTTTCATGAGCTTCTTCTTTTTCTTCTAACGTTCAATATCGACCACTTGTTCAACCACCCTTTATGATCTGTATGTCATCGGAGCCTAAGAGGAATTGTACGTTGTACCAGTTATGAGTCTACAAGTAGGCCAGCAGAAAAAGATTTCTGCAACGCTTTTTATTCACTAGGGTAGCTTCCCTAGACCCCTACCTTATTCGCCTCTTACGACATGACTTGTAGGTCACATCGATACTATTTTTACTCCCTTGCTAACCACGGCAACACACCGGGCGACCTTCATGAGCAAACCACGAACATGAGTCTTGCAGGAAAAGCACAACAGTTGCAAACCATTCATATAAACAACGAAGTTGTCCTTATATATCACAACTTTCCTATTTATACTACTAGATTCCGAGGTATTAGTTTTATTTCTTTAAATTGCGAATGGATTTTTATTGGGGAGGGAAGGGGAAGGGGGAGAAAGGATGTTGGTCGGTCATTGACATGGGGGTAAGATAAGTTCTAACTGTACTCGGTTTGTTTCCAGGGTGGAGTGATTGAGACATTTTTCAAAAGATCCCTGATCTCACTGTTGGTGAGATCGAGTTCTTAGTCATATCCGAGTCCTGTCTATGTGATCTGCAAAGCCGCTGTCCGAGCAAAATTAATTGAAATGGTTAAAATAAAATTCCTGCGAAATTTTCATCATCTTCAAATTACATCGGGGGTTTTAGCCGATGCTACGGTTCGTACACAGTCTTTGAGATCTTCCTGTAAGAAAGAGATCGGAGAGCACAAGATTATTTCCCGAAGTTTAGTGATGATGTCCATATTAATCAATAACTCAAACAATCAATCAATGAAAAATCAATCAATGCATTTGTTTTAGGGACATACACACAAAATCTTGGAAATTGTCTTGCTCTGTTGTATTGTCTTTAAATATGAAATATATTTGAACAGTTATGTAACCATAGATATTAATGTCGGAAAAGAAATCAACACATGTACTGGTATGGTAGCTGCAACATTCAGCTCAATGTAAAACATATGGAGATCATCAGACTACAAGACACCGACTAAACTTCATATTTATAAATTAAATGTGAGATCAGCCTTACGGTATGAATCATTGACACGGGAAACAGGTACAACGAAAGACAGTCACAATATTGGCTTTCAAGGAACATTTCATAGAAGAATTATTCACATTCGTTGCGATCAAAGAATAGCTAATACTGAGATCACTCGGCTAACATGCATCAACAATATCAACAAAGAAATAAACATGGAAATAGAAGTGCTTGATTTTACAAATCTATTTGACGAAAAAGACATTAAGATAATTTTGTGGATTTCATTTCCTTTGCGGTAAGAAATTCGATTTGATAATTTTATCTTACATAAAAAATAAGAACAAAATGTATTTTACAAATGTGATGAAATGGACCTGTTTGATCACAGAAAGTCAGTTTACAAATGTGATGAAATGGACTCTTTTGACCACAGAAAGTCAGTTTACAAATGTGATGAAATGAACCTGTTTGACCACAGAAAGTCAGTTTACAAATGTGATGAAATGAACCTGTTTGACCACAGAAAGTCAGTTTACAAATGTGATGAAATGAACCTGTTTGACCACAGAAAGTCAGTTTACAAATGTGATGAAAAGGACCTGTTTGACCACAGAAAGTCAGTTTACAAATGTGATGAAATGGACTGTTTGACCAGAAGTCAGTTTACAAATGTGATAAAGGACCTGTTTGACCACAGAAAGTCAGTTTACAAATGTGATGAAAAGGACCTGTTTGACCACAGAATCAGTTTCAAATGAGAATGACCTGTCTGACCACAGAAAGTCAGTTTACAAATGTGATGAAAAGGACCTGTTTGACCACAGAAAGTCAGTTTACAAATGTGATGAAATGGACCTGTCTGACCACAGAAAGTCAGTTACCTGCTATTTGAAATTTCATTTTGTGTTTTGTCTCTATTTATTCATTTGTTAATCTTCTATGTGTTTCCTTGTCAGAAGTGGTATGCTATACTGCAGTCAAAGAATGTATTTAATGATCGTTACAGTTAAAAAAACACAGTAAGACAGTTTATCGATGTAGAAAAATAGAAAACAACTATTCATCAATTGTAGCGTAATCCTCGTATGAAACGTTTTGATATTGTGATCATGGTGAACAAGTTACAGATTTTACATGTTTGGTAAGCATTTTGTTAGCAAGTGGAAAAATAAACAACGAAATTCAACATAGATGCAATAAAGCAAAACAAATCATATTGTAAATTACACCATTATTAAAATGCAAATATTTCACCCGGAACGCTAATAGAACATTTTATCCGAATTTCTATCTCCCGAAATTATTGCCAACAGTGCACCTCAAAGGCTAATATTATTCATATAATATATTCAGATATAATGGATGTAACACAACATGTCGCCCACGCAAAAGAAGATAACAAAAAGGCAATGAAAGACAATATGAACGAAGCGCACACAAAATATAGTTCTAGATATATTTGAATGTTCACACCTGCAAATGCACAACTATTATTCATATTACAACTAGTGCTAGATTATATTTGAATGTTCACACCTGCAAATGTGCAACTATTATTCATATTACAACTAGTGCTAGATTATATTTGAATGTTCACACCTTCAAATACGCAACTATTATTCATATTACAACTAGTGCTAGATTATATTTGAATGTTCACACTTGCAAATGTGCAACTATTATTCATATTACAACTATTATAATAAATAATCTTCCATGTGATACTGGTGCTCACGAGGGCAGCAGAGAATAGTAACACTGCAACCTACAAGGCATGTCGTAAGAGCCAACTGTGGTAGGGGCCTGGGGAAGCTATCCTAGTAAATAAAAAGCGTCGCAGAAATCGGATGTATTTGTCTAAATGTAGGCGCATAACTGGCACAACGTAAATCACTCTTAGGTTCAGATCACACACAAATCACAAAGAGTGGTTTAACAAGTGGTCGATATGGATTGATTGATTGATTGATGTGACCATCATCATTGCACTTCGGTGATTAATCACGTGTGCTTCCATCTCTTTCCTACACATACAGATCTCAGTGGCAGTACACGAACTCCGTAGCACTAGCAAGGGTCCCGGTAAGAGCGATCGAAGAAGAAGAAATAATAAATAATGATACTGTTTCGTCAAAATGTTACGGTAACCATGATACTGTTTCGTCAAAATGTTACGGTAACCATGATACTGTTTCGTCAAAATGTTACGGTAACCATGATACTGTTTCGTCAAAATGTTACGGTAACCATGATACTGTTTCGTCAAAATGTTATGGTAACCAGCATTAATTGATTATTGTTATCAACGGCAACATGCTTTTCAATAACATCAGTCATATAGCCAATAATATTACTTACTTCTTGACCGCGTGATCTCGTGGAAGGACTTGACCCAATAAATCAATATACAGAATATTTCGTTTAACGAGAGTCCTGGTTAAAAAGAAGAAAAAAAAAATTACACATGATATTTAGGATATATTAAATATCACATTTTAAAATGAATTTTTTGGTGAACACACCTCCCAAAAACAGCTTTTTTGACTGAATTTTGAGGAAATTTTTACCCAAAAATTAATAAAAATTAAATATTTAATATATCTTAAACATCATGTGAAATATTTTAGATATTACAATTGCGCACCTTAGAGTGAAAACAGAATTCATTTACATTCATTAGATTCAGAGCCTTAGCGATTTGAAATTTTGTTTTTGGCGGCCATTATGTATTGTTTCCATGGCAACAGTTAAACATTTTTTTTTTTACTAATTTTTTTTCTACCTTTATAAGTCATAATCTTTCAAAATGGTTATACAAATTTTACATTAATGTGAAAACAACGAAAATAGCTTCATGATCCCAACACTACCGATCTCACCTTAACGTTTCTAACAATGATAACATTGTACTCTTTTAATTAAAATTTGTTTGGACATATATTTATTGAAGAAATATCGTGGCATATCCTTTATAGAACGTAGTCATCAACCACAGTAAACGATTTTTCTCGGCATCACTTATACGTTCAGTAGTTTGCCATTGCTTTCTGAACGGTGAGGTCTATTTCTACCTCTTTGTAAAAATCTCACGGAAACGAATTTGCTTCCAAACTTGCCCACCGTGTGGTTTGAACCAGGTACGCTTGGGTTTGTGATCGAGCTCACTACCGCTTGAGCTACAGACGCTCACATATTTATTAGTGACAAAAATAATAGCTTTTTTTACAAGCACATAGGGGCCCAGTCTTGAAATGAAAATCGTAGCATATTCTTTACATGACTTAGCCATCAACCACAGTAAAGAAGTCGTCAATTTTCTAGGCACTACATATACGTTCAGTACTTTGCCATTGCTTTCTGAACGGCATAGTCTACTTTTACCGATCGTAAAAATCCATGGACACGAATTAACTTCCAAACTGCCTGACGTGGAGTTTGAACCAGGTACGCTTAGATTGTGATCGAGCTCACTACCGGTTAAGCTACTCTTACACAGCAGATATCGATAGGAGTAAGTTCTGATTATTATTTATATTGTATATTTAGAGAAGATTAAATATTCCTTATACGGAGGCGTGATCCTTTTAACATAATAACTAGTCTGGTTTTATGTATACATCCATCCATCCCTCCATCCATCCATCCATCCATCCATCCATCCATCCATCCATCCATCCATCCATCCATCCATCCATCCTCCATCCATCCATCTATCCATCCATCCATCCATCCATCTCTCCATCCATCCATCCATCTATCCATCCATCCATCCATCCATCCCTCCATCAATCCATCCATCCATCCATCCATCCTAGCCATCCATCCATCTATCCATCCTCATCCATCCATCCATCCATCCATCCTCTATCCATCCATCTATCCATCCATCCATCCATCCATCCATCCACCATCCATCTATCCTCATCCATCTATCCCTCATCCATCCCTCCATCCATCCATCCATCCATCCATCTATCCATCCATCCATCCATCCCATCCATCCATCCATCCATCCATCCATCTATCCACCATCTATCCATCCATCCATCCATCCATCCATCCATCATCCATCCATCCATCCATCCATCCATCTTCCACCTCCACATCTCATCCATCCTCCATCATCATCCATCCATCCATCCATCCATCCATCATCCATCTTCCATCTCATCTAGTCCATCCATCCATCTCATTTTATCCATTCATCATCCATCACATCATCATCCATTTCCATCATCTACTCCTATTCATATTATCATCTACATATTCATCATCACCCATACATCCTATTCATCCATCACCCATCTCATCTCGATCATCCATCCATTTATCCTTCATCCTCATCATTTTCCCCTCATCTATGTTATTCATGTAGTCTTTTAGCTTTAGGTAAAGAACAGTTCTGCAAGATCCATTGAAAAGGGCAGATATAGTGTTTGCTAAGAAATCCGATATTTCAAGAGACCATCGTTTGTGTGGTGTCAGAAACATGTTTGATGATAGAAACCATGTATGTAAAGAACATGTATTTAAAGAATCACGTTGAACAAGAAACAAGAAATCATGCTGTGTAAGAAACAAAAGAAGTCATGTTGTGTAAGAAACAAAAGAAATCATGTTGTGTAAGAAACAAAAGAAGTCATGTTGTGTAAAAAACAAAAGAAGTCATGGTGTGTAAGAAACAAAAGAAGTCATGTTGTGTAAGAAACAAAAGAAGTCATGTTGTGTAAGAAACAAAAGAAGTCATGTTGTGTAAGAAACAAAAGAAGTCATGTTGTGTAAGAAACAAAATAAGTCATGTTGTGTAAGAAACAAAAGAAGTTATGTTGTGTAAGAAACAAAAGAAGTCATGTTGTGTAAGAAACAAAAGAAATCATGTTGTGTAAGAAACAAAATAAATCATGTTGTGTAAGAAACAAAAGAAGTCATGTTGTGTAAGAAACAAAAGAAGTCATGTTGTGTAAGAAACAAAAGAAGTCATGTTGTGTAAGAAACAAAAGAAGTCATGTTGTGTAAGAAACAAAAGAAGTCATGTTGTGTAAGAAACAAAAGAAATCATGTTGTGTAAGAAACAAAAGAAATCATGTTGTGTAATAATCCATGTATTTTAAGAAACGATGTCTTGAAAGAAAACAGTACTAAATGTAGTATTTCTGAATTTTCTCTCTATTTCGGTAGTATCTCTGAACTTTCTCTTTAAATTGTCAGTAGTATCGCTTGAAATATCTTTCTCTCAAATTTTCCGCAGTATCTTTTGAACTTTCTTTCAATTATTGGTAGCATAGTTTGAACGTTCAGGTGTCATTATGTCGAATCTTTTGAACCTATCTTTCATATACTTGAACAAAAACTATCTTTCATATAGACTTTGAACAAAAACTTTCATAAACTTGAACAAAACTATCTTTCATATACTTGAACAAAACGACAACGCAGCAGAAGCAAATATTATCAAGAAAACAGAACAAAATACTAGAAATGTAGTATTATAAATAAACTTACCGAAATTCTTCCACATCAATTAATCCATTGTTATCAAAATCAACAACAGTTAAAACAATATCAATGAGGTCTTTTGTTGCTTCTTCCAAATCCATATCATCAGAGTGCAGAACACATGGCTATGTAAATAAATCAAGTACGATAAGGCAGGTTTATCTAAGGCATAGATTTCCAAACTTTTTTCGGACTACCGCCCACTTTGCAAGACATTTGTGTGTAACCCCCTCCCCATTATAACAGTTTTCCGCGTTCAGACCTTTGGATATTTGCGACGTAAATAGCAAATAATATTACTGCATTGACGTTAAATTATTCAAAAAAATATGCTCATCTTGAACACAGTTATTAAATCACAAAATTAAGAAAATTATTTATTTTAAAATATATATTATTAATTTCTTCTGTAAGACGCCACTGACCTCTACATCGCATGAAAGTCTTCTCCCCCAATGTTTCTGAACCCACTATCGCGTTTAATGTGGCCAACATATTTCATCTTCCAGGACAGGATGTTATTTGTGAGCCAATGCTTCTTGCTATACAAGTCTTGTAGGAAGCCTTTCTTTCTTTTCTTCTCTGTCCAGGATGTTCTAAGAACATTTCTATAGCTCCTTGTTTCAAAAGCTTCAATTTTATATTTTAATGTTTGTGTTATGGTCCACGATTCGCATCCATATGTTATTTTATCTTAACCACATTTGCCGGGAAGCGTCGTGGGGAGATTTAGTTTTTTATCTTGTGTCATCTCTGTTGCGCTTGATGTTGTCAGTCCATGCTTTCGCAGGGACTCTGTTATCTATCCATCGTGTTCTTAGCCTGCCTCGTGCTCTGAGCTCTGAGTGTCCATTATTGTAGGCACGTGATGGTAGTAAATGTGGTTCTATTCTCATTAGATGGCCGAACCACTTTATTTTTTACTTCTCGATGTACTGTATGAGGGGTATAGTACCAACGATGCTTCTGATATTCTCGTTTCTCCTTGTAACGTTAACAGCTTTTTGTAGACATCTCATTTCCCATTTTGTAACCTTTCTATCTTGTGTCTTAGTCAGGGGCCATGTTTGGCACTCATAGCAGAGAGTTGGAATAAATATGCAGTTTATCAGTTGTTGTTATCCATATGTTGCCACAAGAATCTCTGGCACGACACAAGCAAAGTAACAAAAGTAAGACTTCTGGGAACATGTATATTCCTTGTGGTATCCATATGTTGCCACAAGGAATATGCATGTTCTCAGAAGTCTTACTTTTGTTTCTTTGCTTGGTCGTCCAGAGTTTCTTCATGCTGACCACCCTCTGGAAAATCAAGGCTAGTTTTCTTCTATCTTCCTTCGTACAATCTCCATTGTTGGTAATTATAAAACCAAGATATTCCAAATCTGTGACGTTCTCAATGTCTTCATTATTGATGGTAATTTTAGATTGAAATTTTGCTTTGTCAGTGGACATCATTTTAGTTTTCTTTATATTCAGAAAAAGGTTATGATCTTCGCTGTGCTTCTTGACAGTCCGAACTAGATGTTCCAAGCCGGTGGCACTATTTGAGAGGAGTACTGTGTTGTCTGTAAACCTTAGTTCTGGAATCGCCCGAGTGGTTACCGGGGTCCAAATTTGGGGTGTAAAGAATAGAACCACTGATACCTGCCACGCCTATCGTAAGAAGCGATTAAGGAGGTTTGGCTGAAATCGGATGCATGTGTCCTAAACGTGTAGAAGTCTATGCGCTTAGGGGCCTTCCAAACCAATGTGCAACGTATACACGTTCTTGGCAAAGATCAAACATATCACAACGAGTAATTAAAATTGGTCGTAAAGAACGAACGCAAAGAAGAAGAAGTTCTGGAATCACATTTCCCCCGATTGTAAATGGGTAAAAAATTACAGTTTTCGTCATTCTTAACATTTGGCATTATATGTTCTGCATATATGTTGAATACAAATGGGGAAAGTATGCATCCGTATAACTGGCACAAAGCACAACCGCTCTTAGGCTCAAATCCCATACAAATCACACAAGTGGTCGTTATGGAGTGTTCGAAGAAGAAGAACACACACTTCCCCACACTTCCTCACATTTCCTCACACTTCCCACACTTCCTCACACTTCCCACACTTTATCTGAAACTATCATACCTTCAACAATAAGTATATCTCCAACTTGCTGAGGAACCCATCTTTGTTTGTATCGTAGACGTTAAATACAAGATCGATTTTAATATCAAGGTTGTCGCTGAGAAACACACATATTAACTTGCAGTAATCCTCGAATAGCATGTTCGAATCATTTACTGTGTGAATAGATCAGAAATTCGAATCTTTTACTATGCGAATAGATCAGAAATTCGAATCTTTTATTATGTGAATAGATCAGAAATTCGAATCTTTTACTAAGTGAATAGATCAGAAATTCGAATCTTTTACTGTGTTAATAGATCAGAAATTCGAATCTTTTACTGTGTGAATAGATCAGAAATTCGAATCTTTTACTAAGTGAATAGATCAGCAATTCGAATCTTTTATTATGTGAATAGATCAGAAATTCGAATCTTTTACTATGCGAATAGATCAGAAATTGAATCTTTACTGTGTTAATAGATCAGAAATTGAATCTTTATTGTGTGAATAGATCAGAAATTCGAATCTTTTACTAAGTGAATAGATCAGAAATTCGAATCTTTTATTATGTGAATAGATCAGAAATTCGAATCTTTTACTGTGTGAATAGATCAGAAATTCGAATCTTTTACTAAGTGAATAGATCAGAAATTCGAATCTTTTACTATGTGAATAGATTAGAAATTCGAATCTTTTACTATGTGAATAGATCAGAAATTCGAATCTTTTACTAAGTGAATAGATCAGAAATTCGAATCTTTTACTGTGTTAATAGATCAGAAATTCGAATCTTTTACTGTGTGAATAGATCAGAAATTCGAATCTTTTACTAAGTGAATAGATCAGCAATTCGAATCTTTTATTATGTGAATAGATCAGAAATTGAATCTTTACTATGCGAATAGATCAGAAATTCGAATCTTTATTGTGAATAGATCAGAAATTCGAATCTTTACTATACGAATAGATCAGAAATTCGAATCTTTTATTATGTGAATAGATCAGAAATTCGAATCTTTTACTATGCGAATAGATCAGAAATTCGAATCTTTTACTGTGTTAATAGATCAGAAATTCGAATCTTTTATTGTGTGAATAGATCAGAAATTCGAATCTTTTACTAAGTGAATAGATCAGAAATTCGAATCTTTATTAGTGAATAGATCAGAATTCGAATCTTTACTATGCGAATAGATCAGAAATTCGAATCTTTACTAATGAATAGATCAGAAATTCGAATCTTTACTATGTGAATAGATTAGAAATTCGAATCTTGTACTAAGTGAATAGATCAGAAATTCGAATCTTTTACTATGTGAATAGATTAGAAATTCGAATCTTTTACTAAGTGAATAGATCAGAAATTCGAATCTTTTACTATGTGAATAGAATATAAATTCGAATCTTTTACTAAGTGAATAGATCAGAAATAACAAATTAAAAGTATAATGAAATGAAAGTAGTGGCATTTTCTTTACAAAACTGCGCCATCAACCACAGTAAGCTGGTCGTCGATTATTTTGTGATCTAACTTACTACCGCTTAAGCTACAGAGAACCACAAAAGTATCATCATCATCATCAGGTGCCGTGCCGGCTGGCGTAGGCGATTATGGATCTCCACAAATCTCTGTCGTTGGTGTTTGCTATCAACTCAGATGTTGACTCTCTACCGTGCCGTGAAATCAGGCCATCCACAAAAGTATACAGCCATTAAAACAATATATTTTTTTTGCGGACTTAGACTTTTTGCGAAGTACTAGTTTTTGAATCCTAAGGCATGCAGATTTATTACATACAAATACTTCTACTTTCCACGTCACCCCGCCCTATGATGTTGTTCTATGCCAGTTTAAGCAACGTTATCATTAGAACAAATGTAATACCAAACTGAATATGTCCGAAACATAACGCTGCTCCTGAAATAATGAAAATGAAATGGGATGAATTCAAGAGAAGTGATGAAATCAGAGAAATGTCTGGTCAACCATTAATAACAACTGTTATAAGAAGAAGACAATGAAAATATGTTAGGTTTAATTTGAGAAGTAATCAAAGAATATCAAAGCAGGCATTGAAATGGGAGGCAAAGGGTTCCAGTAATGATCAAAGAATATCAAAGCAGGCTTGAAATGGGAGGCAAAGGGTTCCAGTAATGATCAAAGAATATCAAAGCAGGCATTGAAATGGGAGGCAAAGGGTTCCAGTAATGATCAAAGAATATCAAAGCAGGCATTGAAATGGGAGGCAAAGGGTTCCAGTAATGATCAAAGAATATCAAAGCAGGCATTGAAATGGGAGGCAAAGGGTTCCAGTAATGATCAAAGAATACCAAAGCAGGCATTGAAATGGGAGGCAAAGGGTTCCAGTAATGATCAAAGAATATCAAAGCAGGCATTGAAATGGGAGACAAAGGGTTCCAGTAATGATCAAAGAATATCAAAGCAGGCATTGAAATGGGAGGCAAAGGGTTCCAGTAATGATCAAAGAATATCAAAGCAGGCATTGAAATTGGAGGCAAAGGGTTCCAGAAATGATCAAAGAATACCAAAGCAGGCATTGAAATGGGAGGCAAAGGGTTCCAGAAATGATCAAAGAATATCAAAGCAGGCATTGAAATGGGAGGCAAAGGGTTCCAGTAATGATCAAAGAATATCAAAGCAGGCATTGAAATGGGAGGCAAAGGGTTCCAGAAATGATCAAAGAATATCAAAGCAGGCATTGAAATGGGAGGCAAAGGGTTCCAGTAATGATCAAAGAATATCAAAGCAGGCATTGAAATGGGAGGCAAAGGGTTCCAGTAATGATCAAAGAATATCAAAGCAGGCATTGAAATGGGAGGCAAAGGGTTCCAGTAATGATCAAAGAATATCAAAGCAGGCATTGAAATGGGAAGCAAAGGGTTCCAGAAATGATCAAAGAATATTAAAGCAGGCATTGAAATGGGAAGCAAAGGGTTCCAGAAATGATCAAAGAATATCAAAGCAGGCATTGAAATGGGAGGCAAAGGGTTCCAGTAATGATCAAAGAATATCAAAGCAGGCATTGAAATGGGAGGCAAAGGGTTCCAGAAATGATCAAAGAATACCAAAGCAGGCATTGAAATGGGAGGCAAAGGGTTCCAGAAAGAACAGACACCCTAGGGAAACCCTGAGACGAACTTTGCTGAGAAAGGCAAGAAGTATCGGACTCAATTCTATGGAAGAGATTGAGAATGTTGCCCAGGATAGAGAGGTATGGAAAAATTAATTTCAGCCTTATGTATCGCATAACGGTAAGAGAGGAATACATATATATATATATATCACTCTTGCGATGGAAGAGATTTATCGACTATAGAAAACGCGCTGTCTCCTCAAATACTCATCTCTCTCTCTCTCTCTCTCTCTCTCTTTCGTTCATTCTTCACGGCCAATTTCATCATTCTTTTTGTGATGTATAATTGGTCCACTGGCAAGAACGGAGTGATCTACGTCGAGTCGATTGTGCGCCCATGGTGACTAGGCCCGCCCGTCCGGTTTCAGCCAGCTTTTGATTTACTAGGGTGAACTTTCCCTAGGGTACGATCCTTTCTGCCGACTAAGTCGGCCCGGATCTACGCCTTTCGATCAGCTTTGCCGTATATTTGGGCTTTGTGATCTGCGCCAAGACAGTGAGTTACGCTGTTATGCCCTTTCTGACTGTGAGGTTGTTCCGGATTAGAAACAATTCTCGGGGCTTATAAGCTTGTCCTCGTACGGCGTCTTACTCGTATAAGACACTGTGTAAAGTATCGGCCTTCACCAATGTTGGGACCCGGACAGCCTGTCAGATCTTTACATTGTCGACTTTACTTTACCGTTCAGTTTTGAGTTTGATCCGGAGTAGGAGCATTCTCAGCCTTTTCTAGACTACATCACCATGTCTGTCAATTCCCTCTGAGCTGTCCTAGCTTTTTCCTTCGGTCGGGAGAGTCGAGCATTGATATTCACTCTGGGAGTTTGCTCGTCTATGTTGCGAGCGGATTCCATCAAGCATGACTACCTTTACATCTCCACTTGCACCAAAGTAGCTCTCCCCGATCCCTGCCCCCTTAGCCAGACCAGAACCTGAGTCTGTTTCCAGGGTCACTGCGTGGAGGTTGGGGGCAGGGTCTTGGTTATCGCGCCCCTTCGCTAACCCTGGCTCATGTTACCACAATGCCCATAAGCATTTGACCCCAAATACTCATATTAAAGATGCCGATTTATTTCTCTTTACTCAGTAATTAATTAATTTCTTAATAGTTTATGAACAGTTTTACAATTTGATTTTGCAAGGTACTCCACAAATGTTAATTAATCTGGAAATGATCAGATTAAAAAGCCACATTAATGGATCATAGTCGATTGTTAGTGTTTCTAAAAGTCTATTTAATTTATTTAAAGTTCATAAACAATATATTTCTTCTAACACAGTTCTATTGAAAATAAGTGAGCCTGAGAACAATTTAGTGCAGATTTGGATGTTTCCATGTTCTGAACAAGGTAGGTTTATTATTGCACAATGGACGAAGACTGACGGTAGACGCGTAGTAGTAGAAGATAACCATCTAACACTAACCCAACCCTAATCTCATATTATTAAAATACAGCCGGCGATTGTAGCACAGTTTTCTCACGTCAGGATGCACTTTTTATGCTTTGTATTTGCTATATAGAAACGTTATGTTAAGTCTCTATGCGTTAGTATTCTGCATCTTACTCTGTTTAGTCATTTGGACTAAGTGCTGTCCGTCTATGTTCAAGTGTTTTTACCAACCTGCGGTTTGTTTTTGTACTGATTAAAGAGCGATGTTAGTCTTCATGCAAATTTGAAAAACAAGTCATGTCGAATTATGTAGTCTATATGCAGTTCAGTTTCAGTTTGGAATATCTTCATTGCACTCCGGACATTTCCATAAGTGCTACGATCTCCTTTGCAATATCTCCAACAGCGTCTAACGACTATCTTACCAGTTCAATGTTGATTGATGAGCCTACTCATAGATCCTGTTGTGCTGTTCTGTTCGAGCTACTCTAATATTCAATGCAAGCTCTTGCAATTGTCAATACAAACAATCAAGTCATTCACTGAAAGGAGTTAATTCTTATTTTTCATGTTTGTTGTCCTTACCGCTCTGATATAACCAATAAAAGGCTCGTGCTTAGGTTGAAATCAGGCTAGCCTTGCCTTAAAGATGCCTTAATCCCCTACATGACAAACAAATAAAAGAACAATCAATCATAAGAAGGAAGGAGTTACAGAATAGGAATGTGTAGTATTGTAAACAATTTTTTTGGTACTTACAATTGTCTAATTTGTTTATAGTTAGTTTCTCTCGCTTCTTTAGAGCTGTCAGAAAAAAACCACAAGATAATCAGAAACAAAATATTGTTTTCAAAAGTGATGGTGGAAAAATGGAAAAGAAAGATGGCAAAGACACAACTGAATCAACAGAAAAAATCGGTTATCATTTTGACGATAAAGACAGCGTTATCAAGATGCATTTGGTAATTATAGTAGTAGCTTAGGATTTGAGATGATTGGTTATTGGTTATTGGTTACTAAACTGACGTCATTGCACTCCGGGCAGACCCATAGGTGCTCAGTCTCCCCAACAGATATCGAAGAGTATGCATACTGATGGTTCCTGTGGCTCGCTGATTAAACACACCTCTCACTCTGCCTCTCAGGCATCCAGTTCGACTTGAACAACGGGTAACTCCAAACTGCTTAAATCGCTTGATCGATTCAACATCGATTTTAGTGTCCTCATCCAACAGAGAGTTTCGAAGAGACCGAAGAATATCCCCTTATCCATCTTCAACTCCCCAACAATCGATCTGTTGATGCAAGCCTGTCCGCTCTCTCATTACCGTAAACACCCGCATGCCCAGGACAGTATATCCACGTAAGCCGCTGGAGGTTAGAAACTTCTATAGACGACATCCACTCATACCGAAACCTGCCCTTCTGGATCTTGTGAAGCATCGACTGAGAGTCAGATACAACAACTGCCCCAGTAAATGAAGTCCCAGAAATCCAATGGAGGGCAGCAGTAACGGCCTCAACCTCCATCCTCATACTAGAAGTAGTTGTCCTGTATGCCCCACTTCGCTCTGCAACAACCCTACCATGCGCATTAGCCAAGAAACCCCAGCCAGATTTCTCATCACGTTGAACCGACCCATCGGTATATACAATAACATCATCATCCCTTGCATTATCTTCTATCAGCTGCTTAACTGCGAGATCAGCCTTTATGTTGCCCTAATCTCTACATTCTCTTCCAAGAGTAATGATAACGTTGATAGAGTAATGAGATGATGTCAGATTAAACGGTGAGGACTGAGATAAAATGACATAAACAATGGAAAATAATAAGATAATAGCAATAAATGGAAAATCGTTTAGATTCGACGTTTGTTTACACCGTGGTCCCCGGAAACATAAGACAGACTAGCTCAGACGGGAAACCGTTTTACGTTACATACGGCCTGCAAGCAATTTCTCCATACCGCTCTATACTTGGCAACTCGTTCAATCTCCTCCATGGAACTGAGATCGATATTTTTTGCCTCTCTCAGTAAAGATTGTTTCAGGGTCTCATTAGGTCGTCCTCTCTATCTTGAACACTCTGCATCCCAGTTCAATGCCTGCTTTGATATTCTTTGATCATTTCTTCTCAAGGTATGTTCAACATATCCCCATCTTCTCCTTCTTATAACAGTTGTTACTAGTGTTTATTCCTTGTTTTCCTATAACTCTACCACTACAATATTATTTCCAATCTTGCCATTAAATTCCTCTATTACTAATAACAGGTCATGTTTTTGTGTCTTGTTAATTTGATCCTGCAGTTACTCGTAAAACATGTCTTACTTATCATTCCGGCGTAGGATATACGCTGCACCATATTCTTCATAAAGATTTCAGGTCTATTACTCTAGTGATCCGTTGTAGGAAGATCAAAGTATGTACTGCACACCATGGTATCATCTGAAGATAGTGAAAATATTTATGTAGAAATTGTATTTTTTAATCTTTTCTAATGAATTTTGCCTTGGCAGCTCTTCTAGATTTTGAACTGTCAATGGTTTTTTTACGTGTTCAAATTGAACACAGGACCTACGTTGTATCGTCCAGGCTAGGAACTCGATCTCACCTACACTGAGATAGGACTAGGAACTCGATCTCACCTACACTGAGATCAAGGATCTCTGGAAAAATATCCAGATGATTCCACAAGGGAGCGAACCTGGTACCTTTGGTTTGGTACGAGAGACGATCACCTAACCCCTAGACCACAGAGACCTCTATAGGTATTACTAAGAGTTGTCTCCTAGACCCATGCTATTCTTCCTCTTTGTTTTATCCTGTCAATGATCGTTCGATTAGTAGACCTGAGATCTCTATGAGGGATGTTGTACAGTGTATATTCTACTTGTGTTCTTCCTGTCAATGATCGTTCGATTAGTAGACCTGAGATCTCTATGAGGGATGTTGTACAGTGTATATTCTACTTGTGTTCTTCCTGTCAATGATCGTTCGATTAGTAGACCTGAGATCTCTATGAGGGATGTTGTACAGTGTATATTCTACTTGTGTTCTTCCTGTCAATGATCGTTCGATTAGTAGACCTGAAATCTCTATGAGGGATGTTGTACAGTGTATATTCTACTTGTGTTCTTCCTGTCAATGATCGTTCGATTAGTAGACCTGAGATCTCTATGAGGGATGGTGTACAGTGTATATTCTACTTGTGTTCTTCCTGTCAATGATCGTTCGATTAGTAGACCTGAGATCTCTATGAGGGATGTTGTACAGTGTATACTCTACTTGTGTTCTTCCTGCAAGTGATCACTAGAATAGAAGATCTGAAATATCTATGAAAAATGTTGTGCGGTGCAGAGGTCGCAGTAGTAGTGTTTTATTTGAAAGTAGCCAACTCCTTGTATAGAATATCCTTGGTGATCCAGTAGCCAACTCCTTGTATAGAATATCCTTGGTGATCCAGTAGCCAGCTCCTTGTATAGAATATCCTTCGCGATCCAGCATTCCTTCATCCTGGTTGTGTTATCCAATCGTCTTAGGCGGAGTTAGCATGCACAAAAGAAATATTATATTTGACATCATTTTGGGAAGAAAATCAAGATCCATGGAGCTGTTTGATCATTGAAGTAAGAAAATCAAGATCCATGGAGCTGTTTGATCATTGAAGCAAGAAAATCAAGATCCCTGGAGCTGTTTGATCATTGAAGTAAGAAAATCAAGATCCCTGGAGCTGTTTGATCATTGAAGTAAGAAAATCAAGATCCATGGAGCTGTTTGATCATTGAAGTAAGAAAATCAAGATCCCTGGAGCTGTTTGATCGTTGAAGTAAGAAAATCAAGATCCCTGGAGCTGTTTGATCATTGAAGCAAGAAAATCAAGATCCCTGGAGCTGTTTGATCATTGAAGCAAGAAAATCAAGATCCCTGGAGCTGTTTGATCATTGAAGTAAGAAAATCAAGATCCCTGGAGCTGTTTGATCATTGAAGCAAGAAAATCAAGATCCCTGGAGCTGTTTGATCATTGAAGTAAGAAAATCAAGATCCATGGAGCTGTTTGATCATTGAAGTAAGAAAATCAAGATCCCTGGAGCTGTTTGATCATTGAAGCAAGAAAATCGAGATCCTTGACTGTTTGATCATTGAAGCAAGAAAATCGAGATCCTGGACTGTTTGATCATTGAAGCAAGAAAATCAAGATCCCTGGAGCTGTTTGATCATTGAAGTAAGAAAATCAAGATCCATGGAGCTGTTTGATCATTGAAGCAAGAAAATCGAGATCCCTTGGAGCTGTTTGATCATTGAAGTAAGAAAATCAAGATCCATGGAGCTGTTTGATCATTGAAGTAAGAAAATCAAGATCCCTGGAGCTGTTTGATCATTGAAGCAAGAAAATCAAGATCCCTGGAGCTGTTTGATCATTGAAGTAAGAAAATCATGATCCATGGAGCTGTTTGATCATTGAAGTAAGAAAATCAAGATCCATGGAGCTGTTTGATCATTGGAGTAGAGGAATAAGAATAAGAAATATGAAAATTGTTTAAATTATCATCGACAGAAACGGGGGGATTCTGGTCTGGAAATTTGTTGCAATTTGCTACTAAAATTACTAACATCCAAATCTCTAAGCGTCAGCTCTGAGAATAGATAGAAACTACACATTTTGCATGCTGATTCTGTACATATCTATCTAAAACATTGCAAAGGTTTTTTTTTTTTAGAAATTATGTATAATTTATGTTTTAGTGCAGTCAAAAGCTTTTTGTTACCTAATTTTAGGGGTGTGTTACCCACAAATTTATTTTAAAAGTAATATTTAGTAGATCATAAAACGCTTGTGTAATAGTTTAGATATTACAATTGCTCACCTTAGATTGGAAACATAACTCATTTACATTCATTAGATTCAGAGCCTTATACATTTGAAATGTTGTATTTGAAGGCCATTTTGTATTGTTTCCATGGCAACGTTTGGACCATTTTTTGTAAACTAACCTTTTTCTACTCTTCTAAGTCATAATTTCTCAAAACTGTTATACAAAGTCTACATTAATATGAAAAAAAGGAAAACAAATTTCCAGACCAGAATCCCCTCTAATACTAACAACACGTTACCTACAGTCAAACATCTGAGCAAGCATAAAATGACTGGTGATTTCAAACTGTTCTATCATCTGTGCCATGAAGATATTCTCATCTATTTCATGTACTCCAGGTTTCAACAGATTTTTGGAGTACTGCACAATATTTTCAACTATATCGGAATCTAATTCTGCAAGTTTAAAGTGGACTATTACGCGATGTATGATCAGACACTCTAGATCAGTGTTTCCCAATGTGGAGCCCACGACCTACAGGGAGGCAATTTGATTGTTAAGGGGGCAATTAAATACTTGAATTTCAGTTCTCCATTATACATTTTCATAATTTACTCACTGTGTTTCCTGGACAATTTCCTAGTGATTTCTTTCTAAAACCTATCATTTAAGTTTCTTCAGTGAACAATTCTATTTTCGAAAACTAAAAATGTTGTATATGTTACATAGGGGGGCATACGCATTTTAGAACTGTTTAGGTGGGACATGGTACAAAAAAGGTTGGGAAACACTGGTCTAGATATTGTTCACAATAAAATACGTTGATGTTAGAAGGAAAAATAGACGAAGAGTGTACACAATAAATGGTTATTGGTTACTGGACTGACGTTACACCACTCTGAAAAGACGCATAGGTATGCGGTCGTTCCCAGCAGACGTCGAAGAGTATTTTTAATGACAGTTCCATTGGCTCGGCGGTTAAACACACTCCACCCCTCTTCTCACCTCCAAAGGTCGCCGAGAAATCGTAGAAATAACGTTTCTACGTTCATCTTAATGTCCACGACGATCGATGTTCTTGATGCAAGTTTATTCGTTCTCTCATTGTCGCAAACACCTACATGTCCAGGACAGTAGATCATAGTGAGCCTCTAGAGGTTGGAAACTAAATTAATAATGTCAGGAGAGATGATGATCTGAAGCGAAGACAACTATGCAACATGAAGATTAGCACGCTAGAAATACAATAATTGTTTGTAACCAAAGGTGTTCGCCTAGTCATGAACAATCAAGATAAAGGAAACACGTACATGTTTTAGTACAGATCACACGTTTAAAAGACGAAGATGGAGGTGGATTGGACATGTATATCGTATGCAAGTAGAGGCATTGGCTAGGACAGGTCTCAGATGGACAGCGGATGGGAAGAGAAGGCCTGAACGCCCAAAGAAAATATGGAGAACTGTGGAGAGAGAGTTGAAGGAGTGTGGCCTGACGTGGGAGACGGTTGGTAGAAGGCAGCAGAACGGTAACAGTGGAAATCTCTTGTAGTAGTCTTAAGTGGCAATCAGGACACAAAAAGGATATAGATATAATAGGTAGACAGGGAAAGACAGGTATTTAGATGTAAATATTGGTAAAACTGTACAAGCAGGTGGATAGATAATAGACCGCTCAGAACGATAGACATTTTGTTTCCATTAGTTCGATACAGGTGTGGTCTCAAGCGTAGTCATGGCGTCTAGTATGGTACATCTGACTGAAATTGGATATAAATTTCTTATCACTTATGTCCCTCGCCATTCAGGTCAGTCCTATTCCGACTGTAGAGGTACTTGTCATTTAGATTAGCAAGTAAAAGATCAGGGTTTCATGTAATCCAACCTCGTACCGTACACGATCATTTTTGGCTCAATCTGACCTTCAACCACAGAATTTTTAAATCACGTGGTAAATAGTGCAACATATTGTCTTTACTATCGGCAACCCCGATAGACTTATAGATAGTAAGACGTATACAGATCTTCAGCTTAATATATTGACAGACTAATAAACAATTATTTTGATAGAAAGGTAAACTTACACAAATACAGCCACACATCAAGATATTTAGATAAATAGACATACACACTCAAATACATATATATATATATATATATATATATATATATATATATATATATATATATGAAATTATTATGAGAAGGGTACGAAACAAAATAAGACCAGAAGTTAAGGAAGAACAATGTGGCTTTGTTGAAAGCAGGGGAACAAACAACGCAATATATACAATAAGAACAATAATGGAAAGATCAATAGAAATGAAGTTGGACTTATACTTATGTTTCATAGACTACTCAAAAGCTTTTGATAAAGTAAAACATGGAGAAATAATCAGCATGTTAGAAAGTATAAATATTGATGGTAAAGATCTTAGACTGATCAAGAGTTTGTACTGGCAACAAAGCGCAGCTATTAGACTAGAGAGTAAGATTGGAATCTATCAGGCGATACAGTTAGGAGTACGGCAAGGGTGCGTACCTCTCTCACTCAGACCTATTCAACTTATATAGCGAAAACATCATGAGATCTATAGAAGAAAAGACAGGAATAGCAGTCGGTGGATAAAATATAAACAACCTAAGATACGCATATGACAAAATTCTCATTGCTACAAATGAACAAGATCTGCAAGACTTGATAGACATACTAGTGAGAGAAAGTGAAAAGAAAGGATTAAGCATGAATATAAAGAAAACAGAGGTTATGGTTGTCTCCAAGAAACACCAACATGTAATATCAAAATAAATAACACAACACTGAAACAAGTCCATCGATTCAAGTATCTAGGAACATTCCTAACATCAGATGGAAGATGTACAACAGAGATTAGGAGTAGAATAGCTCAAACGAAAGCAGCTTTATGAAAATGAAGAACACACTATGCGTGAACTCACTACCAATGACATTGCGAAAACGAGTACTCCAATGCTATATTGAACCAATACTTATGTATGGCAGCGAATCATGGACAATGAACAAAACAATCAATACGATCATTGGAAGACACAGAGATGTGGTTTTACAGAAGAATGTTGAAAATTCCATGGACAGCAAAGAAAACAAATGTGGAGGTTTTAAATCAGGCCTGCACACAAAGAAACCTTATCAAAAGAATAAGAATCCGACAATCAAGGTTCTTTGGGTATATAATGCGAAGAGAAGGTTTAGAACATTTGGTGACTACAGGTAAAATTCAGGGAAGAAGAGATCGTGGAAGACAGAGGGAGAAGATGTTGGATGGCCTAACATCATGGTTCGACAAAATATCGACGTCAGAACTTATTACATGCACCAAGCAGAGAGAGTGTGGAGAGACATGATCGCCTACGCCGGCAGGCATGGCATTTGATTGATTGATATATGAAATGAAAATCGTGGCATATCCTTTGCAGGACTCAGCCATCAACAACAGTCAACAAGTCGTCGATTTTTTAGGTATAACTTATACGTTCAGTAATTTGCAAATGTTTTCTGAGCTGTATCGTTCGTAAAAATCCAAGGGAACTAATTTGCTTCAAAACTTGCCGTCTCCTTACTGTCTCCTTGCCTGACATTTACTGTATATATATCTCTAAGGAGACAGTAAAGTGAATGGCTTCTACAATTAATTAAATATATTGACAAGCATACCAGTAACCTTTTTTTCAACTTTCAACTCCCAAAGGAGCACATGTCTTCAACAAACTTCTTCCATCTCTTTCTCTCTTTTGCCATCCCTTCCAATTCTTTCCATGTTTTACCTATCACTTTAATATCAATCTCCAGCTCTCTTATTAATGTATGTCTACGCCTTCCCCTACTCTTTCTCTGCTTGTTCCAAAACCGTGCCTGTCAGCAATGCTTCCAGTCGGTCTTCTCAATGAGTGTCCTATCCATCGCCAGCGTCTCCTTCTAAGCTTTTTCTCCACTGATATTTGCTTAGTAAATCTTTGCTTAGTAGATATTTGCTTAGTAAATCTTTGCTTAGTAGATATGTGCTTAGTAAATCTTTGCTTAGTAGATATGTGCTTAGTAAATCTTTGCTTAGTAGATATTTGCTTAGTAAATCTTTGCTTAGTATATATATGCTTAGTAAATCTTTGCTTAGTAGATATTTGCTTAGTAAATCTTTGCTTAGTAGATATTTGCTTAGTAAATCTGTGCTTAGTAGATATTTGCTTAGTAAATCTTTGCTTAGTAGATATTTGCTTAGTAAATCTTTGCTTAGTAGATATTTGCTTAGTAAATCTTTGCTTAGTAAATCTTTGCTTAGTAAATCTTTGCTTAGTAGATATTTGCTTAGTAAATCTTTGCTTAGTAGATATTTGCTTAGTAAATCTTTGCTTAGTAAATCTTTGCTTAGTAAATCTTTGCTTAGTAGATATTTGCTTAGTAAATCTTTGCTTAGTAGATATTTGCTTAGTAAATCTTTGCTTAGTAAATCTTTGCTTAGTAAATCTATGCTTAGTAGATATTTGCTTAGTAAATCTTTGCTTAGTAGATATGTGCTTAGTAAATCTTTGCTTAGTAAATCTTTGCTTAGTAAATCATTGCTTAGTAGATATTTGCTTAGTAAATCTTTGCTTAGTAGATATTTGCTTAGTAAATCTTTGCTTAGTAAATCTTTGCTTAGTAAATCTTTGCTTAGTAGATATTTGCTTAGTAAATCTTTGCTTAGTAGATCTTTGCTTAGTAAATCTTTGCTTAGTAGATATTTGCTTAGTAAATCTTTGCTTAGTAGATATTTGCTTAGTAAATCTTTGCTTAGTAAATCTTTGCTTAGTAAATCTTTGCTTAGTAGATATTTGCTTAGTAAATCTTTGCTTAGTAAATCTTTGCTTAGTAAATCTTTGCTTAGTAAATCTTTGCTTAGTAAATCTTTGCTTAGTAGATATTTGCTTAGTAAATCTTTGCTTAGTAAATCTTTGCTTAGTAAATCTTTGCTTAGTAAATCTTTGCTTAGTAGATCAGTCAAGTCAACAACCAAAAGGAAAGAACTAGACTCATTGTCTAACTTCTGTTACTAATACACATACATAGAGTGTCCTAGCTTCTGTTACTAATACACATACATAGAGTGTCCTAGCTTCTGTTACTAATACACATACATAGAGTGTCCTAGCTTCTGTTACTAATACACATACATAGAGTGTCCTAGCTTCTGTTACTAATACACACACATAGAGTGTCCTAGCTTCTGTTACTAATACACATACATAGAGTGTCCTAGCTATTCTAAGTTACACTAATACACATACATAGAGTGTCCTAGCTTCTTTACTAATACACATACATAGAGTGTCCTAGCTTCTGTTACTAATACACATACATAGAGTGTCCTAGCTTCTGTTACTAATACACATACATAGAGTGTCCTAGCTTCTGTTACTAATACACATACATAGAGTGTCCTAGCTTCTGTTACTAATACACATACATAGAGTGTCCTAGCTTCTTTACTAATACACATACATAGAGTGTCCTAGCTTCTGTTACTAATACACATACATAGAGTGTCCTAGCTTCTGTTACTAATACACATACATAGAGTGTCCTAGCTTCTGTTACTAATACACATACATAGAGTGTCCTAGCTTCTTTACTAATACACATACATAGAGTGTCCTAGCTTCTGTTACTAATACACATACATAGAGTGTCCTAGCTTCTGTTACTAATACACATACATAGAGTGTCCTAGCTTCTGTTACTAATACACATACATAGAGTGTCCTAGCTTCTTTACTAATACACATACATAGAGTGTCCTAGCTTCTGTTACTAATACACATACATAGAGTGTCCTAGCTTCTCTTACTAATACACATACATAGAGTGTCCTAGCTTCTGTTACTAATACACATACATAGAGTGTCCTAGCTTCTGTTACTAATACACATACATAGAGTGTCCTAGCTTCTGTTACTAATACACATACATAGAGTGTCCTAGCTTCTTTACTAATACACATACATAGAGTGTCCTAGTTTCTTTACTAATACACATACATAGAGTGTCCTAGCTTCTTTACTAATACACATACATAGAGTGTCCTAGCTTCTCTTACTAATACACATACATAGAGTGTCCTAGCTTCTGTTACTAATACACATACATAGAGTGTCCTAGCTTCTGTTACTAATACACATACATAGAGTGTCCTAGCTTCTGTTACTAATACACATACATAGAGTGTCCTAGCTTCTTTACTAATACACATACATAGAGTGTCCTAGCTTCTGTTACTAATACACATACATAGAGTGTCCTAGCTTCTTTACTAATACACATACATAGAGTGTCCTAGCTTCTGTTACTAATACACATACATAGAGTGTCCTAGCTTCTTTACTAATACACATACATAGAGTGTCCTAGCTTCTCTTACTAATACACATACATAAGTCAGCTCTTTTAAATAAGTGTCCTAGCTTCTGTTACTAATACACATACATAGAGTGTCCTAGCTTCTTTACTAATACACATACATAGAGTGTCCTAGCTTCTGTTACTAATACACATACATAGAGTGTCCTAGCTTCTCTTACTAATACACATACATAGAGTGTCCTAGCTTCTGTTACTAATACACATACATAGAGTGTCCTAGCTTCTTTACTAATACACATACATAGAGTGTCCTAGCTTCTGTTACTAATACACATACATAGAGTGTCCTAGCTTCTTTACTAATACACATACATAGAGTGTCCTAGCTTCTGTTACTAATACACATACATAGAGTGTCCTAGCTTCTCTTACTAATACACATACATAGAGTGTCCTAGCTTCTGTTACTAATACACATACATAGAGTGTCCTAGCTTCTGTTACTAATACACATACATAGAGTGTCCTAGCTTCTGTTACTAATACACATACATAGAGTGTCCTAGCTTCTGTTACTAATACACATACATAGAGTGTCCTAGCTTCTCTTACTAATACACATACATAGAGTGTCCTAGCATTTTTTACTAATACACATACATAGAGTGTCCTAGCATCTCTTACTAATACACATACATAGAGTGTCCTAGCATCTCTTACTAATACACATACATAGAGTGTCCTAGCATCTCTTACTAATACACATACATAGAGTGTCCTAGCTTCTCTTACTAATACACATACATAGAGTGTCCTAGCTTCTGTTACTAATACACATACATAGAGTGTCCTAGCTTCTGTTACTAATACACATACATAGAGTGTCCTAGCTTCTGTTACTAATACACATACATAGAGTGTCCTAGCTTCTGTTACTAATACACATACATAGAGTGTCCTAGCTTCTCTTACTAATACACATACATAGAGTGTCCTAGCTTCTGTTACTAATACACATACATAGAGTGTCCTAGCTTCTTTACTAATACACATACATAGAGTGTCCTAGCTTCTTTACTAATACACATACATAGAGTGTCCTAGCTTCTGTTACTAATACACATACATAGAGTGTCCTAGCTTCTCTTACTAATACACATACATAGAGTGTCCTAGCTTCTCTTACTAATACACATACATAGAGTGTCCTAGCTCTTTACTAATACACATACATAGAGTGTCCTAGCTTCTCTTACTAATACACATACATAGAGTGTCCTAGCTTCTCTTACTAATACACATACATAGAGTGTCCTAGCTTCTCTTACTAATACACATACATAGAGTGTCCTAGCTTCTCTTACTAATACACATACATAGAGTGTCCTAGCTTCTGTTACTAATACACATACATAGAGTGTCCTAGCTTCTCTTACTAATACACATACATAGAGTGTCCTAGCTTCTGTTACTAATACACATACATAGAGTGTCCTAGCTTCTGTTACTAATACACATACATAGAGTGTCCTAGCTTCTGTTACTAATACACATACATAGAGTGTCCTAGCTTCTGTTACTAATACACATACATAGAGTGTCCTAGCTTCTGTTACTAATACACATACATAGAGTGTCCTAGCTTCTGTTACTAATACACATACATAGAGTGCCCTAGCTTCTGTTACTAATACACATACATAGAGTGTCCTAGCTTCTGTTACTAATACACATACATAGAGTGTCCTAGCTTCTGTTACTAATACACATACATAGAGTGTCCTAGCTTCTGTTACTAATACACATACATAGAGTGTCCTAGCTTCTGTTACTAATACACATACATAGAGTGTCCTAGCTGTCTGTTATATCACATACATAGAGTGTCCTAGCTTCTTATATACATCATCAAGTTCCTGTCAGAACTGTACATATTTACTTTATAGTAAAATAGTGTAGGCTTCTTATAGTCACATACGTCCAAGTTTTTTCAAAAAACATGAGCATAACGTATTCACATGTTTCTAAATATAGAGCAAATTTACGATTACATATATAGAATTAACATTACTTTTTAGTAACATAACACAAATAACGATGCCTAGAGCTTGTACCAAAAATATAGACATAATTCTGTTACAATATAATGTATAATCCTAACACTATTACTCTTTAAAGTAGATCAGACAACTAATACGATTCTAGCAAAGAGTTTGTACTAATAGACATAAGATTCTATTGTATAATATTTTTGGAAAATGAAAGCATTCTAGCTTAGAACAATTACAATGTCCACTTTATTTAGGACACCTAAGGAAGCTTTACATGACAATGACATGATTCTGTCTAAAATTATATAGATGACACATACAAGATAGTTTATGTTGAGAACCTCCATTGTCCTAAGTATTTCCTAGAGCCATACTGTTGAAATCAGATAACAGAAACTATAGCAATAACCTGTGTTAATAGACATATTAATTGCTATCATCTCAATCACACATAGATAGTTCTTAGCCAGAAAAACACCTGTTCTAAATTCTCCAGTTACAGTCTGAGTACGTATACTCGAGCTAACAGAAATATCTATTGTTAGCAATCAACATAGTGTCTACTTCATTAATAATGATCAATAAATTAACACTGATCTGTTCCATATCATCTGGATATGAAGATAAGTTCTTAGCTGACAAACCCTAATGAATAGTCATACAAATTGTAACTACCAGTTACATGAAATTCTCATTAGACAGTACTGTATGTATCTGCGGAGCTCAAAAAAGAAATATTTTATTGTCTGCGGTTCCAACATTTTCCTCAACAATTATATAAAAATAAGGAATGATCAATGCAATGTTCAGCAAGCTGCTTCTTCACAAAAAGGAAAGTAGCAAAATTCAGTAGTAGATAACTATATTTGTGTAATACTGTTTAGTTTATGTGCTAATCAAGCTGTGGTGATGTGCAAACTTGTGACTGACTTATTCATGGATTACTAATAAGTGATGTTAGTTTATGTGCTAATCAAGCTGTGGTGATGTGCAAACTTGTGACTGACTTATTCATGGATTACTAATAAGTGATGTTAGTTTATTTGATAATCAAGCTGTGGTGATGTGCAAACTTGTGACTGACTTAATCATGGATTACTGATAAGTGATGTTAGTTTATGTGCTAATCAAGCTGTGGTGTTGTGCAAACATGTGGCTTACTTATTCATGGATAACTGATGAGAGACTACCATAAGCTGATGTAAGTACACTAGTAATCATATATAAATTACTCTAAGTATTCTGTATAAAATTAAACTAAAATAGTATGTGAGAGCAACAACTATAGCTACTCATCAGAAAACATCTTCTGTAATACACACATGCATCCAACAACAAGTTTCTAAAATCTGCAAGATATATTGTCTAGATCGGCGTTTCCCAATAGTAAAAGTCAATAGTTAGTATGTGAGAATACACCGCCTCAGCCTGTGACGTCACATGGCAATAATGCCGTCCGCGCTGAGGCCATTAATTACGATGGCCGCGGTTAGGGACCTCTCTGTAAGAAATTGCAATATTTAGAAGTGAGATGAACAGTGCGATATAAGAAAAGTAGTTACGACAGAGATGAAGTGTCTACGCAGAATGCTGGAAGTATCAAGAAGAGAACTAGTCACGACAGAGATGAAGTGTCTACGCAGAATGCTGGGAATATCAAGAAGAGACCGGTTTAAAAATGAAGACATCAGGAAAAAAACAGGTACAACATCAGTACTAAACTTCATCAAGAAATAACGAATTAAATGGTTCAGCCACATAATCAAATTACCAACAGACAGCACGCCTCAAAAAGCAATGTTACTCCCATACAGGAGAAAAAGCCTATTTATGAAGCACACACAAAAGTTTGTTCTAGAAATATCTTCTTATCCTGACGTTGTGAGGCAAAACACGATTGAACTAAAGAAGAAGATTAACACATCGTTCTTGCTTTGATTGTTTTATTTTTAATTCAGTTACTAGACTAAAACTTTTCTGAAACAGAAAACGAACCATTTTTCTTTTGATCGCAACACAAGTGTCATAATCAAGTTAATATTTTTAAATGCAAAACTAAAACGGTAAAAAAAGAAAGAAGAAATACATCGTCAGTAAGATTTATCCAGAAAACTAAAGGGTGTTTGAACCTTCACTTTAAGGCGGACAGGCGTTGCAAGGGCTCACAAAGGGGAGCAAAGAATAGTAACACTGCGACCTACAAGGCATGGCCTTAGAGGCCATTGAGGTAGAGGGCCTAGGTAAGCTACCTTAGTAAATAAAAAGCATTGTAGAAATCAGTTGTGTTGGCCTACTTGTAGGCCAACAATTGGCAAAACGCACAATTGATCTTAAGCTCAGATCACATACAGATCACTAAGAGGGGTTTAACAAGAGGTCGACATGGAGTGTTCGGGGAAGACAAAGAAGAAGAAGACTCTAAAGCAAAGTTATCTGTCTAAAGGGTTTTAAGGCGAAGGATGGACTTCATTGCATCTGGTTTCTCTATAAGACTTTGTCCCTTCTCGGCAGCAATTTGTATGTAATCTCTCGAGTACCTTGCATAAAGCATCAACTCCGTAACTCCAGCAACAACTTTAGGAATCTTCAGAAAAAATGCACATGTGAACAGAACGGGGTGGTCCGAACTCGAACTGACAACTATCCGAACGCACAGGAAACGTCTCAAGCACCTCGCCACATAGATGTCATGTCAACAAGTTAAAAGTTAAATAACTCAGAACATGACAATCACATCATAACAGTATATGCGATGTGCGGAAACTTACAAATCTTATCTGGTCAGAGCGGATCAGATCAGATCTGGAGAAAACCGAGGAAGGCTGCGGTGACACGTAATAAATTGGCGTTTCAGGACAAAGACACGTACGTATGGTAACACATAAACAAGCAAAAATGAACAATAAATAATAAAACTAACAAAACTCCAACGTATCGACTAAAAGTCTTCTTCAAGGAACATTCAAAACACACACAATGAATCCTAAATAAATTAATCATGGATCTACATAGGATGGATGACTACAGATGTAGACGATGCATACTCACCTGTCTAACGAGGAGACGTCAACACATCAACTGTCTACATGCAAACTTACCAGCAAATACTTTTAACCTCTGTCTCATCTCATCTGCTCGACGTTGCAATTCACGGAAAGACGACATTTCTTACAAGAAGATGACATAAATTAAAAAGAGAGATACAACCATAAATATAATAAGGAAGGGCTTTAAATGATCATTCATTTTGCTTGTTTATGTGATATCATACATACTTGTAGAAGGCAAGAAGAGCTTTCATTGGGAAACATACGAAAGTCTATATAAATCAAATCTACAACAAAAATTAGGATATTTAACTCTGATATTAAAACAGTTCTCCTGTATGGGTCAGAAACATGGAGAGCTAGTAAAATAATAACGCATAAATTATAAACATTCATCAACTGGTATCTGCGCAGAATAGAGGGACAAAGATGGTATGATATGGTCAGAAATGAGGAACATATGGAGAGAACGGGACAGATTCTATTGAATGAAAAAAGACAACAGACGCTGGCGCTGGATAGGACACACTTTGCGAAAACCTGAGAGGAATATAACAAGAAGGGTCCTTGCCTGGAACCCACATGGATATCGAAAGAAGGGAAGACCAAGAAATACACGGAGACGAGTTTTGGAGGCATAGATGAATAATATAGAGAAAAGCTGGAGGGAGCTACAGGAGATAGCTAGAGATAGGAAGACTTGGCATAGGAAGAGTTGGTTGAGGGCCTATGCCCCAATCCGGGTTAAAAGGCAGAGAGAGAGAGAGAGAGAGAGAGAGAGATACATACGTATCTGTGTCCTAAAACGTCAACTTATTAAGTATCGCCGCAGTCCTATCTCCATTCCCCACCCCTCGGTTTCTCCAGATATGATCCGACCGCTCGGACCACCTCAGATTTCTAGGTTTCCGTACATCGTCATTACATAAGAAAGATTAACAATGACTAGGAGATTTTATACTGATACTCTCTATTCAGCATCATCATGAGTCACATTGGCTGGCGTAGGGGATCATGGATCTATACAAAGCTCTGTCCTTGGTGCTGACTATTAGTTCAGATGTTGACACTTTTTCGTACCATACAGACATACTTCCAGAGTTTTCTCTCTATGTCTTCCACTATCTCCTCTACCGTTGATTTGTATCGATTGTCGCATTGTGTTCTAAACCTCTCTTTCGCATCACATGCCATGACCATGTAAAACAGAAATATTGATACATTTTCTATGTCAAAGAGAAAATAGAGCATGTGTGTATATATATGTGTGGGAGGGGAGGGTTGAAGGTTTGACAACTGTTATAATGTGGAGGGGGTGTTACAAAGGTTATTTTGTGCAAAGTGGGCGGTGGACCGAAAAGTTTGGGAATCTATGGTCTAAACAAACTGAAATATATGCTTGGGAGAAGATCGGAGCACTTATGGTCATGTCCGATGTGCAATGAAGATGATCCTCAAATGAACAATGTGTAACACGTTCAATCTCTTCAATAGAATAGAGTCCAATATTTCTTGGACCTCTCACTAAAGTTTATCTATATATATATATCAACGAAACGTGAATGGAATTGTATCTATATCTGTCTCAATTGTTTGAAGATATCTTTAAATCTACGGACTTGAAATTTTGCAAGAGGGTAGCCTTCATAG